>CM076569.1:187954586-188683582 GCA_034641835.2 Pinus albicaulis | reverse complement strand
TGTCTATTCAAGTTAGTTTGCTAAATCAGTAAAGCATAAACCATATACATCAACTAAGATCTTGCAATATGGAAAATCAAAGCCAATACAGATGCATATAGGGAAAAATAAGTTGTACTTGTTAGCCCCCTATAAATTTTTGACAGGCAAAGTAAGGGGCTAAATTGTTTCTGAGCCTTCAATGAATGCATCTCCCCTAAAGACACATCATCCTTGAAGTCTCTTGTGCCTTTTCCCTGTGATGAAATTCCCTCTACTAATTCCCATTATGAAGCCTCTCTGATGATAAAAAACTATGCTCCTGAAGGTCTTCATTTTCCCCTGGTACCCCTGTAGAATTGTCCACTTCATCGCTTTTTCCCTTTTCAAAGTTCCCCTTTTACCCCAAATTCCCTCCCCTAATCCTTCTAAAACCCCCCCAAAATCCCCCCTAAACCATGCACACACCCCTGGTGTAGTTTCATTTCTCCCTATTTCCCCTATCATTACCCTTAGTTGGCCTGAAAATGCACTTAAAATGGGCCACAAATCCATTTTCTACCCTATACTGGTCCTAGCCCCTTTCGGCCAAGCCCCCTGTATCTTTTCCCTCCACGTGACCCAGCGCCATGACAAGGCACCAGGGCAGGAAGCGCTTATCTCATATGTTCATCGTGCACATTTTCAATCATTGATCTAAACAAAATGGACGGCGATCGCCGCTCCCGCAGCAGCCATCGTTCAAACCGTTCACCGCCCGATCAAAGATCTGCCGTCCATTTGAGTGATGATCCGATGGTCCATATTCACCCGCCCGGTGGTCCCCGCAACCGCGCCAACATTGTTCAAAACCGTCGGGTTTCATCACACCACTTTTGAAGGGCGAGTAGTTTTTCTATTTTCGCAGCGATTCCATACATCTTCCGACGTGTGGCACCGGTACGGCTGGAAAACCACCCTCCCATCGCGCATTAAAGTTCGTCCGTAGACGCAGAGTGATATCGGTGTGCATCGTCCAATCTGGGGTAGGAAATCCAATGGCGATCACTCCATGAAGCTGCGCACGCGATAATCCATGGCCACCATACCTCTGGCCCACTATTCATCGCCCTCCGAAGCGTCCTCAGCCGTCAATCTCCTACTGAGATCGGACGGTTCTAATTTGATTACCCCCACCGTCGACCATCCCGTCATCTCCCAGACCTGACACGTCACCACTCCATGTGTCTCCATCGTACACCCGCCCGCCCCCGTTATATATGTTCATTCCACGGTAAAACATTCGTTTTTTCATTAAATTTCTATGCACTTTGCCAACCTGCACCAGAGCATTTCTCCACCATTCCTCTGCATTTCTTCACCTTTTCTCTGCCATCCCACTATCATCCTCACAGTCACTCACATCATCCGACCCCATGCATTGTTTTCTTAACATTTTTCGCATTTTTGCAGGTTTACAAAGAGGTGGAAAATCGCCATGGTCCATATGTACTATTGTAATGGCGCGTTGTGCAGAGAAAGTTGGATTTGGAAGCTGGTACTACGAAGAAATGTCCTAAAAGATGGCAACGTCATAAATATTATCAAAGGACAGTTCAATCTTCTTGAAAACATATCTGACGCCATTAAAGCCCATATTTTGCAGATTACGACATTTATGAAGCGGCAGAGAAATACCAGCTAATGATCAATGAGTTCAACATTAAGTATTGAAGATCTTTGAGACTTAATACAGTGGTTTAGAGGCAAAGCACCAGATTAGCGACGTCATGGATCACACAGAGGGTACAGCACGCAGAAAACCATATCATCAGGGTTTTCACATCAGCAGAATGTTTCTTCCTGAGCAAGGACATGGTACACATAGTGTTTCAATCTACGTTGTGTCCAAGTGAATTTTTCCTCCCTACAACAGTCCTATGCTATCAGCAGCATTTGTTGCACAGTATGGCAGATCTTAGCGTCATGATTCTATGTTTTTGTTTAATTCACCATAAGTAATACAGAGTTATGCAGCCAAAGTACATCAGAGACATACCGAGAGTAAATGGAAGCCTGGAGAAGACCACTCTTTCACCCAAAAGAGTGCCACAGATTAATGCATAGAATTTATACAGTGTGGGCTTCGGTCGTCTTCCTCTTCTGAGTTTTTTATGCTGCATTTAGTTTTTCACCTACCTTCTCTGCTCCACTGGAGCTATAAATTCATGAAGAAACTCATTGTAAAGGTTTTTGATCAGTTATCAGAGAATTGCAAGTAGTTTCTTTGAGACATAGTCTCTGTGTAAAGTTGTAAGATAGGTTGAGAAAGATGTTTTCAGATTGAGTATTCGGCTATTGGTATTGTTGTACTTCACTGGTATTTCTATTTAATATGACAAGCATATTTCTTTGGACCCTAATCTAACGCAACGGTGATGTTTTCCTATCTCTGTGTTTTAATTCATTTCATTTCGTTTCTACTAGCTTGCATCAGAATATTGGCATAGGATTTACCCTTGTTAGGTACCCTATGTTTCTGCTCTCCTTGCCTTTGATGTTTTCTACTAAATGTGTTATCTAAGAATTGATTTCAATTTATTTAACCAGTGTATTGGATGTTATTTCCTGCTCTCTGATGTATGAATTAAATGAATCTGCTCTTAGATGTTCTTGTTAGGATTTAGCTGGAAGATTTGGGAACACTGGGGATTAGAGTTAGCCCTGTCCACTAGGATCCTTGTGTGACAAGCTAGTCTTTAAATTTGTGCCCTAAATCTGTGTTGTCTCCTCCTCTCCGACCATTCCATATCACACAATCATCTTTAAGATCCAATGTTTTAGATGACTAGCCCAACTGAAAGCCTGCATATTGATTAGCAAGAAAATCCTTTCCTGACTCCATTTCCCAATGGTTTTGAATGCTCCCTAGAATTCTTCACCTCTGCCTTATTCCTCTTTGCTCATTCTATTGAACCCTTCTTTCCTGATAACTAGTAACCAAACAAACAATCAAACAAACAAACTCTGAGCCTTATAACTAGCCTAACATCTTAAACCTATGACCTTCAAAGACATAAAACCTTTTCTTGTACAGAGAGATCCCTCTCTGGACCCAGGAGGGCTAGATCCTGAGGTCTGAAAGTGGTTTGATGTTGTCTCATATTTTGGTCATGCTAATCTGGCCAAAGCATGGGAACCCCAACATAATGGTGACTCCGCTGGGGAAATTCTGAGTATTTCTCACCTTCTACAGCATAATGTTAGTCATCAATATTTTTCACTTGTTAGTGATGACTAGTTCTCACAGCCAAGTTTTCTAGCAGCTGAACCAAAATTTGTCATATTTTCCAGCTGGGAAAACACCCATAAAAAAATTTCGCCCTCCTACTTTTTAGTTCGCCTATGACGAGATGAAACCTCATTATCAAATCCTACTTAGCTTTAGCCATACTATTCTGCCCATCAACCCTAAAGAGGCGATCCAAATCTGATCAAAAGCCTCCCCTAAGTTAGGAAGTGGCGCTTTAAGACATTTCACCCTTGGAAAACTATCCAAGAGCCAAAAACTTCCATCTACTATAGAACAGTCATAACAGACCTCTCACTCTGCTAATAAAGTTGATCCCAGCCCTAAGTCGTGCCACTAATACACCCTTAAGTCTCAGCAATAAATAGACCATAATCTCAAGCTGATTTTAGGTGTTTTACAGTGTTTAATAGATATTTCAAGGACATGAAACATATCAGCATCTCAGAGGAAAATTCTTGGCGCCACATGAGAAGACAGCTGCTTCTCAATGTAATCCTAAGCCTGAGATGTTCTCTACAGGGCCAAGAGTTATTCATCAAACTCTCGCGACCCCATTCACAGCTTGAAAGGACAGCAGAAGAAAAATCAATACTGTCAAGAGGCTGTTGATATGATATGGCTAAGAACCTCCTTCATCTATAAGTAGAGGGTTAAAGCGCCTCCTTCATCTAAAAGCAGAGGGCGATGGCCAAAATTTGGCTTTAAGAGTTGCATCTGACTGTAAGACAGATTTGTTTTAATGAACAGTGACACAGTGACACAGTTTTTCTGAAGCAAAGTAATGATTGCAGGCAGAGGTAAAAGCATTAATGTTTTCAAGTTTGTTTGCTTACCATCATATATAAGAGGATCCCTTGCCAATCATGCTTATCAAACAATCTTCAGACACTTTGCCAAGTGAAAGGCCTCGTTCATTCATGAGCAGATGGCCAGGGCATTAGTAGATTTCAAGGTCTGATTGATCAGAGAAACAAGGTAAGAGACCAAAAGGAAAGCAGGGGTACCACTGCAATCCAATGGGTCAAGCTCATCTCTTAGCAAGGTTCATGTCAAAGGACAGTCTGCAGCTCCAACAAAACAAAATTTGAAGAATGGTTGATGAGGTGAGTCATTTCACAGGCGAAAGAACTGATGATGATTATGTTTTAAAAGTACTGGTCCCCCTACTCCTAAGAAGATGTCCTCTAGATCACTTATCACAAGTTGACAAGGAAAACTTGAGTTTTTCTCTTCCCAAGAAAAGTATTGAAACTAGACCCAGTGGTTCATAGCATACATGAAAGAATTTTGCATGTTTTCAGTTGTTGGAGAAGATTTTAAAACAAGTATAGGCATGTTCATCATAAAAGGTCAAAGGCGCTTTCTCGATGCATTCTGAGTAAAGAGGGGAGTGTTAAAGAAAATTCCCTTTTTCAAATAGACAGAGATGAATAGACCATCAGCAAATGCAACTGCATTTTTTACCCACAATCAGAAAATGAGCTTAAAGGACACCTAAGAGTTGAAACAGTTTCACAATGGGCATCATTCAACTCCAAAGCATTAAGAGCAAAGTGTTAGTTTATGTTGAAAAACGGAAAAAGAAGCTCTGTCAAAGTGTCAAAGAATACCCCCTGCAGCATGAAAAATCCTCTACAGGTGTCCTCTTTCATAGCAAAGCACCAAAAGTTTTAAAAGTTTATTGAGATGAGAGTTTACCTTCTTCCTCAGCAAAGGGCATTGCAAACAAGTATACAAGCTCATGAAAGGCAAGAAATACTGTGGCGTATTTTTCAGGTTCTATAAATCATTAAAAACAAAATATGCATGCCACTGTCACTAGGAAGGCAGGTTCCTTATGAAAACAGGTCAAAAGCACTCTACTGTTACATTTTGAATAAAGGAAAGGCTTTTAGAAGAAAATGTCCTTCTTATTAGATAGAAAATAGTGAAAGCTCGGGCACATATATCTAGGTCTCACCCACAGCCAGAAAAGGCATCAGTTGGAGAAATGTATTTGATCTAGTTTTTCTCTAGCAAACAGATATGGGTATATAGAGCAGAAAATGCCAAATCAAGTCTTGAAGAGGTAGATCACCTCTTTGCAAATGGTAAAGGGTGGTCCAAAAATCATTGGTATTATTTAAGTGGAGCTTCTATGATTACAATGTCACCAGAGGGACAGCAGTGGTAGAAGTCACTTTTCAAATATGTCAAATACAATGGATATAGTGGCCCTTGGAAAATGTCACAACCCTTACCACTGTTCAAATAAAAACACAGACCTTTTCACCAACAATTTCAAAGTGTGGGCCCTTCACCACACGTTCAAAACTCGTTCTGTTTTCATTTCGGATGGACAAAGGCCGTGGTTTAAAAAAAAAAAAATTCTAAACTCTCTCAAAGACTAAACCAAGGGTTTTCATTTTGTTTGCATTTCAAAAGGTCAAGGACCGTTGCAAATTCATTATGCAAACACCAAAGCCCGAGCAAAGCATCCCTTTGAAGATCACGAGGCTAGAGAGGGAGATTTCAAACCAGGTTTCGAAGTTTTAAAAGTTTTTTTAACCGCGCGGCGCGCCTGTAGATGCACGCGGCGCGCTCAGGCACAGGAATTACATAGGATATAATGGCTGCGCGGCGTGCCTGTGTACTGGGGTCCTGTCGTCCCAACAGGTGACCCGACACCAAATATTGCGCGGTGCTCTCCATTGCAAACGTGCCGCGCATGTTTAAACATTCCAAACACGCCTCCAAATCACATGTGAAGCTGCTCAAGCTCTTCAAAAGGCCTTTCATCGAGTTGTAGAGGTATTTTTATGAGCCCCCCTTGGTTTTCAAAATTGCTAAGTGCTGTAAGGGGTTAAAAAACCACAGTTCAATTTTGGTGTGAAAACGAAATTGCTGTGTTTTCCATTGGTAGAAGCAGCACATTAAAACTTGAGAGTTCTAATGATTAGTTTCCATAGATCAGAGTCAGTAAAGGCCACCATTGCTTTCGGAGGGGTCTTTTGTCAAGCTGTGTGCAAAGAGCAGTAAAGTAAAAAAGAGCAGTATTTTGGTGGAAGAAGAGCCTTGTTAGATTAAAACTCTTACATCTTTTGTTAAGCACCTCAGAAACATTTCAAGTTCTGTCACCATCTCTATGACACAGTAGCCTTTGACTGTATAGAGACTTGTTGATTAACTATTGTTGAGTCTCAAATCTGCATCTTTTCCATACTTTACATGTCTGTCCACAGACCTCCCAAGTTGTCAATATCATGTGCAAAAGAGCATCTAACATGGTTTTTAATTATATTTTTGTGTTTGCTATTTGATTTAGATTTTGTTCATTCAGCTACGGAATCTAGCCACTTTCCGCAGCTGTTGCAACTTTCCGCAGCTATTTTGTGAAACTCTATGCTACAGGTGTCTACAAGGAAAACGAGCCACATGGGCAGGTCAGGAATGACTTGGACATGGTTCGTGTCCTATTGGTTCAAGCAAGCTCATCCAAAGAAGCCGCGGTCAAAGGCGTCCACATGGAACCACATGGAAGTCAACCATAGAGTCTCATGTTGGCAGGACTCTGTTTCGTGTCACATGAAGATTCATACAGCCGTTTCTAAGCTGCGGAGGATAAATCGACATCTGTACATGGCTCCTTAGTCGAATTCAAGCATCCACTCCTCGTAGATTTACTTTCCAACACGGCCATGATCCTAGATCTGTGGACGTAATGGTCTACGTGTTCTCCACCAGCATGAACTTTAGGAGACAGTTATATTTCTTTTGTTATATATAATGCGTTTGCATACGCATATAGAGTTAGTCGATGTTAGTCTCTGTTATCTTTTATTAGTATGCTCTGTAGTGTGATTACGCTGCACTTGTGCCGTAACATCACCATTCTGTAATGACTGCTTTTTAATATAAGAAGACTCTGTTTTACAACTTAATTCGTATTTGAGGACCGTTGCCAAGGCTGGTGTAGAGGGCCCCTGCTCAGCTAAGGTTTTGTGCATTAGTGTATACTTTTAATTTCATTTCATTGTGTCATAATCCATTCATATGTTCATATATTGCATTTGTTTCATTTCTGTTTATACACTTCCATAATTTCCATTTCATTTCTGTCTTTCATGCTTTATGATTGTTAATCACTGATCAGTGTTCTTGTTTCAGGTTATAGATAGGCAGCCCGGGCATTTTCATAGCTTTTTGACCAATGACATGGAACTAACATTGTTCTGCTGCTAATTTGCTTTTCATATTGTTTAATTTCGCATTGCTTATCCGTTTCCGTAGTTAAATTTAGACATACTAATATATTAAGCTGCTCATAGCGTCTTCAGTTGCCTCCGAAAGCCACAGCTGGACTGATGGTGAGGGACTGCATTATGAAATGTAGTTTAGTATTAGTTTCTTTTCTGCAAATTTACATATATTAAGCTGCTCATAGCGTCTTCAGTTGCCTCCGAAAGCCACAGCTGGACTGATGGTGAGGGACTGCATTATGAAATGTGTAGTTTAGTATTAGTTTCTTTCCTGCAAATTTAGATATACGCTTTCATAGCATCTTCACGAGTCCAGTTACCACCGGACCGACAGGAGGGATTATATTATGAAATGTGTAGTTTAGTATTAGTTTCTTTCGTAAATCTAGATATATTAGTCGCTCATAGTATCTTCTGCTGTTTCCGAAAGCTACAAACTTTGGACTTATGTTGTGAGGATTACCATAAAATGTGGTTTAATATTAGTTTTTTTTCCAAGAAATTTAGATATATTAACCATGACATCTTTAGTTGTTTCCAAAGCTGTTAAATGGACCGATGGTGAGGGATTGAATTATGAATGTGTGGTTTGATATTAGTTTACTTTCTGCAAGTTAGATATCAGTTACTCAAGTTGTTTATGGTTACTTCCGAAAATCATAGCCGGACTAATGATGAGGGATGAAGTATTCTAAGATAAATTTGACGTAATCGATTTAGATTTGCTTGTTTGTACTTTGAATTTCCTTATGGATAAGCTTTTATGTTTAGTCAAGAAGAAGAATATTTTGCTTTCATGCTCACTAGTTCACCTGCTGATTTATTAGAGTAGCAAAGACTCTTTATTTCAGCAGAGCATTTTCATTTCCTTTCAAGTTTTGTCATTGTAAATTTCAAATTCCTTTTTAAGTTTCAAGTTGGTAAATCATTATAGGGGATATCATTTCCTTGAACAAACATAACCATACTTTTTTTCATTTTAGAATTTCCATTTCACCTTAGAAAACCAAAAACGACAAAAAGTTAAGAAATAGGTTATCTTGCACATATAGTGCGCCGCACTTCATCAGCTTACGATTCCCGGATTGACAAATTAAATGCAGCAATTTAAGACACACTAAATTGACCAAACATTTTGGCGCCGTTGCCGGGGAAGTGTAACTAGGTAGCCAATTTCTTAAAAAAAAAAACATAAAATCATAAAAGAAGGGAAAACTTGATAACTTCTTGAAGTATGCTCTCCTCTTGCACCTACTGTGATCTGGAGGATCAGAAAAGAGAGTTATTGGTTCAGTAATTTCTTAAGTATGCTCTCTTCTTGCACCTAGTGTGACCTGGAAGATCAGAAAGAGAATTATTAGCCCAACATTTTAAAAAATAAAAAAAATGACATGCATAGAGCAAGAGATTCTAGGGGAAGGTTTATAGCTAAAGCCAAGAGTTCGATTTTCACAAATCCATCTTCTTCAAGGCATAGACCCGATTCACCACCATCTACCCCTAGCCTTAATATTTTTGGAAGTCAAGGAACAGCTGAATTAGAGGATTCTCCTATACCACCTACTAAAACCCATTTAGAAAACAAAGAGACTCTCTCTCATCCTCCCTTGGTAGAAGAACTAGAGGACTTTAAGAAATCTAAAGAAACTATCATGGCAGCGGAAGTAATAGATGGAGGTAGAGGTAGAAGAGGAGGAAACAATGAAGACAACAATGGTGAAGGAAATAATGGTAGAAATAGGGAAGGAGACAATTTGTTTGGTTTCCCTATAGTTGACGAGGAAACTCATGCAACAATGAAAAATATCTCACCATCTGTTCTCCCTAACTTTTATGGATTGCGAAGTGAGGATCCTGAAACATTTCTGTTTGAGTTTGAAGTTGTATGCTGAACTTATGACTATATGGAAGACTCTCAAAAACTCAAACTGTTTCCTTCAACATTGAAGGGATCTGCTTTGAAATGGTTCATGGGATTAGCTACTCAATCTATTAGGACTTGGAATGATATGAAACAAACATTTTTGGATAGATATTTGGACTATTGTATGCCCACCAATCACAAGGATGAGGTATTCAAAATGATGCAAAAAGAAGATGAAAATTTGGAAGACTTACTTGAAATATTTCAATATAACTTGAAAAGAGCAAAGATGAGCAACTTAGATGATGAAACCTTGAAAGCCCTCATATTAAAAGCCATTAGAGATGAATGGATAGATATTTTAAACATGATGGGGAAAGTAGACATTTCTCAACTTCCACTTCGTGATATAACAGAACTATGTGTCCATCTCTCAAGGGGAAAATCTAAAACAGGAAAAGGGCCTAGAGATCCTTCTCTTATTAGGGTTAACAAATCTACAACTGGATCAGTAAGTAGGGCAGAGATTGGTAACATGCTTGATGAGTTTAAAACTGATATCTTAGGGAGCCTTAGTGAACAACTAGACACCCTTAAAATCCAAAACAAGCAGAAAGCAGAAACAGATGCTTTAGCCATCTTTTGTCCGAAATGTAGGAAGAAACATGCTTTAAGGGAATGTCCCTTGAATGCAAAAGTTGTAGAAACATGTATGATTTGCTCAGAAAATCATGAGATCAAGGATTGTCCTTCAATTCCTGGACTCAAAGCTGTTTTTCAAGAAGACCCAAATTCAGTAGAATCTCTCTGTTTTGTCGCAAGGAGACCTTGGCAGGGACAAAAAACTCAAGGGTTTAACAACCCTATGAATTATCAAACCCAACCAAATTGGAATCCTTGGCAACAAACTTGGCCCCAACATCAAAATTCATATCAGCCATGGGTACAAGGGATGCAAAATCCTTATGGGATATTTTCTCAATTTTATCAATATCCTCCATCTTTTCAAAATCAACAAGCTCCACAACTTCCAAATTCAAATCCACAACTTTCATTGCCATTTCCACAACAACAACCTTCTCAACAAAATCCAAATCCTCAACTCATGCTTCCATACCAACAAAAGACAAATCAACTTCCAGCTCAGCCATTGCCAAATCCCAACAATAAGAATCCTCAGAATACTTACATGGTAGAAGGACAACAATTTCCTACCTATATGATTGTTCCTCTCAACGATGTACAACTCAGATCTGGTAGAGTTTTAGAAAAACCTTCTATAGATATTCAAGAGCAAGATACCTCTGAGGAGGACTCTCTTCAAGTCAATAAGGGTTCTGAGGAAGAATCTCTTCAAAATCCAAGCATGCAAAAAGATAAAGAAAAGTTAACACCCACAACTCCTATAGTTGAGCAACCAACATCTTCATCTACACCTCCTTTTCCTGAAAGACTACAAATTGACAAGGGGGTGGAAAAACAAATCTTGTTGCCTAACTATGACTTTCTAGATGAATTGAAGAATGTTTGTATCAAGATTCCTTTGCTACAAGCCATTCGAGAGATTCCTATTCTAGCAAAAACCATAAAGGAGTTGAGTTTCAAAAGACCAGGAAGGAAACTAAAAGACACAAGAAGAATCCACCTGGTAGGAAAGATTGCAGATATTATGATGGAAAAATTACCATGCAGAAGTATGTAGATCCAGGAAGTCCAATTGTCAAGACACATATAAATGGGATAGAAATTCCAAACACATTGATTGACTTAGGGGCTGCTATCAACATTATGAGTAGACAGACTATGGAACAGCTAAAACTTCCTAACCTTCTTTTTACACCTACTTTACCGCAACTTGCAGATCGATCAGTTATTAAACCAGATGGTGTATTAGAAGATATTTCAGTCTCCTTAGATTCTTGGGAATATCCAGTAGACTTTACGATTTTGACTCCCAAGAGTAATCTAGGAGGACATCCACTTATCTTAGGAAGACCTTGGCTAGCCACAGCTGATGCTTTTATTAGTTGTAGATCTGGAGACATGTACATTTCTAATGGTAATTCGACAAAGAAATTCAATTTGTATCCTCCAACAAGAGCAATTACAGAAGTAGGAGACAATGAATAGGTTGATGATGAGGACATTATACAACCTGTCTTTACCATTTCTGAAATCAGTGAGGATAGTCAAATTCTGAACACATTAGAAAATTTTGAGACATCTTCAGAATATGACCCCACACAATTTCAGTTGGAATCTGACATAGAATATTTATCATCAAGACAAATGTCTTTTTACTCTATGGAAGAGTTTGGTAATTCTGCTATTGAGATTTTTCCAGAAAAGACATTGAATATTAATAAACATCTGGAGAAGTCACAACAAGAAGAACTAACCAGAATCTTGCAAAAACATTCTACTGCATTTGCATGGGAGTATAATGACATGAAGGGTATTGATCCTAAGACTTGCATCCATCATATCTATATTGAGGAAAACAGTAGACCAATCAGACAACCTCAAAGAAGGATGAATCCAAATCTTATGGAGATAGTGAAAGAAGAGCTCCAAAACTTCTCAATGTAAACTTCATTTATCCAATTTCAGATAGCCGATGGGTTTCTCCTTTGGTTATAGTACCTAAAAAGAATGGTAAATGGAGAGTATGCATTGATTACATGGAATTGAACAAAGCAACTTTGAAGGATCACTTTCCTTTGCCTTTTATTGATCAGGTATTAGATACATTAGCAGGTAAAAAGTACTTTTCATTTTTGGATGGTTTTAGTGGCTATAATCAAACTCAGGTAGCACCTGAAGATCAAGATAAGACCACATTTACTTGTCCATGGGGAACTTTTGCCTACCGAGTGCTTCCTTTTGGGTTATGTAATGCACCCGCAACATTCCAAAGAGCAGTACTAGGAATTTTTTTCTGATCTAATCCATGATTGTGTAGAGGTTTATATGGATGATTTTACAGTTTATGGTAATTCATTTGAAGAGGCATTAGAAAATTTTGAAAAAGTTCTCATAAGATGTAAAGAAACAAACCTTTCATTAAGCCATGAAAAATGCTTTATGATGTTTACTGAAGGGATTGTTTTAGGACATCATATTTCAGGAGATGGAATTAAAGTTGATAGATCAAAAGTTGAAGTCATCTCAAAGTTGCCTATTCCAAATTGTCAAAGAGATGTTAGAAGTTTTCTAGGATTTACTGGTTACTATAGAAGATTTATAGAAAACTTCACTAAAATAACATCTCCACTCTTCAAATTGCTTACAAAAGACTGTGAATTTAAATGGGATCCTGATTGTCAATTAGCTTTTGAAACTTTGAAAACAAGAATATCTGAAGCACCTATCTTGAGGGGACCAAATTGGAAACTTCCTTTTCATATTTCTACGGATGCTTCAGATACAGCTCTTGGAGCTGTGTTGGGTCAAAAAGATTTAATTCCTTATGCCATTTATTACACCAGTAAAAATTTGACTCCCACAGAGTTAAACTATACTGTGACTGAAAAAGAGTTTTTAGCTGTTGTTCATGCAATTAATAAGTTTAGACATTATATAACAGGCTATGAAACTTTTATTCATACTGACCATTCTGCAATTAGATATTTAATGAACAAACCTGTTACTAATGGCAGAGTGACAAGATGGCTTTTACTTTTGCAAGAATTCAATATTACCGTGTTGGATAGACCAGGAAAACAGAATACAGTAGCTGATTTCTTGTCTAGGATTCAGAATACTAAAGAAGATTCTCCTGTAGAAGATAAGTTTCCCGATGAATACTTGTTTGCAGTAACTATTAAGACCCCTTGGTATGCAGATATTGCTAACTATTTGGTTACAGGGAAACTACCTTCACATTTATTTCCAAATGAAAAACGAAAAATTATTCAGGAGAGTTCAAAATATTCATGGATTTCTAACGAATTGTTTAAAACAGGGCCAGATCTTGTGATCAGAAGATGTGTCAGGGAAGATGAAATGCCTAATATTCTTAAGGCATGCCATGATGAACCATGCGGCGGACACTCTGCAAACAAAAGGACAACCTATAAAATCATCTCTTTAGGATATTATTGGCCTTCCCTCTTCAAAGATGCAAAACAATATGTCAAAAGGTGTGACAGCTGCCAAAGAGTAGGGAAACCTACCCTTTCAAATGAAATGCCATTGCGAACACAGGTACTCATTGAACCCTTTGAAAAGTGGGCTTTAGATTTCATTGGACCTATTAATCCACCATCCAAGCAAAAGAAGTATATATTGGTTTGTACTGATTATGTTACTAAATGGGTAGAAGCCAAAGCATTAGTATTTGCTACTGAAAATTCAGTTGTTCATTTTCTTTATGAGGATATTTTTACTCGCTTTGGTGTTCCAAGAGAAATTGTGACAGATCAGGGAAGCCAATTCACATCCAACTTGGTGGAGAAGCTGATGGAAGAATACAAAATCAAGCACATAAAATCTACTCCTTACCATCTGCAAGTAAATGGTCAAGTGGAGTCTACAAACAAAGTTCTTGAAAGTATCATCACCAAAACTGTTCATCTACATAGAAGAGATTGGGCAGAAAGGCTTCCTAAAGCCTTGTGGGCCTACAGAACTACATGGAGAAATACAACAGGACATTCTCCCTATGAACTTGTTTATGGGAAAGAAGTCCTGCTTCCCATTGAGTTCCAAGTCAAGACCTTCAAGATAGCAGTTCAGTTGGGGATGGACTTATCAGAAGCCCAAAAGCATAGAATGGAGCAGTTGAATGAGCTAGATGAGATCAGACAAGAAGCAATTCTAAGAACCGATCTAGTTCAATATCAAAGAACTAAATGGCATGAAAAATATATCAAAGAAAAGAAGTTTCAAGAAGGAGATTGGGCATTGTTATTTGATTCCAAGTTTAAAGATTTTCAAGGGAAATTTCAGACTCATTGGCTTGGGCCATATGAGATTGACAAGATCTTTAGCAATGGAGTTGTAAGAATCAAGACCATTGATGAATTTCAAACTCCTCTTATTGTGAATGGCCACAGATTGAAAGTTTATCATAAGCCACTCTCAAAAGAGGATTTTGTCAAAATGTTTCAAGAAAGTTCTGCAATCAGGCTGGTACAGAAGAATTCTTCTTCTCCACCAGCCTAGCTTTTGTTCTTTTCAGTTTAAAAAAAAAATAAAAAAATAAAAATAAAAATAAAAATGGTATAAGCCTGAAAACCAATCATTGATTGGCAGTCTTATACAGAAAATATAGGGTGAAAATCAGGAACACATGACACTCTATATTTTCCAAAAAAAAAATCTCTCTTTCATTTCACAAGTTTTGTCACCACCCACTCCATTTCATCCCACTTCATTCCATTTCATTTCATTTCCATTTCACTTCATTCCACTTCATTTTATCCATTTCATTCCATTCCATCAATAAAAATCTTTTTCATGACCATTTCCATCTGGTCATTTGTCATTTGTTCATTTCCATTCATCCAAGTAATAATTGTGTTAGTTTCCGCAGCTGACATCTGTTTCCGCAGCTGACTCCAGTTTCCGCAGCCAGAAGCAGATTCCGCAGCTACTACTCTGTTTTCAAAGAGAATGTACAGTCAGATGTTATTTCCATAATTATGAAATAAAATGCAGGTGAGAGGATCAAAAATGAAGACATGGAGCATTCAAGACACCAATGGAGATCAATTAGTTGAAGACCAAGGAAAAAGGCAAATATTTCAAAGGTATGAATAAAATTTATTTCAAATAGCATTGAAAAACACATTTTTATATAGTTCTGAACCATGAGCTCTATCCATTACGTGCAATGATTATATTGACAGTTCCGTAACCTTTCACGATCTCCATATTATCCTCTTACATTCATTCACAAACGGTTTCATCATTAAAAATTCCGATTTTCACTCATGTTCCAATATCCCACCGGAGACAATGAGACGTATTTGATTTGACCAAGGACTCCTACAGCCGCATAAATCCATAACCGTTGTTAAAACGTGCTCATATTTATTGTGCAGCCACCAAAATTCAAAACGCTGCCGAATGTCGTGTCTCTGCCGTGTTTATGAAACCCCACTCTGTTCTATCTCACTCCATTTCGTTCCTTGTGCTCATTCTCACTCTCGGATATCTACCCACAGTCTCACTCCATTCCGTTTATGGTGCTCATTCCCATTTTATGATACACCCCCACAGCCATTGTGCTCGTTCCTGTGCATTCAACCATTCTATTTCCAATTGAAACCCTCACGCAGGCAAATTTGTGAAGAGCAGAAAAGTGAAATGGGTAAATTGCTAAGAGCAGAGCCGGAAGGACCGAAGTTTATGGAGGGTTATCCGAAAATAAGGGAGATATTGAAGAAAGCAAAATGGCTGCGTTTTATCCAGAAATTCAGAGGTTATCACAAAGAAGTTACGAAAGCATTTGCAAGGTCATTTGATGGCTTGGAAGCAGAGATTGGAGACCTCAAGTTTGCGGTCAATGAAGCCTCTATAGCAACAGCCACGGAACTTCTTCAGGAGGGTGAGCGTTGGTTTAAAAATAAAAGCATCAGTGATGAAGCATGGAGAACAATCTTACGAAACCAAGGTATGGACATAATTGTTTTTAAAAGAGGAATTCCTGTGCATGCATTGAAAGAAGAATGGGCTACTTTACTGCTAGTTGTTCAGAAATTCATTACATGTGAAGGCCGTTTTGGGTCCATGTATATGTACCATACCAGGCTATTGATGAATTTTCTAGAAAATCAAACTCTCAATCTCCCATATTTTCTATTCAATAGCTTGAAGAAAATGGCCGTGACTGTTCAGAAACACTTAGGAGATGTAGAGCCCCATCTATATCACCACGGCCTTGTAAAAATTCTGATTGAAAAGGAGTTAAAGGAAAAGAAAGATACATGGGAACAATTTCTGGTTAGAAATTTCTTTGAGGAACCTCAGGAAATTCTTGAAGGTAGTTCAACAAGAAGGAGTAGAAGAAAAAGAATAAATGTTGAAACCCAAATTACTCCTACTCAGGAAATTCCTGCAGCTAGCACAGCAAGAAGAAGTAGGAGGAAAAGAACAATTGATGAAATCCAAAATACTCCTACTACTACTATGGAAAGAACTCATAGGGAAGAGAGACTGGTAAAAAGGAAGAAGAAGGAAATCAAGGGTAAGAAGCCAATAACACCAAAAGAAAGAGAAACTATTGAGGATGTACATAAAACTCCTTCTTCTGATGAAGAAGATCATCAAGTGCTATCTGAAAGATTAGTTTATCTTCAAAAACAGTCATCTATACCCAAGAAGGCAGAGAAAGAAAAACAAAAACAAAAGGATAGTGTACCACAGCGTGTGAGGAGAAGCAGCAGACTTAAGGGAAAATTGAGGAAAACACAAATTAAGGGTCCTCATTTCATTGATTTGGGTGAGGAGACATCTGAACAGTCCCCAACTGACCATAGTCCATCTCAGTCAGTTAGTGAACCTGGTTCATTTCATTCCCAATCATACATTGAACATACTCCATCCTATTCTCAGCAAGATATTGATGTAAGCCCTCCTCAGCCAGATTTTGAAAATAACTCTCCTTCACGGCATTATGGGGACAACCCAATAAAAATGACACCTGAAATAGACCCCAAGCAACAGGAAGTATATGACTATATAGAATCTTTGGAAAAGGCAGCCACAGGTCCAAGTACTTCTTCCATTCAGCCTCATACATTGCAGGATGATTTGGTCCAATCGCTAAAACAGGAAATTTTTGAGCTGGAGCTTTTAAATAGGCACATCAAAAATGAAAATGAAACATTGAAAGAACAAGGCAAATTGGACAAAATCATCCATGATAATACTATGCTACATTTGGGAATATGGCAGAAGAAGAATAAGAAACTGAAAAGGAAATGCCAGAAGTGGAACAGAGCACTTGTTAATATCAAATTTAGGTGCTTAATGAAGAAACCCAGAATGTTGGCAGTACCAAGGAAGAAGAGGAGAGGATTGGATGTGCTGGCTGAAGTATCAAGGCACATGAACTGAAGAAAAATTATCAAAATTTTGGTTGCATGAGGACATGCAACACCTTCACAGTGGGGGTATGTTGAGTCTCAAATCTGCATCTTTTCCATACACTTTTCTATACCTTTTTCACTCACCTGAACCTCCCAAGTTGTCAATATCATGTGCAAAAGAGCATCTAACATGGTTTTTAATTATATTTTTGTGTTTGCTATTTGATTTAGATTTTGTTCATTCAGCTACGGAATCTAGCCACTTTCCGCAGCTGTTGCAACTTTCCGCAGCTATTTTGTGAAACTCTATGCTACAGGTGTCTACAAGGAAAACGAGCCACATGGGCAGGTCAGGAATGACTTGGACATGGTTCGTGTCCTATTGGTTCAAGCAAGCTCATCCAAAGAAGCCGCGGTCAAAGGCGTCCACATGGAAGTCAACCATGGAGTCTCATGTCGGCAGGACTCTGTTTTGTGTCACATGAAGATTCATACGGCCGTTTCTAAGCCTGCGGAGGATAAATCGACATCTGTACAGAGCTCCTTAGTCGAATTCAGGCATCCACCTCTCGTAGATTTACTTTCCAACACGGCCATGATCCTAGATTCGTGGACGAAGTGGTCTACGTGCTCTCCACCAACATGAACTTTAGGAGACAGTTATATTTCTTTTGTTATATATAATGCATTTGCATACGCATATAGAGTTAGTCGATGTTAGTCTCTGTTATCTTTTATTAGTCTGCTCTGTAGTGTGATTACGCTGCACTTGTGTCGTAACATCACCATTCTGTAATGGCTGCTTTTTAATATAAGAAGACTCTGTTTTCCAACTTAATTCGTATTTGAGGACCGTTGCCAAGGCTGGTGTATAGGGCCCCTGCTCAGCTAAGGTTTTGTGCATTAGTGTATAATTTTCATTTCGTTTCTTTAGAAATAATTGTGTCATAATCCATTCATATGTTCATACATTGCATTTGTTTCATTTCTGTTTATACACTTCCATAATTTCCATTTCATTTTTGTCTTTCATGTTTTATGTTGTTAATCACTGATCAGTGTTCTTGTTTCAGGTTATAGATAGGCAGCCCGGGCATTTTCATAGCTTTTTGACTAATGACATGGAACTAACATTGTTCTGCTGCTAATTTGCTTTTCATAGCTTTTGTTTAATTTCAGTATTGCTTATCTGCTTCAGTAGTTAAATTTAGATATACTAAGTTGCTCATAGCATCTTCAGTTGCCTCCGAAAGCCACAGCTGGACTGATGGTGAGGGATTGTATTATGAAATGTGTAGTTTAGTATTATTTTCTTTTCTGCAAATTTAGATATATTAAGCTGCTCATAGCATCTTCAGTTGCCTCCGAAAGCCACAGCTGGACTGATGGTGAGGGATTGTATTATGAAATGTGTAGTTTAGTATTAGTTTCTTTTCTGCAAATTTAGATATATTAAGCTGCTCATAGCATCTTCAGTTGATTGTATCCCAAGTGCAGCTACAATATATAGAGAAGCCTCAGAAAGCAACCCCTAAAGCATATCAAATGCCTTAAGAAGCATCATCATCTATATGCTCCCAGTATTTTTGCTACCTCCCTTGATTTTTCTTGTTAAGTGGTGGGAGGGGGTTAAGCATCACGGTGAAAGGTCACAGTTTTGAATTTGGTATGAAAACGAGATTTGTTGTGGTTGATAAAGCATCCAAAGTTATGAGTCATATTGATATAGAAGAGCTCATTTAAATGCCTACAAATAATGATGAAAACCTTGTTTTAAAAGTGGAAAGCTTAGCATTTGAAGAGTGAAACATTGCTCCCACTTATCAACCATTGTGATCATACATACATTACTTAGCTAATATTCGAAATATGCCTCGGTGTGATGAAGAATAAGGTCATGGGATTGAATCATGAATGTATGGTTTGATATTAGTTTACTTTCTGCAAGTTAAATGTCAGTTACTCAAGTTGTTTATGATTACTTCCGAAAATCATAGCTGGACTAATGATGAAGGATCAGAAGATAAATTGATGTAATCTGATTTAGATTTATTTTGTTGCAATTTTGAATTTCCTTAAGCATAGTTTCTTTTGTGTTTAGTCGGCAGCAAGAATATTTTGGTTTTCATGCTCACTAGTTTACTGTTTTGATTTATTAGATTAGCAGCACCTTTTCATTTCAGCAGTACATTTTCATTTCCTTTCAAGTCTTGTCATTGTAAATTTCAAATTGCTTTTTAAAGTTTCAAGTTGGTAAATCATTATAGGGGATATCATTTCCTTGAACAAACATAACCAAACTTGTTTTCATCTTAGAATTTCCATTTCACCTTAGAAAACCAAAAACGACAAAAAGTTAAGAAATAGGTTATCTTGCACATATAGTGCGCCACACTTCATCAGCTTACGATTCCCGGATTGACAAATTAAATGCAGCAATTTAGGACACACTAAATTGAACAAACAACTGTGTTTATATTTTTAAATATATTTGGTGAGCTGTATGAAAGGAGGGTAGTGCTTTGTTCAAAGAGAAGCTTATTGGCATTAGACTGCTACCAGACCTTTGTAGCTACATCAAGACACAACAGGCTCTATCACCTTGTCCCTTAAACACAGTGACTTTTGACTGGATAAATGCACTGTGGTTGACTGTGTCTATATTGTGAATTTATTAGTTGAGTGGCCTAAACAGAAAGCAGTGTTTTTGAATCAAAGGCTTTGTTTTCCTTCCTCTACAAAGATAAGGGTGTCCTACTGCCTCAAACAACAAAGCTGGTGTCCTTCCACAGGAAAGATCACTTTTGGCTGTCTATCTTTATTTGACTGTGTTTTTCTTCTTAAAAGTCCACTTGTTGAATTGCATATTAAGGGGAAGGGTAGCTTTCTGAAGGAACAGGGGTCTTATATTGAAAGAGGGATTTTCATAATACATTCGGAATCATTGTTGCTTTATCAAACAGTGAGTTGACAGGCTGGGACAGAGTTTGGTTTGCAGAACACATTTCAAAGACTGTAAGGCAGTTTGGTGTTTCAAGAGCGCATCTAGCCCAAGATGCCACCCTGGCAAGATAGAAGAAGTGGTTTGCACAAGAGATATGAGCCAATTTCTACTGAGGAATTCAATGCACACCCATCTATCCTTTTCAATTTTCATGAAGTGGGGTGTTTGGATTTCTGCCAGAGGGTACAAGAAGTCAAAAGTTTCTCGCCCTTAACACATTTGTGCGCCTTGAGGTTCAAAGACAAACATTTTCAAGTGGCAGGCCTTGATTTCAAGTTCTCCCTGAGGTCTGTATCCAAGGCCACTAAAATCCCATACATTGGCAAGAAATGGTTCAAGCAAGCCTATTTAGACTTGGATGACTACAAACCCTTCATCAAGCCCGAGCACAGAGAAGCATGCACTGCTATTTTTCCTTTCTCTCATCTTCTTGCCAGCTATGCTCCTCTTATGAAGATCATAATGAAGTATTTCACTTGTGAAGGGAGATTCTCCTGAGTTTATGTAAACCACATCCGACTGTTGATACACTTCACAAGAACCAAGCAGCTCAATCTTCCTTACTTCTGGTACAAAAGCATTGAGAAAATGGCCTCCTCAGTCCAGAAGAAGCCTCCATCACAGCAAGTAGCTTCTCTATTCCATCATTCTCTTATTAAAATCATCATCCTTCACCAGCTGGAGAAGAAAGAGGTTTCTTGGGATGTTTTCATTAGTCACCCTGATTTCTCCACTGTCCCTCCAGTCCATACATCCCCCACATTGCCTACTCATCGCACCTCACCTTCCTCTAGCAGACCTACTCCTAGAAGGCTCAGATTCACCACAGAACAGTCAAGAGAGCATGGAGAAGGAGAGGGAAGTGGCCAGCAAGAGGAGGAAGGAGACGAACATGAAGAAAAAGATGAGGAACAGCAGGAAGAAAGTGATGGAGGGCAGCAGCCTGACAGTGATGAAAGTGAACAGCAGCAAGAGCAAGAAGAGAAGAGTGTTGAGCAGCAGCAATTTAGTGAGGAAGGACAGAAGTTTGGGCAACAGTTTGAGCAGCAGCTTGAACCACAAAATTAACAGGAAATTGAAGCACAGCAGCAGCATGATGTTGAGGAGTAGGAGCAGCTTAAAGAATATACACAGCAGTCCCCTCATGATGCATCACAGCCTCCTCAAGATACACAGCAGCCTCAAGAGGAAAGGCAAATTCAAGAAGGTGAAAAGCAAGATGACAAAGGAAAATCAATCATGCCTTACTCTCCCGAAAAGGCTAAGCCCAAGACAGCAAGGAAGAAAGTGCCCAAGGTTGTCACTTCAAATGTGACAAGAAATCTCCAAAGCAAAAGAAAGCTACCAAAGAAGCCTCTCACTGACTTGCCTAGAAGAAAGAGCGCAAGGATAGCCTTCCAAGGCAAAGGAAAAGGCAAGGTAGGAGAAAGTCAAGAGCATGGAGGTGCATTGTCTATCATCCCAATCCAAAGTGATGACAGTGATAACGAGGCCCGGATTCTAGAAAACCTTCTAATCCATAGAGAGGGCCAAATTGATGCATTGGAAAATGACCTTCATCAGGCAAAGAACTTCAATCACTTCTTGGAGATCCAAAATAAGCAAATGAGTGTCCATATGGCTGTTTATGAGACACGAGCAATCAAGTACAAGAAAGAGGCCGCCAAAGCCCAAGCAAGGATAGAGGAGCTCATAGGTGATTTTGATGAAGATGAAGAAGAGGACCAGCCTAGGCAAAAAAGGCCTAGAACCATATGGCTTAAAAGAGCCCTTGAAAAGCAAAAGGAAGTGGAACAAGCCCTTCTTCAATCCACTCCCCTCACTGGACTACTTGAGCAGGAGATTGCAAGCAATAAGGAGGCATGGCTAGAAAGAGCCAATAAACATTTGGAGAGGAAGCTTGAGAAGGCAAACAGGGACTTAGAGCTGCAAAGGAGGATGACAAAGCATTATCAAAAGCTAAATCAGTTTGCCTGGCGCAAGTTAAAGGCTGCTCAAGACAAACTAAAGGAGGCAAAAGGGAAGCGCCCGGCACGGAAAGAGAAGAAGGACACATCAGGACTTGAAATTTTGGCTTCAGTATCAGAGCATGTTGCTAAGGACCCTTGAGGGTCATGCACATCGATTTTGGGCACATTTTGACATTTTTTGGTTTTTTGGCATTTTTGAGTTTTTGGTCAAAACTCATAAAATTCGCCCTTTCATTTTGGGGATTCGTCAAGGGAGGAGAATGGTATCATTGGATGCCATAATTTCATGAGCTCACCCTCAGCAATTTTCAAGACATTTGGAGATCATTTGTTTCCCCGAAATGGCGAAAAATGCTCGCTTTTTGCACACTCTGCCCGATCTATCAGCAGACTGTAATTTTCTGGCTTTTTACACACAGGCTCCGTTTTGGAAAACTTCCAGGCATCATATTGAGAAATTTTGAGTTGTTCCGGAAATTAGACACTTAGAGCTTTCCAATGAGCTATCATGAGCCTAATTTTGACATCGGGAAGGCTGCCAAATGTTTTCGGGAAGTCAGGAGACCTTTTGCTGATATAAATTTTGAATATTTTTGTAATTTTTGAACCTCTAAAATCTGCTTTTTCCAAATGTGCGTTTAGCTATTTTTGCACATGAAAAATGTTGCAAAGTCAATATATTTCCAATTTTTAGCATTTTTTAGATATTTTATGAGATATTTTTGTGCCTTGGGTTTTGTAAAGCCTCAAGGACAAGATTAGATATTTTGATTAGGCCAATAGGATGGCAAGTTGAACCATGAGGTTTTCCTCACTTGAGCCTATATATTCCAAAGGCTTTCATTGTAAAACAAGGCTGAACTTGAGAAGAGAAGAAATATATAGTCATATGAGCTTTGGAAGAAAATACTTGTGTTATGCTTTTGGATTGCCTCTTGTATGTTCTTGGATGAATGATGAAGGATTGCTGATGGATTCCATGACTTGGTAGAATGGTATAGTGTCTCTTGATTTGTTGTTATCTTCTAGTTTTCATTCATGAATACATGTTTCTTTCTTGCTATAGATCAGTAGAGAACAAATTTGAGATATGCCCATGGAGGCACCTCAAATTTCCTGAATCTTCATAGCTTTCATGTTTTCTTCTTCCTTAGTTGCATTAAAGAATTCTTAACTGCTCTTTAACAACTTGAGGATATTGTTTCTTGTTTCATTCATAGTTCTATACATGCTAAGTATGACTTACGGTACGCCCTGCTTACCTATGGCTAGCTATAGTTCCATCCATGAAATTTCTCTTTGACTGATTAGATTAGAATTTTGTTGAACCAAGGAGGCCTAGTTTCGATCTAGCCCTTTGCCTAAAACTATACAAATCTTGTTGTTCAAAGTGCCCAATAACTTGAAGTACTGTGTTTAGGCGTTCCGGCATAGTAAGTTAAGTTGTTTTTCTTTCTTAAGTGTTTTCCCCAAAGTCTGATAGCCATTTCCCAAAGTTAGAGGGTCATATACTTCTATGCATGGCTTGAATGTTTATTTCTACGTATTGATTAGCTTATAGTTACATTTTGCATGATTAATGGTTTTCCCTACCATGTTTATGTTATCTATTGAACTAGTTATGCTTGAAACTCTTTGTTGTTCACAAACTTGTTGTCCATTTACTCCATTTTGCCCAAAGATCCTTTCTACCTTGAATCAAATCAGCCCTTCAACAGCCTTGCATCACCGTCTAATAGCTTTCTTGACCTTTTCGACCCCATAGCCCAGTTGATCTAACATCTTTTTACCTATCTTATATCTTTGATCAGTTTCATCCCTCACAACCTAAAAAACCAAAACCAAAAACATACTTCATAACTAGCCTAAAACATAATACAATAAGCAAACACACAGATATCCCTTACACATATAGAGAGAGCCCTCTCTGAGTCCAGGAAGGCTAGGTCCTTGGGCTCCAAAGCTTGGTTTGATGTTACACTGTCATTTGGCTTGCCAATCAGCCAAATCACGGGACCCTAACATAAATGGCGATCATGGTGGGACTCTGAGTATTAAACAAACTTAGATTCCCTAGACCTTAAGAGACCTTTGAGAATACTATTTGATTGACTTATCCCACCGCTCACTAACATAATGGCGATCACGGTGGGACCTTCTGAGTTAGTGACAATCTAAGTACTCCTTAGTAACTCTCGAAGTCTCATTCAAACTTAGAAAACTTAAGTGTTGTCCGAAGAGTAGAAAATAGCTCCTTCACCATCTTAGAAAAATGATGAGTCAGTTATAGGAAACTCTTCCAAACCTCAGGACTACATAAAAAAAAAAAAACCCCAAAACACTCCCTTAGATTGGTTTTTGACAGTATTGGTGGTGGACCATAGAAATATACCTCAAAACAACTAAAAATCCACCTGGCGACTCCACTAGCCTCCAATAGGCCTTACTAATTCACTAAACTCTAGGCTATTATCCAATTGAGCCACCTCATCGCCACACTAACATAATGGCGATCACGGTGGGACCCTGAGTACATGACAGTCTAGCAAACTCTTATAGACTCTTTAGTCCTTCAACACTAAACTCAGACCATCAGCCTCTAAAATCATATAGAGTAAACTCCTTGTTTTACCATCTTAGCAAAGTAATGAATCAGGTTTATAACACTCTTACAAACTAGGCTGCACATAAAAACTTAAAAAACCCAAAAAAACTCCCTTAGATTTGTTTTTGTCAGTACTGGTGGTGGACCATACACATATATCTCAAAACAACCGAGTTCCACCTAGCGACTCCACTAGCCCCCAGTAGGCCTTACTATTTTACTAAACGCTAGGTTACTATCAGATCAACCTATCCCATCGCTCACTAACATAGCAGGAGATGGTGGGACATTGAGTACATGACAGTCTAGCAAACTCTTATAGACTTTTTAGTCCTTTAGATACTTAAACAAGCAAGAAGTCCATAGACTCATTTAGAGTAAACTCTTTTTGTTCTCACCACCCTAGCAAAGTGTTGAAACAAGTTTAGAATACTTTAACAAACCATAGGCTGCACATAAAATCAAAAAAACCTTAAAAAACATTTCCATATTAGTTACTAGTGGTGGACCATAGCTATATCTTCACAAAAACAACCAAGTTCCACCTGGCGACTCCCTAATCTATCTCGTTTGGTTTTGATCATCCTTCACTTTAGTATAAACTTAGAGAGGCCATCCATCCGAAACTTTCACAAATACCACCCTCTCTAAACTCTAGACTCAAAATTTGGCTTCACGAAGAATCTATACCAAATCTCACCCTGACCCAAATCCCCCTATCATAGTAGATGACCCAGAGAAGATTCTGTGGCAAGTTTCTGAAACTAACAATCTAGCTACCGATAGGTCCATCCGTAAAACAAGATCAGTACCTGAACATCTTACTACCTTGCCAGATTCCTCTTTTGATTTAGAATCAGCAAAAACTATTTTCAGAAGCAAGTCACATAGTAAGATAAAATTTGACGATCTTGAACCCCTAGACCCGCCACAGAGTCCTAATAGAGAAGCCTCACCTTCCACACTCCCCGACTTTCAGCTTCTCCATCACTTTGGCTCATACCATCCAAGATCTGCTCAAAACCAGGTCATTAGTCCAAGTACATCTGCCACACCTATTCGAACCACTATTGTTCAAACCACCTCAGCCCATCCCACAAGCCCTCATCTTGTACATCATCCATTAGCTCCCGCCATAGCAGCCTGGTACGCACCTTTGGTGTTGCCACTACCTTTGGCTCCTCTCCCAAATAAATATCAAGACAAAATCCCACACTTTACCGGAGAAGACATTGCCATAGTTCAACAGCATATAAGTAGGATTAGCGATGCTTTTGAATACCTAGAAGTACAAGACGAGACCGTCAGAATGAGAATATTCGCCGAAAGCCTGAGTGGGGAACCCAAAACATGGTTCAAAAGCTTGCCTCCAAACAGCATCCCCAACATCCCAGAACTATGTCAAGTCTTCAGAAATAGGTGGGAAGTCTGAAAGAACCCTATTCAAATCCTGTCAGAATATAACAACCTAAAACGGGAAAATGGGGAAAGTGTCCAGGCTTACTGCACTAGGTTCAACAGTGTGTATAACTCCCTCCCACCTCACTTCAAACCCCCACTTGGTTTAGCCTTAGCAAAATTCCCCGAGGGTTTTGATCCAGACATGACATATCATCTGAGAGACAAGGATCCCCCTACCTTAGAGGAAATGCAACAAATAGCCATAAAAGCAGAAGCCAACTTAGCAGAAAAAAGAGCTAGGACTAGATCAGAAAGAAAAGTCACATATAGAGATGAGGTCTCCACTTCATCTCCTTCCCTAGATCCTAGAATAGATGACTTAGTCAAGACCATGGCCAAAATGTGGGAAAGGATAAATGAAAAGGCCCCTGTTAGGGACAATCATCCAAACCCTCCAAACAAAAACCGAAACCAAAATTTTAGGAGGGAGCAGCCTCAAAACAGACCGAGGGAAAATTACCAACAAATTAGGCCACCATTCAATGAAAATTATGTGGAAGAAGATGATAGGGATACAGAACCCATTGATGAAAGTCATTTGAGCCTTATAGGGTCTGATAATGAGAGTGAGGTGTATCTCATGGAAGAAGAACAATCATTCTTCTCTCCAAATCAGGACGAAACCAACTATGAGGATCTCAAAGATCCTGCCATAGACTTCCAGAATGCCATTATAGAAGCTCACAGGCAGTATAACCTTAGAAGCAGAAAAAACCAAGACCATTCCAAGAAGGGTAATCCTGACATTACTAAAACCTCTGATACCATCCTTAAAAAGGCTATAGATAACAACAAAATTATGGCCCAGAAAATTGACCAGAACAAAGATAAAGCTATTCAAACAAGCCTTGGCTCAGACACTCCTAGTACCTCTACAAAAATCCCCGAGGTGACTGTGTCAAACAAAATCCTGAACCAAAGTCAGCAAATTAAGAACATAGAAAAAATCATGACCGAGAAAGCTGAAACAAATCTGTCCAGATCACAAATTCCTTTTAGTTTCGAAGGGGAAATTTCCAAGATAAAAATTACCATACCCCTTACTGAACTAATAACTGTAGATAGGTATAGATCTCAAATCTTCAAATTTTTTGACATAGGAAGCGAGGCAGATACTTTGAATCTAACTGACGACAAACCCAAACTCCTATTCGGCCCAAAGATAGAAGGTCAATACCAAGAGGGATCTGTTTCCCCTTTCTACGTGAGTTTGAACATACGAGACAAGATACTACATAATGCCATGTTAGATTCTGGTGCCCCCCATAACCTAATGCCTAGAGCGGTCATGGAAAACCTAGGAATAGAAGTAACTCAACCGTACAAAAACTTGTATTCCTTTGACTCAAGTTAGGTCAAATGTTTAGGTCTGATAAAGAACCTAGATTTTGCTCTAACATAGCTACCAATGAAAAACTTGGTCATGGACGTAGTAGTAGCTGATATCCGTCCTAAGTATGGAATGCTACTATCAAGGGCATGGGCTACCAAAATACAAGGTAATCTCCAAATGGATATGTCATTTGCTACCATCCCCGTTTTCAACCAGACTAGGAGATTATACCGAGAAATTCACATGAAATACATGGTTAGTAATCGGGATAAGCCAAACAACACTCCCATTTATTCCATTCATTCCAATTTAGATTCTTTTATCTTATATAAGGAAAGTGATGTGGACAAACAGATAATAGAAAATGAAGCGGTTTTCAAACCATCAGAAACACACTTCCCATTACTGAAAACGGAAACCAATGACCAAAGCGCCAAGAAACCTGAAAAACAGCTTAGTATCTTGTATGAAAAGGAAGTTCTTTGGATTATAAGCTTTGATGGTTCTTGTGGCAAAACTAGTTCAGGGGCCGGTATCTGGATACACAATACTAATGAAGGTCATTCTTTCAGATTAGAATTCCAGTGTACTAATAACATTGCCGAATATGAGGCCCTTCTCATTGGTCTGCACATACTTAAGGACTTAGGCGCCAAAAAAGTATCAGCCCAGGGAGATTTAGAACTTGTAATTAGGCAAATCAAAGGTGAATATTCAGCAAAAAACCCAAGACTAAGGGAATACAGGAATGTAGCTTTAGACATCCTCAAAACCTTCGAGAAGTATGAAATCATTTATATCCCTAGGATTCAAAATAGTCTGGCAAATGAACTCGCCTTTGCTGCAAGCAATAGCCAAACACCATGTCTAAGCGAGCAATATAGCATTCAGGTTAAACATCACCCTACTGTACTAGATAATATCGATCATTGGCAAATATTCAAAGATGATGATCAAATTGATGATTTCTTACAATCTAAGAATGAAATTGAAGAAACCAAAAAAGATTTAGAAAATGAAGAAAAGGAATACAGCCACAATCAAGACCAAGAGCTAAATCTACCTTCTTTGACATATCTAAATCTGATAAATCCTTCATCTGGAACTAAGATAGGAGAGGATGTTGACCGAAGAGAACTCGAAGTCTTACATTGTGAAAATGACACCATACCCTGAGGGCTTGCACCTCTAGAGGAATTGTTTGATTTTAACGATGTGGCCAAAAAGCCGAAAATGGAATCCACTGAGGTCGACATAGAAGAATATAACATAGGAAGCTCGAAGGAAGCTAGAAAGGTCAAACTATCCAAAACCCTCCCACCTCATATAAAACATAAATACATTAAGTTTTTTAAAGAATTTAAAGATGTGTTTGCATGGGGATACCAAGATTTGAAATCATACGACACAAGCATCATCCAACATAAAATCCCCCTCAAAGAAAACCAAAAGCCTTTCAAACAGAAGTTAAGAAGGATAAACCCAGTATTACTACCATTGGTTGAAAAGGAAATCAAAAAGATGTATGATGCTGGTATAATAGTGTCTCTCCGATACTCTGAATGGGTCTCAAATCTAGTATCATTTAGGAAAAAGACTGGAGAAATCAGACTCTGTATAGATTTCCGAAACCTTAATAGGGTCTGTCTAAAAGACAACTATCCTCTGCCCAAAATGGACCACATACTTCAGAAGGTAGTATGTGCTAAAATAATCTCATTGCTTGATGGTTTTTCTGGTTATAACCAAGTGCTAGTTTACCCCACCGATCAACATAAAACAACTTTCACCAAACCTTGGGGCACTTTTATGTACGTTAAAATTCCTTTTGGATTGATGAATGCTGGCACCACATTTCAAAGAGCCATGGACATAGCCTTCTCAGAAGACATAGGTGTTTTCATAGTCATATATCTTGACGATATAACGGTATATTCTAAATCAGACGAAGAACACCTAGTACACTTAAGAAAGGTTTTCAACAAATGCAGAAAATATGGTTTATCCCTAAACCCCAAGAAAACACTTTTCGGTCTAGAAGAAGGAAAACTCCTAGGTCACATTATTTTGGAAGAAGAAATAAAAATAGACCCTTAGAGAATCGAAGGTATATTGCAAATAAGTCACCCCAGAAACATAAAGGAGTTGCAGTCCTTTATCGGAAAGATAAATTTCTTAAGGAGATTCATCCCAAACCTTGCCGAACTCCTAAAAGATATCACAAATATGTTGAAGAAAGAGGTCGGAGTTAAATGGACTATAGAAGCCAAAAAATATTTTGAACTAATTAAAAGGGCCTTAACTGAAACACCAGTATTGATAAGTCCTGACTTCACCAAGGATTTTTACATTTTTTCATTTGCTTCGGAACACACAATAGCTTTTGTATTGTTACAAAAAAATGTAGCTAGGCAAGAACAACCCATTGCCTTTTTCAGCAAATCCCTGAGAGATGCTCCCTTGAAATACAACATCATGGAAAAACAGGCATTCGCATTAGTAAAAGCACTGAAAGATTTCCGAGTTTATATCTTGCATTCTCATGTCATAGCTTTTGTCCCTAATACTATCATCAAGGACATTCTGAACCAAGATCTCGATGGTAAAAGAGGAAAATGGATCGCTATCATCTTAGAATATGACTTAGAAATCCGACCTACCAAACTAGTTAAAGGACAAGGACTTGCAAGGCTAATGGCTGAAACCAACCTCCAAGCTTTAGATATAAATTTTTTCGATGCCTTAGAAGAACAGGAAGAATGCACATTCCCTCCTATTCATCAAATGTTTCTGGATTCACCTTGGTATATAGATATTCTTTATGTATTGTCTTATCTAAATGCTCCTCCAACTTTATCAAAAACAAAAGCAAGATTTATTAAACAAAAATCTTTAAAGTTTTGCATTATAGATGGTTTTCTGTATTGGAAAAATCCCACTGGTATGCTGCTTAAATGTTTGCTTGAGTCTGATGCAGAAAAAATTATGCGTGAAATGCATGAAGGGGAATGTGGGGGCCATCTTTACTGGAAAACCACAGTAAACAAAATCCTTAGAGCCGGTTATTATTGGCCTACCTTATTCCCTGATACTCACAAACTAGTTATGACATGCCATAAGTGTCAAATTTTTTATGGCAGAAAAAAGCTTTTACCTTTGCCCTTACATCCCATCATAGTCGAAGGACCCTTCAAGCAATGGGGTCTATATTTCATCGGAGAGATTCACCCCTCCTCATCCGCTCAACATAAATGGATCCTCACAGCCACTGACTACTTTACCAAATGGATAGAAGCCATACCCTCCAGGAATGCCACCGATTATGTCATCATCAAGTTCCTAGAAACCAATATTCTATCCAGATTTTGCTTTCCCAGAAAGATCATTACAGACAACGTTGTTGCCTTCTCCTCCAAAAGAATGGTTGACTTCTGTTACAAATATCACATTACATTAGGAAATTCCACGGCTTATTACCCTCAAGGTAATGGTTTAGCTAAGTCTTCTAAGAAAAGCCTAGTCAACATCATCAAAAAACTTCTTGAACAAAATCAAAAGGCATGGCACGGAAAACTAGTACACACACTATGGGCCGATAGACTAACCACTAAAAAATCCATAGGTATGTCTCCCTACCAACTAGTTTATGGCATAGATGCCATTTTCCCAACATCTTTAGGGGTTCCAGTAATGAAACTATTGCAGGAAGTTAAAATAGAAGAAAATGACATGCAAAGGAGGGTAAATCAGACTATCCATCTGCAGCAAACCAGAGACGAAGTTTACCAAAAGACTCAGTTAGCGCAAGACAAAATAAAACAGATTTTTGACAGGAGAACTAAGGAAAATGATTTTCAGATTGGGGACAAAGTGTTAAAATGGGATTCCAAAAGAGAAGACAAAGGTAAACATGGTAAGTTTGAGAATTTATGGAAAGGGCCTTACATCATTAGCTCAATCAGCGGAAATAATGCCTTTTTCCTACAAGAACCTGATGGGACTGAAGCTTTTGGAGGTCCTGTAAATGGCAGGACATTAAAGCATTATTTCTGTCAAGAACTCCATTTTTGAGTTTGAAACACTTTCATTCATTGTATATACCACTATTTGAAAAATAGATAAACAGAAAAGTCAAAAACAGTAAAAGATAGAAAAGAGGGTGGTTGAAAAATAGGAAAAAGGCCCCATGTTCCAAAAAATAGTCCTTCGGAAAGCACGCAAGTCTAAATTTCGCTACTTGTACTCAAATGTATTGTTCAGCTATCTAGCCTAATCATAGCTGAACATGTTTAAATTTAATTGCTGATAAGTTAGTGAGTGAAAAAGATGGTCAAAATTGTGTAAGATTGACTTATCACAGAGAGTAGATTAGGAAAAGATACTGGTTCCACATGCCCAAAACAGAACCAAAGAGAGAAACGAGGGATGGAAAATACATTGTACACCTTAGCCCTGTTTTTCTATATTTCCCTTTTGCAGAATAATATTTGCGTGCAGCTTATCTTCCATGCCGCAAATACATGACAAGTGAGACTGCCTAATCCTGATTTGATCATCTTTTAAATTTCATGTTTTAGATTAGAGAACAAAATCCTGTCAAATAGCTTAATCTTGACAGTTGATCTAGCGTAGGTAGAGTAATGAAGGAGTTCATCAGTTTAATCTGAACTCCCGGTAGATATAAGTGTAGAAATAGATAGGTTCATTTTTCAAAAATAAAAATATGTTGTCAAAAGGCTGCTAGTTCAAATGCGCCAAAAAAGAAGGAAAAAATGTTAGGAAAGATAGTGGGGTAGGTAGAAATGTCATTGATGCTAATCATACTATCACTTTTTCAGAAATGGCATAAAAGAAGAATGAAATATTGCACCAATGGGTAAGGCACTGGTCTTCATAAGCCAGAGATCTGAAATTCTGGACACCTCCTGAAAAGGAGCTGCCCTCCCCAAATGGAGCCACTGTTAGTCATCAGTATTTTTCACTTGTTAGTGATGACTAGTTCTCACAGCCAAGTTTTCTAGCAGCTGATCCAAAATTTGTCATATTTTCCAGCTGGAAAAACACCCATAAAACTTTTTCGACCTCCTACTTTTCAGTCTGCCTATGACGAGATGAAACCTCATTATCAAATCCTACTTAGCTTCAACCATACTAGTCTTCCCATCAGACCTAAAGAGGCGATCCAAATCTGATCAAAAACCTCCCCTAAGTTAGGAAGTGGCACTTTAAGACATTTCACCCTTGGCAAACTATCCAAGAGCCAAAAACCTCCATCTGCTATAGAACAGTCATAACAGACCTCTCACTTTGCTAATAAAGTTGATCCCAGCCCTAAGTCGCGCCACTAATACACCCTTAAGTCTCAGCAATACATAAACCATAATCTCAAGCTGATTTTAGGTGTTTTACAGTGTTTAATAGATCTTTCAAGGACTGGAAACATATCAGCGTCTCAGAGGACAATTCTTGGCGCCACATGAGAAGACAGCTGCTTCTCAATGTAATCCTAAGCCTGAGATGTTCTCTATAGGGCCAAGAGTTATTCATCAAACTCTCGCGACCCCATTCATAGCCTGAAAGGACAGCAAAAGAAAAAGAAATACTGTCAAGAGGCTGTTGATATGATATGGATAAGAACCTCCTTCATCTATAAGTAGAGGGTTAAAGCGCCTCCTTCATCTAAAAGCAGAGGGCGATGGCCAAAAGTTGGTTTTAAGAGTTGCATCTGACTGTAAGACAGATTTGTTTTAATGAACAGTGACACAGTTTTTCTGAAGCAAATTAATGATTGCAGGCAGAGGTAAAAGCATTAATGTTTTCAAGTTTGTTTGCTTACCATCATATATAAGAGGAGCCCTTGCCAAGCATGCTTATCAAACAATCTTCAAACACTTTGCCAAGTGAAAGGCCTCCTTCATTCATGAGCAGATGGCCAGGGCATTAGTAGATTTCAAGGTCTGATTGATCAGAGAAACAAGGTAAGAGACCAAAAGGAAAGCAGGGGTACCACTGCAATCCAATGGGTCAATCTCATCTCTTAGCAAGGTTCATGTCAAAGGACAGTTTGCAGCTCCAACAAAACAAAATTTGAAGAATGGTTGATGAGGTGAGTCATTTCACAGAAGAAAGAACTGATGATGATTATGTTTTAAAAGTACTGGTCCCCCTACTCCTAAGAAGATGTCCTCCAGATCACTTATCACAAGTTGACAAGGAAAATTTGAGTTTTTCTCTTCCCAAGAAAAGTATTGAAACTAGACCCAGTGGTTCATAGCATACATGAAAGACTTTGGCATGTTTTTAGTTGCTGGAGAATATTTTAAAACAAGTATAGGAATGTTCATCATAAAAGGTCAAACACGCTTTCTCGATGCATTCTGAGTAAAGAGGGGAGTGTTAAAGAAAATTCCCTTTTTCAAATAGACAGAGATGAATAGACCATCAGTAAATGCAACTGCTATTTTACCCACAATCAGAAAATGAGCTTAAAGGACACCTAACAGTTGAAACAGTTTCACAGTGGGCATCATTCAACTCCAAAGCATTAAGAGCAAAGTGTTAGTTTATGTTGAAAAAAGGAAAAAGAAGCTCTGTCAAAGTGTCAAAGAATACCCCCTGCAGCATGAAAAATCCTCTACAAGTGTCCTCTTTCATAGCAAATCACCAGAAGTATTAAAAGGTTATTGAGATGAGAGTTTACCTTCTTCCTCAGCAAAGGGCATTGCAAACAGGTATACAAGCTCATGAAAGGCAAGAAAGACTGTGGCGTATTTTTCAGGTTCTAGAAATCATTAAAAACAAAATATGCATGCCACTGTCACTAGGAAGGCAGGTTCCTTATGAAAACAGGTCAAAAGCACTTTGTTGTTACATTTTGAATAAAGGAAAGGCTTTTAGAAGAAAATTCCCTTCTTATTAGAAAGAAAACAGTGAAAGCTCGGGCAAATATATCTAGGTCTCACCCACAGCCAGAAAAGGCATCAGTAGGAGAAATGCACCTATAGTCACAAAATGTATTTGATCTAGTTTTTCTCTAGCAAAAATATATGGGTATATAGAGCAGAAAATGCCAAATCAAGTCTTGAAGAGGTAGATCACCTCTTTGCAAATGGTAAAGGGTGGTCCAAAAATCATTGGTATTATTTAAGTGGAGCTTCTATGATTACAATGTCACCAGAGGGACAACAGTGGCATAAGTCACTTTTCAAATATGTCAAATACAATGGATATAGTGGCCCTTGGAAAAAGTCACAACCCTTACCACTGTTCAAATAAAAACACATACCTTTTCACCAACAGTTTCAAAGTGTGGGCCCTTCACCACACGTTCAAAACTCGTTCTGTTTTCATTTCGGATGGACAAAGGCCGTGATTTAAAAACAAAAAGTTTTCTAAACTCTCTCAAAGACTAAACCAAGGGTTTTCATTTTGTTTGCATTTCAAAAGGTCAAGGACCGTTGCAAATTCATTATGAAAACACCAAAGCCCGAGCAAAGCTTCCCTTTGAAGATCACGAGGCCAGAGAGGGAGATTTCAAACCAGGTTTCGAAGTTTTAAAATTTGTTTTAACCGCGCGACGCGCCTGTAGATGCACGTGGCATGCTCAGGCACAGGAATTACATAGGATATAATGGCAGAGCGGCGCGCCTGTGCACTCGGGTCCTGTCGGCCCGACAGGTGACCCGACACCAAATATTGCGCGGCGCTCTCCATTGCAAACGTGCCGCGCACGTTTAAACAGTCCAAACACGCCTCCAAATCACATGTGAAGCTGCTCAAGCTCTTCAAAAGGCCTTTCATCGAGTTGTAGAGGTATTTTTATGTGCCCCGCTTGGTTTTCAAAATTGCTAAGTGCTGTAAGGGGTTAAAAAACCACAGTTCAAGTTTGGTGTGAAAACGAAATTGCTGTGTTTTCCATTGGTAGAAGCAGCACATTAAAACTTGAGAGTTATGATGATTAGTTTCCATAGAGCAGAGTCAGTAAAGGCCATCATTGCATTCGGAGGGGTCTTTTGTCAAGCTATGTGCAAAGAGCAGTAAAGTAAAAAAGAGCAGTATTTTGGTGGAAGAAGAGCCTTGTTAGATTAAAACTCTTACATCTTTTGTTAAGCACCTCAGAAACATTTCAAGTTCTGTCACCATCTCTATGACATAATAGCCTTTGACTGTGTAGAGACTTGTTGATTAACTGTGTTTATATTTTTAAATATATTTGGTGAGTTGTATACAAGGAGGGTAGTGCTTTGTTCAAAGAGAATTTTATTGGCATTAGACTGCTACCAGACTCTTGTAGCTACATCAAGACACAACAGGCTCTATCACCTTGTCCCTTAAACACAGTGACTTTTGACTGGATAAATGCACTGTGGTTGACTGTGTCTATATTGTGAATTTATTAGTTGAGTGGCCTGAACAGAGAGCAGTGTTTTTGAATCAAAGGCTTTGTTTTCCTTCCTCTACAAAGATAAGGGTGTCCTACTGCCTCAAACACCAAAGCTGGTGTCCTTCCACAGGAAAGATCACTTTTGGCTGTCTATCTTTATTTGACTGTGTTGTTCTTCTTAAAAGTCCACTTGTTGAATTGCATATTAAGGGGAAGGGCAACTTTATGAAGGAACAAGGGTCTTATCACAATACATTCGGAATCATTGTTGCTTTATCAAACAGTGAGTTGACAGGCTGGGACAGAGTTTGGTTTGAAGAACACATTTCAAAGACTGTAAGGCAGTTTGGTGTTTCAAGAGTGCATCTAGCCCAAGATGCCTCCCAGGCAAGATAGGAGAAGTGGTTTGCACAAGAGATATGAGCCAATTTCTACTGAGGAAGTCAATGCACACCCATCTATCCTTTTCAATTTTCATGAGGTGGGGTGTTTGGATTTCTGCCAGAGGGTACAAGAAGTCAAAATTTTCTCGCCCTTAACACATTTTTGCGCCTTGAGGTTCAAAGACAAACATTTTCAAGTGGCAGGCCTTGATTTCAAGTTCTCCCCGAGGTCTGTATCCAAGGCCACTAAAATCCCATACATTGGTGAGAAATGGTTCAAGAAAGCCTATTTAGACTTGGATGACTACAAACCCTTCATCAAGCCCGAGCACAGAGAAGCATGCACTGCTATTTTTCCTTTCTCTCATCTTCTTGCCAGCTATGCTCCTCTTATGAAGATCATAATGAAGTATTTCACTTGTGAAGGGAGATTCTCCCGAGTTTATGCATACCACATCTGACTGTTGATGCACTTCACAAGAACCAAGCAACTCAATCTTCCTTACTTATTGTACAAAAGAATTGAGAAAATGGCCTCCTCAGTCTAGAAGAAGCCTCCATCACAGCAAGTAGCTTCTCTATTCCATCATTCTCTTATTAAAATCATCATCCTTCACCAGCTGGAGAAGAAATATGTTTCTTGGGATGTTTTCATTAGTCACCCTGATTTCTCCACTGTCCCTCCAGTCCATACATCCCCCACATCGCCTAATCATCGCCCCTCGCCTTCCTCTAGTAGACCTACTCCTAGAAGGCTCAGATTCACCACAGAACAATCAAGAGAGCGTGGAGAAGGAGAGGGAAGTGGCCAGCAAGAGGAGGAAGGAGATGAACATGAAGAAAAAGATGAGGAACAACAGGAAGAAAGTGATGGAGGGCAGTAGCCTGACAGTGATGCAAGTGAACAGCGACAAGAGCAAGAAGAGAAGAGTGCTAAGCAACAACAATTCAGTGAGGAAGGACAGCAGTTTGGGCAGCAGTTTGAGCAACATCTTGAACCACAAAATGAACAGGAAATTGAAGCACAGTAGCAGCATGATTTTGAGGAGCAGGAGCAACTTAAAGAATATACAGAGCAATCCCCTCATGATGCATCACAGCCTCCTCAAGATACACAGAAGCCTCAAGAGGAAAGGAAAATTCAATAAGGTGACAAGCAAGATGACAAAGGCAACGCAATCATGCCTTCCTCTCCCAAAAACGCTAAGCCCAAGACAGCAAGGAAGAAAGTGCCTAGGATTTCCACTTCAAATGTGACAAGAACTCTCTGAAGCAAAAGAAAGTTGCCAAAGAAGCCTCTCACTGACTTGCCTAGAAGAAAGAACGCAAGGATAGCCTTCCAAGGCAAAGGAAAAGGCAAGGTAGGAGAAAGTCAAGAGCATGGAGGTTCATTGGCTATCATCCCAACCAAAAGTGATGACAGTGATAACGAGCCCCAGATTCTAGAAAACCTTCTAATCCATAGAGAGGGCCAAAATGATGCATTGGAGAATGACCTTCATCGAGCAAATAACTTCAATCACTTCTTGGAGATCCAAAATAAGCAAATGAGTGTCCATATGGCTGTTTATGAGACACGAGCAATCAAGTACAAGAAAGAGGCCGCCAAAGCCAAAGCAAAGATAGAGGAGCTCATAGGTGATTTTGATGAAGATGAAGAAGAGGACCAGCCTAGGCGAAAAAGGCCTAGAACCATAGGGCTTAAAAGAGCCCCTGAAAAGCAAAAGGAAGAGGAACAAGCCCTTCTTCAATCCACTCCCCTCACTGCACTACTTGAGCAAGAGATCGAAAGAAATAAGGAGGCATGGCTAGAAAGAGCCAATAAAAATTTGGAGAGGAAGCTTGAGAAGGAAAATAGGGACTTAGAGCTACAAAGGAGGATGACAAAGCATTATCAAAAGCTAAATCAGTTTGCCCGACGCAAGTTAAAGGCCGCTCAAGAGAAACTAAAGGAGGCAAAAGGGAAGCGCCCGGCATGGAAAGAGAAGAAGGACACATCAGGACCTGACATTTTGGCTTCAGTCTCAAAGCATGTTGCTAAGGACCATTGAGGGTCATGCACATTGATTTTGGGCACATTTTGACATTTTTTGGTTTTTTGGCATTTTTGAGTTTTTGGTCAAAACTCATAAAATTCGCCATTTCATTTTGGGGATTCGTCAAGGGAGGTGAATGGTATAATTGGATGCCATAATTTCATGAGCTCACCCTCAACTATTTTCAGGACATTTGGAGATCATTTTCTTCCCTGAAATGGCGAAAAATGCTCGCTTTTTGCACACTCTGCCCGGTCTATCAGCAGACTGTAATTTTCTGGCTTTTTACACACAGGTTCATTTTTGGAGGACTTCCAGGCATCAGATTGAGAAAATTTAAGCTGTTACGGAAATTAGACACTCAGAGATTTCCAACGAGCTATCATGAGCCTCATTTCGACATCGAGAAGGCTGCCAAATATTTTCGGCAAGTCAGGGGACCTTTTGCTGATATAAATTTTGAATAATTTCGTAATTTTTGAACCTCTAAAATCTGCTTTTTCCAAATGTGCGTTTAGCTATTTTTGCACATGAAAAATGATGCAAAGTCAATATATTTCCCATTTTTAGCATTTTTTAGATATTTTATGAGATATTTTTGTGCCTTGGGCTTTGTAAAGCCTCAAGGACAAGATTAGATATTTTGATTAGGCCAATAGGATGGCAAGTTGAACCATGAGGTTTTCCTCACTTGAGCCTATATATTCCAAAGGCTTTCATTGTAAAAAAAGGCTTAACTTGAGAAGAGAAGCAATATATGGTCATATGAGCTTTGGAAGAAAATACTTGTGTTATGCTTTTGGATTGGCTCTTGTATGTTCTTGGATGAATGATGAAGGATTGTTGATGGATTCCATGACTTGGTAGAATGGTATAGTGTATCTTGCTTTGTTGTTGTCTTCTAGTTTTCATTCATGAATACATGTTTCTTGCTTGCTATAGATCAGTAGAGAAAAAATTTGAGATATGCCCATGGAGGCACCTCAAATTTCCTAAATCTTCATAGCTTTCATGTTTTCTTCTTCCTTAGTTGCATTAAAGAATTCTTAACTGCTCTTTAACAACTTGAGGATATTGTTGCTTGTTTCATTCATAGTTCTATACATGCTAAGTATGAATTACGGTACGCCCTGCTTACCTATGGCTAGCTATAGTTACATCCATGAAATTTCTCTTTGACTGATTAGATTATCATCTTGTTGAACCAAGGAGGCCTAGTTTCGATCTAGCCCTTTGCCTAAAACTATGTAAATCTTGTTGTTCAAAGAGCCCAATAACTTGAAGTACTGTGTTTAGGCATTCCGGCATAGTAATTTAATTTGTTTGTCTTCCTTAAGTGTTTTCCCCAAAGTCTGATAGCCATTTCCCAAAGTTAGAGGGTCTTATACTTCTATGCATGGCTTGAATGTTTATTTCTATGTATTGATTAGCTTGTAGTTACATTTTGCATGATTAATGGTTTTCCCTACCATGTTTATGTTATCTATTAAATTAGTTATGCTTGTAATCCTTTGTCATTCACAAACTTGATGTCCATTTACTCTATTTTGCCCAAAGATCCTTTCTACCTTGAATCAAATCGGCCCTGCAACAGCCTTGTATCGTCATCTAATAGCTTTCTTGACCTTTTGACCCCATAGCCCAGTTAATCTAACATCTTGTTATCTATTTTATATCTTTGATCAGTTTCATCCCTCACAACTTAAAAAACCAAAACCAAAAAACATACTCCATAACTAGCCTAAAATCAGAACACGATAAGCAAACACATAGATATCCCTTACACATATAGAGAGAGCCCTCTCTGAGTCTAGGAAGGCTAGGTCCTTGGGCTCCAAAGCTTGGTTTGATGTTACACTGTCATTTGGCTTGCCAATCAGCCAAATCACAGGACACTAACACATAAGAGCCTCAGAAACCCACAATCTTTGGTTAGGTTGGCAGTTAAACACTCCTACTCACACATCAACCTCTATACCATTTGTTGTGTTTCTCCCATACTCTTGGACAGAGTCTGGAAAGGGCCAGGTAGCCTCCGGATCTCACACTCTTTCAGAGGTGACACATCTGGTAAAAGCCCTCCCAGTCAATCTCTAGTTAGAGTTTGTTGTGTTGTGAAGATATCCTTGAAAAGGGACATCCCATAGGCACTGTGGTGGATAGTGTACCCTCCAAAGGCATCTTAAACCCTCCACCTGGCGACTCCATAATTCCTAAATGATTTAAAGACTCCACTGGTGATCAGTAGGCCTGCTGATTATCTTGGTTTCACACAAGACTCCACTGGGAGACCAGCCTCCATAACAACATCAACCACAGTATAAGTAACAAGTAGGGTTAAGCTGATTGGTTAGAAAACAACATTCTGGCTTCGAGAACCATTCATACAAGAGCTTATCCTAACCCAGACCCACCTGAAATAGTTGACAACCCTGAGAGCATCCTCAAGGGATCTCCTACACCTAAATGATCAACTATTTCCAGCCACATCCATAGAGCTAACTCTACACCAGAAAACTTTACAGCTCTATCAGACCCACTTTTTTACCTAGGCACTCAAAGTAGCTTACCAAGAACTAGGTCATTCAGTGTTCTAGACCAGCCAGACCCTGAGCTTCCTGTTTCGCCACCTCAAAGTGGTAAGCATCTTGGGAATAGACATACCCCTCTATCTACACCTCCGATATATTCTTCATTCAAAACTTGGGGCTCAGTCACCCTAGATCTGCTCATCAGTCTTCTGTTGGTCACAATATCCCTATCATCCACATGCCAGCTGCTCAATTCAATCCTTTACCTCATCAAAACATCATCATGGTAGCCTGGTATGCACCTCTGGTTTTACCCCAGCCTCTAGTGCCTTTACCCAATGATTATCAATCAAAGATCCCACACTTCATTGCAAAGGAGTCTACCACAGCCCAACACCATGTAGATAGGATGGAAGATTCTTTTGACTATATGGAGATAGATGATGATACAGTCAAAATGAGAATCTTTGCCCAGAGCTTAGGAGGTGAAGTGAAGAAATGGTTCAAGAGCCTACCTCCTAATAGTATCCAAGACCTTCCTGATTTATATCAGACTTTCATAAACAAATGGGAGGTTAAGGCAAACCCTCATCAACTCCTAGCAGAATACATGAACCTTAAAAGAAATGTAGGAGAGAGTGTCCATGATTACACAACGAGATTTAACAGCATTTACAATGCTCTTCCTCCACACATGAAACCTCCCCAAGGTATGGCTCTAGCGAAATACCCCGAAGGCTTTGATGTTGACATGGCCTACCAGCTTAGGGAGAGAGATTACAACACATTGGAAGACATGCAAAAAGGAGCAATGAGTGTAGAAGAAAATCTGATTGAGAAAAGAGCAAGATTGAGAGCTAAAAAAAGGGTAACCTATAGAGATGACAGCGTAGCTTCCACATTTGATCCAAATTATGACCGTTTATCTAAAAATGTGGAAAGGCTACAACAAATGATGGAAAAAATGGTTGTCTCAGTCAATAACCAAAAAAAAAATCAAAACCATAACCAGAACCAAAACTTTAGAAGAAACAATGTCGCTCCCAATAGACAAAGAGAATTAGATCAACAAGTTATTCCCCCATTCCAAGAGAAATTTCTTGATAAATATGAGGGAATCATGGAAGAGTCTGAGGGAACCACAATAAACATGTTTGAAATAGAAGATTCAATCCATAACTGTTACACAGAAGAAGATCACTCACCACCCTCTTATTGGGACGAGGAATGGTTAGAAACTGAGGATTACATGTTAGGATTTGAAAATGCCATGATGCAGGTCGGAGAAAAATATGAACTTAGAAGCAAAAAGAGCCAAGAATCTACCAAACCAAAAGCTTCTGAGGTCACCATCAAGAAAAGACCTGAAAAAACTTCTAAAGCAATTGCTGAAAGTAACAAATCAGCAGCTGAGAGTTCTGGAAAGAACAAAGAAAAAGACAACGAAAACACTGAGAAGCAAGGTCAACCAACAAGCAATACTAACACTGCAGTTAGTGCTCCTGTACATAGTGAGAATCAGCACACTGATTCAGCCACTAAGGCAGTGGCTAAAAAAAAAGAGTTGAACATTCCAAAGAGTCAGTCCACTTTCAATTTGGAGAGTGAGATTGCAAAAATCAAAATCTTTGTCCCACTCTCTGAGCTGGCCACTTAAGATGTATATAAAGGCCAAATTTTTAAAGCGTTAAATTTAGGCGAGAACAGTGACACTGTAAATCTGAGTGATGATCAACCTGCCCTTCTGTTTGGTCCAAATATAGAAGGAAAGTTTCAGGAAGGGGTAGTGCCACCTTTCTATATCAATCTCAACATCCATGATAAGATTCTCCATAATGCAATGCATGATTCTGGGGCATCACACAACCTAATGCCTAAAGTAGTAATGGAAAGATTAGGCCTAGAGATAACTCGTCCCTATAAAGACCTATATTCTTTTGACTCTAGCAGAGTAAAGTGCCTTGGCCTGATCAAAGATTTATGTGTGAGACTTACCCATATTCCAGCAAAATGTATGGTCATGGATGTTATTGTGGCAGATGTGCCACCCAAGTATGGCATGTTATTATCAAGATCATGGGGAGCCAAGCTACAAGGGATAATGCAGATGGATGGGGCTTATGCCACAATCCCAATCTTTAGCCAACTTAGGAGACTGTACAGAGAGGCACAAATGAAATTTCTGGTCAGTAGCCCTGAGAAGCTTGAAAAATCACCTTTATATTCTGTACATACAGACCTTGACTCCTTCATCCTCTGTAATGATGAATCCTCAGAAGGGCCAGAGTCCCAAAACAAAGATACCAACAAGGAAACAGAGCCCATGGATTTTAACATAATGGCTACTCTAGACTCAGAGGAGGAAGACGTAGAAAAATTTGAACAGTGCGTTGTAACAAAAGCCCAAAGTGAACCAGAAACATAATGTAATCAGCAAACGAGTCACCCCTCTGATTGCCACACACATGATGAAAAACAAAACAACCCACAGCCTAGTGCAGCTCCTATAATGCAACATAATGGCGAACCCAGCAGTAGGGATGGAAACGATGACAAACCCAAGAATGAAAACTTATGGGAAATGAATTTCGATGGGTCATGCACCAAGAGAACTGCTGGGGTAGGAGTGTGGATACATTACGCAGAAAGTGGTTATGCAGAGAGCCATGCATGCAACCTGCACTTCAAATGTACAAACAATATTGCAGAGCATGAGGCTCTTATCCTAGGTTTAAACATGTTGAGGAAATTAGGAGCCCGTGGGATAATTGTGCATGGGGACTCTGAGATGATCATTAAATAGGTGAATGGTGAATACACAACGAAACATCCTAGATTGAGAGCTTACAGGAATGACACTATGGATTTTTTGAAAACATTTGTTGAATACGAATTAGTGTTTGTTCCTAGGAGTCAAAATTTCATTGCAAACGGATTAGCTTGCCTAGCTAGTTCATACCCTAAGACTCCAAGTGACCAACAGATCATCATTCAAACCAAATTCAGACCCACAGTGCCGGACAATGAAAAATATTGGCAGGTTTTTGAAGGAGATAACCAGATTGAGGATTTCCTGGCAGGCAGAAGTGAGTTTGTATTTTCTGATTCAGAATCCAAATCTGACAGTAGTTGACTAAGTGAGGAGTCCCCGGATGAGGAAGAACCACCCTGTAACATAGAAATAAACACTTTAAACGAAGAGATTGGAAATCCAAACGAAGAATGTGAAAACACAGATAGTGAAGAAGTAGAGGTGCTGCAGACCAAAGATAAGAACATACCTCGAGGTCTGGCGCCTTTAGAAGACCTTTTTGACTTTGATGATGTAGAAAAAAATCCCACTATAGAACATGCAGACTCTGACGTCCAGGAATGCAACATAGGCACTGAAGATAAACCCAAGATGGTCAAATTGGCTAAGTCCCTGCCTACAAATATGAAAAATAAATACATTGACCTATTAAAGGAATTTATTGATGTGTTTTCTTGGAGTTATGAGTAATTAAGGGCCTATGACACAAACATCATACAGCATAAGATACCCTTGAAAGAAAATCAGAAGCCCTTTAGACAAAAACTTCGCAGAATAAACCCAAAACAATTGCCTGAAGTGGAAAAAGAGATTAAGAAGATGTATGAGGCAGGTTTAATTGTGCCTTTAAGGTTCTCTGACTGGGTATCAAACCTAGTGGCTGTGAGAAAGAAAACAGGGGAGATCAGACTATGCATAGATTTTAGAAATCTTAATAGAGCCTCACTCAAAGACAATTACCCTTTGCCAAAAATGGAACATATTCTTCAGAGGGTAGTAGGTTCTAAAAGGATCTCCCTGCTAGATGGTTTTTCAAGTTACAACCAAGTTCTAGTAATCCCAGAAGACCAACTCAAAACAACCTTTACCACCCCATGGGGCACTTTTATGTATGTAAATATGCCTTTTGGATTGATGAACGCTGGTGCAACCTTCCAAAGAGCGGACATAGCTTTTTTAGATGAAATAGGGAACTTCATTGTCATCTACCTAGATGACATAATAGTTTACTCCAAGACTGAAGAAGAACACCTTAAGCATCTGAGGAAAGTGTTTGGAAAATGTAGAAGGTTTGGTCTATCACTAAATCCAAAAAAGACTGTATTTGGGCTGCAAGAAGGAAAACTTCTTGGCCACATTATATCCGAGAAGGGAATTAGGATAGACCCACAAAGAGTTGAGGGAATACTACAAATCACACACCCAAGAAACATCAAAGAGTTGAGGGAATACTACAAATCACACACCCAAGAAACATCAAAGAGTTGAGGGAATACTACAAATCACACACCCAAGAAACATCAAAGAGTTACAGTCCTTCATTGGGAAAATCAACTTCCTAAGGAGATTTATTCCCAACTTAGCTGAACACCTTAGAAATATTACTAACATGCTGAAGAAAGGCATAGGAGTTAAGTGGACTGTTGAAGCTAAGAAATATTTTGAATCAGTAAAACTTGCACTCACCCAGGCTCCTGTCCTAATCAGCCCAGATTTCTCAAAGGATTTCCTGATCTTTTCATTCACCTCCAAGCATACAATAGTTGCAGTTCTCCTGTAGAAGAATCCAGAGGGAATGGAACAACCCATTTCTTTCTTCAGCAAAGCACTCAGAGATGCACCCTTGAAATACAAAATTATGGAAAAATAGTCCTACGCTATGATTAAGGCCTTGAAATACTTTAGGGTGTACATACTGCATTCCCACACCATAGCCTATGTGCCAAATATAGTGGTTAAAGACATACTGTCCCAAGACCCAGATGGGAAGAGGGGCAAATGGATTGTTGTGATCTTGGAATACGACCTTGATATTAAACCCACCAAACTTGTTAGTATGAATCCTTTGTCGAAGTGTACGAAAAAGGACCACTTTAGCTACGCATAACTAATAGCCCTAACAACAAAAGAGGCTGCCAATATCTTCAGATCTGCGGTTAGTTGAACATAAAAGAGCTGCAAAAACCAGATCTATGCATGGAAAGACATTAAGCAGAAAAACTAAGGGTTTGCTCCATATACCAATAGACAAGACAAGAACGATTTTTGAAAGAATTTTTATATTAATTGGGCACCTGGGAGGAAAACAAGAAGGCGTATCCAATTCTCCTTAGTGGGATGGGTTCTTGGAAGTCCTCAGCACTTCAGATCTAAGATTTCTCTCTCTAGTTGGTGTAGAAAACCCAATGCAAAGAATAGAGCTCAATGGGAGCAAATGATGGAGATATGTGACCAAGTGTATAGATCCAAAGTGATCTAATAGGCAACAAAAGGTGAAGAATGATGGGAAGAACCCTCCTATTTATAACAAAATATTGGGTCATTCTAGATCTTGGTGCATGATTAAAATAATGTTAACCAAATCTAGATCCACCTTTTATGGAATATTTTACTATATTTGTTGGAGGGAAAAAGTATTTGACTTGGGTCAAATCCATTTATTTGTTAATAATAAATAAATAAATGATTTATTTATATTTTTAAGGAAGTGGTTGAAGGATAATCAAATAAATAATGATTTATTTAATTATTTGTGGGTGATTTGGTCATATTTAACAAGAAATATTATCTAAATAAGATTTAAATAATTATTCCTAGAAAATAATAAGATAAATAAAGGTTTATCTAATTAATTTCTTTGATTTTGGGTTAAACATGACTGGGAATAATAATTAAATTATGGTTTAATTAATTATTCCATGGGGAAAATCAAACAAATATGGGTTTGTTTAATATTTCCTTTTGGGGTTTCCTGTTTTAACATAGTGAAAGCAGTTTTACTTAGGGTAAAACTGGTCTTACATGGTGTACTTGGGTCCATCTAATGATAATAGGTTAGATGACCAAAAAAATGGTGTAACAGATTGCCCCCCAGCGTGCGAGTGTCAGGAGCAAATCGTATGACCGAAGTATGTTGTAAGAACACGATCACTAGACAACAAAAGGGATGTCAGAGAGAGAAATGTGAGGTAGATAGTGTGCTGAAGGACTAGACCCTGAGGAGACGAGACTCGCAGGTGCAACAAGTCTCTTTTATGAGAGGGTACCTGTGCTGAAGGCGGCGGGGGAGGCATACCTATGCCCGCCGAGACAAAGTACAAAAGAATAGTGTGTCCAGTAAACAAGGGACCGAACCATAAAGTACAGCTGGCATAATCAGGAGCCAGATAAAAATACAATGAGGAATCCCACATACATGCGGTGCCTGGGATAACAACCAGGACTTGTACAATAATATCTGAGTACATGAGATATAAATAAAACCCAAATGCCCCCTGTAAATGGGGAAGGGCTCGCAAAATCTGACTGATACATGCAAGTCGAAGAGGCGCTGCAAGTGGCTACGGCCAACATCATCAAATATCTGGAGCTGCATCAAAGGCTGCAAAGAAGAGGTCATCCGGGCATGTGGGAGGCTACCTGCAGGGCCACCCCCTCATGAGGGTTGAAACATCTCACACACACCCGGGAATCATCAAGAGCTGCTGCTGGATCACTGGACCATCAAGTATACGAATCTCAATCATGCTGAAGGAGCTGGAGAAACAATCAAGCCAAAGGGAAAGGAGATATCCCTTTGCCTGATCCGAGGCACCGAACAAGAGTGGAAGCTGGAACCAAGGTACACCTCCCTCTAGACTTGGCTTCTGGAATAAATGAGCTGATGTCGACAGAAGGAGGTCCGCCATAGTTGAGGCAATGAGAGACTCTCAACTAAGGCACGAGAGAAAAGAGTAGAGCGACGGACAGACTGACACTAATGATAATAGTGAAGTGGAAAGGACTGAGTAGCTAATGGACGACTTCCCTTGCTAGAGCATAAAGGGCATGAATGACATGGCAGCGACTGACACAACATCATCAGGGATGGGGGACAGTGGAAATAAAGGTCATAATGTGCGACACAAGAGAGAGACCAATCAATGACGGATGGAGGGCTATAGTGGGGTACAAAGGGACTCGGTATAGACTCCATGGAGGGAATGATGACTCAACTTGGATGCTCTAAACAAGGGAGACTCGATGGTGCTACCACACAGTAAAGGCCCCAATGGGGGACCGTGGAAACATGAGTACATGATGGGAACTCATGATGAAAATCAACACGAACGAAGACAAGTAAGGAGGCAAGATGGTGCCCCAAGTACAAGTGTCGTAAGTGAGGAAATTCGATTTTGAGAGGTGAAGTGACCCTTCTTGGACAAAATGTGTCCTGGTGAAGTATCAGATCACAAAAAAATAACAGATACCCATTTGAGAGTTCGGTGAGAGCTTTCCAACGGTGCAGACGGTTCGTCCAACGGGGCTACGGTGTGGTCGCAGCAGTCGAAAGAAGAAACAGGGGTTCTCTTTTAATAAGGCAGTTTTCCCTCCAAAATCACTCATTTGCTATTGTTGTTGTGGTGAATGTGGAGAGGAGAGAAGGCCCTAAATCTTGCGGCGAACGTAGCGGACAAACCGACCGTTGGAATCGCGATCCGTCAGTTGCAGGTAAGAGGTCTAACCTTTCTCTTGCATTTTGATGGATTACATTGTCAGTTTAGGGCCCAGAATCCCAGAAACAGCCCCTCCTCCATCTCTACGGCCGAGTCGCACTTTTTGGGGCAAAAAGTGCGACCTAGGACGCAAGTATCAGGGCAAAAGTGCGACCTGGTCCAGAAAAGAGCAGAAAACTGCGACCTGGGAGATGAGGGGGTTTTGGTGTTGTTTTATGGCTGGAAGTTGGGTTTTGGTGTTTGGTTATGGTTTTCCCGATCTGTACGCTGACAAAAATGATGTGTTTGTGTAGGTATGGCAGAGTTACGGGTCAACTGGAGAGAGAGAGATCTGGAGACGCTACGGACAGAGATCCAAGCGGATCAGAGCGTCCGCCGTCTATTGGCCAGATTTGGGGTTCTCAAGTTTTTGGAGAACCCTTTGATGAGAGCAGGGGAACCGTTACTGGCCCAGATTATCAGTTACTGGGATCCAGATCAGGAGATCTTTGTAGTGCAGGGGCACAGGATCGAACTGACGGTCCAGGACGTGTACTTCCTAACTGGTCTCCCACCACTGGGGATGGTGGGAAACACACAGCCAGTGTTTCCGCGGGGGCGGCATATCATGGAGTTCGTGGAACGTCATTGTCGACCGGGTCTCCAAGTCAAGGGGACTCGAAAACCGATTGGGGATCTAGAGAGGCTAGAAACCCGTGCAGTGGCTGCAGCTATGCTGCGAATCCTGGGCATCCAGGCGTTCCATCACATCACTGGGGGGCAGATGATGATAGTGGAAAATGTGTTGGGTGGGACCTACTATGGGTGGGTCCAAATGATGTTTGTGTCGCTAAAGCGACAGTTGTCACTATGCAGGCGGCAGGTGAACCATGACTGCTCATATGGGACTTTGTTATGCGCCTTCTTCTTTGAGAATATCCTGACCTTGAGGCATCGTATACAACTTCCAGATGGGGGCCCGAGAGAGCCCAGGATGCGCCGTTGGGGATGGCTATTGTGCAGAGGAGAATGAGGGGCGGTCGGGCGAGTGTTTCGACCAGAATTTTTTGCCCATTGGGATCAGATGCCATTGTACATAGACGACTATCCCTATAGTGGGATGAGCTACTGTGGAGATCCGGATCTGCCACTTCCGCCTGGTCGAGTCTGGGGGCCCGATGGTAAGTGACAGATTGCTATTCTTGTGTGGGCATGTTAAAGTTTTTGAATAGTAATTGATGGTACTGATTCATGTACTTTTGGTATGCAGATATAGCACCGGTAAAACCGGCCGGATATATGGGACGACCGGCAGCGTCTGGAGCTGCAAGTCCAAGTGGGACGAGAGCGGCGCAGAATGAGGACGCAGCCGCCCTGCTGGAGGACATCCGCCGTAGATGCGAAAGGTTGTTGACCGGAGTATCAGAGCGCGAGTGGCAGGACTTAGACGACCAGTTCATAGAGCCATGTGTTGGTCTACCCTCGGAGTGGCGAGGTGTCATGCGGCGCATGGCGATGGCCGGTCAGGCTATGCGCGATCTACATGCTGCAGGGGCAGAGCCATTGGCCCGGGAGCCTCCAAATAGTGATTAGGGGTGGGGCATGTGGTGCCCCCTATGATGTATGTTGGGGCAGGTGGTGCCCCCAGTCTTGGGTTTTTTTGTAACATGCTATGGGCATGTCGTATGTATCAGAGTAGATGGACTCTAAACACATGTTTTGTGACACATATTATGGATATGTATCGTTTTTTTATGGTTATTAATGTTATTGTCTTGTATGAAATGTGTGTGATAACTGCCAGTCTAGAACATGGTTTGCAATACTATCTACATAGTGATTCTGTTCTTGAGGTACATGGTTGAAAGTTATGGTTTCAAATGCACGTATCAAGATTTTCACTCGTAAATAGCGTCTAAACAACATAGGGTTATGCACACGATAAACACCATTTAGTTGCATTACAAGAAGTAGGGAATCCAAACGAACGTGTAGATGGAGGATGCGATGGAAGAGGGCATCGGCTAAGAGACCACGCACTGCATCATATTCGGCCTGATTGTTGGTGGCAGAACCAATGCATACCCCGTTAGAAAGAACAAGGGCATGCAAGGGGGTGAAGATGGCCCAACCTGCCGAGGCTAGATTTCTGGAGTAACGACTTGCACCGTCGGCGTAGCCGATAAAGGGTGTGGATGGGGGGTCCTGCGGAATGGTGCGACAAGACAACAAATGAGGGGAGGAGAGGCAATGAGGGCAGCGTGAGGGTACAGAAGTCATCGGGCGGCAACCGCGGGAGGGAGTGCAAGGGGCAGGATGACCAGGACTCATACAGGGTGGTATATGAGGGCTATCGGAAGCATGGTGAGGACTCGGGCTGCGGAGGTCAACAGAGACACGGGTGGAGTGATCTCGTGTATGGGTAGGAAAAGGGTGGTCAAGGGACACAACAGGGGAGAATGCAGATGGGCTAGGCTCCGAGTGTCTCACATAGGAGGATAGGTAAAGAATGGTTACTGTAGACTCCATCATCTGAACATCAGGGGGGGGAATGTCGATGGGAGTGGGGGGATCCTCAGGCTGACCTGAAGCGTACTGCGCGAGGATAGGAGAGGCGGATTGATTTTGTTCAACCTCATACTCTCGGATTACCTCTAAAGAGGCGCGGTAGTGCGTCAGGTGAGGACAATGGTGGGAGTAATGGCCATGAACGCCGCACAAAGCACAGGGCTTGTTGGTGCGGAGAGTCTTGGGGTTCTTGGTTATGGACGGAGAAGGAATGGGGGCTTCAGGGACCGTAGACTCGGGGAACGCGACTTTAACCATGGGCTGAATATGGGGCAACTCGGGACAAGCATGGGTGGCATGACCGGTGACATCACATAAAGCGCAAGGCTTCACGGGCGGCGGAGGGGCCGGGTCAGTCGTGGTAGTCTTGTCTTTGGGTGCCCCCTTGCGGGCTTTGCCTTTCTTCCCGGGTGCCGTCACGACAGGAGAAGGGTCCTGCGGAGGTGCTGGGGGCACAGAGGCAACGGAGGAAGCTAGGGGGACCGGTTGAACCGGTGTCAAAGCCATATAGGGCTTGGGATGACCAGGAGGGGTGGCGGCTGGGGGATCAAGGTACCAGACCGGTATGCCCAAGGTCAAGTTAGGGAGAGAGAGGGTGGCCATGACGAGGACAGAATATACTCCGGGAGGGGGAGCTAGGAAAGGGATCTGCCCAGCAGGGTAATGACCAGGAGGGACGGCTTCGAGATGGTTAAGGCCAGGAGGAATCGATCCAGGAGGATAAAGGGGTTCAGGGATACCAGTTGTAGGGCTAGGGCCAGAAGGAGGGGGTCCGGCTGGCTGAGATGAATGGCTAGGAGCGGGTTGCGGAGGGTGAGGAGGAGGTTGTTGACTAGCCGAGGCAGGCCGCTTACGGGCAGCCTGAGACGATTGCATCATGCAAACATTCGATGAGCTGGGATTGGTGACAGGAGGGGGGGGAAGGTTAGGGAAAGTTCCAAGCAGGGAGGAATCTTTGTAAACGCCGGGGGAGACACTGGTCAAGGAATCAACGGTTTGCTTGTTGGCTACAGAAGAGATAGTCGTCTCAGGGGAGGTCTGAGATTTTGGCTCATGATACGTCAACTGGTCAATGGTGACTATCTTTCCATTATGAGGGAAAGACATCTTGCGAAAGACCGCGGATGGGACAGCAGACATAGCATAGGTGTAGCTTCGCCCCAATAGAATGTTGTAATCTAGCGGGGCGTCGATGACTTCGACGTCAACGCAAACAGTCTTACCGGCGAGGGTGATAGGACAATTACGAAGCAGGCCAATGGGCTGGGAGGCATGACCGTCCCACGCTCGAAGGGTGATCGTGGAAGGGGCCAGCTCAGGAGATCCGAGTTGCTTCCAAACCGAAGCGGACATCACGCATGTGGATGCCCCCTCATCAATTATGCACCGGGACACGTTGGCGTTCCGGATTTTGACTGGGATTTGGAAGGCGACGGAAGGAGGAAGGGGAGGATGGTCTGATTGAGTGGCATCGAAAACAATCATTTGGTCATCAGCAGGATCTACAACGCCCACGGCAGATAATAGAGCCTTCTTTTGGGAAGGGCACGACTGGAGGAGTTCCAGTGTGGAAATGGCGGCAGGAGATTGCGCCAAATCATCTACTATGCTATACGAATGGGCGGCTCGACTAGGAGCAGCGTTTCGACGTAGTGGGCCCTTAGGTATCTTGGTATGAACCTCAACTTTTGGTTGAGGGATATGTAAGGGGCCACTGGGTGACGAAAGAGGCTCTGGAGAACCTAAAGAAGGAGGCTCGGGAGCAGACTGAGCAGGAGGCTTGGAGTACTGGCGAGACCGAGTTTGAAGGTGAAGATCGACGGACGGGTTAGGATCGGAGTGCATCATAAGGATCTGGTAATCAGAGGAACCAGAAAGGGAAGGGGGGGCGGCTACCTGGCTGTCGGGCGGTTGGGTAGCCACGAATCCTTGCTGAGGGAAAGGATCAGTAAACACAGCTGGTTGGGTAGTGGCCACATTAGGAGGAGCATGAGGAGAGGCGTGTTGTCCGCGCAATGTGGCTTGAGACTCCCACATTTGCCGCATCTGGTGTAATATGGGACAATCGTGGGTGTAATGACCATAAACACCACAACACGAACAAGGCTTACTTGTGCGAAGCGGCCTGTCCGGCTTGGGCTGAGTGCCCTGTTGCTGGTTGGCAGTGTTAGGGTCCATACCAGGATTGGGTCCACGGGTACCAGGGGCAGATTGGTTTGGATTGCCTCTCCACCTTCTTTGAGAAGAAGGGGGATTAGTCGCGCCCTGCTGTGCAAATACTTGCCCTGGAGGGGGCTGTAGGTGCTGGTGCTGGGGTTGAGGAGGCAAGGGAGGAGGAAGCGCATATGCTAGAGGAGCTGGCGCACCAGGCTGTGGATAAGGGTAATGGGTAGGTTGGGCAACATTGAGGTAAGCAGGAGGTTGGGCAAAAGGAGGAGGCATGTCGTATCCTGGATACATGCTACCGGGAGGGGGGAGAGTGCTGGAGGAGCTGGCCCCTCCCTGAGGGAGACCATAGCCCATAGGAGGTTGAGTGTATGGATGGGAAAGGGCTCCAACGATACCGTCGGCGGAATGAGACGCCCCCGGGGCGTTAGCGCCACCGGGCCTGGGGAGGTCAGGAAGAATGGTATAAACATAACCAGATTGAGCGTAGATCAGGTCATATTTCAAGGCTATTTGGAGGGCGGCTTCTTCAGTTTGAGGAAAGTGAGAGGCGACATCTTTGCGGATGGGAGCGGGAAGGGTGCGAAGGAACCAGTCCATGTAAACCCGATCTTCGAAGGGATGGGCTCGACATAAGCTCCGTCTTCTTCGCCATTCCTGAACATGGGCGGAAAGGCGTTTTGAAGAGGATTGCTTGAAGGAAGTCAAGAGCTCCGTTCCAGTATCGTATCGGAGAGGGAGCTGGAAGTACGACAAAAAGGCTTGGGCAAGGGTCTCAAAGGTGGTATGGGTAGAGGTGGCTTGTTCGACATACCATTTAGAAGCTTTGCCGGTGAGCGTGCGTTGGAACAAACGAAGACAGATGGAGTCATCGGTAATGGAATTGGAGGAACACCACATGTGGAAAGATCGGACATGATTGGTTGGATCTTCGCCATTAAGGCCCTCAAACTTAGGGATATCCGAGGGGAGCTTGGTTGGCATAGCAGGCCAATTAGCATTGTGGTGAATGGGGTCATTGATCAACTGATGGAAATCGGGGAGGCTGAGGCCTGCAATGTACGGCAACACAGGGGTGGCCGGGGTAGTTCCTGTGGCGGTTCCGCTAGTAGTAGGGCCGACATTAGGGCCCGGAGAACCGCTAGCGTTAGGCCCTGGACCAGACATAGTGAAGGTGACAGGGGGAGAACCGGGAGGAGAAGGAGGACCCGATGAATCAGGAGAGGAGTCGGAGTGCGGACTCGAAGGTGGACTGGCTCGACGACGGCGGGGCGGAGCAGGTCGATCGACCGGAAACTGAGGATGAAGGCCAAGAAGTCTTCGGGAAAGGCGCCTTGGGGGTGCAATGATGACAGGAAGAAGGAAACCGACAGGGGCAGAAAGGGACAGAATCAATTAAGGTCAAGGGCAGAAAAGGTGCAGTGACGATTGATTTTAGAGTCTTTGCCAGGCGGTGTTAACCAGGCGCTTCTTCGCTTAGGGTCAGGTGTGGCGTGTGTTAATTTTAATTTTTAAACCCTTTCCGTTTTGAGAGCAAGAAAAAAGTGTGTTGCGTAGCTGAAAATAAACCTACAGAGAACAGTATATAATGCTGAAATAATAGAAAAATAACAGCTACTTGTGCATCTATCTAACCCAAGAAGGCGGGTCTCTCAAAACTAATCTGAAAAGAAAGGGAAAAATCTAGGCAAAACACACGGAAAAGAGGCCAATAGATCTAAGGTCAAAAGGGACAGTAATCTAAAGGATAAAGCTGCTGAAAAGAGGTGCAGATCACTGCCAAAAGACAGAGGCAAGGTGGCTGGAAAAAGGAAGGAAATCAGCAAAATACGGAGGGGGCAAGGTGGAGGCCCTAAAAGTAGATCCAAACAAATCTTCAAGAGGTGATTTGAGAAGTAGAAGAGCTGATTTCAATGGATCTGAAAGGGAGGTAACAAATATGGAAAAAAGGAGGCTGAAGCTCTGAAAAACAGACGGCTGAAACAGCTAAAACTCTTCCACAAAAAGTGGAGGGTACTAAAGCCCTAAGGGGATAGTTTCCCACTTAGATGAGTAAAAACAGATCAGAACTTGGTCAAAGCGGGCTAAGACAAAGGCTGGAAGACCCTGACAGAAGCTGCAGCAGAACCCAGAAAAATTGCAGAAAAATCACTAAAAAACTGGCAGGTCGCAGTTTCTGACCTGTTTTCAGTGCAGGTCGTAGAAAAGGGGCAGAAAATTGTGACCTGGAGGTCCAGGTCGTAGTTTATGGGCCAAAAAGTGCGACCCCCCATTCCGGTTGTCTCGGCGGCAGATTTTCAGAAAATTTGCCGTCTCAGTTGCTGCTGGTGTCGCTTACCTGCGCAATAGGGCCAGAAACACACAGAAGTTAGAAATTTTAATGTTTTAGGGTTTTATGTGAGAAAAACAACATAAAAATAGGAAAAATAAACAGCTGAAAAGAAGCCCTAGGGTCTGAAGTAGCTGGATATGCAGGAATATGAAAAACGACAACGGTCGTAATTTAAAACCCGTGTGGAGTCGCCATTTGTTAGTATGAATCCTTTGTCAAAGTGTACGAAAAAGGACCACTTTAGCTACGCATAACTAATAGCCCTAACAACAAAAGTGGCTGCCAATATCTTCAGATCTGCGGTTAGTTGAACTTAAAAGAGCTGCAAAAACCAGATCTATGCATGGAAAGACATTAAGCAGAAAAAATAAGGGTTTGCTCCATATACCAATAGACAAGACAAGAACGATTTTTTGAAAGAATTTTATATTAATTGGGCACCTGGGAGGAAAACAAGAAGGCGTATCCAATTCTCCTCAGTGGGATGGGTTCTTGGAAGTCCTCAGCACTTCAGATCTAAGATTTCTCTCTCTAGTTGGTGTAGAAAACCCAATGCAAAGAATAGATCTCAATGGGAGCAAATGATGGAGATATGTGACCAAGTGTATAGATCCAGAGTGATCTAATAGGCAACAAAAGGTGAAGAATGATAGGAAAAACCCTCCTATTTATAACAAAATATTGGGTCATTCTAGATCTTGGTGCATGATTAAAATAATGTTAACCAAATCTAGATCCACTTTTTATGGAATATTTTATTATATTTGTTGGAGGGAAAAAGTATTTGACTTGGGTCAAATCCCTTTATTTGTCAAAAATAAATAAATAAATTATTTATTTATCTTTTTAAGGAAGTGGTTGAAAGATAATCAAATAAATAATGATTTATTTAATTATTTGTGGGTGATTTGGTCATATTTAACAAGGAATATTATCTAAATAAGATTTAAATAATTATTCCTAGAAATTAATAAGATAAATAAAGGTTTATCTAACTAATTTCTTTGATTTTGGGTTAAACATAATTGGGAATAATAATTAAATTATGGTTTAATTAATTATTCCATGAGGAAAATCAAACAAATATGGGTTTGTTTAATATTTCCTTTTGGGGTTTCCTGTTTTAACATAGTGAAAGCAGTTTTACTTAGGGTAAAACTAGTCTTACATGGTGTACTTGGCTCCATCTAATGATAATAGGTTAGATGACCAAAAAATGGTGTAACAAAACTGATCAAAGGTCAGGGCTTAGCACGACTGATGGCTAAATCAAATCTACAAGCCCTAGAAATTAACATGGTAGATGCCTTTGGTGAGCAGCAGGGATCGCCTGATCCTACTGTTGAGGAAAAGTTTCAGAGCTCTCCTTGGTATTCTGACATTCTGTATGTGCTTACGCACCTCAATGCCCCTCCTGAACTATCAAGGACCAAGGCCAGATTCTTAAAACTAAAAGCCAGAAGCTACTGCATATTGAATAACTTCTTATACTGGAAGAATCCAAATGGCCTATTTCTTAAATGTTTTCCTGAAAATGAGGCAGAGAGGACTAAACAAGAATTCCATGCAGGAGAGTGTGGAGGCCACCTGAGCTGGAAGGCCACTGCAAACAAAATACTCAGAGCTGGCTACTATTGGCCCACAATCTTCAATGATATCCATAAGATGATAATTGCCTGCCACAAATGCCATATTTTTTAAGGCAAAAGAAAACTCCTCCCCTTACCTCTGTAACCCATCACTGTTGAAGGACCCTTTATGCAATGGGGCCTAGATTTCATAGGAGAAATTCACCCAGCTTCTTCTGCACAACACAAATGGATCCTAACAGCCACAGACTACTTCACTAAGTGGATAGAGGCCATACCTACTAGGAATGCCACAGATTCAGTCATCATTAGGTTCCTAGAAGGTCATATCCTCTCTCGGTTTGGCTGCCCAAGGAAAATAATCAATGATAATGTTACTGCTTTCGGATCCAAGAAAATGGTTGATTTTTGTCACAGATATCAAATAGCACTCAGTCATTCAACTACCTATTACCATCAAGGTAATGGATTAGTTGAATCATCAAACAAGAGCCTGGTGATCATCATCAAAAATCTGCTGGAAGAAAACAAAAAGTCATGGCACAACAAGTTAGTGCATGCCTTGTGGACTGACAGGCTTACAACAAAGAAGTCCATTGGCATGTCACCATATCAGCTTGTCTATGGGACAGAAGCAGTGTTTCCTACCAGCCTTGGGGTACCAGTGATTAAGCTGGTCCAAGAGATTCAAACAAAAGAAGACAGTATGGTGAGAAGGATAAACCAGACAATTCATCTCCAGCAAACAAGGGAAGAAGTTTACAACAGAGTAGTGAATGTTCAAGAAAATATAAAGAAGTTGTTTGACAAAAGAACCAAAGCTGCTGATTTCAAAATTGGAGATAAAGTTCTGAAGTGGGACTCAAGGAGAGAGGACAAAGGAAAGCACGGCAAGTTTGACAGTTTGTGGCAAGGTCCATACATTATCCAGGCCACTATGGGTCCAAATGCCTTTTTTCTACAGGAGTTAGATGGTACAGAGTTGTTTGGGGGTCCTGTCAATGGCAAGATGCTCAAACACTACTTCTGCTGATTTCCAATTTCCAGTTTCCATTTCCATTGTACATACCATTGCAGCGTTTTGTTTCAAGAAAAGAGAAAATGCTTTAAAAAAAAAAAAAAAAAGTAGAGAGAAAAGAGAGGTTCAGACATGCTCAAAACATGAACCTCTGAGGTACAAAAGATTGGCTCTGATATGATCAAAACCTGAGCCAAGGAAAGTGAAGATGGCTGGTCCAAACATGCCCAAAACCTGGACCAGCAGAGAAGAAACAAGAATCAGCTGTAACAAGCACAAAACCAGAGCTGAAATGAAGAAATAAAGTGACTCTAACAAGCTCAAAACTTGAGTCACAAAGAAAGAAGGATACTTTGAGCTTCAGATTTCAAGCCTTCACAGTTTTGATTTCAGTTTGCTGCAATTTTCTGTCCATGTGCAACTGTCTTTATGCCTTGGATCAATAGCAAACTAGACTGTCTAATCCTAGTTTGACTGTTTTTGAATTTCTGTTGTAGAATGTAGAGAAGAAAATCTGTTGGACAGTTTAATCCCACCAGATATTAGATTAGGTAGAGAAACATATGAGACCAAAATTCTAATCTGGTCTCATGGAGTAATAAGGGTAGATTTAGAATAGGTTTATTTTCTATTATAAAAATAAATGATGTAAAGGGTCTGCTAGTTCAAATCCACCCTAGAAGAAAAAATGCTAGGATTTTTGGATGGGTAGGTAGATTGTTTGGAAATGTTTCTACTAATTGATGTTTTCAACAAATTGTGGCAGCTGAGAATCAAAGAATAAAGGTGGCTCAAGCAGAGGGAATCTGGCCTACACCAAAGATCATCTTCTGAATTCTTGACTCCTTCAAGAAGAATCCATCCCCATGTGGAGCCACTGTTAGCCCCCTATAAATTTTTGACAGGAAAAGTAAGGGGCTAAATTGTTTCTGAGCCTTCAATGAATGCATCTCCCCTGAAGACACATCATCCTTGAATTCTCTTGTGCCTTTGCCCTGTGATGAAATTCCCTCTACTGATTCCCATTATGAAGCCTCTCTGATGATAAAAAATTGTGCTCCTGAAGGTCTTAATTTGCCCCTGGTACCCCTGTAGAATTGTCCACTTCATCGCTTTTTCCATTTTCAAAGTTCCCCTTTTACCCCAAATTCCCTCCCCTAATCCTTCTAAAACCCCCCAAAATCCCCCCTAAACCATGCACACACCCCTGGTGTAGTTTCATTTCCCCTTATTTCCCCTATCGTTACCCTTAGTTGGCCTGAAAATGCACTTAAAATGGGCCACAAATCCATTTTCTACCCTATACTGGTCCTAGCCCCTTTCGGCCAAGCCCCCTGTATCTTTTCCCTCCACGTGACCCAGCGCCATGACCAGGTGCCAGGGCAGGAAGCGCTTATCTCATATGTTCATCGGGCACGTTTTCAATCGTTGATCTAAACAGAATGGACGGTGATCGCCGCTCCCGCAGCAGCCATCATTCAAACCGTTCACTGCCCGATCAAAGATCTGCCATCCATTTGAGCGATGATCCGACGGTCCATATTCACCCGCCTAGTGGTCCCCGCAACCGTGCTAACACTGTTCAAAACCGTTGGGTTTCATCGCACCACTTTTGAAGGGCGGGCGGTTTTTCTATTTTCGCAGCGATTCCATACATCTTCCGACGCGTTGCACCGGTACGGTTGGAAAACCACCCTCCCATCGAGCATTAAAGTTCGTCCGTAGATGTAGAGCGATATTTCTGTGTGTCATCCGATCTGGGGCGGACAATACAACGGCGATCGCTCCATGAAGCTGCGCACGCGATAATCCACGGCCACCGTACCCCTGGCCCACCATTCATCGCCCTCCGACGCGTCCTCAGCCGTCGATATCCTCCTGAGATCGGATGGTTCTGATTTGATTACCCTCGTCGTTGATGTCCCGTCATCTCCCAGACCTGACACGTCACCACTCCATGTGTCTCCATCGTACACCCACCTGCCCCCATTATATATGTTCATTCCACGGTCAAACATTTGTTTTTTCGTTAAATTTCTATGCACTTTGCCAACCTGCACCAAAGCATTTCTCCACCATTCCTCTGCATTTCTTCGCCTTTTCTCCGCCATCCCACTATCATCCTCATAGTCACTCACATCATCCGACCCCATGCATTTTTTTCTTAACAGTTTTCGCATTTTTGCAGGTTTACAAAGAGGTGGAAAACCGCCATGGTCCATATGTACTATTGTAATGGCGTGTTGTGCAGAGAAAGTTGGATTTGGAAGCTGGTACTACAAAGAAATGTCCGGAAAGATGGCAGTAGCATAAGTATTATCAAAGGACAATTCAATCTCCGCGAAAACCTATACGGCACCATTAAAGCCCAAATTTTGCAAATTACAACATTTATGAAGCGGCAGAGAAATACCAACTAATGATCAACGAGTTCAACGTTCAGTATTGAAGATATTTGAGCCTTAATACAGTGGTTTAGAGGCAAAGCACCAGATTAGCAACGTCATGGATCACACAGAGGGTACAGCACGCAGAAAACCATATCATCACGGTTTTCACATTAGCATAATGTTTCTTCCTGAGCAAGGACACGGTACACATAGTGTTTCAATCTACGTTTTGTCCAAGTGAAGTTTTCCTCCCTACAGCAGTCCTATGCTATCAGCAGCATTTGTTGCACAGTATGGCAGATCTTAGCGTCATGATTCTACGTTTTTGTTTAATTCACCAGAATTACTACAGAGTTCAGCAGCCAAAGTACATCAGAGACATACCGAGAGTAAATGGAAGCCTGGAGAAGACCACTCTTTCACCCAAAAGAGTGCCACAGATTAATGCACAGAATTTATACAGAGTGGGCTTCGTCCGTCTTCCTCTTCTAAGCTTTTAATGCTACATTTAGTTTTTCACCTACCTTCTCTGCTCCACTGGAGCTATAAATTCATGAAGAAACTCATTGTAAAGGTTGTTGATCAGTTATCAGAGAATTGCAAGTAGTTTCTTTGAGACATAGTCTCTGTGTAAAGTTGTAATATAGGCTGAGAAAGATGTTTTCAGATTGAGTATTCGGCTATTGGCATTGTTGTACTTGACTGGTATTTCTATTTAATATGACAAGAATATTTCTTTGGATCCTGATCTAACGTAGCGGTGATGTTTTCCTATCTCTGTTTTTTAATTCATTTCATTTCATTTCTACTGGCTTGCATCAGAATATTGGCATAGGATTTACCCTTGTTAGGTACCCTATGTTTCTGCTCTCCTTGCCTTTGATGTTTTCTACTAAATGTGTTATCTAAGAATTCATTTCAGTTGATTTAACTAGTGTATTGGATGTTATTTCCTGCTCTCTGATGTATGAATTAAATGAATCTGCTCTTAGATGTTCTTGTTAGGATTTAGCTGGAAGATTTGGGAACACTGGGGATTAGAGTTAGCTCTGTCCACTAGGATCCTTGTGCGACCAGCTGGTCTTTAACTTTGTGCCCTGAATCTGTGTTGTCTCTTCCTCTCCTACCATTCCATATCACACAATCATCTTTAAGATCCAATGTTTTAGATGACTAGCCCAACTAAAAGCCTACATATTGATTAGCAAGAAAATCCTTTCCTGACTCCATTGCCCAATGGTTTTGAATGCTCCCTGGAATTCTTCACCTCTGCCTTATTCCTCTTTGCTCATCCTTGTCTTATATTGAACCCTTCTTTCCTGATAACCAACAACCAAACAAACAATCAAACAAACAAACCCTGAGCCTTATAACTAACCTAACATCTTAAACCTTTGACATTTAGAGACATAAAACCTTTGCTTGTACAGAGAGATCCTTCTCTGGACCTAGGAGGGCTAGATCCTGAGGTCTGAAAGTGGTTTGATGTTGTCTCATCTTTTGGTCTTGCCAATCTGGCCAAAACATGGGAACCCCATCAGTACTCTTTATTAATGATAGAAGGATAGGTTACAAACCAATGACTGATTTGAAGTGACCATCTCTAGCAATGATCCTCATCCTCATCACAGTATAAATCTCTCCAGTAGCTGTTACACAAATCTAACTCTCAATTGAAAATCCACGAGCATTTCTATACTTGAATTCTTCCTTTCCAAGCACTCAGATCTGTGCTCAATTTATAGAAGAGATGAAGGCTGTTTTACAATTAATGACTTTCCAATAATAGACAAGACATGTTTCCAATCATGTAGATGTCAAATGGACACTTGGATTCGAAGCTTGACACATGTGAACTCTTCTAGAAGACACTGGCCAAGTGGAGATTCTGGAACAATGAGAATTTCGCTCCCAATGTGACCAATGCACCTGTGAATGTCAGGAAGTTCTTTGCAAAGCAACCTTGCATGGGGCTACATGCATATGCAATGCACTTATTCCCTTTAGAGGTGGTGTTGATGAGCTCTCATATGATATATTATAAAATTCAAACCTTGGAAACCTTTGCTTAATGAAATTCTTGTATGATTTGTCTTGTTCTTTCTCTTAGGGCATGTAGCAACTTGAAATGATAGGGAATGATAGACCCTTAGTCATTGGTTCTGGAGATCATGTCCAGTTAACCAGGTCATTGGGAATGATGCCCAAATTGACCTATAACACCAATCATTGAGCCAGAATTAGAGTAGGCATAGTGGCTTCCAGCTGCTCAAACGCTTCTTCCTTCTGTCGCAGGTCCTGGTTGATTTCACGCATGAGAGGTTCGCATTGTACCTTGGTCCATAACTGCATAGTTGTTTCCAGTAATTGGGCACCCTGAGAAATCTGTCCTGTAATCACATTCATGGCCGCCATAACCAGTGCAACTCACTGGGCCTGTACCTCCGGTGGTGTCTTTGGCTGCAACTTGGCCTGCAAGTCTACGATCTGTTGTTCCATCTCCATTTTGACCACCTGGATCTCGGTCCTTGAGGCCTTTAATGATACATCTGTTAGCCCCCCTATGAAATTCTTGACAAGCAAGCTGGGGGCTATGTCATTTTGGAGACCTTCAAGGAATGCATCTCCCCTGAAGACACATCATCCTTGAGGTCTCTTTGTGCTTTTCCTTATATAAGTCCCCTCTGCTGGTTCCTTTCCCTAAGGCCTGCATTGCCCCTCATACTCCTGCAAAACACCACCTTTTACCTCCTTTCCCCTTTGACAAAGTCCCTCTTTTCCCATTTTAATTTCTCTATTAATCCCCTGAATCCCTTCTAAAAATCCCTACACCCTTTGTTTTCCCAAATTCCCCCTCCATCTCCCTATCGTTACCCTTTGGAGGCTTCAGAATGCATTAAAATGGGTTAAAAACCCACTTCCGACCATATAATAGGCCTCAGCCCCTTTCCCGCTAGCCCCGCGCCTTTTCCTCTCCATATAACCTTACGCCATAACCAATCGCTAACCCCAAAGGTGCTTGTTACATTTGTTCTTCGGGCACGATTACAGCCGTCGATCTGCACAGAACGGACAGTGATCGCTACCCCCGCAGCCTCTGTCGTTTTCCCCATTCATCACCTATCACCACATCTCCACCGTCCATTTAAAAGCCAGATCTGACGGTCCAGAATGTACCTGCTTTCGTGGGCCCCACCATGCAATAGCACAAAACCACCTGGTTTATTTTGCACCACTCTCGTGCGCTTGGTGGTTTTCCCCGATCACCCAGCGATTCCATTTACCGTCCGACGCGTGTCCATGTGTATGATTTCCAAACCGTCGTTCCCGCTCGTTAACTCCATCCATCGCGCGTTATTGATCGGACACAGGTGCCCAGCAAAATTTCCGTAGACCGTCCGATCTGGAGCGGGCCATCCGATGGCTATCGCTCGTTGAAGATGCACGATGTTTAATCTAGTTGTGCACGCGATAACCCATGTTATGGCCCGCCGTCCGTCGTCCTCCGCCGTTGATCTCTGCCACGATCGACGGTCCAGATTCGTCCACCTGTTGTTGACTATTCCATTGTCTCCCGGTCCTGCCACGTCATCTCCACGTGTACCCTCCGTACAATCTTCCCGACCATTCATATTTATTTGTCCAAAGGGCCATTTTCAATGTTTTTTGTCGAAATTTCATTTTCTCCGCCTGCGACTACATTCTGCCACCTTTCTCCACGCCATGAAGGTTTCCACCATGTTCCTGCACAATTCCACCGTATGTTCATTCTGCATGGCTGTTCCCATCGTCTCCATCATGTCTGCCACCCCCATGTATGTTTTCTCAACCATTTTACCTATTTTGCAGGATTTTCAACAGGGAATGACCGCCATGATGCGCAATCTTTGTCACAGTGATAGAGGGATCGAAGATGACCGTGTGCAGAGGCTATATTCAGAGCCTGATGTTACAGGAGGTGTCTAAAGGGGTGTTTTCACCATAAATTCATCAAAGGAAAGAGTTTAAGCTCTGCAAACCCGATCCGGCACCATTAAAGCTCGATCTGCGCCATCAATGGAGCAGCAGTGACCTTGAGGCACTCAAACGCAGCTATTTAGGCCTCAAGCTCGGAATTAAAGCGTTATGATGAGGATTAAAGGGCTCAATCCAGTTTTTCAGAGGTAAAGCATCAAATCAAGGCCTCGAGGACCTCTCAGAGATTAAATGCATGGGAATCCATACCACCAAGGTTTTTTCTATAGCAGCAGTATGTTTTTCTTCATCAGAGGACAAAATGCCCATGCGGTTTTGATTATGCATCGTGTCCCTGAAGTTTCCTACCCTGACAACAGTCCTACAGGATCAGAAGAATTTGTTGCACAAGTAGGGCAGATTTCACTATTCCTTATTTTATTTCTGTTATTTCACCACCTGCACCACACAGTACTACAGCCGGGACATCTTAGCCATACCAGAGATAAATGGAGAAATTTAAACAGCATGGGTTTCGACCCTCTTTTCTTTGCTGAGCTTAAATGATGTATTTAATTGTTCACCTACCTCCTCCATTCATCTTCTGCTATAGAACTCATGAGGACTATTGTAAGGGTTGTTGTTGGTTGGTTGATGAGATATCAGTGAAACGCAAGTGTTTTCTTCTAGAGACAAGTTCTATGTGTAATATTGTAAGATAGGCTGAGATTTGATGTCTTCAGACTGAATGTTGAAGCTATGGGCTATGATGTACCTGATTGGTGTTGTTTTTAATATGACAAGCATATTTCCTTGGATCTTGATCTAAAGCAGCTGGTGATTTTTTCTTATCTCTGTGTTTGATTTCATTTCATTCCATTTCTACTGGCTCGCATCAGAAGTTTGGCATAAGATTTACCCTTGATAGGTACCTTATGTTGCTGCTCTCCCAGCCCTCTATGTTTTTTGCTTATATGTGTATCTAAATATTGATTTCAATTGGTTTAACCAGTGTAGTGGATGTTATTTCCTGCTCTCTTATGTATGAATTAATGAAATCTGTGTTTAGATGTTCTTGCTAGGATCTAGTTGAATGTGTTGAGAACACTGGGAGGTCTGGAACCTTGTCTCTGCCTCTCTAGGATCTTTCTGTCCCAATTAGGCCTTTCTAAGATCCCTTGTCCTACCTCTGATTTTTTCCAAGCAGGTCTGGAGTTAAATGACCTCAGGCCTGATCTATAGACAGAATTGGATGGTTCTCCTTCCTTCATTTTCAGCCCTTAATGTTCCACCTCGCCAATCATCCTATAAGATCTAAATGCTCTAGATGACTAGCCCACTGAAAGCTTGCACATTGATTACAAATAAATCCTTTCTTGACTCCATTTCCCAATGGCCTTGATGTTCTCTGAATTATCTACCTTTGCCTAGTTTTACTCTTTGCTCATCCTTGTCTTGTATTGGATCCTTCTTTCCTGATTCCCAACAACCAAACATAAACAACCAAACGAATAACCCTGAGCCTATAACTAGCCTAGAATCACAACTTAGAGCTTCAAAGACATACACTTTGACTCATTTGGAGAGATCCCTCTCCGGGTCCAGGAGGGCTAGATCCTAGGGCCCAAAATTGGTTCTGATGTTGTCTCATCTTTTGGTCTTGCCAATCTGGCCAAAACATGGGAACCCCAACATAATGGCAACTCCGCTGAGGATATAGACCACTTTGCCTTTATATTGGGATTTGATTGCTGATGGTGGACAACAGCCTGCTTCAAACAGACAAATTCATCCACCTGGCGACTCCACACTCCCCATGATCCAAAGACCTAATGACTCCACTGGTGAAGGACACTGAACTGGTTGAGGAGAAGCAGTAGCCTTCTTTGCATAAATATGGATCCAAACATGGACAGGGATACAAAGTACGATGCTTTGTATGATAAATTATGTGGAATAACAGAAATTTTTGGTAAGGTACTGGAGATGTACATGGTGAATATGAATGCAAATGACGAATATTTAAAACAGCCCATGCCTTCTTTAGAACAAGAACTAACTCAAGACCGAGAAGATGAGCAAGGCATGTATGATGCTCGGGAGTCTATAGAAGACGAAGAGGAAAGTGATCAAGAACTGCCTGATTGCTTACTAGTGTCTTGTTTTGCGCTGACCAGAGAATATCAGGACCTAATGGCACAAGCTAATAGGGAGCGCTACCTTGAGGAAGCAAGATCCCACACAGAAGAGGCAGAATCTGATATGGAAGAAGAGGCTCAAGAAAACATCCCGCCTCCCAGTCATCTAATATGAGAGAATGAGGACTGTTTTTCTTCTGGCCATGATGAGAGGGAAACCCCTCTTTTAACAGAAGAAGAGATTGATCGGATATTAAACGAGCGGTCCACACCCGAAATATTTTGTAGAACACGTGCTCCTTCTCATTCATCTCTTGAGTTTGATGATTCAGATCCGGAAGACTCCTCTATGGATTGGGACGAAGAAAAACCTGCTGAGCGTCCAGAATGGTTTACTTGGCCGAGCCAACCAATTTATGACACTGATGGGGAAAGCCACGACAGTATAATAACAGATGAAAATTCTTTGAATCTTCATTCTACTTTACCATAGATCATCAGTGAGACTAGATATCAGTAGTCTTTCCTTTTAGAAGATGAGGAGGAGAGCAAAGAAGAGATTCTTGAGCATGGTGAAAGCAAGGAGCCTTCTCCGAAAAAGGAGGAAGAAATGGGACAAAACACTGCTCAAGAATACATAAATCTTTCCATGGAGCTCATCACATCAGAGCTGAATATATCAGGGCTACAAGAGGACTCGGCTGCAATATACGATGATTCCTCCAGTTCAGAAGATGAAGGAGACACTATACTCCAAGATATTCTTCTTCTCCATTCAATGGAAGAAGGAGAGAGCCTGGTTGAAGCCGGCTTGCCAGATATTCACAGCCAGGTATCTTTTCATGATCCTTATCAACATTTCTTGCACACATTTGAAGAAGGATCAAAGGTATTTTTGAGCAGCATGTTGCAAACAGAAAGAAAATTTTTCAAAGCTGCTATTATGGAACAAAAAGAGTGGGAGCTGCCCTGCCTATCCAGCCTGCTCAAGAAGTTGAGCGAGAGAGACCAGTCATGGGATCATTTGATGGACTGGTTACATTAGAAGACAATGTTTGTGAGCTAGACCGTAAATATTCCAGTTAGAGTAGGGTAGGTAGGAAAAGCTAAATAAAGCTCTGTTTGTGAGCATGTAGTTGGTTGTTTTTAATTTCTGCAAAGTCCAGCAATTCAGACAGTCTAATCCTAGCTTGACTTTTTTCAATTTCTGTCTTAGAATATAGAGAAGAAGTCTGCTAGATAGTTTAATCCTAGCAGATGTTAGTTTAGGTAGAGAAACTATGAGGCCAACAGTCTAATTTGGCCTCATGGAGAAATAAGGGTAGATTTATAATAGGTTGGTTTTTTGTTTTGAAAATAAAAATAAAGAGTCTGCTAGCTCAAATGCACCCAAAGGGAAATGCTAGGACTTTAGTTTGGGTAGGAAGATTGGTTGGGAAAATGTTTCTGCTGATTTGTGTACTTAACATATTGTGGCAGTTGAAAATTAAAGAAAGAAGGGATGTGCCAAGCAGCGGGCATCTGGCCTACTCCAAAGATCATCTCTGGTTTCTTGACTCCTTCAAGAAGAATCCATCCCCATGTGGAGCCACTGTTAGCCCCCCTATGAAATTCTTGACAAGCAAGCTGGGGGCTATGTCATTTTGGAGACCTTCAAGGAATGCATCTCCCCTGAAGACACATCATCCTTGAGGTCTCTCTGTGCTTTGCCTTATACAAATCCCCTCTGCTGGTTCCTTTCCCTGAGGCCTGCATTTCCCCTCATACTCCTGCAAAACACCACTTTTTACCTCCTTTCCCCTTTGACAAAGTCCCTCTTTTCCCCTTTTAATTTCCCTATTAATCCCCTGAATCCCTTCTAAAAATCCCTACACCCTTTGTTTGCCCAAATTCCCCCTCCATCTCCCTATCGTTACCCTTTGGAGGCTTCAGAATGCATTAAAATGGGTTAAAAAACCACTTCCAACCATATAATAGGCCTCAGCCCCTTTCCCACTAGCCCCGCGCCTTTTCCTCTCCATATAACCCCGCGCCGTAACCGATCGCTAACCCCAAAGGTGCTTGTTACATTTGTTCTCCGGGCGTGATTATAGCCGTCGATCTGCATAGAATAGACGGCGATCGCTACCCTCGCAGCCTCCGTAGTTTTCCCCGTTCATCACCTGTCGCGGCATCTCCACCGTCTGTTTAAAAGCCAGATCTGACGGTCCAGAATGTACCTGCTTTCGTGGGCCCCACCGCGCAATAGCACAAAACCGCCTAGTTTATTTCGCACCGCCCTCGTGCGCTTGGTGGTTTTCCCCGATCACCCAGCGATTCCATTTACCGTCCAACGTGTATCCATGTGTATGATTTCCAAACCGCCGTTCCCGCCCGTTAACTCCATCCATCGCGCGTTATTGATCGGACACGGGTGCCCAACGAAATTGCCGTAGACCGTCTAATCTGGAGCGGGCCATCCGATGGCTATCGCTCATCGAAGATGCATGATGTTTAATCTAGTTGCGCACGTGATAACGCATGTTATGGCCCGCCGTCCGTCGTCCTCCGCCGTTGATCTCTGCCACGATCGACGGTCCAGATTCGTCTGCCCGCTGTTGACTATTCCATTGTCTCCCGATCCCGCCACGTCATCTCCACGTGTACCCTCCGTACAATATTCCCTACCATTCATATTTATTTGTCCAAAGGGCCATTTTCAATGTTTTTCGTTGAAATTTCATTCTCTCCACCTGCGACTGCATTCTTCTACCGTTCTCCATGCCATGAAGGTTTCCACCGTGTTCCTGCACAATTCTGTCGTCTGTTCGTTCTGCATGGTTCTTCCCATCGTCTCCATCGTGTCCGCCACCCCCATGTATGTTTTCTCAACCAGTTTACCTATTTTGTAGGATTTTCAATAGGGAATGGCCACCATGATGCGCAATCTCTGTCACAGTGACAGAGGGATCGAAGATGATCGTGTGCAGAGGCTATATTCAGAGCCTGATGTTACAGGAGGTGTCTGGAGGGGTGTTTGCACCATAAATTCATCAAAGGACAGAGTTTAAGCTCTGCAAACCCGATCCGGCATCATTAAAGCTCGATCTACGCCATCAATGGAGCAGCAGTGACCTTGAGGCACGCAAACGTAGATATTTAGGCCTCAAGCTCGGAATTAAAGCGTTATGATGAGGATTAAAGGGCTCAATCCAGTTTTTCAGAGGTAAAGCATCAAATCAAGGCCCCAAGGACCTCTCAGAGATTAAATGCATGGGAAGTCGTACCACCAGGGTTTTTTCTATAGCAGCAGTATGTTTTTCTTCATCAGAGGACAAAACGCCCATGCGGTTTTGATTATGCATCGTGTCCCTGAAGTTTCCTAACCTGACAGCAGTCCTACAGGATCAGAAGCATTTGTTGCACAAGTAGGGCAGATTTCACTGTTCCTTATTTTATTTCTGTTATTTCACCACCTGTACCATACAGTACTATAGCCGGGACATCTTAGCCATACCAGAGATAAATGGAGAAATTTAAACAGCATGGGTTTCGACCCTCTTTTCTTTATTGAGCTTAAATGATGTATTTAATTGTTCACCTACCTCCTCCATTCATATTCTGCTATAAAACTCATGAGGAGGACTATTGTAAGGGTTGTTGTTGGTTGGTTGATGAGATATCAGTGAAACGCAAGTGTTTTCTTCTAGAGACAAGTTCTTTGTGTAATATTGTAAGATAGGCTGAGATTTGATGTCTTCGGAGGCCGAATGTTCCAAGCTATGGGCTATGATGTGCCCGATTGGTGTTGTTTTTAATATGACAAGCATATTTCCTTGGATCGATCTAAAAGTTGGTGATGTTTTCTTATCTACGTGTTTGATTTCCTTTCTATTCCATTTCTCTTGGCTCGCATCAGAATTTCTTCAGGCTCACATCGAAGTTTGGCATAAGATTTACCCTTGATGAGTACCTTATATTTCTTGCTCTCCCATCCCTCATGTTTTTACGCTTATATGTGTATGCGAAGGGAAATTCAATTGGTTTAGCAGTGTAGTGGATATTGCTCTCTGATGTATGAATTAATGAAATCTGTGTTTAGATGTTCTTGCTAGGATCTAGTTGAATGTGTTGAGAACACTGGGAGGTCTGGAACCTTGTCTCTGCCTCTCTAGGATCTTTCCATCCCAATTAGGCCTTTCTAAGATCCCTTGTCCTAACTCTGATTTTGTCCAAGCAGGTCTGGAGTTAAATGACCTCTGGCCTGATCTATAGACAGAATTGGATGTTTCTCCTTCCTTCATTTTCAACCCTTAATGTTCCACCTCGCCAATCATCCTATAAGATCCAAATGCTCTAGATGACTAGCCCACTGAAAGCTTGCACATTGATTACAAATAATTCCTTTCTTGACTCCATTTCCCAATGGCCTTGATGTTCTCTGAATTATCTACCTTTGCCTAGTTTTCCTCTCTGCTCATCCTTGTCTTGTATTGGATCCTTCTTTCCTGATTCTCAACAACCAAACATAGACAACCAAACGAACAACCCTAAGCCTATAACTAGCCTAGAATCACAACTTAGAGCTTCAAAGACATACACTTTGACTCATTTGGAGAGATCCCTCTCCGGGTCCAGGAGGGCTAGATCCTAGGGCCCAAAAGTGGTTCTGATGTTGTCTCATCTTTTGGTCTTGCCAATCTGGCCAAAACATGGGAACCCCAACAACGTCCAACCCCTCAATATTGGCCTGGGGGGTGGTAGAAGCTGGAATATCTTCAGAGACATCCGTGCAAAGCCTACTAATGACGTGTTCCAGCTCCATCTACTACACGGTGGCGAGGGTTCATGTAGCCTGTACCTGGGAAACTTCAGCATTTTTTTTCCTTAATTGTCTGCTCAACTATATTGCACTGCTGGTGCACTCAAAAGTCCCTATGTTGAATTTATTATAACAAGGAGGTGTGGATAACCTGCAATGATTCATGTGGCAACCTGGCTAGATCCAGCTTTACCTCTGCACAGGCTTGGACTTGCGCTCCTAAGTCGAGTGGACTTACCGCGAGGGCTGTGCCTGGTAGGGAATAGAGGCGATTTTCCACTGTAATAGGTGATGCGCAGTTGCTGAGGCCATTTGTACCTGAATCATACTTGTTTGCAATGTATCCATCTTTAGCTGTAGAGCTCGAAGCTCGTCCTAAAGCATGTCGACCGCGGCTTTTTGTTTCTCTTCCAGCACCAGCCATTTTCCTTTTGTAGCCAAAGTGACCATGTCTGCGATTTGCTCGAGGTCCCCTTCGGTCAGTGTAACCACTTAGTCACGTTCTGACCGTTGATAGTGCTGCTTCTTCCATGGTCCTTTAGCAGGGTCACCCATTTTCTTTGTTCCCCGAGGGGAGTCAGCACCTCCCCCCTCCTGACCTTCGGTATTGAGATCCTGTTGTGCATCCTTATGCGCTGCTGCTTCTTCGCCCTTCCCCGTACTCTTACCAGGCTGTGAAACCTTTTGTGATGTGGCTTCAGCGCCCTTCCCCATGCTTTTTCTCAGCCCTCCAATGTCTGTGGTGATGACAGGCAGGGTAACCTTCATGGTGCTTGTTCCTTCAGTGCCCTTCGCACCTGTTTTGAAGCTAAGCTTCCAGTGAGGAGGCCATTGCGCAATTAAACGGTCAATCTCTTCATCAGTAGCCATATAGGGGAGAGAAACCCACACAAGATCCTTGCGGCCTCAAAATTGGATGTTATGCATACTCACCTAGAATGCAATGATGCTTTATACTTATCATAGATGGTCGGCAATAGACGTGGCCAGGAGTTGATAGCTGTTGCGAGCCCACTCTGAAACAACACCCAGAAGACTTGATTGTCATGTGCTGCGCATCCTTAGAGTCCCACAAGTTCAAATATTAAGCCCCCTCGCACATGTCTGGGGTGAGCTAAGGGAGGACCAATTCCTTAGGTGCATCCTAGGTGACCTACTCGATGAGAAGCAGCAACCAGGAATAACAAAATGCTTGTCCCTACTCCTGGGATTTGCAGACATTGGCCAAAAACTCGTTGCGCAAGTACTCAGACCAATTGAAGCAGACCCCTTTCTTGCACCGGCCTGCCAACTGAATTACATATGCGGGGATAGAGGCCGTCTGGCATTTTCGCATCATCTTACATGCCAATAATAGGGTAACCAACTGCGTACCAGGGTCACTGATGGATTTTATCATGAAGCGTCAAGTGTTCTGCTCCACATGGTAGGTTTTGCGCACATGGTCAGCGATCTTCCCCTCGTACTTCTTACCAAAGCGTAGTAGAGGATCCAGCCCTTCCATGGGGGGACCAGTAATTCGATGAATGAAAACAGCATCAATGGGGATTCGATCCTGGATCCATAAGCAGCCATCATGGACCAGGGCAAGAAACTGACATACCAAATGGTATGTGATATTGAAGTGGCCGAAATGCAACATCCTTAGCTGGTTTAAGAGCCCGGACCCTACCAATCCGCGTACCCAGTGCATGGGGACAATCTATATCCCATTGTCTTCCTGTATTCTATCAAGATAAAATTCGGGTGCCAAATCAGGGAAGGCCTCCAAATTGGCCAAGTCATGATCATTAAATTTCACCTCATCGAGCTTTCCAAAGGGTTCGCCAATGACGGGGACCTCACCCAGTGTCAGCAACATATGCAGGTAGGTGCACAGGCCATAGAGATTCTTTGGTGTGCGTGTGGAGGGCCTGCGGGGCCGAACAAAGGGTGGTAGCCAATTAATCAGTTCAACTATCTGGGCCTCTTCTTGAGTAGACAGAGTTCACTTTACTGGGTTGGGCGAATGTGCCTGGGGCATCATTCGTGGGGAATTTACATTATGTGTGGAATTACAAGGCTTCACCCCAACCCATTTCGCGAGTTTCCCCGACCCCTACGCTTTTTCTTTCCCCTTCTTCTTTGCTTGACTTGGCTTAGATATAACTTCCTCGGCTTCTGGTTTGACTTCCACTACTTCCTCAGATTCTTATTCTGTCGAGGTCACAAGTTGGGATGACTCGGCGGGATTATTCACAGTCATTCTGGTGTGAAAAAAAACCCAGGGTGGCTACTGTCCTAAGGGGAAGCGCGCTCAGACATCAACAAAGCACAAGAGGCACAGAGTCGTACAGAGAACAAACTGTTCAAGTTATACGAAACCCTCTTCTGAACTATCCCCTTGCTTTTATAGCCTTTGCGATTGACCAACGGTTGGTTAAACCTTATCTAAAACTAACCATCAAGTAAACGGTAAAAAATCTTCCAAAATCGCCTCATTAAATGCCGACTGCCCACTCCTTTCAACGGTAACTTTTGCCTTTTACCCGATTTTACTATTCCAACGGCTAGTTTTCACACCTCCTGTGTGCCAAGAGCACACTTGTGCTCCCAGCATACCTCTAGTGCGCCCAGCACACCCCTACGCTCCCAGCACACCCCTACGCTCTGAACATGCTCTTGCTCCCCCCGCACACCCCTCTGGACTACCAATTCTGCAGCCGTACCCTGCGCATATCATGGTCCTTACCTTCCCTGGTGGACGTACTCCGCCCCATACAGCTACTCCGACCATATAGTCATTTAATCCAATACGGTTTGAGTCGGCTTCCATTGACATAGTCGGGTAACATATCGTCGCGCAGGGTAGCTAATCGAATAGCTCCGCCATTTGTGACTTCCTTTACCATATAGGGACCGAGCTAGTGCTGATGAAAATTCCTTGGGTGTTTCACAAACTAGCTATCATACAACAGAACCAATTCTCCCTCCAAAAATGTATTTTGTCGAATATTTCGATCATGCCATGCCTTATCCCGAGCCTTCTGAACCTGTTGATGGAAATTAGAAATGGAAAAATATTCCTCCAAATCCACAAGCTATGCTAAACGCTCCTCCATGATATCAGACTCTGCCATATTCATAAAGGCTGCGATGCACAGGCTAGGAATGATATATTCCATGGGCATAATGGCCTCCTTGCCATAGACCATCCTAAACGGTGTTTTCCTTGTCAACTTCTTACAGGTGGTTCGGTACACCCAAAGAACAAATGGAATGTGCACGTCCCAGTCGCTGTGATCAGAATTACAGACCTTAGTCAATGCTTGCTCCAAAAATTTATTAAAATCTTCAACTGCTTCGTTTTCCTGGGGATGATACGGAGTGATTTTCGCATGATGGATCTGAAATTCTTCCGTCAAGGCCTGTATTGTTTCATTAACAAAATGAGTACCTCTATCACTCATTAAGATCTTCGGACATCCAAATCAAGTCAGAATCTACTCGAAGATGAAGTGTGCAGTAGTATCTGTAGTGCAATCCTTCACTGCTTGTGCTTCGGCCCACCTGGTTACATAATCAATGGCAGTTATATTGTAGCGCGCACCTGTCTTCTTTTTGGGTGGTGTGAGAGGTGCCACAAAATCTATGGCCCATTTGTCAGATGCTTGCAGGGAAATCTATGATTGAAGGGGCATTTCATCTCTGTGTGATGGCCTTCCTATTCGTTGGCATGTATCGCAAGCTTTACAATAGTTGTGAGAGTCGTTATGCAGGGTGGGCCACCATAGTCCAGCTCTCAAGATCTTTTGCGTTGTTTCTTTCCCTGCGTAGTGACCTCCTGCTACACTGCCATGAGATTCTGCCAAGATAGCATGTCGTTCATGCTCCAAAACATACCTTCGTAGCACTTCATCGACTCCCATATTATATATATGACTTGCGATGATGGTAAAATCTATAGCTCGGGTTACCGGCTCTTTCATCTGTTGTACCGAATACTCTGCAGGTGCCATGCCTATAGTCAGGAACTGAATTTTGTTGGAAAAGTGCACTTAAACTACCTTAATAGAAAACAGCTATGCATCAGGCAATCCTTCTTCCAGGTTGGTTGGTTCCTCGCCACTCTCGATTCGGGACAAGTGATCTGGACCAGCATTCAACTTCCCTGGCCTGAAAATTATCTCAAAGTCGTATTCCTGGAACAACAGTAGCCATCAGCAAATTCCCCCCCCTAACATAGGCTTATTCACGAGGTAATTCAAAGCTGAATGATCTGTAAACATTTTGAAGTGTCCTCCTAACAGATAGTGTCGGTACTTCTGTAATGCATAGACCATGGCCAATCCCTCCCGCTCTGTAGTGGAGTAGTTGCACTCTGCACCAGAGAGTTTCCTACTAGTGAACGCAACAGGATGATCAATGTATCCTTCTCCAGGCTGCGTAAGGACCACTCCAAGGGCGATCACTGATGCATCTACGTGAACATGGAATACCTTCACCCAATTAGGAAATACTAGAATATGCGCAGAGACCATCTTCTCCTTGAGTAGCTCGAAGCTCTTCTGACATTCATCATCCCAAAAAAATGAAACATCCTTCTTAAGCATCTTTTTCATAGGTGCTATGATCAGCGCGTACCCTTGAATAAACTTCCTGTAGTATCCTGTATGTCTGAGGATCAAACGCAGTTGTTTCTCAGTTGTAGGTGTTAGCCACCTATAAATTTGTTATACCAAGAGGTGGCTAGACTTTTGTCTTCAAGCCTTCAAGAGATAGTTTCCTTTGAAAACCTATCATATTTTGAAGTCTTATGACATTCTTCTTTCCCTTGAATAAATCTTCACTGTTGTTTCCTCATTAACCCTGAAAAAATCCGTTTTTTTCCTAAAGAAAAAGACTGCCAAAAATCCATTTTTCCCTTTTATTTTACCCCTCCTTTCACTCATAATTAACCTCCATTTTTATCCCCTTTTCCTCATAAAAATCCTCCTTTTTCCTCATTTCCCCTCATAAATTCCCTTTAAAAAGGTTTAAAACTTCTTTTTTAACCTTATCGGGACCCCCAAAATCCTTTGGAAATCCTTGAAAAATCACACAAAACAGTGTTTTTAACTAAGGCCTTTAGCCCCTTTCGGCCAAGCCCTAAACTACTTCCCCACCATACGACCTGCGCCCAGGACCAGGTGCTAAATCCCCAGGCACTTATCGCAATCAGAGTTTCTCGTTGGAGCGTTTTCTTTATTATTCCTCTTTTTCCCGATGCGATGGGCTTTGGTCTACTGGCCTCCGCTTTGATCTAAGCCGTCGATCTTTACAAGATCGGACGGTCAGCGCTAATCGCATCATGTCCCGTCGACTGTCTCCATTTTCCCCGCTGAATGAATATTGACCGTCGATTTCCCTGGTGATCCGACTGCTGGCAGTCAATCGCACCATCACCAATCGAAATTTTTTAATGTATCACCCCCTATGCCCCCCGATTGCGATCCTTCGATTCAACCATAACCGTCCGATCTGATCTAGATCGACGGCCCATATTGCATCGCATTCCCATTTAACTTTCTCCATCGGACCTTCCAAATAATTCATGATCCAATCTTCGTCGTTGATCATTATAAATCCAACGGCCAGCGCTAAAATATGATTGCGCCCATAATTTTCCTCCTCCGATTGTGATCCTACGATCCAATTTGGACTGTCGAATCCACAAGAACCGACAGCCCAGATTAATCGCAGCTCCGCCCATTTTTCTTTGCTATTATCCCCCCGATTAAATCTCAACCGTCGATTTGACTCCCAAATCCGACGGTCAATATGGAATCGCATCACAAATTTTCTTATGTGCTTTCCTCTCTCCTCCGCCGATTCACGATTTTGCGATCGAATCTGGGTCGTCCATTAACCAAGATCTAATGGTCCAAATCAAGCCTTACTTCCTTTGTTATTTGATACAGCCCGACAGTGTAAATTGCTCGACGAATATCCACCGTTGATCTCTGCAGATCAACGACCCACATTCATCCATCTTTCCACCCTTTAAATTTTCTTCATATTTCCCCCTTATCCCAATAATAATGTTTATCAAAGAAATTCAATGGTCAGATTTCCTTTTACCCCTCCATTGCGTGTCGAGCTTGCTGACGTTACTTGGACCCCACCTATTATATTATCCCGCAGCTCTTCATATATCGCACTCTACCTACACCATTGGATCTGGATCATCTAATCCAACGGCCTATAATCCATATCACGTGATTTTTGAGCCCATTCCACAGTGCTCAAATTTTACGCGATATAGGTAGTTTTAGAAATCCATGTGTCAAACGCAGACCTATATCACGTTCCAAAAGATAAAACCACATTACTGCCTCAGAGCCGCACGAAAACCGCTGTCAGATTTCCCCCAAACCACTATCCCCTATAGTGTTATTTTTCTTTTAATCCTAGCCATTGATTATCCTAATCTCACGGTTTATATTATAACGCGACCCCTTCGCTTGCCCTTCCACCTTTTCTCCCAATGCATTTCACCGAGCAATCTCCACCGTTCATATTTTTGATTAAACGGCCCGGACTTAATCTGACCCTCATTTCATCCAACCGCCTCCCTATCAACCCATCGAGCAATCTTGATCTTTGATTAGTCTGGAACGATGGCCACGATTTGACCTAACCTCCAAAGCGGCCTCAACCCATTCCTTCACAATTTTTCTTAACTTTTCTGTGTTTTGTGCAGGTTTTCAAGGTTTCTCCATAAGTTTTAAAGGAAATCAAAGGTCAAGGATGACGATCCCCCAGGCCATTATTTACAAAGAACATGAATATACAGGGTTCAAACAGCCATGTTTTACCATGTCTCATGAACATTGGTAATATTATGAAAACCCTTCGTGCACCTACCACACAATTGAAAGACACAGTCAGAGACCATTCATTAAATAAAATCAGGATTGAAGACAAGAGATTAAAGAGTATCAGGGTTTAAAGTTCAAATCAAAGTTTTTAAGAGGATTAAGGCATAAAACTTAGAAAATCAAATGCCTGATCCACAGTCAGCTGAGTATGAAGACCCAAAGATAGGGATTAAGCCAGATTAAGCCTTACACACAGAATTAAAGCAAATCAACAGTGTTTTAAAGAAGGACAATCAGATTTATTAGTCCGAGAAGCCTCCACTACCACGTCAGGGGGTAATTGAATCCTCGGCTATCAAAAAAGCCACCTGAAGCCTCAAAGAAATCAAAGAAGGCCTACTTATTGCTGAAACAGAAGATATTTGTCTAAATATAGCTGAATAGTTATTTCAAAAAAAAGAATATATTTTAAACTATTAGTGAAGTTATTGTAAAGCATAAATAGGCCTCGAAGTCAATCTTTTCACCCATTAAGCCTTAAAATCATAAACAGAGTAAATGAAACAGAGTTGTGATTTGATGCATTCCTACCTTAGGCTTTGCATGGTTTTCAAGGCAGGGAGTTGCACTTAGTGTAGAATTTATTGCATTTCAATCCTAAACTCTTCCACCTCCTCATTTCTTCTATAAATACTTCTAAAAAAGATGAGATACAGGTTGGTTGATCACTAGTTGTAATACTGAAACTCTCTGAAATAATACATAGTCTGTTGAAGTTGAAGAAGAAATTGAAGTCTTGGAAGCCCTGATGATGTTGTTGCATGCTTGTTCTTGAGAAGGCTCTATCATTGGATCCATGAGCTTGGTTGTTGGTGAAGTATTCTGAACTATTTAATTTTTTCTCCTGTTTTCATTTTGTTCCATAATTTCTTACTACAGTAGGATGAAAGTTTTAGGCTAAGAAATGACTCCTAGAAGCACCTTAGACCTGTTTATCCTTCAATATTTTATGTTTTCTTCTGCTGAGGTATTTTAGAGTCTTTAATCTCTCTCTTTAGTCCTCATGCTTGTTTATTTCTCTAATAGTTTGAATAGTTGGTTTCAGCATGATTTATGGTTCTCCCTGCTTGTCTGCTGCCACTTAAAGGCTATTATTGAAGTCTCCCTTTGAAGTATCTTTGTTTATAGTGAGCCAAGGAGGTCTGTTTTGATCATGCCCTTTGTTATTTCTTAAACAGTTGTCTTAAAGGTCTTTTATAGTTGTGATCATAGATGTATTAGGTGTTCCCTCTTCTATGACTGCAATTATCAGTAAATCTTTTATGTTTTCTAAGTCATTTGAAATAAAATATTTGAGGAAATAGGATTTGCTCCCGAATCTTAGATTTCATTTTAAAATTTGTTTTGAAGTCATTATTTGCTTAAAGTGCAGTTTGTAGAATTTATGGTTAGCCCTGTCTATCAAATACCTCTTTATTGTTCAAGTTATGTTTTCAAATTCCCTTTGTTGAGAATTAAACTTCTCTTTTCTAAACCATTAATGCCCATCTCATTCATAAACTAAAGGATCCTGTGGCCAAGATATATTTTCCCTTTGATATCCCATATCCATTGATAAGTTTTTCATAACCTCTTTTTGACTCCATTTCCCAATGAAACTGATACTCCTTCTTTCTACCTGCCTTTCCTGGACCTTTCATATTCTTCTGTATCAATTCAACCAAATAAACAAACAAACACTTGCACTTAATAACTAGTCTAAAATCTTTACTAAAAAGAAAACAAGATAAACCTTTGCAAAACAAATAAATTTGAGAGAGCCCTCTCTGAGAACAGGAGGACTAGATCCTGGAACTCTAAATATTGGTTTGATGTTGCCTTGGCTTTTTATTTTCCAAACTATCAAAACACAGGACCCCAATAGTAGGTACTGCCAAGTTTATGATAACTACGACTTTGGCAGGACCAACCATCAATCCTTGCTGACAAACTATGTGCCTGAGCAAGATTCCAAAGGGTACGCAGAATATGCACTTCTTGATATTTAGGGAAATCTGGTGCTTCCTACACGCATCCAACATCATGCACAAGTTTGAGACGTGCTTCTTCACCAAGCCGAAAATAGTCCAGTCATCAAAATACACCTCCAAAAACTTGTGGATGAATTCTTTGAACACTGCGACCACCACCCGCGGAAATATGGCGAGGGCATTCTAGAGCCCAAATGGCATGACAATGTATTGAAAGGATTCCCATTTAGTAGCAAACGTAGTTTTTTTGCGCTCTTCAGGTGCAATTCTGATTTGATGGTAGCCCGAGAACCCGTCTGTAAAGGAGTACACTTCTTGCCCTCCCATGCTATCCAGGATTTCATCTAAGAATGATGTGGGAAAGGGATCATGTACGCAATAATCATTCAATTTGTGTAAGTCCACACGGATTCATATCTCTCTCTTCGTCTTTTCCTCCTGAACCACCATCGGACTTACCCAGTCTGACTGTTCAACTGGTTCGATGATACCTGCGGCGAGCATCTTGTCAATTTCTTCCTTGACCTTTGGTTTATACTTAGGGTTCAACCGATAGGGTTGCTACTTCACAGGGCGCGCATCTGGTTTTAATGTGATGCACATGACCCCTAGGTCCCATGTGATCCCCTTAAGTTCTGAAAACTTCATCGGGAATAAGTCCTGAAACTCTATGAGCAGTTCTACAACATTTCCTACTGTATCCTCATCCCAGTAATCCCTAATTTTATCCAACTTAGGTTTCTCTTCCATGCCAATTGTTAGTAACCTATAAATATAGGATTCATAATTTTGACTTGACTGATGGTAGTCTTGTAAATATGTACAAACCTTGCTTTCTGCAAGCTATTTTCCCATATTTTGTAAAAAATAAAATCAAAAATCAAAAAGAGGGTAAAAAAGTCCTAAAATAAAATTCAAAAGGACTTAGAAAAGATAATATACCCCAAAAAGAAAAAAGATGAATAAAACAGGGAAGTGTGCAAGTCTAAATGCCACTACTTTTACTTTTTGCAGTTGATTATGGCAAAGTGTCAATAAATGCCATAATCTGTGATGAGTTGAAAAATTTAATCTTGACTTGTCATCTTTCAATTTCAAAAGTTGTAGATAATGAATAAAGAATTTTCATACAGTTTAATCATGACAATTCAGTAGTTAGGTAGAGAATAAAAGAATCCAATAGTTTAATCTAGATTCTTGGATGAAATAAGTGTAGAATTAGATAGTTTACTGCTTTCAAAAAATAATAAAAGGTTGTAAGGTTGCTAGTTCAAAGGCACCTGATTAAAATAGAAGGAAAAAATGTTAGAAGATATGACTGGGTAGGTAGAAGAAGGTGGGAAACATCATTGTAAATATCTTTCACCAGGCTATAAATAACTAATTTCCCCTCCCCATAGCAATTTGATATTCTAGACTATCAGTCAAAGAGGCTCAAGACATTTCCTTGACTTCTGTTGGGACCGAACTCAAGGCTCAAAGACTGATTAGTTGAAAATGTTAAGTTTCTATATTAATCCCAGAAATTTTCATCATTTACCCCTTCATGCACTCATCACCATTTAACTTCATAAGTAAGAACTCTTTTCTTACTTAAATATTACATAAATGCCCATTTGATTAACTTCCTCCATTTTACAAAGCATAAAACCCTCAAAAAAACATGATATACTAAGTAAAAGTGAATGAGTTATGAAAATAAAGCTTTACTCTAATTTTCACTTTCCTTAGTCTTATTTATGAATTTTTTAGTATTCATTGTCCCTTTTCATATTAACACTTAACATATTTTATTAACTCCCTATCAAATATCCTAGTCCTATTAATATAACTCCCTTTTATTTTAATATCCCAAAAAAAAAAAACCCCTTATTATATGCTTTTATGTCAAAGATATTAATCACATGTTGAAGTAACATCCCGAAATTACCCCTTTGACATAAAACTACCCATAAAAATATACCCCTTTCCCCTATGGTTATTAGACCCCTCCGTTGTCTAAAACTATATAATAAAGTTAAAATAATACAAAAGGCACATTTTATTTACATTATGTGTATTTAAAACATCGCACAAAAAATACTTACATCATTATTCCCTTTCCCGATTACCCTTAACCCAAGGTTAAAAGCCTAAGATTATTTTGCCTTAAGCCTTTTCCCTTTCATAATATGTGAAACCTCATGTTTCATATAAATTCTGAACCTTGGTTAAAGCTTTATTTGACCCGCCCCATTCTATAAATAAACTTATTTTATATATTAGAAACCCATTATCCATTCCATTTTCGCAGTGTCCTCGGTTCAACCTCAACCATCTGATCATCCTAATCTCTTTAATCCTACGATTCTAACTAAACATGACAACCAACCTTCATGACCCACCATTCTCATCGCGTTAATTATTAACCGTCGATCATCCCTATCAAAATCAACGGATGATAATGAACCCAGGTCCCACTTTCCCTTGTCCCACAATTTCCCAATGCATCTCAACCATTCGCATCATGGATTCAGATCCGACGGTGCGGATCTCATATCACACAGCAAAAGTGATCGGGCAAAGTTTGTAAAAAATAATGCGATAAAATATGTTTCATGAAACCACCATCCGCTACGTGTATCATTTCTACTGGATCGCATTCCAAAAGTGAAAAACCATTTACCGCCCAGGAGCAATGCAATAACCACTAATGGTTTCGCCTTCAATGCAAAAACCACTCCCGCCATTAATTTCAACCTGTAATAAATGTTATCTATATTGATAAAACTTAAGGTTTCAACCTTAGTTTTTATTATTTGCATACCTTTTCACCTTCATCCTTTGAGAAATCACTCACAAACACCATTGCAGAGCCTTTTGTGAAGCAGTTTTTCATTCTAAATCCATTTCCCCTTCGAAATTCACCGTCGAACACTCTCCGCGCCTTCTACCAAGCAAATGCGACCAGTTTGAAGACTGGTACAATCCTGAAAACCTCCTTGACCGCCATTATACCTTTAAAAAGGTATTTCTCTGAATTTCAAAACCCGCATTTCATAAATTCAAAAGAAAATTCAAACCAGTCACTTTGTGAAATATAAATTGCCTAAACTGAAAGTACCTAAACCTTGAAGAAACAAGGAGAACCCTGTCAAAATTTTCCCAGAATTTGCCTTCTCCTCCATATTCATTTTTTCAGTATCTTCATCCATCTAAAGGCAAATTTCACGGCTGAAATCTGTTTTTCCAGTCCTCTACACATTGTGAATCTATGTTTTCATCCTAAAACCCTCGCCCAGATTCTGATTTTTTCCAAAACCAGCTTAATTAGCCTTCTGTTTCCAAAAGAAACTAAGCAAACAGTCTAATCTTGCTCAGTTTTATTCAAAATGACAAAAAAGCAGGTCACTCCTGGAATTGGAGGTCTCAAACCTCATAAACATGTCTCCAGCAAGCTTCCAAACCCTAAATCTTCAAAAATCAATAAACCTACTCCTGCCCTAACTGTAGATTCCACTGAAGTAGTTAGACCTTTGCAGCCACCTGTCACCTCTGAAGAGAGTATTCCTTTGATTGATTTAGACTATAGAATTGCTTATGCTACCTTAGAGTTCGATCTACTTGAATTACATAACTGGTTTCATCAGAAATTTGTGAAGAAAGTGGAAAATGATATACCTGTATGGGACTCAAACTTGCCTAAATATGTGGTTCCCATCACCCATCAAGCTCAAGATTTCATTAGGTTATGTAAATTACACTATATCCCTGACCAGAGATGTATGGTAAACAAAGATAGAGAGTTCATGTTTTACATAACTGTTGAAGCCATCAATGATATGCTCCAACTAAGCCACGATCCAAGAGCAGTATCATTGTCCATTGGAGAATTAACACAGCTCTATCTAGATCTGGACTTTCCTAAAAGATTCATGATCTTTCAAAACTTTTGTCCCAACCATGTTGACATTACTAAGGTAAATCCACCTTATGACACTTTTGACTTCCCTGAGGGCTCTAAACAAATCATTTCCATTCTTTCATTCATTCTAGGATATGTTAATGATGAGTTTACATATGCCTCCATCCTAGGTTTCCTCTCTACTTTGTCTCCGGGACAACATCCAGAACTAGTCTTCAACTTTGCCAAATTCATTACTGATAATATGCATTATCAGTTGACTAAATTACCTAAGGAAGGAGTATTCAAATATTCATCCTATATGTTATACCTCTTCCTATTTTTTCAGGCAGAAAATTTCCCTATTGCATTACAGAAGATGGATATGGAAGGTAAACCTCTTTCAGTGATATTCTAGATTTCTCTACTCATAAAATACAGCAATGAATACAGCTATAAAGACTTCAATGATTTGTTTATTAAACCTGCTATGAATTTGTTGAATAAAGCAGAGCCACCAAGGATTAATGAGGACATCAAGAGAATTTTACAGTTTTCTGAAAACTGTAAGGTAGGAGACTGGTATTTGCACAAAAATCACACAGAAATCAGAGTATATGGTGCACTCTAGGCTCCTTACAAATTACGCAAGTTTCTAACTACCGAAATTTTTTCTTTGGAGTACTTGAGACAGATCTTGAATGTAGATGCAGTGAACTTCATAGCTTCCAAAAAGAAAGCACAATTCAAGCTAAAAAATAAAATTGGAAACTTCATAGTCAATAGCAGAGATGCTTTGAAAGAGATAGTCAGAAAATTATCAAAATTTAAGTTCCAATAAATCTTTCACTAGAACTATGACCCTCAAGGTGTTTTAAGTAACCTCAGGGTCAAGTGTAAGTTAACTCCATTCCTACATGACTGAAAGCCACAAATTGAAAAGTATGCTAATCAAATTGAATGTGTTTCAAACACATTGATTGATGATATTCAGGGAATGCAAACAAATGATACACAGGGAATGCAAACATATAACATGCAAGAAAAACAGATGGATAGTACACAGGTGATTACAGTTGGCAAACAAGAAAAAATTTCCAATAAAAGACCCAGAAAAGAAGAAGGCTCTTTAGCAGAAACCATTATAGAAAATAAATTTAAGACAATTTGCAGCAAGAAGGCTAGAATGATTACTGTAGAAGAAGAAAAAGCCATAGAGATAGATGACAATGAAGATCAAGAAAACAACAATGATCAACAAATAGATGATGAAGCTACATTAATTGTCAATGAGACACCTAAAGAAATTCAGAAAGAGCAGGTACTAACATAGGAAAAGGGCAAAGAAATGGTTGAAACACAGGAAAATTCAAAAGCTCCCTCTCTTCTAGAGCAGCAGAAGAAACAGATTCTGAAATTCAAAATAAATACAAACAAATCAGAGAAAGAAATGAGGAAAATAAGAATTAGGTTTATTCTAAATTCCTTAAAGAAAAGCCAAGAAACAAAGACATATTGCTTACTAATTTTGATTACTCAACCAACAAAATGATCATGTCATTTCTAAAACCCACAGTTGATGATCCTAAGTCAATTTCTGATTATATAAAGATAGATATGGAGGTGGACACTAATACAATACATGAATTGGATCAGATAGAATTCCACAGAAGTGCCACTGAAATGCTTTATTCAAAGGTGGTTGACAAAACTATGAGTGCTACTATGTTACAAAGGACTGTGTCTAATTTACAAACTCAAATGAAATTAGATAAAGCATCTCTACATGCTAAGGATTTGAGGATCAAGTCCTTAGAAGATTTGGTGATAGAAACTGGAGTGGATCCCTCCAATATTAAAGTTGCTAAAACACTCATAAGGCAAAATAATGAAGATATTGCTACCTTGAGAAAGAAATTTAAACTTCCACAGAGTGAGCATCCACAGGCAAAGGAGATTCTTCAACAAAAAAAAGAAAAGGATGAGACTATGCAGCTAGTGCTAAATATGATAGCCCAAATCAAAGAAATGGAGAATCAGAAAGAAATTCTGATAAAGGAAAATGAAACATTGAAAAGAGAAAATGAGGTCTTCATTCCTACAGTCATTCCCACTGTCAGTACTGTTGTTCCTTCTACACTAGCAGAGCATTTGGCACCAAAAGGAGTATTGGCAATTGCAGTGTCAATAACATCTATAGATACCTCTGCCACTACATCATCTACATCACAGGTACAACAGGGAACAGGATCTACAGACTTAGTTAAATCTATGGAAGAAATGTCCCTTAAGAACACTGAGATCAATAACTTAAAGAAGGAAAATAAGGATCTCGAATCCTCATACAAGAATTCTCTAATCACATCTAAGGGACATGAACAGAGAGCAACCATACTTTAAGATCAAGTAAAGATTTTGCAACAGCAGGTCAATCTCAGTGAACATGTGTCATACATAAAAAAATATCTTTGGAATAACATTATTCAAGGCATACATCTACAGTGGCCTTCCATTCAAATCATTTATGAACAGAGAGATTTACTGAAGGCAACACAAGTATAAATTCAACAAACAAAAGAAGAGCTTTCCAATAAGCCATCTCAAGCCTTACAACTTATTACATTTCTAAACAGTAAAAATAGAGAAGAGCTTGAAGAACTGAAAATTCAGGATAGGACTGAAACCATACTACAGATCAAAAAGGTCCTAAATAAAAGAAATATAATGAATAGTTTGGAGGAAATATGCAAAGACATGAACTTGTCAATAACAAAGTTCTTGGCCAATTACACTATATTGACACAAGCAAGCCTTCCAAACATTCATGGGTTCAATGAAAAACTAATGGTTCAGACAGACTATGACAAGAAGATCAGATCATATGCAAAAGAACAAGTGAACGAGCCTCTGCCACAAGGTTCCCCAACTGGCAAAGTTATCTTAAAATACTTTGAGAACTTGTCTTTCCTACAAAATGAAATTAAGCATATCTTCATTGTAAAGCCAAAATTTTCAAAATACACAGAGGCTGATGAAAGGTACAGAAAACTGAAAAGCCTGAAGATACCAAGTGATCAACAATGGCATGAATTCACTGATTTGTTATAACAACATGCAAACAAAGCAGAAACAAGTGCAGTCAGATTTTTTATCTTTACAGTTATCAAAGGGTAAAATTTGCAGTTAAAATGTATCAAGTGTGAAATCAGAGTCAAAGAGTATCAGGTAATAAAACAATCAATTCAATTTTACTGTTGTAAATTCTTCATTTTTACAGCAAAAGAGTAATAAATGGACAGCGTAAAGAGTATCAAAGATAAAGCACAGGTTAAAGAATGTAAATTGGAAAGAGTGTCTTCCAAGCCATCTTCTAACAAGATATTGTTTCCAAGTGCCAGCAAGCATCTACAACAAAGCAACAAATCAATTTTGATAAGATAAATCAGTTTTATTTTCCTTGACAAGAGGACAGCTTGCCAGTTTGTTTTGTAGTTGTCCCTCTTTTTATGTAATAATCTTTATTTTTTCCTAGAGATATTCTTACATGTCTCTCAGATATCTTGTAATAATTTTTGTATAAATACTTCACTCTTCGAAGTATTAAGTGTGGAATAAAATTTGTCAAGACTACTATAGACATTTTTGCTGAATACATTGGAGTTTGTGTGAGTCGATTTGTAAAGCAACAGACTGGAACTAAGTCAAACAGACATCATAACTCAAGATTCTTGTGTTGATCAGATGAGTCAAGTATTTTTCTGTTTTCACTGTTTATCTTTCTAAGTTCCATACATACATTTATATGTTTTCTGTCTTAAATGATTGACTAGGAAAGCTTAAATAGGATTAGTGTTAAAAGCTCCCTATTTTTTACTAGTTATTCATTGATATGTTTTCTGCTGATAACCGGAGTTAAGAATTCGTAAATGTTCTTAGTCCCTGTTTGACCCCTTTATTTCATCTTCATTTCTGTAACTTAAGGATCCTTCATTGCCCTTTTGTTCAGATGTTTCCATTTCATCAAAAATCCTATTTCCAAACCCTTTGAAGGTCATCTACCCTACCCTTAGTACATTTTCTCTTTTTACCTTACTTCCTAGCTCTGCTTGCCAAGAAGTTGACTCCATGGCCCAATGGTATGGTAGATCCCTCTATGGTTTACCTTGAAGTACCTTTTATTCCCACCAAACATTCAAAACAAACCAATTGTCCAATTATAACTAGCCTAAAATCTTATAACCAAAAATCAAGCTACATCTTAAGGAGAGAACCCTCTCCGGAATTTGGGAAGGCTAGATCCTGAATTTCAAAAGAGGTTCTTGGTTACCCCTAGTTTTCTTCAACTATAAACCAAAATCCCACAACCTGAGAATTACTAGGGTGATAACACCAATGTTGACTTCTCGCAGCTTCAGAGCCTTAGTAACATCAACAGTTTGTAATGTGGGTCCAGCAACTGTGCGCTCTCCCTCCGATTCCGGGATAGAGACATTGTACGGATCTTCATCACACTCTTATATTGCTATATTGCGGAATTTGACAATATCCTGCATTTTTGTTTCCCATGTTGGTGCCCCAAGTGTTGCGTAAGGGCGTGATTCATCAAATACGAAGGTATCTATATTTTGTAGAGCTTTGGTAAGTGCCTCCATTTCCCCTGCTAACCCAAATGTTCCGAAAAATTCATCCTTTAATGTTTCCCAGTGGTGGGTGCACTGATGTAGCTCCGCATCTAAGTACCATGCGGTGGGGATTGGTCCCAAGGCATGAATAAACAAGTGAACCCATTCTTCTGAAGTCCGGTCACACCATTTTTCCATCCAAGCGAACAAATGCTCGCATAGGTCTCTTGGGCCGAGGAATGTGTTTATGCACAAGTGGACCAGAGGTTCAAATCACAGGATCATCATATCCTGACACTCTTCCCAATCCTGTAACGCCCCCTTGTGCGTATCCCACCACCTCGCAGGTGTTGCACACATGGCTAGATTAAGGGCCCATAACCTTCGCTCTCTCGGAACCTCAACTTCAAATGCTCGCAAAAACTCCTTAATACTACCAGAACCATCAAATTATGGCATTTATCTTACCTCAGAGGAGATATATCGAAATTTCTTGGTGATTCTAAGACATTGCAACGCAGATACATCATGTAACCGATTCTGCCAATTTTCCATCTCTCCGTCGAAGTCGGAGAAACATTCACTATCCTTTTCCCAGCAAAGTCCACCATCGGCCGTGGGATTGATTCAATATTTGTCTCGCGTAGTTAACTTATAGATATGATCCACATCCTCTTATTCGTGCACTGGCTCCGTATACCGTTCTCTCCGTATATCGTTCTCCTTCCGTAGGGTCTATTAGTACTATCACCTGCGTACCTTCATTTTCAAACGCCATGCTTCTTTTCTTTAGGTTGATGTTACCTCACATATCTATGGCCCAATCCAATCCCAAGAGTGTAGGATAGGGGTCTGTATATTCTACAATCTGAATGACCTCAAAGTCAACCCGGACCTTAACTCTTGTGATATCTACCAACGATCTTTGATAGTCTCCCCATCGATATGACCTTCTGCTGATTGGCCATGCGCAGCTGGATAGTGGACCATTCCAACTTATGTTCACCCATTCGCTGTCAATTTTTCTTGGGCAGTACATTCACATATGATCCCAAATCCAAAATAACCTGATCCATTTCATAATCACCAATTTGCATTGTTAGCCGCATTTCCCTACCAGCGCGTTTCTTATGCTTGTACAGTTTGTACACATCCTTAACTTCCAGGGGTGGATTAGTTCTTTCTGTGCAGCTTTATATTAAGGCTTGGAGGTTTTCTACGGTCCGTTGGTTGCGTAGCAGCTTCATACATTCCTACAAAAATGGTTTGACCTCGTCATCTACTTTGAGGGTTGTGGGGGCTTGAGAAGTAGATGCCTCAGCCTTAGCAAAGTCTTGCAAAAAAGGTTTCCTTTTCCTTCTGTAGGTCCAAACCTTCTTGTTTGATGGTTGCCTAATAATATTTTAATCAGTAATGGCAAGGTTTTCAGAAACTTACCCCGGAAACCCTTGAAGAACCTGTGCTCTGCCTCAGAATAGGACACAAATTGATCGACAGCAAACTCCGTCACAAATCCTCCCAGCACACTATCCACCCAGTGATCTACCATACGAGTGATGGTATTATCAGTACTTTATAACTGCTGGATCAACTCTAGAGTCCACTGTGTGACCCGTTCGTCCTTCCAACAGGTCTAGAAATCTACGAGCCTTGCCAGCCACTCTTGAAGCTCGTTCGCAAATGTTACAAAGAAGATTTCGTAGACTTCAGTGAAAATGTACTTATTCTTCCACTTCTCTGATGTTAGCTTCATGCTGCGATTATCTTTTACCGAAAATTCTTAAACCTGTTTTTCAAACCACTCTTTAATTCCTCTCTTCTCTAGTCTCCAATGTTTTCTTGGCATTACTCGATCTCTCTCAAAATTCTCCTAGTCCTGGAAATGAAACCATTTGTTGGCTCGAGGGGTCCTGACCTAGGTTCGGAGGTTAAGGTTTGCCAACAAACCCCTATGCTACTGGCCTTTTCGACAGTGACCTGATTATGCAGGCCAAAGTCTCACCCGAATCAATATGGGAGGGTGCTAGAACCAGGTTCCTGCACACTGAGAGAGAGTAGGTAATTCAAGCAGATCCATGTTTGCAACCTATCAGGTTCGCACAAGATAGGTCTATTCATAGGCTTGTTAATAGTATAATCCACAATATAACAGAGCTATTACCATGCACAGATCTGGTCAATACCTTCGCATCCACGTGCGTATCAGTAGTTATCAGTACACAATATCATAACGCATCATTAACAGATTACAAATATACCATAACACAGATAGATTCGCAGCATAACAGATAATACAACTGTATTCTTAGCTCTAACAGATCCCAAGGTTTGCATCAACAGTAACACATAAGATCAGATAACACAGAGCTACTTTAACTATATCCGCATATATTAGCATCCAAAACCCAATACAATCCAAACAGAGCCTGCGCACACAATAGGACTGAGGATCTTTGCACACACAGCCAGCAGGAGTCGTTACCCAAACGAACCAACAACAGATCTAACAATTCGCACTTAGCATCAGACTTAATTATTTCCTACTTTAAGACCCAAAATTTTCATCTATTTATAACGACTTAGCCTACACTTTTATGTGGTCTGTAAACCGTGGTTTGCAGACTCTAGGTCTACCCTTGACCCATTACAATGCATTCGGGGCTTTGACCCACCCCAAAACCCTTGCACTAGACTAATTATGACCAAAAATATACAAAATTGTACAAAGTTCGTAGCTTTAGGGGACCCTATTCCAACATGAACCATTTGTTGGCTCAAGGGGTCCTGACGCAGGTTAGGAGGTTAAGGTTTGCAAAAAAACCCCTATACTACTGGCCCTCTCGGTAGTGGCCTACTTACGCAGGCCAAAGTCTCACCTGAAGCAGTATGGGAGGGTGTTGGAACCAGGTTTCCGCACCTTGAGAGAGAGTAGGTAAGTCAAGCAGATCCACGTTCGCAACCTATAAGGTTCGCACAAGACAGGTCTATTCACAGGTTTGTTAACAACATAATACATAGTATAACAGAGCTATTACCATGCACATATCTAGTCAATACCTTCGCATCCACATGTGTATCAGCAATTATCAGTACACAATATCATAACGCATCATTAACAGATTACAGATATACCATAACACAGACAGATTCATAGCATAACAGATAACACAACTATATTCTTTGCTCTAACAAATCCCAAGGTTCACATCAATAGTAACACGTCAGATCAGATAACACATAGCTACTTTAACTATATCCGCATATATTAGCATCCAAAACCTAGTACAATCCAAACACAGCCTGTGCACACAGCTAGCAGGGTCCGCACACAGCAGGACTAAGGATCTCCGCTCACACAGCCAATAGGATTCCTTACCCAAACAACCCAACAACAGATCTAACAATTCGCACTTAGCATCAAACTTAATTCTTTTCTACTTTAAGACCCAAAATGTTAATCTATTTATAACGACTTAGCCTACGCTTTTCTGTGGTTCACAAACCATGGTTTGCGGACTCTAGGTCTACCCTTGACCCATTACAATTCATTTGGGGCTTTGATCCATCCCAAAAACCCTGTGCTAGACTAATTAAGACCAAAAATATAAAAAATTGTATAAAGTTCGCAGCTTTAGGGGACCCTATTCCAATAAGCATAACCATCTAACAGATCTTTAATTTCCATAGGCAGATTGTCTAAATTAATAGAAGTAAGAATTACCTTGGGCTTACCCACAACAGCAAAATGCATTTCTTTCTCCTTTTTAACTTCTTGCAGCAACTCCTTTCCACTAATCATCATAACATTATTCTCAGTTGTTCCTTTATTTGCATCATCCTTCAAAGGTAGCAATGTGTGCTTCTTCTCGTCCTTCTCTATGGTGTAGGTATTCCTTTTTCCATCATGAATGGATTTTCTTGTCAAATTGCCAAGGTCTTCCCAGCAATACATGGCACACATCAATTGGCATCACAGCACACAATATGACATCTTTATATGTACCAATATATATATCTACTTTGCACTGTTTTGTCACCAAAATATGATGTCCCTTTTGTAGCCACGACACTCTATAAGGAGTAGGGTGTACCACCTTACTAAACCCCAATTTCTCAACCATCTCTGTAGAAACAAGATTATCAATGCTTCCACTACGAATCACAACTTTGCATCACTTTTCTTTAAATTTTCATATAGTCTTGAATAGACTCTTCCTCTATGCTGCCTCATTTTCTTCCTTCTCTACTTTAAGCAATAATTTTTTGAGGAATAAAGACTCTCCTACCTCAGGTGGTTCTTCTTTTCCCTTGACCTGAGGGTTTTATTCCTTTGCTTCACTACATTCACATTCTACTTATTTGTTCGTTTGTTATGAGGACAATCCCATGATCCGTGTCCCCATTCTCCACATGTGTAGCATCGAATATCTCTTCCTCAACCTCTACCTCTAGGTGAAAATATTCCTCTACCAAAGTCTCCTCTTTATGGTGGTATGCTACTCGAACTTATTGTTTCATTCTGAGAGTGTTGAAATCTTGCTCTGAAATTTCCTCGTCCTCTTGCTAGACTTTTACCTCTTTTCCTCTGACTTTGCTTCCTCAAAATTTTCTCCTCTACCTTCAAAGTTGCTTGATAGGCATCCTTAGTTGTCTTCAGACTCAACAAACTAATTTCATCCTATATGTCATACCTTAACCCATTGATGCATCTGGCTAATTTCTCCATATCATCTTCAACATGTCCTTCTTTAATGCTCAGCTTGTAAAACTCCTTTGTATACTCCTTAACAGTCATTCCTTTCTGCCTCAAATTTTACAACTGCTTGAATAGATTCAATTGATAGTCCTTTGGCATAAACTTATTCTTCAACTTCCTTATCATTTTATCCCACTGCTTGACCTTAGGCTTTCCCTTTCTAACTCTAGATGTCTGTAATTCATCCCACCAGATAGATGCATAGCCCTTCAACCTGGTAGCTGCATACTTGACCTTCTTCTTATCTTCGATCTCTTCCAAATCGAAATACTTATCCATTGAAATGATCCAATCCATAATCTCATCCACATTAAGGTTCCCCTCGTATGAAGGAATATCCATTATTGGTTTCCCACTAACCTTTTCCAATATATTGAAAACTTTAGTTGCCTTGTCTTCTATCGCTTCTTCTTCCTCAAAATTGTCCTCCGTTGCACTCACATCTCCTTCTTCAGGTACTCTCCTTTGAGCAACCTCTATTGTCTCCATTATTGTCAGAAGATGTCGAATTTCATCCAGTAGAATTTCATTTGCTTTCGGCCTTCCACGACCTATTCCAGCTCCTCTCCTGGGTGGCATCTCTTCTCCAACCTTCAAGAACAGAACTCAAGTTTTATTTGATACCAAATGATGCAATCAAGCTGTAGAATTCTCAAAGTATGAGCGAAACTGTATAGTTTATGGGTTCATATGATTCTTTATTCGTAGCGGATTTCACTCTTTTACAGATTCACAAACATACATACGCGAAGCAATAAACGCGCATTTTAAACAGACACACATAAACCCGAAACAAACCATATACGTAGAACTTCTTACCGGCAGTCCCACAACACTCCTAACCAATCACCATCGATCACACTTCACCGCATTTACATTTTAACTTTAACACTAAAGCTTATTTCCTGTGATTTGTGATGTTGCGTTGTGTCGACGTGTGTCCTCTCCACTTTGCATCGCAACCAATGTAGTTTATTTTGTGATGGCCTTAACTTTAACTTCTAAATGTTGCGATTTGTGAAGTCGCTTCCCATGTGCTGCGATCTCCACCATTGTCCCTTTGTTAGATTCGACAATCCAAGTTATATCTCCTCCAACTCACTTCGCATTGCAAGTGAAATAGTTTAACTTGCGAAAATCTTAACTGTAAACACTATTATTTGCGATGTGCGATGTCCTCCGACTGCGATGTAATATCTCGTCATTGATCGGTGTTGGATCTATTGTCCTTAATGTGCCTGCAAATCCGATTGTCCTTCCTACTGTGTCATTAATACATATGTGATTCAATAGGTAAATCAAATAGATAGTTTAAAACAGAGAATCTGATCAAAAATACAAAACACTTGGAATTTAATAATAAATGGAATTACAGAGCCAAGCCCTTGAACAACTGGTTTTTACAATTAGTCCTGCTCTCTGCTTTCTCCTCTCTCACTCTTCTCACACACCTATTTCACACCGTTTTCACCCTTTTCCCCCTCTATCTCATACATATATATTTCTACCTGAAGCGGTCCTTCTCGTCTCTAAATAGATTTATGTTTGCGCCACTCTTAACAAACAAATGCTACCCTATTTCTAAGCTCTTATCCTACTTGGCTTGATCTCCTCGCGGGGAGAAACCAATTGATATTTTATTCCTAATTAATTTAGCAAACCCAAACAGACTAACTTATCTTATTTAAAACTAAGTAAAATATGGATGACCAATGTTTATCCACCTCATGTTAGCCACAACATGTGAACATATAATCACATTTCTGGCTAAGTCTAGATGCTCCTACATCAATAATTTTTCCATGGGATTTTATATTCATATTGTTACACCATTTTTTTGGTCATCTAACCTATTATCATTAGATGAACCCAAGTACACCATGTAAGACCAATTTTACCTAAGTAAAATTGCTTTCACCATGTGAAATAACATTTGTCTATATTTCCTGGTCATATTTAACCCAAAACAAGGAAATTAATTAAATAAATCATTATTTATTTAATTATTTCCTAGGAATAAGTTATTTAAATCATTATTTAAATAACATTCCTAGTTGAATTTGACTAAATCATTTTTAAATAATTAAATAAATCATTATTTATTTAATTATATTCCCACCATCTCCCTAAAATAATAAATAAATCATTTATTTATTTATTGTTTATAAATAAAGGAATTGACCCAAGTCAAAAGACCTTTTTCCTCCAACAAATATAATAAAATATTCCTAAAGGGTGATTCTAGAATTTGATTAATAATATTTTATTCATGCACCGAGTTCTAGAACACCCCAATATTTTGTTATAAATAGAAGGGTTTTCCTCATTCATTAGTCACCTTCATTGCATTAGATCACACTAGATCTATTCTTGGTCACCATTTTCCATTTTTGCTTTGTGAGCTCCCATTGAGTTCTATGTTTGTCAGGGTTTTTCTACCACAATAAGAGAGAGGAATTTTAGATCTGAAATGCTGAGGACTTTCAAGAACCCATCCCATTGAGGAGAACAGGAAAACACCTTTCTTGTTTTCCTCTCAGGTGCCCCATTCTTTAATATAATACAAATCATTCTTTTAAACACTTTGTTCTTGTCTTGTCTATTGGATGCATGGAGCCATATTATATTTTATCTACTTAATGTCTTTTGTGCTTAGATCTTAATCTGTGTAGCAGACTTAAAGATATTTTGCAGCCATAATCGATGTTAGGGATATTTTTTATGCGTAGCTAAAGTGATGTTTTACGACGAAAGATTCATACTAACACATATTGTATATATCCTTCAGATTTTCAGCTATTGGTAACGTGATTTGTCAATAAATCAACTCCACACTTGGTTACATTAGAAAACAGATTACACCTAATAGTGCAGTGTTTTCCAGTTCAGTTAGATAGAAGTGTGGGGATTGAATAGATATTCAAAGTTTTAGTACGCAGTAGATTAGCGTGTTCATTATTTAGGAATGGTGTGATAGATCAGATTATATTTTTAGTCTCTATAGTTTTTAAGTTTTTAGTTTCCAGTATGAAAAGAGTATACAGATTATTGTTGGCATATGGTTGCATTTCATAGTTGCGGGTTGGAATCTGCACTAGTAGGCTATTCAAATGACAGGGTTGATCTAAGAAATTTGGTTATGGAAGATGTTGGTTGATGATCAGGTTTACCGTATGAATCCATGACCAACGCTAAAGGAAACGGATCTGCTTGTTCTCTACATCCCACAGGGGGAAGCAGTTCCCATTGGAGCCAATGTTGTAACATATTTTGGCACACCTAAAATTTTAATTTTCGGTGAAAATTTGTCAAGCTAAAAATGCTGAGAAATATATTATTATGATTTTGAAAGGTTTATTTCTTTTATATATTAATTTATAATTTAAAATATATTATTTTTATGGAAATATTTGTTTTAAATTTTAAAAATTATATTATAAATTTTTTAACCTAAGTCCAATCCAGCATTTGAAATTTATAGACGGTCTCTGTTGATTTCGGACCCCCTCGAACTTTTCGACATTTTGTTGAGGAGGGGGGTCTGAAATCTTGTTTTATCAAAACAGCTCTTGGGCACATGGCATTTTGTGGAGTAGTTCGCACCCCCTAGTGTGAAACCAGAAACCAATGCAGACCCCCTCCAAAAATATGTTTATGGTTTTCATGACATACGCTCCAAGGCATTTGCGGGTAATGGTGTGGTCATGAATTCTGCAAATGATAGATCTATTTTTATATTGTGAGGCTTGTTTATTTCCTTTCAAGGTGTGTTTACATGTTTCTTATGTTTCATCTGATCAACAGGTTGTTGGATTGAGCAAGCTTTCAAAGGCTACAGAAGTATTTTCTAAGAGACTATAGTGCCCCCTCAAAGTTTCCAAGAATTGAAGGGAGTTTTGATGAACTAAAATCTAACATTGAAGAGATGCAAGGTTGGATATCTTCATCAATTTATGCAGGATCTGGCTTCTTTGAAAATGAAAGCTATGATAGTGGTTTTGCAGTCATCGTAATTTATTTGTTTTGTAGTAAATGAAAATTTAATATTAAATTTTGAAGATCTCTCAAATGTGTGCTTTTTATTATTTTCCTCCAAAACCCATCGTCACTGTACAGGCCAAGTCAGTGGAAAAATCCACAGTTCAAATATTTATGATGCTTCATTAGGGTCTTGGGATTCTCCCATGGCCTTACATGGTTCATCTTTTGGGCAAGTTGCTCCTTCTTTTAATAGAAGTGAGAGGTTTTACTCGCGATTGCATATCCCCTCTTATCCTGAAGAATTTGATTATCAACTAGCTACAATACATGGTTATCAAGCCACATCTTATATGGGAAAAAGTGGAACTCACGCCTAATGTTCAAATGCAGTAGATTCACAGATTGGACCCCAAGCTGGAGATATCTCTTCCTTCTCAATGCATGATTCTTTCATAAATGCACTAGTTGGATATGGATTCAGTAAGTTACAGGAACAAGGTTCTCTAAACACTGGCTTTGAATATTATGACTTACAGGAAAGTGGATCATCTTATAACAATTCCTTTTCTAGCCAATCGTTTCTACGATCCCATGGAAATGGCCCATATACAGGCCAAACAAAGAAGTATCATAGCTTTCCTGATATATCTGGTCATGGCATAGTAAAGTGGGATTCTCCTATAGGGCAAGAGTGATATCAGTGGAATCCTTTAGTTCAAAGGGTTGCAGGGGAATTGGATATGAGATATAGGAGTCTAGGGATTTCATCCTTTAGAACAGCTTTCAAGAACTTACTGGTTTCTCAGATGGGGACATATAATGATGATGTTAATAACCAAGTTGATCAGGTTCCACTCTCTTTTGATGAGATTTATCCTTCCCAGCTTCACAAAGATGGTTTTTCACTCCAGTCAACTTCAAAAGTAGAAAACAACTCTCTTTGGTCAAAATAACCTTTTGAGAAATTGTTTGGTATGTTCGGTATTGGAAGTGGAAGAGGATATGTTTCTGAAAGGAATAGAAAGTCCATAACTGTTTCAAGCACACATGATAATTTTTCTTATCGAGATTATGAGGCTGAGATGCTACAAAACCTTCATTGTTGTATTGTGAAGCTTCTCAGATTGGAAGGATTAGAGTGGCTATTTAACCAGGATGGTGGATTCGATGAGGAGCTTATTGATTTGGTTGTTGCAAGGGAAAAATTTCTTCATGAGGCTGACACCTGTGACTCTTTCAAGTTATATAGCAGTGATGTACATAATTAGCGTCAGGACTACAAATCTATCCCTATTCCAAATACGTGTGAATTAGCTTCATTCCTTGTCCCATCAGTTCCTCATTATGGTGAGGGTTGTGTTTGGGTAGCAAGCTTACTTGTTAGTTTTGGCATCTAGTGTATCCATAGGATATTTAATTTTTCTCTCATGGAGAGCAGACTGGATCTATGGGGCAAGTATACATACGTTTTGAATCACCTTCAGGGTATTTTAGAACCAGCCTTTTCCAAACCTCGCCTTGTGCTTCTCCCCTATTTTTGTCTACAGATCCCTTTATTAAAATATGTATATGGAGGAAATATGGTCTCTTTGGATAGTATATGATCAAATGAGTCTTTTCTGCAACTAGTGGGTTCATTTCTAGGGCCGCCTCATCGCCCCTTCTATTTTTAGCTGATCTCCCCCTTTTTAGCAACAACCTTGCCTCTGCCTCTTTGCTGTTCTCTGCACCTCTTTTCAGCAGATTTCTCCTTTAGATCCCTGTCCCTCCCGACCTTAGATCTATTGGCCTCTTTTTAGCGTGCTTTGCTTCATTTTTTCCATCTTATAGACTAGTTTTGAGAGACCCACCTTCTTGGGTTAGATTGATGCATTAGTCGTTGTTAATTTTCTGTTCTTTTAGTTTTATTTACTGCAGATTTATTTTCAGTTACACAGTGCACTTTTTCTTTTACTCTAAAAACGTCTGGGTTTAAACAATTAAAATTAACGCACGCCACACACTAACCCTAATTGAAGAAGAGCCTGGTTAACACCGCTTGGAAAAGACTTTAAAATCAATTGTCACTGCACCTCTCCGCCCTTGACCTCACTTAATTTTGTCCCTCCCTGCCCCTGTCGGTTTTTCTTGTTCCCGTCATCATTGCGCCCCCAAGGCGCTTCTCCCGGAGACTTCTTGGCCTTCACCCTCAGTTTCCGGTCAGTCGACTTCCTCTTTCCCGTCGTCCCCGAGTAAGTCCTCCCCTAAGTCCGCACTCCGACTCTTCCTCTGATTGTTCGGGTTCTCCCCCTACTTCTGGTTCTCCCTCTCTTACCTTCACCATGTCTAGTTCAGGACCTAGCCCTAACCCCAGTTCTACCGCTGGGTCCGTTTCCAGTGGAACCATTACGGGACCTACCTCGACTGCCCCATTTCTCCCTTATATGGCCGGCCTCAGTCTCCCCAACTTCAATCAGCTCATTAATGACCCTATTCACCACGATGTCAGTTGGCCTGCTATGCCGACCAAGCTCCCCTCCGACATTCCTAAGTTCGAAGGCCTTTCTAGTGAAGATCCCTCCAACCATATCCGATCTTTCCACATGTGGTGTTCCTCCAATTCCATCACCGATGACTCCATCCGTCTTCGATTGTTCCAACGCACGCTTACCGGCGAAGCTTCTAAATGGTATGTTGACCAAGCCACCTCTTCCCATACCACCTTTGCGACCATTGCCCAAGCCTTTCTATCTTATTTCCAACTCCCCCTCTGATACGACACTGGTACTGAACTCTTAACTTCTTTCCATCAATCCTCTTCGACTCGCCTTTCTGCTCATGTCCAGAAATGGCAGCGAAGACGAAGCTTGTTTCGCGCCCCCCCCCCCTTTGAAGATCGGGTTTACATGGACTGGTTCCTACGCTCTCTCTTACCTCCCATTGGCAAAGATGTCGCATCCCATTTTCCCCAAACCAAAGAAGGCGCCCTCAAAATAGCCTTGAAATATGACCTCATCTACGCCCAATCCGGTTATGTTTATACCGTCCTTCCTGACCTCCCCAAACCCAGTGGCTCCAATGCCTCGGGGGCATCTCACTCTGCCGACGGTATCGTTGGAGCCCTCTCACATACCTCTGATCAACCTCCTGTGGGCTATGGTTTCCCTCCAGGAGGGGCCAACCCCTCCAGCACATTCCCCCCTCCAGGAAGCATGTACCCAGGATACGACATGCCTCCTCATTTTTCCCACACTCCTGCTTACCTCAATGTTGCCCATCCTAACCCTTATCCTTACCCACAACCTGGTGTCCCAGCTCCTCCAGCATTTGGACCTCTCACCCCCTTGCCTTCTCCACCCCCGCCGCAGCACTTACTACCCCCTCCAGGGCACATATTTGTGCAGCAGGACGCGACCAATCCTCTTCCTTCTCAAAGAAAGAGGAAAGGCAATCAATCTGCCCCTGGTAATCATGGACCCAATCCTTCGAGTATTGATCCTCACACTGCTCACCAGCCACAGGGTTCTCAACCCAAGCCGAACAGGCCACTTCGCACCAATAATCCCTGTTCGTGTTGCGGTGTTTATGGTCATTACACTCACGATTGTCCCTTATTACCACAAATGTGGCAGATGTGGGATTCTCAGGCCACCGTGTGGGGACAACACTCCTCCCCTACTGTCCCTCCCACCCCAGCTACTTCTCAACCCGCTGTTTTTACCGATCCTTTCCCTCAACAAGGATTTGTGGCCACTCAATCCCCTCATGCCCCGGTAACCACTCAACCCTCCCCTTCTGGTTCCTCTAATTACCAGATTCTCATGATGGCCTCTGACCCACCTCTCACCATCGACCTCAACCTTCAAACTCGGTCTCGTTAGTATTCCACACCTCTCGTTACATCTGTCTCCGAGTCTCCATCGTCTGGTCATACAAAGCCTCTATTGACACCCAATGGTCCCTTGCAACTCCCTCCGCCCAAAGACAAGGTTCATCCCAAGCCTCCTAAGGGACCATTACGCTGAAATGTTGCCTCTGGTCGGGCTGCCCATTCATACAGCATAGTAGATGATCTGGCCCAATCTCCTGCGGCCATTTCAACACTGGAACTCCTCCAGTCGTGTCCTTCTCAAAATAGGGCTCTACTATCTGCCGTGGGCGCTGTAGATCATGTTGATGACCAATTGATTGTTTTTGACGCCCGTCAGTCAGACCATCCCCCTCTTCCCCCTTCGATTTCTTTCCAAATCCCAGTCAAAATCCGAAATGCCAAAGTTGCTCGGTGTATTATTGATAAGGGGGCATCTACCTGTGTAATTTTTGCTTCGGTTTGGAAACAACTCGGATCCCCTGAACTGGCCCCTTCCACCATCACCCTTCGTGTGTGGGATGGCCATGCCTCCTAGCCCATTGGCCTATTCTGTAACTGTCCTATCACCCTTTCCGGCAAGACTGTTTGTGTCGACGTTGAAGTTATCGATGCCCCTCTTGACTACAGCATCCTTTTGGGGCGTAGTTACACCTATTCCATGTCAGTCGTCCCATCCGCAGTCCACCGCAAGATGTTTTTCCCTCATAATGGCAAGATTGTCACCATTGACCAATTGACCTACCATGAACCAAAATCTCAGACCTCCCCTGAGTCTACCATCTCTACTGTCACTAATAAACCAACTGTTGATTCTTTGACCAGTGTTTCCCCTGGCGTCTACAAAGATTCCTCTTTGCTTGGAACTTTTCCTGGTCTTCCCCCTCCTCCTGTCTCTGACCCCAGCTTAGCGAATGTTTTCATGATGCAATCGTCTCAGGCTGGCCTTCCACAGCCTGCTCCGGCTAGTCAGCAACCTCAATCTCGCCCACCGCCTCTTGCTCCTAGCCCTTCGCTTCAGTCCACTGAACCTTTTTCACCTGACCCTTCCCATCACACTCAGGAACCTCCCTACCCTCCTGAGTTAGTTCCCTTAGGTCTCCACCATATGGGAACCGTCCCCCCTGGTCATTACCCCACCGGTCAAATACCTTTCCTTGCCCCCCCCCCCTCCCGACGTCTATTCGTTCCCCGTCATGGCCACCCTTTCCCTCCCTAATTTAACCTTGGGAATTCCAGTATGGTATCTTACTCCTCCACCCGAGACCCCACCAGGCCACCCCAAACCATACATAGCCGTGACACCAGTGCAACCGATTCCCTTCGCTCCTTCCACCACCACTGTGCCCCTAGCCCCTCCGCAAAACCATCCTAATGTTGCGACAGCTACAGGAAAGAAACGAAAAACTCGCAATGGGGCATCCAATGACAAGGCCACTGCACCTGACCCTACCCCTCCCCCACCCACCAAGCCTTGTGCCTTGTGTGATGGTATCGGTCATCGCACCCACACTTGTCCCGAGTTACCCTGTATCCAATCCATGGTTAAAGTCGTGTTCCCTGAATCTACGATCCCTGAAACCTCTGTTTCTTCCTCATCCGTAGCCAAGAACCCAAAGAATCTTCGCACCAACAAACCCTATGCTCTGTGTGGTGTCCATGGCCATTATTCTCACCATTTTCCTCACCTCACGCATTACTGAGCCTCTTTAGAGGTCATCCGCGAGTACGAAGTTGAAAAAAATCAATCCGCCTCTCCCATCCTTGCTCAATATGCGTCCAGTCTACTCGTGGATCCCCCTGCTACCATTGACATTCCTCCCCCTGATGTTGAGATGTCAGACCCTGCTGCTTCCCTTCTATACCTATCATCATCCACGCGCTCCTCGGAGTACATTCCTTCCGAATACACTCCACCTATTCTGCTTGATTCCCCTCCACACACGGGTTCTTCATATTTTGACCATATTTTTACCTTTTCTTCTGTCATTCCCCGTGATGACCCGTATCTACGCCTCTCTTCCCATACTGATGATTTAGGTACCTTTGTAGCGTCGTATGGTCTCCTTGACCTTTCCATTCCCTCTCCTAATCACGATCATACCATCCGTATCTTCGATGTCCGTCGCAGCCTGAGTGCCCGCTCTTCATCCCATAGTTCTCATGCATCTCCCTCTCGTCAATCTATGAGTACTAGACTTCCTACCCAGACCGCTCCCTCCCATCACCATCAATGGATGTCTATCCTCTACTCACGCTGCCATCCTTTTTCTCCTCCCTCCCATTTCTTGTCTTATGACACTATTACATCGGCCCTCTCGTCCACACCTTATCTGGGCTACGCCGATGGGGAAATTCGTTATTCCCGCCATCTCGTTTCAGCAGCATGGGCCATCTTTACCCCCTTGCATACCCTAGTTCTTGCAAATGGGGTCTGCATTGGTAAGGCCACCAATAATCAGGCCAAATATGATGCAGTTCGTGGTCTCTTAGCCGATGCCCTCTCTCATCACATCCTCCATCTGCATGTTCATTTAGATTCCCTGCTTCTTGTCTTACAACTTAATGGTGTCTATCGTGTGCATAACCCTATCCTGTTTAGACAATATTTACGAACATGACATGATCTAATTTAGATTCATTACATATATGTATACCTAGAAGATAAAAATCACTACGTAAGATAGAATACTTAATCCATGTTCTATGCATTGTCACACAACATAATAACATTTATAAGATCAATCAAGTATATACATCATCCATATATATTATATAACATGTGTTTAAGGTCATCTGCCTCACGAACATACGTGTGCCATAGCATGTTACAATATAAAACTACAAAAATGGAGTACCACTCGCCCTGTAGACACTAGGGGCACCCTTTGCCCTGTGTCCTCCTGCGGAGGATACGTAGTAGCTCTGCCTCCTGCTGACCAATGTAGATCACCTTGCAGCTGGTGGCCATGCATGCATACTGCATCGCGTGATACCTCGCCACTCCGAGGGTAGCCCAATACATAACTCTATGTGTCGGTCGTCTAAATCCTTCCAAACATGCTCCGATACACCGTTCAGTAGCCCCTCACATCTACGCCGAATGTCCTCCACTAGAGCAGCCATATCCTCGCTCTGCGCCGTCCTTGATCCACTTGCACCTGTAGCTCCTGTCGCTGCAGGTCGTCCCATATATCCGGCTGGTTTTACCGGAGCTAACATAACTCTATGTACCGGTCATCTAAATCCTGCCAACCATGCTCCGATACACCGGTCAGCAGCCCCTCACATCCACACCGAATGTCCTCCACTAGAGCAGCCATATCCTCACTCTGTGTCATCCTTGATCCACTTGCACCTATAGCTCCTGTCGTTGCAGGTCGTCCCATATATCCGGCCGGTTTTACCGGAGCTATATCTGCATTTCAAAAAACATCACGATTAGCACCATGTATACTAGTCACAAACTCTAAAATAAACATAACAGATTAGTTACTTGTTCCTTACCATTGGGCCCCCACACTCGACCCAGTAGAAGTGGCAAGTCCGGATCTCCCCAATAACTCATCCCACTATAGGGATAGTCGTCTATGTATAATGGCATATGATCCCAATGCGCGAATAACTCTAGTCGGAACACCCATCCGACCACCCCTCCCCCTCCTCTACACAATAGTCGTCCCCACCGATGCATCTGGGGCTCTCTCGGACCTCCATCAAGCAACTGTACACAAGGTCATAAGGTCGGGATCTTCTCAAAGAAGAAAGAGCACAACACCGTCCCGTAGGCGCAATCATGATTCACTTGCCTCTTGCATAGCGACAGCTATCATTTCAATGATACCAACATCATTTGGGCCCACCCATAGTATGTCCCACTCAGCACACTCTTCACCATCATCATCTGCCCTCTAGTGATGTGATGGAACGCTTGGCTACCCAAGATCCGCAACATTGCTGCGGCCACTGCCCGGGTCTCCAACCTCTCTAGATCACCAATGGATATCCGAGTCCTTTTTGACTCGGACACCTAGTCGAAAATGTCGCTCAAAAAACTCAATAATGTTACGCCCCCGTGGTAACACTAGCTGCGTATTTCCCACCATCCCTAATGGTGGGAGACCAGTCAAGAAATACAAATCCTGGACCGTCAGCTCGATCCTGTGCCCCTGCACTACAAATGCCTCATGACCTGGATCCCAATAACTGATAATCCAGGCCAACAAGGGATCACCAGCCCTCATCAAAGGGTTCTCCAAAAACTTCAGAACCCCATGCCTAGCCAGTGCACGACGGACACCCTGATCCACCTAGATTTTTGTCTGTATTGTCCCTAAGTCTCTCTCTCTCCACTTGATCCGTATATCTACCATACCTGCACAAAAACATCATTTTTGTCAGCCTCCAGATCAACAAAATTGCATTAACATACACCAAAACAGAATCTCAGCCCATAACTGCACTGAAACCCCCCACATCTAACAGGTCGCACTTTTTGGGCAAAACCTGGGCCAGGTCTCACTTTTCAGGCCAAAACCTGCATCCCAGGTCACAGCTTTTGTCCCAAATAGTGCGACCCGACTGTAATGATGAAGTAAGGGTAGTTAATGAGATTTAAAGCCCTAATCTAAAATTTGAATCCATCAAAAAAAAAGCTTAGGATTAGGCGTCTTACCTGCAACTGACAGATCACAATTCCAATGGTTGGTTTGTCTGCTACGATCCCCGCAAGATTTAGGGCCTTCTCTCCTCTCCACATTCACCACAGCTACACAAGAAAATGAATGATTTTGGAGGGAAAACGCCTTATTAGAAGAAAACCCCTATTTTTTCTTTCACCCGCTGCGACCAAATCGTAGCCCTGTTTGACATACCATCCACATCGTTGGAAAGCTCTCACCGAACAATCAAATGGGTATCTGTCAGCTTTTCATGTTTTGATACTTCACCAGGACACATTTTGTCCATGAAGGGTCTATTCACCTCTTCTTAAAATCGAATTTCTTCACTTACGACACTTGTACTTGGGGCACCAGTTTTCCTCCATACTCGTTTTCGTTCGTGTTGCTTTTTGTCATGAGCTACCCTATTGTACTCATGCTTTTCCGATCCCCCATTGAACCCGTACTATGACGCAGCACCATTGAGTCGCCCTTGTTTAGAGCATCCGAGTCGAGTCATCATCACATCCACGGAGTCTATCCTGAGTCCCTTCATACCTCGCTATAGTCCTCCATCCTTTCTTGCTTGATCCTTCTCTTGTGTCACACATTATGGCCTTCAGTACCCTTGTCCCCTATCCCTCATGATATTGTGTCAGTTGCTGCCAAGCCATTCATGCCCTTTATGCTCTAACAAGGGAAGTCGTCCAACCACTCCTCTGTATCCCTCATTCCATCATCATTATCAGTATCTACTTGTTCGTCGCTCTACTATTTTCCCTCGTGCCTTAGTTGGGGTTCCCTTATTGCCTCACCTATGGCGGACCGACTTCTGTCGACATCAACTTCCTTACTCCAGAAGCCAGGTCTAGGGGGAAGTGTACCTTGGTTCCAATTCTTCTCAGCATGATGGTGATCTATACACTTGATGGTCCAGTGATGCGGCATCAGCTATTGGTGATTCCTGGGCGTGTGTGAGATGTCTCAACCCTCATGAGGGGGTGGCCCTACAGGTAGCCCCCCACAAGCCCGAATGATTTCTTCATTTCTGCCCTTGATGCAGCTCCTCTCATTTGATGATATCGGCCCCAACCACTTGCAGCACCTCTTCAATTTGCATGTACCAGTCCGATGTTGCGAGCCCTTCCCCGTGTGTAGGGGGCATTTGGGTGTATTTTTATCTCATGTACTAAACTCTCCTTGCATAAGTCCTGAAGATTATTCCAGGCATCGCATGTATGTGGGATTCATCATTTTGTTTATCTGGCTCATGTTTAGGCCAGCATATGCTTCACTATTGCGTTCTGTGGTTTTCCGGGCGCCTTATTCTTTGTACTATTGTCTCGGCAGGCATAGGTATGCCTCCCCCGCCGCCTTTAACACTGGTACCACTTCATCACCTAGAGACTTGTTGCACCTGTAAGTCTCATCTCCTCTGTGTCTAGTCCTCTACCACATTAGACTACCTTACATTCCTCTCTCTCACTTCCCTTTCGATACCTAGTGATTGAGTTCTTACAAACGTACTTCGATCATACGATTTGCTCCTAACACTCATACGTTGGGGGGCAATCTGTTACACCATTTTTTTGGTCATCTAACTCATTATCATTAGATGAACCCAAGTACACCATGTAAGACCAATTTTACCCTAAGTAAAATTTCTTTCACCATGTCAAATAACATTGGTCCATATTTCCTGGTCATATTTAACCCAAAACAAGGAAATTAATTAAATAAATCATTATTTATTTAATTATTTCCTAGGAACAAGTTATTTAAATCATTATTTAATAACATTCCTAGTTAAATTTGACTAAATCATTAAATAAGTCATTATTTATTTAATTATATCCCCATCATCTCCCTAAAATAATAAATAATTCATTTATTTATTTATTGTTTATAAATAAAGAAATTGACCCACGTCAAAAGACCTTTTCCCTCCAACAAATATAATAAAATATTCCTAAAGGGTGGTTCTAGAATTTGATTAATAATATTTTATTCATGCAACAAGTTCTAGATAACCCTAATATTTTGTTATAAATAGGACAGTTTTCCCCATTCATTAGTCACCTTCATTGCATTAGATCACACTAGATCTATTCTTGGTCACCATTTTCCATTTTTGCTTTGTGAACTCCCATTGAGTTCTATGTTTGTCAGGGTTTTCTACCACAATAAGAGAGAAGAATTTTAGGTCTGAAACGCTGAGGACTTTCAAGAACCCATCCCATTGAGGAGAACCGGAAAACACCTTTCTTGTTTTCCTCTCAGGTGCCCCATTCTTTAATATAATACAAATCATTCTTTTAAACACTTTGTTCTTGTCTTGTCTATTGGATGCATGGAGCCATATTATATTTTATCTACTTAATGTCTTTTGTGCTTAGATCTTAATTTGTGCAGCAGACTTAAAGATATTTTGGAGCCATAATCGATGTTAGGGCTATTTGTTATGTGTAGCTAAAGAGATTTTTTACGACGAAAGATTCATACTATCATATATTGTATATATCCTTCATATTTTCAGCTATTGGTAACGTGATTTTTCAATAAATCAACTCCACACTTGGTTACATTAGAAAACAGATTACACCTAATAGTGCAGCGTTTTCCAGTTCAATTAGATAGAAGTGTGGAGATTGAATAGATATTCAAAGTTTTAGTATGCAGTAGATCAGCGTGTTCATTATTTAGGAATGGTGTGATAGATCAGATTATATTTTTAGTCTCTATATTTTTTAAGTTTTTAGTTTCCAATATGAAAAGAGTATATAGATTATTGTTGGCATATGGTTGCATTTCATAGTTGCAGGTTGGAATCTGCACTAGCAGGAGCCTATTCAAATGACAGGGTTGATCCAGGAAATTTGGTTATGGCAGATGTTGGTTGATGATCAGGTTTATCGTATGAATCCATGCCCAACGCTAAAGGAAACTGATCTGCTTGTTCTCTGCATCCCATAGGGGGAAGCAGTCCCCATTAGAGCCGATGTTGTAACATATTTTGGCACACCTAAAATTTTAATTTTCGGGGAAAATTTGTCAAGCTAAAAATGCTAAGAAATATATTATTATGCTTTTGAAAGGTTTATTTCTTTTATATATTAATTTATAATTTAAAATATATTATTTTTATGGAAATATTTGTTTTAAATTTTAAAAATTATATTATAAAATTTTTAACCTAAGTCCAATCCAGCATTTGAAATTTATAGACGGTCTCTGTTGATTTCGGACCCCCTCGAACTTTTCGACATTTTGTTGAGGAGGGGGGTCCAAAATCTTGTTTTATCAAAACAGATCTTGGGCACATGGCATTTTGTGGAGTAGTTCGCACCCCCCTAGTGTGAAACCAGAAACCAATGCAAACCCCCTCCAAAAATATGTTTATGGTTTTCATGACATACGTTCCAAGGCATTTGCGAGTAATGGTGTGGTCACGACTTCTGCAAATGATAGATCTATTTTCATATTGTGAGGCTTGTTTATTTCCTTTCAAGGTGTGTTTACATGTTGCTTATGTTTCATCTGATCAACGGGTTGTTGGATTGAGCAAGCTTTCAAAGGCTGCAGAAGTATTTTCTAAGAGACTATAGTCCCCCCTCAAAGTTTCCAGGAATTGAAGGGAGTGTTGATGAACTAAAATATAACATTGAAGAGATGCAAGGTTGGATATCTTCATCAATTTATGTAGGATCTGGCTTCTTTGAAAATGAAAGCTATGACAGTGGTTTTACAGTCATCGTAATTTATCTGTTTTGTAGTAAATGAAAATTTAATATTAAATTTTGAAGATCTCTCAAATGTGTGCTTTTGATTATTTTCCTCCAAAACCCATCATTAGTGTACAGGCCAAGTCAGTGGAAAAATCCACAGTTCAAATATTTATGATGCTTCATTGGGGTCTTGGGATTCTCCCATGGCCTTACATGGTTCATCTTTTGGGCAAGTTGCTCCTTCTTTTAATAGAAGTGAGAGGCGTTACTCGCGATTGCATATCCCCTCTTATCCTGAAGAATTTGATTATCAACTAGCTACAATACATGGTTATCAAACCACATCTTATATGGGAAAAAGTGTAACTCACACCTAATGTTCAAATGCAGTAGATTCACAGATTGGACCCCAAGCTGGAGATATCTCTTCCTTCTCAATGCATGATTCTTTCATAAATGCACTAGTTGGATATGGATTCAGTAAGTTACAGGAACAAGGTTCTCTAAACACTAGCTTTGAATATTATGACTTACAGGAAAGTGGATCATCTTATAACAATTCCTTTTCTAGCCAATCGTTTCTACGATCCCATGGAAATGGCCCATATACAGTCCAAACAAAGAAGTATCACAGCTTGCCTGATATATCTGGTCATGGCATAGTAAAGTGGGATTCTCCTATAGGGCAAGATTGATATCAGTGGATTCCTTTAGTTCAAAGGGTTGCAGGGGAATTGAATATGAGATATAGGAGTCTAGGGAGTTCATCCTTTAGAACAGCTTTCAAGAACTTACTGTTTTCTCAAATGGGGACATATAATGATGATGTTAATAACCAATTTTATCAGGTTCCGCTGTCTTTTGATGAGCTTTATCCTTCCCAGCTTCACAAAGATGGTTTTTCACTCCAGTCAACTTCAAAAGTAGAAAACAACTCTCTTTGGTCAAGATAACCTTTTGAGAAATTGTTTGGTATGTTCGGTATTGGAAGTGGAAGAGGATATGTTTTTGAAAGGAATAGAAAGTCCATAACTATTTCAAGCACACACGATAATTTTTCTTATCAAGATTCTGAGGCTGAGATGCTACAAAACCTTCATTGTTGTATTGTGAAGCTTCTCAGATTGGAAGGATTAGAGTGGCTATTTAACCAGGATGGTGGATTCGATGAGGAGCTTATTGATTTGGTTGTTGCGAGGGAAAAATTTCTTCATGAGGCTGACACCTGTGACTCTTCCAAGTTATATAGCAGTGATGTACATAATTAGCGTCAGGACTACAAATCTGTCCCTATTCCAAATACGTGTGAATTAGCTTCAGTCCTTGTCCCGTCAGTTCCTCATTATGGTGAGGGTTGTGTTTGGGTAGCAAGCTTACTTGTTAGTTTTGGCATCTAGTGTATCCATAGGATATTTAATTTTTCTCTCATGGAGAGCAGATCGGATCTATGGGGCAAGTAGACATACGTTTTGAATCACCTTCAGGGTATTTTAGAACCAACCTTTTCCAAACCTCGCCTTGTGCTTCTCCCCTATTTTTGTCTACATATCCCTTTATTAAAATATGTATATGGAGGAAATATGGTCTCTTTGGATAGTACATGATCAAATGAGTCTTCTGCAACTTCTTTTCTCCAAGAGGAAATGAAGGAAGCGCATAGCTTCCACCTGGTAAAAAAAGAGTGCCCTTAGAGAAAGTGGCAGAATTTCCTAAACACAAAACCAATAGTGAAAAGTTCATTACCTTAATTCACTGACATTTAGCAGATTTTAAGGAAACAAATTAAGATCTTCAGGAAAAATATCAGCATACCAAAAGGGTTAATTCCAGATTGAAATAGCATTTGGCATCGGCAGCTTCAGCATTTTCAAAAAAAAAATCTTATATTTAGTTTTATTTTATTTTATTTCTAGGAAGTTTGTAATAAATTAGATTTTATTTTTAGTATATTGTTAAGATTTTGTTTTATTTTCCTAAAATATAGCAACAATTAGCTTATTGTAATTTTTATATATTTGATGAATTGTAATAAGAAAGGTGTGGGCTTTTGAGGCCAAGACCTTTCATCTTTGTAAAATGTTTTTCTAGAAATTATAATTGAAGTATTTCAGCCCTGGCTTTGATAGAATTTGTGTTTCTCGTATGTTTTTCTAGTGTTTCCATATCTATTTTCTTCATATGATTTAATTCATGTATAGTTATCCAATTGAAAATTTAATTGGATCTCGGTTTAATTTTTTATTCCTTGTGAAGTTGTAATTTTGATTAAGAGATTAATTTACATGGCTATCTGCTACTGTAAATTCCTCTTGAAATCTAAATTACCCAAGATTTCTATAATGAATTGATCATATTTTGTTTATTATGAAAATTTAGTTTTCATAATTTTTGTAAACCATAATTGTTTAAAGAGATTATTGTATCAGAATATTTTTATGATGAAGCTCCTCTTTGAAGCTAGTTATTGTTTGTCCATCTCCCTAGTGGTTAAGTAGTCAGTTTGACTATTATATTATTAGAGATATCCTTACAGTCTTCTCCCAAATTCTTTTGCAAATCAAGTCATTATGTTAGGCAGGACGCTGACGCTTTAAGAAAGGACTCAGTGAAGGAGGGATTTATTCATGAATAGGGATTGTCATTAATAGCCAACCACCCCGAATTAAAACCACAAATCTGACCATTGTGCTTCAAAGGTTGTTGTTTGATGACAGTGAACGAAATTAAACAAGGCCTCCTAACAACAGAGGGAGCCCCCTCTGGTTCAAGGGCTAGCTTGAACCTAAAGCTGGTTGAGTTGGTTTCCTGGCATAGTTTCTGCAGCTAAGGACTGCCTATAAGAAACAAGAACAAAAAAGACTCGAGACAATGTGATCTCGAACTCCCTCTAATAAGATCCTCCTCGCCCTTGCTACCTTCTTTTTCCAAGCATTAAGAAGAGCGGCTATTGCTGCTGCGGGCTTGGGAATATCATTATTAATGAATTCTTTCAACCCATTGTCCTCCAGAACTGCCTCCATTCTATCTTTCCATGCGATATAATTAGAACTTCCCTCAAGCACATATTCTAATCTTAATCTAGTGAAAGCCATCTTGATCCACTTGTCGCATCAACGAAAGTATCTGCAAGTTTGAATATTGTTCAACAATAAACTCAATTTCTTCTCCACTATGGGGATTTCTGGTGCTCTGATACCGTGTATAGATTATAAAAATAATATGTATACCAATGGATTCAATCCGATCATGAAATATACTAAAACAAGATAATGAATCCTTCTACAATATTTGTGGAAAATAAACACGATCACACAATCACACCAAGTAAGATAAAGAAGAAAATCAATCGCACAACACAGAAATTTTTCCTCGGGAAAGCTTTCTGCTCAAAACCTCTCTATCTCTATTTTATAATGAACCAAAGAATGATGAAACAATACAATGCACTCTTCTCACAAGAGTCTGTTGCACTCTAGCAATTGTCTCACACTGATTTGGACAAAATCGACCAACACTTAGCCAATTTCCTGCCTCTTCTCAGCCTTCCTTGCTCACACAATCCATAGAAAATTAATCCCTATTAAATAGGATAATTGGCCTTCCTTGACTGTGAAATCCATCATGGGAAATCCTATGGTTATATAACTTCATCTCGGCAGTTTGCTAAAAATACAACTGATAGTTAACATCCCTTTAACCTTTGTCTCAAATGGATCTTCATCAGAACTAACATGCATGCAGCTATTAATAGTAAATCATCAATCACTTGACATATCACTGCATGTGAATTAAATCTAATTTAATTTACTTTCCCTCTCATTAGTACAACAATCAGTTACAACTAGTTAGACTGACTTTAACTCACTTAATTGAGTTAATTGATTTCTCATGCATTAAACTAATACATTGACTGCAACTTGGACTCTAAAACAAATAGAATCACTCTACATGCCTCACCAACCACCTTTAACTTGAATTTCATGAGCTAATTGAGACAATCACACTCAGTTAACTATTACAACTGATTATGAGATAAGAATACAATTTATTGTCCAATTTAATTAAGGTAAAATTAAATTAGACACATTTCCAATTTATTTAATAAATTGGCTTGCACACTAATGTATCGCTAGGACCCATCACTATGTGACCTGTGATCCCATGCTAGTGTGTGTGTTGTCATTTTTTTTCTGGATGCCAATTTCACTATTTCTTGTTGTAAATTTCAACATAGAGGGCGCGGGTAGGTTGTGTTGGTGCAGAGTCCTTGACAGTCAAGAATTAACCTCCGATGAGAACCAACGTGCAACCATGGTATATGTGGGTTAGGTTGATGTTGATGGTGTGGCAGAAACTAAAATATGAAACCGGGTTGTGTTAACACAACCACAGTCGGAGGCAGGGTCAGAGTTAGCAATTTCGGCGCAGAAATTTAAATGGAAATTTAAATAGCGATATCAATTTTAACCAACAGCATCCAATTACCCTAATTTCCTCACTTGGCCCATTTCTATCGGTTCATGGGGTCATCAAAAAATTTAATGAAGCGACAATTTGCACCTAAAATGGCGCAAATCGAAATTATCACCTCAGGACGCCGAAAATTGAATAAAAAATAGAATGGATTGTTGGTGGGTGCGAAATGTAGGACAGTTAGCCAGAAAATTTCTCTAAGCATAACTCAATCATATTTGACCTTTTTTAGTACAGAAAGAACTCACCTAGGGATTTTTTATTATTCTAGAGCCACTTTAGACATTACTTTTGCATTCTAAGCACTCCAAATCCTTGTAAACACTTATTTTTTAGCATAATGAAATAGGCCCAACATTGGAAGATGGACCAGGAGATGTAGCCCAGGAGGGGTGAACTCCTTCATCATTTGTTGCCTTATGTTTGTTTCTATGGTACTTTTGTCTCTATTATTTTCTGCAAAATTGAGCTAAATATTATCTTTTATGTGTTAATGCATCTTATATAATTGCATAAAAACCATAAATATTCAACTTGAAAATTTCATCAAAAACCTTCAAGTTTCATAAATTGAACAGTTTGGTATCAGAGCTTTCGTTATTTGATTGCTTTGAGGGTTTAATTTTTTTGCAATTGTTTATGATTCTTACAAGGTTGAAGCTCAAAAGAGGAGAATGCATATTTTTGGGAGCAAGTCCTCAAGCTAGTTCAAGGAGAGCACATTTTCCACAATCTCCACCACAAGTTTCACCTCAAGTTCCACCAAAAGCCTCACCATTTATGGAACATCAAGGAGAGCCTGATAATATGACTGAGAATGAGAAGGCTTTTAGGAAATAATTCTTTGACATGAATGAGATGGTGAAAGTTCTCTATGAGGAGAGGATTCAAGGTTGCAAGGTGAGAGCTCAAATCCTCCAAAGGGATATGGAGGAAATGGAGACAAGCCTCCAAAATGGAATGGAGGAAATCAGGGAAAATTTTAGGGGCTTATATTCGAAGGTGGGCTAATTTTCCATGCTTTTTCCAAAAAAAAGATTCGCCATTTTCCATTTTTTTTTTTTAAATTGATTCGCACAAATTTTATAGTATAAAATTATTTTACCCTAAAATTCACCAAATTTGTATATATACTAATATAAAATTATTATAAAACTAAATAATTTTACAAAAATAACATCAACAATTTTACAATTTACATATTGGGGACTACTAAGATTCGCCAAGATTTCTAAACTTTAAGATAAACGTCCATCCTTAAAATTTTCCCTGGAGGAAATGGTGATAAACCACCTCTAACTCCACCTTTCTTGTCACCTTCATCTTCACCATCATCATCGTCTATATCAACCCCTTCACAAAAACCTCCACATTCTCCAAAGGGACATGGTAAAACTCCATTTTTGAACCTTGACATAAATTTTGAATTTAAAATGTCAAATGGAGAGGTAAATGTTGAGAAATTAGATAATTGGGTTCGTCGGCTTGAAGTGTATTGTAGGATACAAAGGATCAAAGATGAGGATACGAAGATTCAGCTTTCTTCATTAAGGTTGGAAAGTGCAGCATGCATTTGGTGGGAATCCAAAACACAAGAGGACGTGAAGAAACATCGTAAGGTTTTATCCTCTTGGATTGAATTTTTTGTTGCATTAAGAAAACATTTTTGTCCCTTAGCATATATGCATAAATCTATAATGGATTGGAAAAACTTTAGGAAATTAAAGGGTCAAAGTGTGCAGAGTTATACCCAAGATTTTAGAAGGAGAGCATTGATTTTGGGTGTAGATTTATCGTCTCAAGACACTTTACTAAAATACATTTGAGGTTTACATAGCTACTTGATACATACTATTCTCATGTTTAACCCTACAAATTTAGATGAATTTTGTGTACGTGAAACACATCTAGAAGCATGAGGAGAAATTATTTATGATGAAACAAGTGAGAAATCATTTGAGTCTGGAGACAAAGGAAAGGGGAAGATCAAAGGAAAAGGGAAGAAGAATGTTTCCATCAATAAGGAGTGTTAGCCTCTCTCATAAAGCAATAATAAATCCAAAATAAATTAATAAATTAAATATTAAAAGTTAGGAAGTTATGCCTAACTCTCTAGATTGGGTTGATCCTCTAAGATAAGAGTTAGTTTAGGTAGCTCCTATATTGGTGTGTGTTTGGTTGAGAAATTATCTCAACCAAGGTGTCCAAGATAGCACGCACTATCTTGAAACACTGTCTCCTCATCTATTTAATTGTAACACTACATTCTTTTAATAATGAGAAAATATGTGAGGAAGCAGTGAGGCTGAAGCCTTTTCTGCCAGTATTTTGTCTATGGTTTTTTATGTGTGTTTTACGTATTTTCTGAGTGATTTGATTTTCAACATGTGGTATCAGAGCTAGTGTGACGGTTTGCAGCCACTCTTGACACATTAGTGGATGAGGATCTCAGTAATTCGATGGAGTCGGGTGCTGTAGCTAGGGAGGCAAGGAAGACTTAACTCTCTCACGAGAAGGAAGACGCGGGAATTGTGATGCCTGAGCCTTTGTAAATAATTAGATTAGCATAGTGTGATCCAATGTGTGAGATCAAATTAGTTTATTTGTAAGATTTCTGTGTGTGTTTGTATGTTTTGAGTTTTGCGTGGATCATGGGTCAATGTAGCAGTGTTAATAATAATTCTTTCAGCGCTACAACCCACCGTCTGGTTGGATCAATAGCTCACCAGTTGTAATCTCCATATAGTCCACAGATATGTTTCGTTCACTCTGTGCATTTGAAGTTATGCTTGCAAGGCGCCTGACGTTGGACTGGTAGCAGCCTTGGTGATGAGTAAAATACGTGGGCGTTTTTTAGACTCGATATATCCCGGATGAGCAGCGTGTACTCCAGGAACAACTGCGATGATAAAGATTGTTTCAGTTCCTCATCGAGTTGAGGGCCATTGTGAGGCCAAGCAGTAGAATGTCTACTTTCCTGTAGATTTCGATTGTCGTGTATCAGGTAATGTGTACAGATTTCGTGAATCCATCCACTTTAGTGCTTCATGGTTGTTGAGTGTGATCTGCATACTTGTCTATTGTTCAAAGAACCATTGCAGTTTTGTTCTATTGTTGCAGTATTTCCGTTGAATGAGGTGGATGGATGGTGAACAGACAACCTGAACTATCTTGTGTGAGCTGCATGAATTGTGGGCAGTCTTAACTATTGGTATTGGTATCAGTAGACAAAGGATGCAGATTTCACGCAAAGGACAAATGGATCCTTTTGAAAATTGGCACGTGATGGAGTTGTCAAGAGAAATTCAGAGATGAATCATACATGTAGCTGATTCATGGTCTCTTCATATTGCATTTTTTTCAGCATCCAGCTTTGGCGGTTTTTCAGGCAATGTTTTTTAGGATCAACATGAGAACTTGGAAGATTGTTGCTCGTTCTTATTTTAGATTTATCATTGAAGGGGGGAATGTTAGTCTCTCTCATAAAACAATAATAAATCTAAAATAAATTAATAAATTAAATATTAAAAGTTAGGAATTTATGCCTAACTCTCTAGATTGGGTTGATCCTCTAAGATAAGAGTTAGTTTAGGTAGCTCCTATATTAGTGTGTGTTTGGTTGAGAAATTATCTCAACCAAGGTGTCCAAGATAGCACGCACTATCTTGAGACACTGTCTCCTCGTCTATTTAATTGTAACACTACATTCTTTTAATAATGAGAAAATATGTGAGGAAGCAGTGAGGCTGAAGCCTTTTCTGCCAGTATTTTGTCTCTGGTTTGTTATGTCTGTTTTACGTATTTTCTGAGTGATTTTATTTTCAACAAGGAGGGAGAAAAACCCACATGTAAACATTGTTCCAAATAGGGGCATGATGAAGACGATTTCTAGAAACTTCATCCTGAGATGAGACCCAAAAAGTTTAACAACAAGGAGAAAGAAAAGGTTGTTGCAACTATATAACAATATTTAGGATCAAATTTTGGGGATGAAACAAATATCATAGCCATGGGATTGAAATTTATGGACATTACAAGTATCAGTTCTTCAAATAGTCTCAATAAGACTCAATATGAAAAAACAAGAATATAGCTTTTCCACATTAGTGTTATTTCAAAACATACGAAGATAGATACATTGTTTGATAGTGGATCATAAGCAAACCTCATTTCCCAAGATATTGTCAAGAAGTTGAATTTATAAACCATTCCTCATCCTAAATCTTATCCTTTAGGTTGGGTATGTGACAATGCAAAATTTCAAGTGACAAAGAAATGCATACTTAGGTTTGACATCACTACAAACTTCCTTGACGAGGTATAACTTGATGTAGTTCCGCTTGATATATGTGGCATTGTTTTTGGAAGCCCGTATCTATATGATAGGAGAGCCATTTTTCATCGCCGTGAGAATAAATATCATTTTTTCAAAAAGGGTATTGACTACATTATTAGTTCACATAGCAAGAAATTGACTTTATCTCTTGTGAATGTTGGAAAATGAAGAGGATTGTTAATGCTAGTCAGAATTTTTCATTGTTAATGTTCAAGCACAAAGATGTTGAGGAACCTAAAGCCTTTCAAGGATATGAATCAAGTTTGAAATCTGATTTCATTGAGGTTTCTAATCCATATGATAAGATGTTTCAGGAGTCTAACATGTTGCCTCCTAAAATAGGTAAACGACATGAAGTGCAATTGCAGCAGGATGCATCACTATTGAACATTCGTATGAACAAGATGCCAATGATAGAGAATGCAGGGGTCAAAAATAAAATGTGAAAGCTATTTGAAAAAGAGTACATTGGTTCTAAAACATCTTCTTTAGGGTTTCATAAAGTTTTGGCTTTGAAGAAGAATGGTGCATGGTGATGACGATCACATTTGGTAAAGACTCAAGCCAAGTGAAAGGTTAGACATGCTAAGCATCATTATGACGACAGTGTTAAAGGTGAATTGAAATTGAAATTGAATAAGTCTCCTTTGATTGAAGACCGAGGAGGGAATCTTCAAATTCCTTCAAGGGCAGTTTTCTTTTCTGGATATCTTGGAAAATTACAGCAAGATATCATCTTTGATAGAAAGACAAGGACTTCAAAACAAAGGAAAGTGAAGTACCTTCATGAGAAGCTCAAAGTGACAAATCCAAGAAAAGCTAAATGGATTGGGATTGGTAGGGTCAGGGAATTGTACCCTTATCTGTTTGTTGACCAAGAATGAGGTTTTGGAGGTAAAAAAGCTTCCAATGGGGTGGAATGATCCAGGGGATCAGCAAAGTGCTCAAAATTAGAAGTTCTTGAAAGTGCTCTAAACCAGCACCAAAATGAAGACCTCGTTGCCTAGATTCAAACGCAACTCGTGTCACTCAAAACTGATATGGTATGCTCTCGATATAACGTTGTAGCCTATTTTCCAAACAACCAATTTTTTTTTAATTTGGGTTGCAGGTACGCCCAGTCAGCAGTTTGTATGCTCACTAGGCAAGTGACTGGGCATCACTGTGTATTTTGTGGGCCAGTGGTTGGCTGACAGGTTTCACATTTTGGTTCGCTCGTGATTGGTTGATTTGAATTTGGAGTTGACCAATGGTGGAGTGCATGTGGGCCAATGGCTGGTAGTAATGTGGCCTCCTCACACTAGTCCAAAAAAAAATTGTGGGTCGAACGAGCCTGGCAGGAATTGAACCACGGATCGACTGAGTGGTAGGGAAACGGTTTACCATTTCATTGTGTGTTGTTTCTCATTAACTATAGTACTCCACTACTATTTAAAGGTTATGTATTAGCGTATTGGAGGTCGGGGTCGGGGTTAACCCTAGCCCTCGGTCCACCTAACCAAGGAGACCGCAGTTCAGGCAGCTAGGGGCAGGGTTAACCGCATAACCAAACACCAAATACATAGTTCAACTGATGGTTCAAACTACGGTGGTACCGAAATCCACATCAAACTTGATTACGTTGTATACGGAGTTGGAACCGGTGATAAACACCTACCAAACCACAAGTCACATTTCAAAACCATAGTTCCGGAGGGTTCAACTGACCCACAGGTACCAGAACTAGACCTTTGTGTATACCACAGTTTATTGTGGGTTCGGTTCAACAATTAGTTAACCCGATGGTTCCGGAAGTCACCGCGCACATGAAAACGGTTTTGGAGGGTAAAATTAGGTTGTGTTGGTAGGGAACCAACGTGCAACCATGGTATATGCGAGTTAGGTTGATGTTTATGGCATGGTGAAAATTAAAATATGAACCTGGGTTGTGTTAACACAACCACAGTCAGAGGCAGGGTCAGATTTAACGAATTCGATGCGGAAAATTAAATGGAACTTAACCATACTCTGCCACACAGAATCCCAGTCACAAGTGGTTCAACCGAATGGCGGGATCATTTTTAACCAATCGCATCCAACTACCCTAATTACACCACTTGTCCCATTTTAGTCGGTTCATGGGTTCACTGCACAATTTAATGAAGTGACAATTTGCACCCAAACCAGTGCAAATCTCATTGGTGTGGAGTGAAATTATCACCCCACGACGCTAAAAATTACGGAAAATGTAGAATGGATAGCATGTGGGTGCGAAATGTAGGACAATTAGGGAGAAAGTTTCTCTGGAGCATAAATCAATCATATTTTGACCTTTTTGAGTGCAAAAAGAGCACTACTAGGGGTTTTTTACTATTCTGGAGCCACTGGAGACATTATTTTTTCATTCTAAGCACTACAAAGCCATGTAAACACTTATTTTTGAGCATAATGAAAGAGGCCCAACATTGGAAGCTAGACCAGGAGATGTAGCCCAGGAGGGGTGAACTCCTTCATCATTTGATGCCTTGTGTTTGTTTTTATGGTACTGTTGTCTCTATTATTTTCTACAAAATTGAGTTAAAATTCATCTTTTATGTGTTAATGAAACTTACATAACTGCATAAAAACCCTAAATATTTAACTTGAAAATTTCATCAAAAACCTTTAAGTTTCATATACAGATCACCTTTTGTATTTTTTTTCGATGATCATCTTATCTCCTCAGCTCCTTAGGTGTCTTCTAGCATGTCCTCCTTATCTATCTCTTCGTTCGTCATCTTGCCATAGTGTGATAGAGTTCATGTATCTGCAATCCACTCATGACAAGATGACATTTGTCTCATGTTGTGCTATGCAACAACCCCCCTGCCCCCATTTTTATTTTCAAAATAGTTTAAAAATTTGATAATATAAATAGGGACCCTTCTTAAAATGTATTTTTTCATTTTAGAATAAAAAAATAAAACTCCAAAACATTGTTTTTTTTTTAAATAAAACAAAAATAAATTAATAAATTCCATTTTCATATCTTAGTGATAACCTTATCGCAAATTGCATCCCACATAAATCTTTTTAAAAATTTAAGCACAAGACATAAAATCCCGATTTGCGATTTTGTGATTTAAACTTCACAAGCGGCAACATAAATCGCACATCGCAGATATACATTTGAAACTTAAAAAATTACTTACCAATGCTCTGATGTTGCGATATCCCGATGAAAGCGATTTTGCGATTTCACGATATCGTGAAATAGCATATCGCATAACGTAAAGCTTATTAAAGAAATTCTCTTCACAAAAACAGGTTCAAATATGCGCGATGCGAAAGATTTGACAGGGTTTAATAAAGGTTTTAATGTGAAAAATAAATCATGTCAGAAACAATTAAACATGTTTCATCATCCCAATGTGAATAGTTATTGTTTTGTTATGGCCAATTAATGATACAACTGCTTCCTGTATCTTTTCTTTTAAAATTAGTCATTTCACTATATATTTCATCATTTGATCGTTACTCTGTCTTAAATAGGGATTTTCCTTCAAGAGATTTCCATATGCAAAGTAATGCAGAAACACGACAAACAAACTATTGCGTAATTTGAATGTACAGAGATGTCGTCCATAATCACAGATATTGTTTGCACTGCAGATGGAGGTGCTACAATGTGGAAATCCATCTATACTTATCCTCGAAGATGAAAAACCTGAAGTAGTGGAGGTCAAGGCAACTGCTGATGATGCAAAGCCCTCAGATTTACAGTTTAAAGATGCCGCATGCTCCTTCCTTCACGGAATAGCAGCATGGGCCAGCGTTTTACCATATATTGATATGATAAGATGGGTGGTTGAGAATTAAACAATTAAAGACATACAATTCAAAACCATTAAGAATGAAATCTTAGGTTCTTTTAGAGCTAAAGATTTGAAAGTCATGTACAAACTGCCCAACCAACAAGACATCTATAACAACCAGTTTGTTGAAAATTTTGCAAAGGATAATGAAGACCCTTTCAAAATGATTCAAGGCTGGAGGAAAATGGATAACAAGTTTAAGCATAATAAATTAGGTATGTATCCTATTGCTTCACTTGCAAATCTCTACAATTTTGCAGCATCAATGTTGTGCAAATTATATGGTCTCCCTGATAATACCAAGTTCTCTATAAATTGGGTTCCCTTAATTGACTCCTGTGTTAATTATCACATTATGAATTGGGAAACTATTCTTTTCGAAAACCTAGCCAAAGAAATTAATGAATATCGCCAGGAAAGAGTTATTTCTTCCAAATCCGTCCCCCAATTTTTCATGAGCACATATGTTTTCGATGCCATTTGTTTCTCCACCAGCATTCCAATTATGGGTTGGAAATGGACTCCTGAGGACCCTACCCCTATTCATTTAAGTCACAAACAGATATGGGAACATCATTTTGTACCACACTTCCACAGGTTATGTTATGGGGTTGTATTACCATTACATCAATTAATGTTTGATAGAGAGAGCCCCAGGTTCACTAAGGAAGCCATCACAGATCTCCAAATGATAGGAAGATGTTTCATTGAAGAATCATTTTCATACATCAGAGTATTCGTAAGCTCTTCTCCTCCACATGTCCTTCCTTTGTATGTTTTAGATAAACTAATGGCAAGAGAAGTGGTTTACCAAACTGTCGGAAATGGACTCACTAAAACCCTGAAAGATAATAAAAAATATTTATGGCCAAGTTTCCCAATTCAGTGTGGTTCATTCTCCCTCAACAATTTCAATCATGCATCGAAAGAATGCCAGAAAATTAAGCTTTTAAAGCTCTTTGTTTTACTGCCAAGGCAATTTGACCCGGAGAAGATCGCTAATAAATTTACTCAGTTAATTAAAATCAAACATGTCATACACACAGATGATAGATTTGAAGACATTCTGCAATCTGTTGAAACTTTTGAAGAAGTTCAAAACTTTGTCAAATTGAATCTAAACCCAAAGGAATTACAAATATTCCATGAGTATAGAGAGCAAAGACTCAAGTGTATTCCACAAAATATCCTGATTACTAGTTATATGACTGAACCAAGCAAGGTGATCAAAACAGAAGAATTAGACTCACAGAATGAAAGTGAACTAGATAAATTGTGGACTTCAGTTAGTAATACATTGATGGATATCCCCAAAAGATCATCCACACAGAAAAATACAGAATTTCAAACTCCCTAGGGTCAGATAGTTTTAGCAAAAGAAAACACCAAAAGTCCTGAGACAAGCTCCCAAGATGCAGAAGTTATTCCTGTGTTTCCTACACCTGAAATTATTTCAAAGGTAACTGATATCCCTCCATTGGATGTATTTTACAGCCCTCTTCATAAAGTTGTAGTCAGGAAACAGAGAAAGAGAAGAAGGATTGAAACACCCCCAAGTAATGAGATCATGGAAGTTGTATGGAAAGACACCCCGTCAAACCCAATCGAAAACCTAACTCGGCTATCACAATTTGCTGGAGCATATACTACCGCAACAATGGACACAGCAGCTGAAGTGTCCATTCTGGTTCAAGAGAAGGATGATAAAATAATGAAACTACAACAACAACTGGATGAAGAAAGGAATAGTCTGAATCAAAAGGTCGAGCAACAACTCTTCAAATTACAGCAAAATATGGAAGTACTTAAGATAATTCATGAAAATGACTTATCCAGCAAAGACACGCTGATTAAAGAATTAAGAGAAAATCTCATAAAGTATGAAAGTATTCCTACTGTAGAGGAATTCATTAAATAAGCATTGGCATTAAATGCCCTACTTTCAAAACAATAAGATTTGTTTGTCTTACAAATGTCCGACATAGTTCCACATTTGGAAATTAGTGAACAATTGACTAATACAGTCATTGATCATAGAATTGAGTTTAATGAACTCAATACCAAAATTTCTGACTATATTGAATGGCGGGATTCAGAGGAAGGAAGAAGATCAAATTTCCCAAAGATCAAAGAAACTTATAAAGATATTCCTTTTACTGATTGGGATACATAGGTAAAACAGGCAGAATTTCCAATAGATAGAGCATCAGGCATATCAAAGAGCATTATCAAAAGAATCAATCACATGTTACATACCTCCAATTTAATTAAAGAAGGAGATCCTAAATCAATTCATGATCTCAAAATAGTGGAGCAAAGTTGGAAAAATACAGGTCAAATACAAGAAGAAACAATTGCACACCTGAAAAGGACTAATTGGGAAGCATACTAGCAACTCTTGGTTAAGCCTCATAGTCAAATAATGACATTGAATTATTCTCTAGATTCCATACAGAAAATGCTGCCACTTTTACTTGATGCTATATTTACTAGACAGATGAAAACATAGTTCGAGAAGCCTTCACAAGTTCAACCAATGTCCGATATTTGTGAACAGAAAAACAGAGCTGGCACTAGCCTATCATCAAGCATGATCATGAGTTAATTTGTTTTGACAATTTCAATTTTAGCAATTAGATACTAGGAATGAGGAAGGTTGTTAGAAACCACCTCGTAAGATATTTTGTACAATCTATTTTTGTAAGTAGTTAATATAGTATTTAAATCATTCTCATGCATTTAGAGAAGGGTCCAGGATTTTTATTAAGAACATTTACAAAGAATACATTACTGTAAGTTTGTGGATGTCTTGATAAGATAATGGAACATGATCTTTTCAATTATATATCATCTTGGTTGATCATTGTTGATGCACTATTGTATTCTCTGAATGACTTATTGATAGAAGATTGATTGTGGCTTATTATCGCTGGTTAGATGAGCAGGACAACACACATATGGTACTATTATCATGTATGCTAAACTCTGTTTTAACATTAGTGATAAATCTATATTTTTATGAATTATGTACGAAATCAATTATTTATGTTTGAAGTATCAGTTGCACTATTGTATGATATCATAATAAAATTGATTTTTTTTATATATGATTATCAAAATATATGCGATATGTTTTACATCTTCCTTTGATTAATTATTTTCTCAAAAGGATTATCTTATAAAAGTATTAATTCTATTAAGTCTGTGATTGATCTAAATCATCACAGACTGAATAGACATCATTTTAGATCGCATAAAATCAGCGTTATCCTGGGTTAGATTAGATCATATTTAATTCAAAGTTTTGCATCTTAGAATAAAGTTGTTTTAGTTTTTTATTTATTCTCCTTGAAAATCATTTGAAAGAAACCCAACAATCATATAAAACCCAAAATCGGGAAACTGGTCCCATTATCCCCAGTCGGAGCCACTATCCCAAACGGAAAAGGAGCTTCTTTAAGGTCCGGACCGGGTGATTATCCCCCTTGTTGTTGCCACAGATTTCTGAGGCCTCAACATCTCATAAAACCCTGGTCAAAGATGTTGCATGATGATCCACTGACTAAGTCAGAACCGAGCATTGGGCCAAGAGAGAGGCTTAGTGACTGCGCAATTGTGCAACTCAGGCAGTCAGGGGAGGAGCTTCAGCTCTGAGACTGCGCAGTGCGCAGCATAGGCCAGATTAAGGGAAAAATTTGCGCAGTCTGAACTAAGGGAAAAATTTGCGCGGTCCAAATTGAAGGAAAAATATGCGCAGTTTTTGGATTGAGAGAAAAATATGCGCAGTTTATGGAGGCAAGGGGACCTAATATAAGTACTGAAGGAATTTTCTGGAATTTTGGCTAAGTGGGGGAATCAGTGAGACCAACGCGAACAGTGATAGGAATTGACTATGATCACACACTTAGACACTTGACGACACAACATAAATCATCTAGAATACATGAATACATACTTCCCTTAGTGCGAAACATTCATGCATGACAAGAAAAACTCATCACAGCAAAGTCTTCCCCTTGAAACAAACCAAAACTGCACTTTGCATGATAAGCAACAATTCCCATGCCAGAAGACAATACTTTTTATATAAAGATAAAAGTGTGAGTGAAACTTGCGATATGTGAACGATGGTGAAAGTAACACATGGCAGAGTAAAGATAACATGAAAGTGACACTAATTAGGTGAAAGTAAGCGAAAACAATAGCCGGAAACATGAAAGCGACACTTGCAAAAACAAATGTGTGTTGGAGCGACATTTTGAAAAACTCACTGAAATGGAAAATACAAACCTTGTTAGAATGCAAGAAATTGTCGTTGTCAGTGCGCACTGACTATCGTCATGAATTGGCCATCGCAAAGGCACAGTCCTCATGGAACATACTATGTGTGTCCAAGCTCACGTAGAAGAATGCGTTCATGAACTTATTGAGGATTGAGCATGTGAGTGCAAGTGACTTCAACACTTGCAATTCAAGAGGGAGCTGAAAAACAACCAAGAAATGACTATGAAATGACCAATCGCCAAATCCACAGTAAGCTCCAAAATTTGAGTGTATGCAAAATTTTAGAGAGTGTTTGCCACAGCAACAACAAAAAAAGTACTCAAATCTTCGACAAATTAATATAAAATTTAAAAAATTATTACATAAACAATTAAAAAAAAACACTTCTAATTCCAGTTACAATTACAATTATAAATATATAATAATAATTATAAATAATAATAATAAACATAATATCAAAAATATTTTCTTTATGTTCTACACTATAACCGAATGCAGGTAACATAATAAGCAGAAGACTTCTCTATTTGATACACTTTTTATTAAAGAAATAAAATCCAGTTCAAAACAATTTTATCAAGGAGACATACTATCTACAGCTACCGCGTTACCAACAATAAAATTATATGAGGATAGCTTGATGGAGTAATGCATAAGAAGAAAATTCGTGCTATGATTATGGTGCCAGAGGTTGTTGACCCTCTACTGCGAAAGAAGAGGAAGAGAAAATTTGAAATGACTTGGCTGAGTTGTTCGGTGACATGGAATCTCGTCATGTAAAGGAATCAAGTTCAGAAAGCATTTCGACGGGGTGGCTCATGGATGGTCTCACATCCTTTTCTTGCTCAATGCAGAGCAGAACAGTGTTGTTTTCAGGACTCTCTTCACCTCTGTTGAATAAAAATTACCATTCAACTTGAGATCCACCGCTTCTTCAATTTGTCTCCTTTCCTGTATTCTTGGGGACATTTATTATATTAAATATTTATAATGTTAGAGATTTGAATTTCATAATAAGATTGTGATTTTTTGTTATTTATTATTTTAATAATCTTAAAAATTATTTAGATATTTGATTTTTGCAAATTAAACAACTTAAATTTATAATTTTTAAAAATTATTTAGAATTTAATCTTTGTAAATTAAACAACTTAAATTTGTGATTTTAAAAAATATATACCTAATTTCAAACAAAATTTGAAATATAATAAAATAAAATTTCAATCATCGTATCAAAACATATACATATTATTACTAAAATTAAAATTTATAAAAATTAACTAAATTTTATTTCTATTTTAAATTATTATTATTATTAATTATATATATATACACATTAAAAAAAAATACATGTAACAAGATTTTTAATAAAACAAATTTATTTTCAAGTTTTTGGTATGGAGATATAGACTTTGTTCTTGAACCATGAGGTAATATTATTCTGATCAATGCCACATGGTCAAAATAAACCATAAATATAGATATATATGAAAGTTAAATATTTATTATTTATTTACTAATTATTAATAATTATTGACTATTCAAACATAGATATTAGATATTGACTATGGCCTTTAAGTAGTTGGAGATTTATTGGTCTAAACAAGTCATGGAGTTATTTTTAGTGCTTATTTTTTGGAGTTTTCAGGAATCCCGATAAAAAATTTGAGGTGAAATCTTGATTTCTGTTATTTAAACTGTTTTTAACTGTATATATGGATTTAACACCCTAAAAAGTTCCTAGGCACTTTTATTGTGCAACGTTACCCATCAAACCTCTGTTTTCAATAAATTTCAGCCAGATTTTAGAGAAATTAAACCAGAAAAATCCAGCAGAAAAACCTTCAAAAATTTACACTTAAAGCAAGTGGTTTATTTAATAACAGGAGCCCATAACGCCATAATGAAGCATCACTACATAGGAGAAGTAACCCTTCAGTCACGGCATCGATCATTGAATGGAAGGGAGTCAGTTACCAGAAAAATTCTAGAAGGTTTGGTGATAGATATCTGTACCCACAAAATTGTGAGGTCTGAATTGCAGGTGAATGTTTTCATGAGAAATCCTATATTCCGCAATTGTTTCCACTGACGCAATTTTGACTTCAAACTTTGTATCACATCATTTTTCCAAATTTGTGACTGTGTGTGAGCATTTTCAAAGCGGAGTTACTTTTCATTCACGGCACCCATTATTGGGTGGCAGGGACTCGATTACAAGACTCCAAAATTCTTTAACAGTCGTGATATAGTACGACGGCGACTATATCGCTTATTGCCACGTCAGCAAAAAGTATTGCACCTGTGGCCTTACGTGAGAAAGACGTTACATGTGCTCAGAAAAGTCGTTAGATGTTACGGATGCTCACACTAGTCGTTAAAAATCACAGGAGAGTGAATTGGAAAAACAGAATTGCAATGGGAGAGACAACAGACGTAATGGCTTACTTTTCATAATTTTGTAACTAGCAAGAGGGTACAATGACAGGATAGGAATGTTAAATGAAAAATTTGTAATTTGATTTCTATAAATTAATTAATTAATATATAAAATTTAAATTGGAGTGTTTTTATGTGAAAAATAAAAAATACATACAATTGTGGGGGTCATTAACATAAATAGTTTCTTTTGGGATTTTAATGGATTTACAAACAAGCATACGTAATTCACATTGGGGAATGCTATGTGGCTGGATCTAAGCACAAACAATTAAGCAGTTTCTATAATGATCAATTTGTTTTTGAAAAAAAATATAAAAATAAAAATATATGGAGATTCTAAATTGGTGGTAGAATCATAAAGAAGTTCAATGAAGCACAGAAGTACTAGCATCCATCTCAGAACTTTTTTAGCTCAAGCTCCCTTAACTGTGGAGTTTTTCCCCATAATCAAGCTCCCTTAGCTTGCTACCTCATTTGCAAATTCCCCATAATCAAGCTCACATAGCTTGCTACCTCATTTGCAAAAACCTTAGCAAATATTGTGCCTCATGATGAACCATTCAAGTATAGCTCTCTTTACTCTTTGTATTTAAATATGAGTGGTTTCCGTAGTGTATTAGATATCATTTTTGGGATTCAACTACTTTAAGTAAGTCATTCATCTATAACCATTTCCATGAGAGGTAGTAGTAATTGACTAATTTCTCATGATTTTTGAATAGGCCACTTTACACTCATTGCGTCGACTAATGCTTAGAGGGTTGAAGAAGTGGGATTGAAACTAGTGAAATGTATCAGAGTGGGATTGAAACTAGTAAAATGAATCACATAGCGTCAATCATCACTTCCAAAGCTTGCACCCGGTAACCAGGACTTTTCGGGAGGTCACCCATCCTAGAAATGGTCATAGATGAATGACTTACTTAACGCAGTTGAATCACAAAAATGATATCTAATATAATGCATTGCGGAAACTTCTCATACTTAAATACAAAGAGTAAAGTGAGCTCTACTTGAATGGTTCATGAGGCACAATACTTGCTAAGATTTTTGCAAATAGGGTAGCAATCTAAGTGGGCTTTATGTGGGGAAAAACTCCACAGTTAAGCGTGAAACTCTCGGATGGGTGACCTCCTTCTCGGAAGTCTTGGTTACCGGGTGCAAGCCCCGGAAGTGATGATTGATGTTATGCGATTCATTTCACTAGTTTCAATCTCACTTCTGCAATGAGTGCTGGAAGTGGTGATTGATGCTATGTGATTCATTTCACTAGTTTCAATCCCACTTACGACTACCTCTCATGGAAATGGTCATAAAATAATAACTTACTTAACTCAATTAAATCCAAAAAATGATATCTAATTATTAATATATTTAAAATCTTATTATTAATATATTTAAAATCTTAATGAACAAAATGAAATTAATTGCATCTTGATATTATCTTGATATTATAAAACCTTCAAGCATAGTTACCCACTTCAACCAAACCTATGCACATTTCTTATAAAAACGCAAAGAAAGAAGCCTTTAAAAAGTAATTTAAATTTTCACTAAATAAATAAATAAAAACTTTATAGACTTTATAGTCCAACACTAAAATCATTTTCCTTATTTTTTATTTTTTTATAATTATTTTAATTTCTTAATATTATATAATTCCAAACATAATTTTATATATTAGGACTTTTAATTTCTTTCCAAAATTCCAAGCATTACCAAACACCATCCTCCCAAACCCACTGAACTTTTCAAACCGGGTAATAACCCTCGCAAACCCAACTTTTCAAAACTAGCAACCATGCGGAAGAACTTGAAAACCAGTCATATAAAAGCTAGTTCATGTAACCTTCATGGCCTTTAGGACAGAGGTAGCTAAAAGAATTCACCGTAACTCCATGAAATGAAGAGCATATGAAAATTAAAATGTAAAAAGGCCAAGGATACAAAATACACTACTGCAACTGCTGACTTACAGCATTATGGCCAACATCAACATTATGCCAATAGAAATTAGTGCCCACAAACAACTTCATTATAATTAAAATAATAGAAACCCTCAAGCAAAGGAACACTGTTGAAATAACAGAAACCCTATTAAGTCATAGAGGTACACTATTGAAATAACAGAAACCCTACCATAGAGCAAACTATGATGGGGAATATGGGGTGATGTTTCAGCATTATAAACAATGACGTATCAGGCCAAACCAGCGTGGTATACGGGGCCAGTCAGAAATTTTATTTCGAGGCAAAACTATAATTTCAACCATGTTCAATTATAATTTAGACTAATTATCTGGCTGTGAACCCCAGTTATTAAAAAAGAATTTGAAAAATACAAATTAGGATTAGAAATTCTTTATCTGCAACAAATAATCAGCTTGCTCATGAGCTATAAATGCATTTTGATGTTATAGATTTACTGTTGATTAATTTACCAAAATCTAATTGTAAACATATACAACATCATACATTTATAATTCATTAACAAATTAATTATTTTCAATCATTCTTTATCGGCCACATTCCCACAAATACAAGCGGATTTGAATGTTGGGTAACAAACTCTTGCAAAACCCCGAGATTCATTTCCCTAAGAGGCTCGAGAAAAACAGTTAAGAGACAGCTAGAAGTAGTGGTTGACTTTGACAGCAGTCACTGTAGCTTGGCCCAAGGAAAGAGCAAGTTTTTCAAGAAAAATAGTAACTGTGATATTGTCTAATTGAATGACGGGATTCTAATGGGTGACATAGAGATACACTGGCAAGGGCAATAAACAAAACAGACCAAAAGGAAAAATAGTGAATTAAAACACTAGTGGTATTCGGCTATAACCAAAGAAATTCTTAAACTCCCCACACGTCTAAACAAACCATAAAAATAAAATAACCGTGAACCCTCTAGTATTTTCCAAAAATAAAAATAACACGTTAAAGCTATCCAGACATCTTCAAATATCAACTATTCAGTGGAAAAACAAAGATAAACCCTAACCATGTCCATTTTCAGACAAAACCCCGAATTTTTTTGAAAAGAAATAAATCTACAAAATATATCATTAGATACCATATAACATACACAGATCCAATCAACCTTATTCCATGAAAAAGGGAAGAACATTATATTGAAAAACTAATACAATTTCATATTCCCATTTGGCTCGAAAGATAAGTCTGAAAAACAATTAACTAAAACGGAGATGTTATCTTAAACCTTAGCAGCCTGAGGACAGTTGTGGTACTCTGAATCAGATCACAAGGCTATTCAAAATCCAATTTTAGAAGGCTGACGGTTTGGGGTTGTTTGCCAAGGGTAAGGTGATATTCATGAAATTATAAAATAAAATAAAATTTATATATATTATTTATATGAGTATGATTGATTCATCTTTTTATATATAATTTTTTAAAAGAGATAAATCTATAAAATATAATATTAGCACAACCATTTTAATAAATATAGTTGATATATACAAATCAACATATATTATAAATACCAATATTAAGTTCTATATATTTTAAACCTTAATACAAACCTAAAAATTAATGTTAAAACCTAATAGGTAAAATCTAATATTAAAATGTCCATCCAATACCCAAATTTATTCCATTAACACAACGTGTATATGTGGTTTGGCAAATCATAAGATGATATTCAAGTGTAACCCCTAAATTATTATAACCAACATCTCATAGCAATTTCAGCCGAAACACTAGATCTATTGTGTAAGCAACTAAGTGATCTGGATTGGGTAATTATATTGTTTGTCAACCATCTCGATGTTTTCACGGTGGAAAAAATGGAGGAATTAGCGCACCGGACCGTTTTTACTAGCGAGATCTAGTACTTTGGCAAAACAAGTTTTGAAACATTCTCGAAGCATTTTGAGGCATGAAACAACATCTTTTGGGGATACATTGTCGCTTTAGGAGTGCACCTTTTTATATTATTTTTCACACAATTACCTTTGCAACGGTGCAAGAACCACATCAATCAGAGTTTGTATGAAAGTTGTGCCACTAGAAGTTGACCTTTTTTTTTCACCACCATAATTCACGAAGATGCCACGTCAACCCCCAATATCCATGAAAAAGGGGCTAGCAATGTGATTATGATGTAGAAGGCTCTAGAAGAGTCTATGGTCCTATAACTCTAGTTAAGAGTTGAGGTAATCATGTAGGTTTTAACCCTGTACAGAAATTACCTACAAAGGAATTCTTCAAACATAAAAATAAACAATGGCGAGAACATAAAACAAATATATACAGATATTTTTCTTGGATCCCAAAACCGGGACAATGAGATTTATTTTTCATTATGTTCCTTTCAATGTTACAATACATATATATACATGTCGAAGTATTCATAAGCCACAATCCATTAACCTTGGATTAGAACATAACCATAGTTCTCTTGACCAGATCTACAAAATACCATGGGGAGAAAACCATCATGCCCAAAACCATGTGCAAAGCTCATGCACAAAACCATGGGTAGGTCCGCCCACCATCTTTGAGTCTGTCCCCCATCCTTGGGTCCGCCAACTATTATTAGGTCCACATAAAAAAAATAAGCTCATTCCACTACCTTGGACCCCGTGCAGGGGGGCTATTGCTCTCGACGCAACGCACAACACATGCTTCTTGTTGTGGAAAGAATATAACACATACTCAACATATTAAACCTAACCATTAGTAGGCTACCGGGTTGTGTTATAACTAAGCCACTAGGAGGAAAATGGGATTCCATTATTTCAAGTGCATTTGTTTCATAGCTAAGAAAAAATAGCTAAGAGGCATAGGGGATAGATCACACAAAGAGGATTTGTGCATTGTAGCATCCCATGGGCCACGGGCCATAATTTTTTGTACTCGCAAAAATATTTCCATTCAGATAAAAGAGTGCGAAGCGACCTCACCTTACAGTTGTGTTTTTCTCTAGAAGGGTTCCTGTAGCATATCTTGTGTCAAATGTGTGTGTGAGCTTTTATTTTTTCATTCTCTATTTTCTTCATATTTTGTATTCATATCCATGCACTATTAACAATAAATCTACAAATCCAACAATTTAATAAAATTATTAGTGTAGAATTCCATATTTTAATTATAATTTTATCAGATCTATTGTGACGAACTATCTAGCGGAATATTCATGATAGTTTATGGATCATATTAATATCAAAGAAAATTTATTTGGGTGTATTGTGGATATTTGCAGGAGATCTAGATCGGTTAGGCTAAAAGACATAAAACCCTAATCATGGTTGAAAAATCCATGAATAACCCTCGTGATCCTATAGAGGAGAGGATTTCATGAATGGATCAACAAGCCATTGATATAAATCATAATGTAAATCTCCTCATGGAGGCCCTGACCAATAAGCTTGGGATATTTGGAGAAGATGGGGGTTCAAATGCAAAGGATAAATTAGAAGGGGGATCAGGAGATTAGGAAGAAATAGAGAACCAGCTGAAGAAAGAACTTGAAAAATACCAACCTAATTTGGGTGTCGTGAATTAATCACAACACTTGTTCAAAATGGAACAAATGTCGATATTAAGTCATACCATGGTGAGACTACCATTATGAAGCTAAATCACTAGTTGCAACAACTAGAAGTGTAATATTTCAAAGTCCATCAAATTGAGGAACAAAATATTTCATTTGTGTGACTGAAATTAGAGGGTCATGCCCTAAATTGGTGGGAAAACCACACAAAGACCCTGAGGTTGGAGAGGAAACCTCTAGTGACTATGTGGGAGGACTTCAAAACCCTTATTAAGTCACAGTTTTACCCTATTGGGTAAGTATATTACCAATGAATCTGGTGGCACTACTTAAGAAAAAATTTGGGGCAATGCGTGCAGGAGTACACCACAGAGTTCATAAGGATGGCCATAATGTTGGGTATCTCCCCAAAGAATTTGGATGTACATAAGCCTAAAGAGAGTGCAATTAAGTGGATCGAAGCATAAGGAGCAACATGACACTTCTAAGGAGAGGAAGAAGAGGAAAAAAGGGGGAAAAGATAAAAATACATTAGTCATAGCACATCAATGCAAAGATCCCAGCAACCACTACAACATTGACAGTCATACAGAGGAGAATTTTTCTTTACTGACTAGGATACACAGGTAAAACAGGCAGACTTTCCAATAGCTAGAGCATCGGGCATATCAAAGAGCATTATCAAAACAATCAATCGCATGTTACATACCTCCATTTTAATTAAAGAAGGAGATCCTAAATCAATTCCTGATCTCAAAATACTGGAGCAAAGTTGGAAAAATACAAGTCAAATACAAGAAGAAACAATTGTACAGCTGAAAAAGACTAATTGGGAAGCATACTGGCAACTCTTGGTTAAGCCTCATAGTCAAATAATGACATTGAATTATTCTCTAGATTCCATATAGAAAATGTTGCCACTTTTACTTGGTGCTATATTTACTAGACAAATGAAAACACAGTTCGGGAAGCCTCCACAAGTTCAACCAATGTCCGATATTTGTGAATAGAAAAGTAGAGTTGGCACTAGCCTATCATCAAGCATGATCATGAGTTAATTTGTTTTAACAATTTCAATTTTAGCAATTAGATACTAGGAATGAGAAAGGTTGTTAGAAACCTCCTCATAAGATATTTTGTACAATCTATTTTTGTAAGTAGTTAATATAGTATTTAAACCCTTCTCATGCATTTAGAGAAGGGTCCAAGATTTTTATTAAGAACATTTACAAATAATACATTACTGTAACTTTGTGGATGTCTTGATAAGATAATGGAACATGGTCTTTTCAATTATATATCATCTTGATTGATCACTGTTGATGCACTATTGTATTCTCTGAATGACTTATTGATAGAAGATTCATTGTGGCCTATTATCGTTGGTCAGATGAGCAGGACAACACACATCTAGTACTATTATCGTGTATGTTAAACTCTGTTTTAACATTAGTGATAAATCTATCTTTTTATGAGTTATGTATGAAATCAATTATTTATGTTTAAAGTATCAGTTGCACTATTGTATGATATCAGAATAAAATTGATTTTTTTTTTATATGATCATCAGAATATATGCGATATGTTTTTTATCTTCCTTTGATTAATTATTTTATCAAAAGGATTATCTTATAAAAGTATTAATTCTATTAAGTCTGTGATTGATCTAAATCATCACAGACTGAATAGACATCATTTTAGATCGCACAAAATCAGCATCATCCTGGGTTAGATTAGATCAGATTTAATTCAAAGTTTTGCATCTTAGAATAAAGTTGTTTTAGTTTTTTAGTCATTCTCCTTGCAAATCATTTGAAAGAAACCCAACAATCATATAAAACCCAAAATTGGGAAACTGGTCTCATTATCCCCAGTCGGAGCCACTATCCCAAACGGAAAAGGAGCTGCTTTAAGGTCCGGACAGGGTGTATCCCCCTTGTTGTTGCCACATATTTCTAAGGCCTCAACATCTCATAAAACCCTGGTCGAAGATGTTGCACGATGATCCACTGACTAAGTCGGAACTGAGCGTTGGGCCAAGAGAGAGGCTTAGTGACTGCGCAGTTATGCAGCTCAGGCAGTCAGGGGCGGAGCTTGAGCTCTTAGACTGCGCAGTTCGCGGCATAGGCCAGATTAAGGGAAAAATTTGCGCAGTCTCAACTAAGGAAAAAATTTGCGCGGTCTAGATTGAGGGAAAAATAAGCATAGTTTCTGGATTGAGGGAAAAATATTGGTAGTTTATGGAGGCAAGGGAACCTAGTATAAGTACTGAGTGAATTTTCTAGAATTTGGCTAAGTGGGGGAATTAGTGAGACCAACGCGAATAGTGATAGGAATTGACTATGATCACCCACTTAGACACTTGACAACACAACATAAATCATCCAGAATACATGAATACATACCTCCCTTGGTGCGAAACATTCATGCATGACAAGAACAACTCATCACTGCAAAGCCTTCCCCTTGAAACAAACCAAAACTGCACTTTGCATGATAAGCAACAATTCCCATGCCAGAAGACAATACTTTTTATATAAAGATAAAAGTGTGAACGACACTTGCGATATGCGAACGATGGTGAAAGTAACACATGGCAGAGTAAAGATAACATGAAAGTGACACTAATTAGGTGAAAGTAAGCGAAAACAATAGCCAGAAACATGAAAGCGACACTTGCAAAAACAAATGTGTGCTGGAGCAACAGTGTGCAAAACTCACTGAAATGGAAAATACAAACCTTGTTAGAATGCGAGAAATTGTTGTTGTCAGTGCGCATTGACTGTCATCATGAATTGGACATCGCAAAGGCATAGTCCTCATGGAACATACTATGTGTGTCCAAGCTCACGTAGAAGAATGCGCTCATGAACTTATTGCAGATTGAGCATGTGAGTGCAAGTGACTTCAACACTTCCGATTCAAGAGGGAGCTGAAAAACAACCAAGAAATAACTTAGAGAGTGTTTGCCACAGCAACAACAAAAAAGTACTCAAATCTTTGACAAATTAATATAAAATTTTAAAAATTATTACATAAACAATTTAAAAAAAACACTTCTAATTCCAGTTACAATTACAATTATAAATATATAATAATTATTATAAATAATCATAATAAACATAACATCAAAAATATCTTCTTTATGTTCTACACTATAACCGAATGCACGTAACATAATAAGCAGAAGACTTCTCTATTTGATACACTTTTTATTAAAGACAATAAAATTCAGTTCAAAACAATTTTATCAAGGAGATATACTATCTGCAGCAACCGCGTTACCAACAATAAAATTATAGGAGGATAGCTTGATGGAGTAATGCATAAGAAGAAAATTCGTGCTATGATTATGGTGCCAGAGGTTGTTGACCCTCTACTGCGAAAGAAGAGGAAACGAAAATTTGAAATGACTTGGCTGAGTTGTTCGGTGACATGGAATCTCGTCATGTAAAGGAATCAAGTTCAGAAAGCATTTCGACGGCGTGGCTCATGGATGGTCTCACATCCTTTTCTTGCTCAATGCAGAGCAGAGCAGTGTTGTTTTCAGGACTCTCTTCACCTCTGTTGAATAAAAGTTACCATTCAACTTGAGATCCACCGATTCTTCAATTTGTCTCCTTTCCTGTATTTTTGGGACATTTATTATATTAAATATTTATAATTTTGGATATTTGAATTAGATAATAAGATTGTGATTTTTTGTTATTTATTATTTTAATAACCTTAAAAATTATTTAGATATTTGATTTTTGCAAATTAAACAACTTAAATTTATGATTTTTAAAAATTATTTAAACACTTAATCTTTGTAAATTAAACAACTTAAATTTATGATTTTAAAATATATGTACCAAATTTTGAACAAAATTTAAAATATAATAAAATAAAATTTCGATCATCATATCAAAACATATACATATTATTACTAAAATTAAAAATTTATAAAAATTAATTAAATTTTATTTTTATTTTAAATTATTGTTATTATTAATTTTATATATATACATTTAAAAAATACATGTAACAAGATTTTTAATAATATAAATTTATTTTCAAGCTTTTGGTATGGAGATATAGACTTTGTTCTTGAACTATGAAGTAATATTATTCTGATCAATGCCACATGGTCAAAATAAACCATAGATATAAATATATATAAAAGTTAAATATTTATTATTTATTTATTAAACCAGAAAAATCCAGAAAAAAACCTTCAAAAATTCACACTAAAAACAACTAGTTTATCACTACATAGCAGAAGTAACCCTTCAGTCACGGCATCGATCATTGAATGGAAGGGAGTCAGTTGCCAGAAAAATTCTAGAAGGTTTGGTGATAGATATCTGTATTGCAGGTCAATGTTTTCATGAGAAATCCTATATTCCGCAATTGTTTCCACTGACGCAATTTTGACTTCAAACTTTGTATCACATCAATTTTCCAAGTTTGTGACGGAGTGTGAGCATTTTCAAAGCGGAGTTACTTTTCATTCACGGCACCCATTACTGGGTGGCAGGGAGTCGATTACAAGCGCGTAGTCCCAAAAAAAAAAAAAAAAAAAAGTCAAGTTTTCACTGAGAATTCGGCAATGTTTTTTCAGAAAATCTGGCAAAGATTTGGGCAGAATTTTGTTTATAGTTGTTAAATTTTAATATTTTAAGTGTGGTAAGAGTTTTTGATACTGTTGAGTCCATTTTCAGCATCAAAAATAAATTCTAAACACTACAAACACATGATTTTTTGAGTTTTAATTGACCGGATTCCGGTAATTTTTTGCCATCAAAACTATTTCACTAGCTCGGTAGACAACTTCGATTACAAGACTCCAAAATTCTGCAACCAGTCGTGATATACGACGGCGACTGTATCGCTTTTTGCCACGTCAGCAAAAAGTATTGTACATGTGGCCTTACGTGAGAAAGGCGTTACATGTGCTCAGAAAAGTCGTTAAAAATCACAGGAGAGTGAATTGGAAAAACAGAATTGCAATGGGAGAGACAACAGACGTAATGACTTACTTTTCATAATTTTGTAACTAGCAAGAGGGTACAATGACAGGACAGGAATGTTAAATGAAAAAATTGTAATTTGATTTCTATAAATAAATTAATTGATATATTAAATTTAAATTGGAGTGTTTTTATGTGAAAAAGTAAAAAACACATACAATTGTGGGGGTCATTAACATAAATAGTTTCTTTTGGGACTTTAATGGATTTACAAACAAGGAGGCGTAATTCACATTTGGGAATGCCTTATATTTTTGAGTATGTGGCTGGATCTAAGCACAAACCATTAAGCAGTTTCTATAACGATGAATTTGTTTTTAAAAATAATGTATAAATAAAAATATACTAAGATTTCAAATTGGTGGTAGAATCATAAAGAAGTTTAATGAAGCACAGAAGTACTAGTATCTATCTCATAACTTTTTTGGCTCAAGCGCCCTTAACTGTGGAGTTTTTCCCCATAATCAAGCTCACTTAACTTGCTACCTTATTTGCAAAAACCTTAGCAAGTATTGTGCCTCATGATGAACCATTCAAGTAGAGCTCTCTTTACTCTTTGTATTTAAATATGAGGGGTTTCTGCAGTGCATCATATTAGATATCTTTTTTGGGATTCAATTACTTTAAGTAAGTCATTCATCTATGACCATTTCCATGAGAGGTAGTCGTAATTGACTAATTTCTCATGATTTTTGAATAATCCACTCTACAGTCATTGCGTCGATTGATGCCTAGAGGGCTGAAGAAGTGGGATTGAAACTAGTGAAATGAATCACATAGCGTCAATCATCACTTCCAGATCTTGCACCCGGTAACCATGACTTCCCGGGAGGTCACCCATCCTAGAAATGGTCATAGATGAATGACTTACTTAGCGCAGTTGAATCCCAAAAATGATATCTAATATAATGCACTGCGGAAACCCCTCATACTTAAATACAAAGAGTAAAGGGAGCTCTACTTGAATGGTTCATGAGGCACAATACTTGCTAAGGTTTCTGCAAATAGGGTAGTAATCTAAGTGGGCTTGATGTGGGGAAAAACTCCATAGTTAAGCGCGCTTGAGCCAGAGGAGCTCTTGGATGGGTGACCTCCATCCGAGAAGTCTTGGTTACCAGGTGCAAGCCCCGGAAGTGATGATTGACGTTGTTGTTATGGTACCCCTCATTACACAAGGTTTGACAAGAAAATATTTCGAAATAAGCTTAGGGATTCTATTGTAAGATATGCACGGGCAAAGACATATAAAGGAAATACATGTTGTTCCTCCACACAAAGACTACGCGAGAAACACATTGAAAAGGGAATTAGAACTAAGCGGAAAGGTCAGTGGGCCATATAGTAGGTTAGTACTAATGGTGCTGCCACGTGGAAGCATTCCAGGGTACTAAGGGAAGCACAGAGAGAAGGGAGCTTTGACCCTCGGAATTACATGACGTCATAGCTCAGTGAGGATGCATTACATTCATTCCGTGGGTTAGTGGCGCAGCACAAAGGGACTTCCCAAGGCCCCGCCGGAATTCTATGGTGGACCCCTCGGGACGAACAAGTGGCGTAATCTAAGGCAAATGTAAGGTATGTCAGGGAACCTGGTACACGACCAGTACCAATTTTAACCTGGCTCGTGGCACACACCTACTCAGTCCTGATCCACGTGCTTCAGTGTCGATGTCCTTATGACGTTAGCCCTTTTAGTTGTCACCCAAGCCTCATTTTTTGTAAAATATGGCTTGTTTAACCCCACCAGAGACTCATTTGGGTAAATCACTCGTTTTTATGTTTTCTCCCAACAGTTAAAGTCTGGATTACAGAAGCAGGTCGCTTTCAGCTCCCCCCCCCCCCCCCCTCGCATCGCTTTCCTTCTTGGGTTTTCCTCTCAGGTCACAGGTATTTAGACATTCCTGTTCCTGGCAGTTTTCCTTCCTTTTTCCTCTTTCAAAATGGTCATCGGGAGAGTCAAGTCTAAAAAGTATGAACCAAAAACTCCCCAAGCCCGTGAAGTTAGGGCCATCCCTGGACCTGACCCTGTTACTGATACGCAGGCCCACATTTGCGACCCATAGTACCCTTTCAGTATTTCCCACTTCCAGCCTAACCTGTTAGAAAGCCATGTGAAAGGCCAAGACCGGTTCAGAGTTGTTCGGTCTGGCCTGTACTTAGACAAATACAAGTGGTTATGAATTAGACAAATCTTCCGTATGAGAAAACCACTCGCCTCAAAGCTGAAACTATAATTTCCGTCCTCGGAAAAGAAATTTCTCTTCTTGCCAGATCAGACAGCGCTTGATAGTACAAGTGGATTATTCGGAATTGACAGATATGCAAGCCTCAGTGGAGATCTTTGCTACAATGCCCTTTCCAGGAGCATCCATATGGCAGAAATGTAGTAATTTCGTAAATGTGCTAGTCGTCACACCATCCATCCGGTCTCCACCACCTCAGAAGTACAAAGCTGGTTCATCCGCGTTATCGATGCTTCCAACCCAGTCAGTAGCTGCTACACCTCGCTCTTCCAAAAAGTGATGATCATGTTCTGGCCCTAGTGGCCTTTTTACTTTTATTTTCTTACTTTTGTAATATCGGGTGAAATTGTTATTTCACCCTATGAATTTTTATTTTTTGTTCAAGTTGTTTTATTTTTCGGTTGGCTCTCATGCTAAGGCCACTACAACGATGATGAGAGGTGTTCTTCCTCATCATCAATTTTTGATTCTGATAGAGACAAGCAACATAAAAGATATTTCCGTGAACAAATGTTGATCAAAAAATATCTTCTACTAATAGTAGACAAAGAAAAATATAAAAGGAGGACCCTAAGTCAAACACATCGTTCCGAACTTTGAGAATAGAGACTGTTATTGGTAAATTCATTTTTTGTAAAGTTTTTAGGATTTCCTGTGTTGTATTGTTGAAGAATCCCGATGGGAAGAATATAATGAAACAATTTTTGTTGTGAGATGGATTCCTGGTGAGATCAGTCGCAGTTTTGTACTCCATGTTATTATCTAATACAAACGTTTTGGCGCCTTGTCACTCTTTCTATGTCATAAACTTCTGGAATGCGAGCACTTGATTAACTGAGATGAATTTATCTGTTTTAGATACTCATGTCTTTAGTCCATTGTGCTTTAAATATTGCTCAGAGTTATGATATTATGTTCACATGTTTCACTTCATTTACTCATACTTCTTCCTAGGTTGACTACTAATAGATTCTTATATCATACTAAGCCTATTTGTGGTTAATGATTTCTCCATTTGTTTCCATTGTTACTACACTCTTCACACTCTTATATCTGTGCACTGTGTTTCATAATCTGGCCCTTCTCATAACTTGTAGATTAAGATTCAGCTTCAATAATATCTCCATAAGACCCTAATTACTTACTATCGGGTATTGCTACTCATATATCTCTGCTCTCGAGGTCTTGATCCCAGTTTATGAAGTTATAGAAATTGTTTATAAATAAGAAGATTTGTGCCACTGATCATGGAAAGCTTCTTTGAATCTTCTTAGATTTAAGATGACCTAGGCACTGGTCCTTCACACTCAGGGTTGTCTCTAGGAGCTACAACATCTTTTTGGTGCCATTTCCGGGGAGCGAATTTTAATATTATCCCTGGGTACGACAAAATGATGTCCATCCTTCAAAACTAGGTGAGCACAAAGGGTTGAGAGTTGTATATCCCTCACCTTGGCGACTCCATAGTCCTTAAAAAATTCTAAATCTGTTTGCAGTTTTAGCTTATCAGAAGCCTCACTTTAGGTCATATACTTCTCAGCTCATAACACCCTTTGTATCTAATCTAGAAAAATTCTATTCAAAATGATTTGGAAGGAAAAGAAGCCTACACAGACTGACATACCCAAATGTTACCTTGAAGGTTCTCCAGCTTCTTCCCAGCAAGCTCAGGACCAAAGCCCTGGATCCATTGCCAGAGTGCTTCAATACCCGCCAGATAACCCCACTCTTGAACAGCTGAAGCTAGAAGATGATGCAGAGTATGTAGACACATCCAGAGTTGTCCTACACCCTACCCTAGAAGCTGAAGAAATAAAGCAAGTAACTACTTCTCAATTCCTACATGGCTTAGCCAATTTACAGACCACAGTTTAGCATATTCCCACTATCGCCCAGCAAAACCCCTCTCTAGCTCCACCACCTCTCATGGTAGTCCCTAGCTTCTTTTTGAATAAATATGCCCCTCTGGCATTGCCACAGATTCTGAATGATATGCCACAAGACTACATGAAGCACTTGCCCCGGTTTACCGGTGTTACACTGAAAATTGTCATCCTGACATTCTGCTATGTGTATGAGCTCATTATTGCTCATACTTCTCCCTTTGCAAGTCTAACATATCAGTTCCTCATGTCAAGCCTTGAAAATCAGAGAAAAGTTCCTAAAAATCTCCTAAACTTTAGCGTCGCACTTTCTCTCTATCTTTCCTGCGGTCCCGAACCTAATGTTCAGCTCTCTTGCGTCCCTAAACGCACTTTATCTGTGTTAAAAGTGCGGACCCCTGTAAGATCAAAAAGGCACAAGTAAATTCCAAAAATCTCAATAAAAGTAAATTCTAGAAGCCTCTAGAAAGAATCTTGCAGTGGCAGAACCGCTCTTATGAGGTGCATGTATCCCTTACCTTATGGAGCTAACCCCTTGATGTGAGGAGCTTATCCCTTTGAAGGAGGATTCTATCCCTTCATAGTTGGAACAAGAAACCTCCTCTTTTCCACTATAAAAAGAGGCATTGGGTAGCCTCAAGGGGAGTTCAAGCTTTAGAATATTTGAAGTTAAGTGCTGTTGAGATTCAGACTCAGTTGACTAAGACTTTTGTGAGGAGAGATTACATACCTCTATTCGTCTTGGTTGGAGGAGTGCAGAGCTTATCAAAGTAAAGGAGATTCCTGCTTCGGACCCTGGGAAGGCCTGTGCAACATCAAGGCTTAGGTTGTAAGGTTTTCTTTCTTTTGAAATTAATACAAATATACTCATTTTTCTCAATAAGCTTTCAGTTAATGGTTTATTTCATAGATTCCTTGATCACTATGATAAGCATGGTTTATGATGATTTCTATACAAGTGCTATGTAATATTTTGCTTGTTTGTGACTGTAGGTTTACGAGGAAAACTCCTTCAAGTGCACGAGGGACAACAACAACTTCAAACAAGCGTTGGACATACGGTAAGTCTTTTACACCTCTATAGAGCTTTTCGTAGATCATATATGCTTAGAGAAAGATTAGTTTATTTGGCTGTTTGTTGCTAGATACTTTTACTACTAGGGAGATCGGTCTTGTCCGCAAGACGGATTAATCCACACAACAAATTGGCGGCTCCACTGGGGAAACAACGTGTTGTTTTTTATTCTCTTTTATTTTGATTTGAGGAAACGTTTTTCCTGGTTTTTGATTGATAGATATCTGCCTGGGTAGCTTAGGTTTTCTTTTTTTTTGAAAATTTTGAGATCTTTTATGTTTTTCTCTAATTTTTCCTGGGACCGCACTTTGCCTTCTTTGCACAGTGCGGGCATTTTCGCATTTTTCCTCGAGTAAACCGTGCGGTACCGCACCTGTTACTTCTGCAAGCCTGCAGACCCTGTTACAATTTTGAAAAACTCTAGATTTCTTTCTTCAGTTTATCTTTATGTTGATTTAGATTTTTTGGTTTCTGCCCAGATTGATGATTGTTTCTGTCAAAAGCCTTTTGTGAATGAATCTTAGCAGTATTGGTGTTTTGATGATTTTCTAGAATTTTTGCGTTTTGGATTGTTTTTCACTTGGTCTCTGTAGTGACTCGAAGCATTGACTATTTGAAGTACCTTAGATTACATTGGTCTTTTTTTCTTTTTGTTGAATCTGACCTGATTGTGAAATCATCCTTTATTGAGAAATAGAGCTACCTGTTTCTTTGCAAATCTTCGAAAATAAACTTTGTTATAGGTTTTTGAATTTCATTTTTTATAAAAAACATATTTGAGTGTTTTTGATCTGTTTGTTATTCTGGATGAATAGATCCTTAGTTTTCTGAATAACTAAGTAAAACATTCTTCAAAAAAAACTAAAGCTTTTATTCAATTAGATTGTTAAAGTTTGTAGATCTCAGAATTAGTTTTATAGTTTTGAGTGCTTTTAGAAATTTGTAGATTTCTTTTGGAGGAAATTTGTTTTGTAGCTTCAAGTTTTTGAAAGTGAAAGGATTTTTCTTATGAGCTTTGATAATTTGTTTTATTTTGAGTTATTGTTGAAAAGACAAAAATATTTTCTTTCAATTATTATTTATGTTCAAAGAAGGAATTGTTTATTAAAAGAATTACATTCTCCAACTCTTTCTTAATTAGAATTTCATTGAAAGAAAACGACCTGATTATCATTTTTAGGTGCATTTTTAGTGTTTTTTGAAAGTTGAGTCTTCACACCATCAAAGTTTCATTTCTGCACCCATTGACTTAAGAAACAACTCCTAAAAGTAACGCTTAATTAAAATTCATCTAGTAATATTTTTATTTTCTAGGGCTCTTATCACCAACATAGCTTAGGCTGGTATCTTGGAGTAGGGAGTAATTAAATCTCCAATATAGTAAAAACAAACAAGTAGACAAATCTTGCAGTAGGAAATAAATCCAATTGTAATTTGTATAATCTGGGAAGCTTCTCTTAAATAAGTCAATCACGAGATCATGTCTGAACCTTTGAGACAATCAATTCTGTTTCATTGGGGAAGATATAAGATTTTGCACGCATTACAAATGGTAAACCTCGGATTAACCATTGTCGAGGAGCCTGGGGTCACATGTCGGTAAACCTCAGATTAACCATGTCGAGGAGCCTTCAAGGGGATTGAGCTTTGTTACTCCGCCCTTGCACGTGAGATCGGATCGTAGACTGTTCCCCCAGTTATATTTGTTACTGTTGGTAACATTAGTGTCCACAAACTTAAGATTATTTGATGCAGGTAACCCTGCATAACCCATAATCTTTCCTCTCACCTACATATAACATGTGCAATCCAATAACTGCCCACATAAACACTCCAAGTCCGGTAAATTATATACATTATCATTCGCGGAAGCTTGTTTCATACGGTTATAATCTCATGGTTTATAAAAACCATACTTGAAATCAAACCCAACTTCATAAACTCAAATACTTTCGCATCAAAACCAATTCCAAGATAACAAAGCTTTTCAATGTTCCAAAATGAATTTTCAATTATGGTCATTGTTAGAGTCGGTCTTTACATCCCTCCGTCAGAGATCATTTCTCTTATTTCATTTCATTTTTTAGGTGTCTCATTCCGCTCATTCATCTGCATTCCGTTAGGGGCATGCCATTGTCTGACGGAAGGGCTTTGTTCTCTCATTTTCCCTCATGCTTGTACCTGTTGGGTTGGTCAAAATTTCTCAAAATTCATCAAAGTTCAGTTCATGTCATTTATAGTCATAGATGCTATTTTGGTCAAAAAGAGTCATTTTAGTTTCTAGGTCTAGTGTTTGGTCTTTAGTAATGTTAAATAATGCCCGCAGGCCATGAGGAGGCTTTCAATAAGTTTTCAGTTCAAAATTTTCATCGTTAAATATGCTTGAGGATGTTTCTTTTTCAAAACTCTGTTTTGAAGAAGAAATTGTCAAATTTGTTTTTGTAATAAATATATATCTTTCCGCCATGTTGTACTTCACCATGCAAACTCTGGTCATCCTTTGCCAAGGTTCGACGCCATCATACCTGCAAAAATCAACCAATTTCATCATTCAAGCTTAGAAATTCAGTGAGGAAACAAAAAGACAGAGTTTTATTAAATGAAAAAGTGCCAAAGTCAAAAACATTACAAAATGGGTTTTGAGAAACAAAAATTAAAACCATCTCTTTTCAAGATATTTCTCAAAGTTATTTATTCATTTGCATCAAGAGATATTCAGAAAATCCAAGAGGAAAGTTGATGTTGAAGTTTGGAGGGACAAAGCTGTGTTTTAGAAGGGCAAACTGTGTGTTTGACGACAGCGCGACGCATTGGGATAGGCCGCGGCGCACCTAGACGACGCGACACATAGAGCTGAAATACACAGTGTAATTTCTAAAGGGCACGTCACACCCACATAACGCGACACATTGGGCTTGTGCGCGGCGCACAGAGCCCCCAAGGCCAAAAGCATCTTCGCTCCATAAAAACTCGATTTGTTTCAGCTCAATTTTCTCCAAGTAAGTTTGACAAAGCCTGTTTAATGATTTTTAGTTATGGTGCCATGGTTTAGAAGCGAAGACATCAAAGAATTGAGTTGGTGAAACATAAACCCCATACCCATATTAAAATCTGCTCCATAGGGTTTGTAAAGAGGTGTTGAAAGTTGTTTGGTGCTATGTTATTGTCGTTGACCACCATATTCTCCCTTTCCTCATTGTCACACTATCATACCACAGTTTCTTCTCCCATTCCCACTGTCCCATATCCCTTATACCCTTTGTCCCATGTTTTAAATCCCCAAACCCTATCACTTGCCACCACTTCCCTTCATTGATAAAATCCTAATTTCCACAACATTCAAGGGCTGCTTCATTTTCCTTGAGTCCACTTGACTCGGGAATTTTTTGCCATTTCATTGACTCTTGTTCCTAAAAACTACCCCCATCACTATCACTCATTCCCATTTCACTATCCCAAATCCCCTTATTCCCTATACTTATCCCTTTCTCCACATCACTTATAAATCCCCAAATCCCTAAGTCCCCCCAAACAGTGATTGTCCTCACACTTAAATCTCATTTGACAGTCCTTTTTCCCATTGTGACATTTCCTTGCAGCCTTTCATTACATATGTGGCACACTTGATATTGAAAAACATACACCAAACTCTTGTTTTCACCATACATATATCAGCATATACTTGTCAAACACCTTGTTTTCAGCATCATGTCAGAGAAAAATTCATCATATGAGTAGGGATATGAGCAGGACAGTGATTCAACCGCAGAGCTAAATGTACCAAGGAGGTCTCATAAAAGTGGTAGGCACGTCAGGGAGGAGCCCACTTCTTTGGCTCAATTGCAGGCCTGCCCGCTTGCAATGACATGCTTTCAGCAACATTCATGTTTTCGGTATTGTGAGCTGAAATCTCAGATTCAACACCATCAGGAGTTGGTTCGCTTATTTGTCGTACATTTGCGTGATGGTCATGTAAACCTTGCTGGAGTGAACTTCACCTTGACACCAGAGACCATTTCTGAGGCAACCGGGATACCAAACATTGGTGAGGAGTGGAATAAGAGACAACAGCTGGATAGAGCATATTATGAACCTTACATCAAGCCTGGATATTTGAGGCAGCTAAGCAGAGTATTCTTGTTCTGGTTTCTGAAAGAGTCCTATGCGCCATTAATGAAACTCATCATTAGATACTTCAGCTGTGAGGGTAGATTCTCACGTCTTTATGCATACCATATCAGACTTTTGATGCATTTTATGAGAGTGGGATTGATGAGTATTCCATATTTCATGTGTCGAAACATAGAGTGGATGACTACCCTGGTGCAGAAGAAGACTCCAGAGTAGCAACATAACAGCATTTATCATTATGCACTCATTAAAATCATTGTAGTACATCATCTTGGATTGCAGGGCATTGCATGGGATGAGTTCATTTCCCGTGACTTCTTTGCAGCCCCTCAGCCTCCTTTCGAGATTGTTCATGATGAGGGAGAGCCTTTGCATCAGTTTGAGTTTCCCGAGACTGAGCCTATCAGTGCTCCAGTGTATGTGACATATCAGAGAGGCCACAAAGCCTTATTTACGGCAGCACGACGAGTACTATCTCCACCAGGGGTGGAAGGGATCTCGTTGCCTTCATCAACAGCGCGAGTACTATCTCCACATGGCGTGGAAGGGGTCTCGCCTTCTACATCAGCATAGGTACAGGACAGAGGCAAGAATCCTATGCACGATGAGGGCCCTTCAGGAGGCCAAGACACTGATTTTCTATTGATCGATGTTGATTCGAGCTCTCCCAGCTCAAATCTGAAAGAAATCATCCAAGAGAAAAAATCTGAGATCGACACGCTGACCGAGAAATTGCAGAGACCTCAGTGGGTTATAAATTACTTGGAGCGGCGGAATAAACAACCGGAGGATCAGCAGACACTCATAGAGTTGCGGCAAATCCGTGAAGACTGTGAATTGGCCCAGAAGAGACCAGGTGACATGACACCCTTTGAGAGAGAGACTTGTCTTACGAGTGTCAAAATTCATCTGAAGAAGTTGTTGGTGAAGGCCAATAGGGACAAAAACATTCTCAAACATATGAAAAACCATTATTGGGCTCGCACACACGTTTGCAGAGCCAGAATGAAGATCTTGAAGGCGAGATTGAGAAAAGCACTGAGATGTCGGAAAAGGCCTGATCCACTCCAAACTTGGCCAAAGCATCCTTGGCTGAGCATGAGACATGATGGGAGACATTCACTCCAAATTTCAGCAAATTTGGAGAAAATTTTGTCATTTTTGAAAATTTTGGTTGCAAAACAAGTTTTTTTGCCCGACGCGTCGCGCCACCCAACGCGCGCTTATGATTGGGACATCTTCTGGAGGAAAAATTGATATTTTTGGGTTTGTTATGGTAAATTATGCATGCTCAGGAATGGCTGAGAGATTTCATGAAGTTCTGGGTGGTCTTAAAGGTCAAAAACACTCCAAAAATGGCCTTTCTGCCACTTTTTGCAACAGCAGGAACCAGTCTTGGGAGATTGCAGTTTTGGAGGAGCAAATGAACTCCAAATTGAAAAATTCCACTTGGGTTGGATAGCAGACATCCAGGGCTTTCCAACGAGCTATCATGAGCTCAATTTTGACTTCAGGAAGTGCCTCAAAAATAGGCTCAAAGTGGCGCGATGCATTGAGTTTTTAAGCACAGCCCATAGAGGAATTTTGCCCAAATTTCACTTTTCAGCTCAGAAATTCAGCCAGTTTGACTAGTTTCACTTTTGGATGTAATTATTGATCTATCTTGATGTAATTTGTGGCTATGATGTAAATTTGGCATTTTTTTACTTTTTCTAGAGGATTCATTCACTAAAAAGTGAAAATTAAGTGAATGGATCAGTTTCCTAGCATATAGAGGCAAGTTGTTTGGCTGCCTAGATTTCAGTTCCATGTTTAGAATTGATTGAAACAGCTCCTAGAAGGATGAGCTCGACCCATAGAGGCATGGGAAGGGGTTAGGATGGTCTATATATTGTATCTTTTGAGGCATTTTCAGGGTTGGACTCTTGGGAAAAGTTTGGCACTCCATTGTATATCCATTTTCAGTTTTTGGCAAAGGAAAGACCAGAGTTTTGCAGCACTTGTTGGGATCCTTGTGGCTTCTGAGTTTTGATGATTTTCTTCTCATGTTATTGTAAGTTTCATTAATGTTATATTTTTTCCATTTCCCTTCTCTTTTCTTCTGAATTAAACAAATGAGTAACTGAGGTAGAAGTCATTGATTTGCTAGTGCTTTGCCTTAGACTTTTGTTTAGTTTTATATGTTTTTCGCCAGTTTGAAGAGGATCCTTGCACTCTCTTGCCCTCTTAAGCTCCTCGGCAGTATTTTCAATCCATTCATTTGATCTCAGACATCAAAGCCGCTACCTACCTTGCCCCAACTTGAACTCTGTAAGAATTTGGCGTCATCCCCAAGCCCAAAATTGTTTTTCCCTTTTTCCAACAAAAACCCCTAAAAATCAAAATCAAACCCTCCTATTTGTTTATCTAGCCTAAGATCAGTTGTCGTTTTATTCATCTCAAGCCCCTTTTGAATATTTTCATTGAGATTGACCCAGAGAGAGCCCTCTCCTGTCCTCGTAGGGCTAGCTACGAGGCTGAGCGTGGTTTGGTGTTGTCCTTTTTCTGCCTCATTTCAGCCTAAGGTGGATTTGGGAGCTAACAGTCATCATAACTCATATTCCAAACTCAACTTCATTCCTTACCACTTGTACAAAGGCTTCCTCTGCCTTCTGTTGTACATCATGAGAGGCGTTATCCAAAGCTTTATCTGCAATTTTCTGCAAAGATACGCAATCTGCTTGAATCCTTAGTTTCCCCAGCGCTGACAGGCTTCAAGCAATGCTGGTGGAGTCTTGGCATCAGCCTCCAAACAAATTTCAAAGCTATCACAGTACACCACTTCAATCGCCCAAAGTGCCACAGGTTTACAAATGAACTTTGGTTCCATTATATAAGTGCGCCTTTGTCTTTTAACAAGCTAGACATTTTTTTTAATCAAATCCAACCTCTACGCAATCATCGCCAATCAAAATAATATTTGCCCCACACAACTTATACCCATTCCACTCAACACAATAACAAATCTGGTCACGGTAAATACAAATGTGCTTACCTCCATGAATGCTGCAATCGATTCATTCTGCATTTCATTACTGTGGCTTCCACGAAACCCCATTCAGTTACCATTCGATTTACTTTAGAACATGGAAATCGATTGAATTCTATTTCCGGCAAACTCAATTAATTCACATACCTTCATACTTCACTGGTCGACCTTGTCTAATTGGACAGTCGATGCCACTGTAACTTCCTCCAATTCACTTCACTCCATGCTCAGTTCCTTCACTGTAGCAAATTCATAAAGTTCAGATTTGTTCAAAAGCTGAATAATATTCAACCACGACTTACCAGTCACATTACATTAGTTATGCCTCTGCAATTGTGTGCGTTGGCCCAAACAGTAAACCTCGACCACACCAGATTAAACCGCCTACACAATTCAATTGCACCTCTCTTTATTCAGTTTTGACCACGCTTCTTCTACCTCAACGTCCGACTAGGAAGTTTCAAAGCCAGTCTTTCATTGAAAACGAATATCCACACATCGGTTCAACTACTTTCAGATTCACTCCATTCTTATACGCTTCTGTACGCGTTCATGTTCCTTTCACGTGTGAACTCTGCAATTTTAAACAATACATTTTCTTTGAAAGTTCGCCTTCATCCTACAGTTTGCACAGAGAATTTAACAATCTCTGCATCCATCCTTTGGATTCGCTTGTCAAAATATTCCAACTTCAAACTTTCATGACGCATTCTCCTTCACTGCTATTGGGTTCAACAATTAAAATCGATTCTAATTGAGTTCCAAAGGAATAAACAGAGTTTTAAAAAACAACAGCCTGTGCCATTGATTTACGCTTGTCCAATTCTGAAATTGAAGAATTTTCAACGCTACAGACCATAATTTATGTAGCCATGCTCATTATTTCTTCAATTCGGGTTTCAAAAGATCTGTAGAAGATTGTTTGAGTTCTTTAATACACGAATTCCATAGTCAAGTAACCCCTACGATGCATTCTGGCAATTAACTGCTGTGTATTTTAATTCCATTTAACAAAATCTCAATGGATTTCAAACTCCAGAATTTCAGGACCCCATAATTACATTACAAGACTGGAAAGTTCCATCAACATGTCTTACACAATACTCATTTCAGTGAAGCAATTATATTCCTCAACTTAAAAGTCTATGGCGAATTCTTTCAATGTCTTCGATCTATTCAGAGATTAATGCAATAGTGTTCAACCACACGCATTTAAATAAGTGAATATTCACTCTCAGTTCATACAATCGACCCACATAGTTATGAAAAACACAGTCTTCAATATTGACAATGAAAAATACTTACAAACTTTATCTTCGCTAGATATTCAACATTCATGGCCTTCCAATTGCCCGGAGGCTTACAAGCTTTAGCTGTCCAAGCCTCACCTTCTCCTCTCTATTCTATTCTACCTCCCCTATTTGCATTTGAGGCCTACTAATTTATACAAATTAAAAATGCACTAATTTGAGTTCAATCCCTTTAAAATCTCAACAAATCCCCAAATCTCTCAACATCCCTATAAGATAGATTTTTATCCCTAAAACCTTGCAACTAATTCTAACTTAAGCTCCATCATTAATTCTAAATTATCTCAAGGCTAATTTCTCTCATGTTTCCAGTTGTTTGGAAACATTTACAAATTCTCACATATAATTAATTAAAAACATAATTAATCACTCAAAAATAATATTAATATTTACATGAAATTAATAAATTTTCAAAAACATAAGACCCCTAAAATACAAGGTATTTCTCCGAGCTAATGCTCCTGCATCATTATTTCCTAAGGTGACGGTGAAGGAAATATCTCACTGTACTTGGAGCAGACGTCAACTAGACTCACTTGGACTCTCTGGGGGTTCTCTTCACACGAGATGGTTTTGGGAGGAAACTTGTGCCAGTCTGTTTCATTAAGCAGGGTGTCAGAGTAACTGTTCCAACCGCCCTTTCTGTATTAAATTTCTACTAAGTTGGATTTCATCACCAACTAGTGTTTTTAGTACGGGAAGTTACTATTTTTGTGTGGTTTGAACTCTTATATTTTTAAGCGTGTGATTCAGTTGTTTGTTTCTTTAGAAAATTTAGGTGTTTTCATTGAAATTTTCTTTGTTTGCGTGTGATTAGTTAATATTTAATCGTGGCGGAATTACCGAGACAATCCCGGAGACTACAAGGGAAACCCCCTGAATATACACCAAGTCAGCTTGAAGGGCTTCGTGCTCTGGTCTCATCTAGCAGCGGTAGTATTAGATCAACAGAAATTGGAACTTCATCTATAGTGGTTCATCCTGATCATCAAATACCCACAACATAACACATTCAAGAGCCGATTTCAGTTTCTGAAGTTACTGGTAGTATTTCTCCTACCAGTGAACTAGCTGACGAACCTGAAATCTCTGAACCTGAAACTGAACCTTCTGTTTTGAAAACATCCTCAGGATTTATTATGCCAACTTCTAGCGATCCTGGTTCACCTAGGGTAAGAAATATTGTCACTGAAAATCTTCCATCTAGACTAATTTCTATTGAAGAACTTACTAATCCAGACGAAGAGTTATCTCTTCCCGAATCCCCTTAGTCTTTAAATCTTAGGGAACGTGAATCAATTTTCTACAGCCCTATTTGAACTAGTGCTTGGTATCTATCCTTAACAATTTTTTTAGAGAATCTGGGTCTTTCTTTTTCTCCACCTTGAATTCCATTTCATCCAACACTCAGAGGTTACTATATGTCATCCATTATGGCAGGAGAGTCATCCATGTTTTCCCAGACACCGAAAGCATTTTTACATGGTGGTCCTTCTATTCCTTCAAGATATCAGGCTCTGTCTGGTACTTTATCAGGGGCAGCTCCTCAACTGATTGAAAACGTGTTGTCATCTGGTTTAAGTGGAATTAAAACTGAAACGTTGAATGCAGAGAAAATCTTTACGATGTCTGGTAATATTCCGAATCCTCAACCTCAAGGCAGTCAGTTACCGCATGGAGGGCAATCTTAGGGAAATCTGTTACCGCCTGGGGGCAACCTCAAGGTAGTCAGTTACCGCCTGGGGCGAAACCTTCAGGAAGTCATTTACCACCTGGGGTGCAACCTCAAGGTATCTTTTTCCCAGGAAAAACTGTGGAATCATATTATTTTGGGGGACAACCCCAAGGACAGTACATACCTCAAGCATATCAACCTTCAAGACAGTACATACCCCAGGGTCAACCCCAATCTCAATATGCTCCTCAGGGTCCTTATCAACCCCAGCTTCAGTACGCGCCTCAGGGTTATCAACCTCAAGGTCAGTACCCAATTAAGGGTTACCAACAGCCTTCTGGTCAGTCATCTATACAAGGAGCCGAAAATTTACCACTTACTTATCAACCCTATGTTAAACCAGGTTATGGTACTTACGTTAAACCTTATGTGGGACAATACCCCAGAATGAATATGGTGTGGGATCTGTCCCAATATCAATAGCCTATGCAGCCTAATGTGCAGTTGCCTTTTCAATCTGGACAGCCTTTGGTTTCTGGTCCAACCCAGCAACCTGTCCAGCCTACTATTCAAATTCCTGCACCTAGTTCTGTTCAGCAGTCTGCACCTAGTACACCTCAGACTCCGCCTCAAACTGCTACAACGTCTGTTCAACCTGTAACACCTGTTTCTGGAGTATCTGTAGCACCAAGTTCGTCTATCCCTACATCTGTGCAAATCCCTCAAGTCTCTGTACCCCAGTCAGGACCTTCAGTTCAGACTTCGGTTCAGATGCCTGTAGGACAAACCGGTACAAGTACAGTTGTCACAAGTCAACCACAATTTATGTATCAACCGTACCAGGGACAGCCTCAATTTGGTCCCTTTTCACAAAATCCAAGTTATCAGTATCAACCGTACCCTGGCTATACTTATCAATAGCCTCAACAACCCCACTTTGGTCCAGTTAATCCTGGTTTTCCGAGAGGTTACACAATTCCTAATGCAAATCCGATTCCTAGTTATCCTGGGCATCCACCTCCTGGAACTGATTTGGCTACTCAAGGTTTTCGTGACCCTAACCGTTAGTTACCATTTATTGCAACTTTGGATTTACCTGATTTGACGCACCTTACGAATGATCCAATTTTCTATTATCCGTATTGGCCGCCAATGCCGCATAAGTTTCCCAGTGATATAACAAAATTCGAAGGTAAGTCAGGAGAGGATCCATCAAATCACGTCATGACTTATCACCTCTGGTGTGCATCTAATTCAATCATTGATGATTGGATTCACTTATGTCTTTTCCAAAGAACTCTTATTGGTCTTGCAGCCAAATGGTACATTGAGTTACCATGAGGCTCGTTTAATAATTTCAGTCAGTTAGAAACTACCTTCTTAACTCATTTTCAGTTGCTTGTCAGATACGACAATGGCACAGAATTATTAACTTCACTAAAACAATCCACGTCCACTTATATTTCTGATCATATTCATGAATGGTGACGTATAAGGTGTTTGGTGAAAGTTTACATTCTGGATCAAATTTTGGCGGAACGGTTTGTTAAATCATTGTTACCCAAAATCACTAAAGATGTAGCTAAGGTTGGTGTTGTTACTAAAGAGAAAGTAATTGCTCAAGCTCAGTACCTTGACCTCGTTTATACGCAGTCAGGTACTTTACATGAAAAAATTCCCAACCTTCCAAAACAAGGTCAAATAGCTGTTGATCCTTCAGGGTCTCATGCCGCTGATGGTATGATTGGTATCGTCAATACTAAAAGCAAGAAGAAATCTTCAAAGAATTCTTCTCCTATTATAACTTTACCAGATTTCCTGAAAGGAGAATCTTCCCCCAAAATTTCTGCCAACATTCATGTCGTAGAGACATCTACGGCCAAATATAAATCCGGTGGTAAAAAGAAAGGGAAGAATAAAAAAAAAAAGAATTCAAAAGAGAAAACTGATAAAAATGAATCCAATGACGAAAAACGCAAACCTCGCTATCCTTGTTACATTTGTGACGAGGATCATTTTACTAAGGAATGCCCACATCGAGTAGAGGTTGCAAAATTCGTTAAAGGTTCACAACAACCTGTTGTCTGGAAGGATCCTTTTCCGACTCAAGATAGCAAGATGGTTGGTTCCACCTCGACTACCTCAGAAGAGCCAATTTTGATGATGTCTCATGTAAGGATTGCGACACGAGTGCAATATTATGGTACTAAGAATCCTATTGATGGTAAATAAGCAGAATCTTCTATTGCAAATACCTCAACTAAACCTCCTCTTGTTTCTGGTCTGCTACAGATCGAGAAAAAAAATCCAGACTTAATAATCAAACCACCTATTAAAGGTGTTCTTCGTAAATCAGCTTTCAATCCACATGCAAGAGTTGCTCAGAATTACAACATTGTTGAAGACTTAGCTATTTCCCCTTCAACAATGTCCGCTTTGGAAGTGCTGCAATCATGCCTAGCACAGTATAAATTTCTTTTTTCTGCCATAGGAGCTGTAGATATTCAGGATTCTAACCTTATAATCTTTGATTTAGAGAATAGTACGCCTCTCCTACCTCACCAAATGGCTTTCCAAATTCCAGTGTTAGTAAAAAACAGACCGATCTTTTGGACTGTAATTGATGAGGGAGCTTCAACGTGTATTATGTCGATTCAGTGTTGGAAATCGCTTGGTTCTCCTACACTCAACCAATCTCCGACGATTCTTAAGGCTTTTGATGGTCGAGGTTTCCATCCTTTTGGTATTTTGCAGGATTTACCCATAGGGGTCAAAGGTAAAACCGTAAATCGAGATGTGGAAGTGGTTGATGCCCCTCTAGATTACAACCTTCTCCTGGGTCGTAGTTGGACTTATGCTATGACTACTGTTGTTTCTTCAGTCTTTCGACTCATAAAATTTCCATATCAAGGAAGGATCGTTACAATAGATCAGTTAACTTATTTTTCTTCCGACCCAGCCTCTACAAAAACAATCCAGCACGTTGGTAAAACGACTATCCCTTATAAGGATGTTGGAGTAGGTTTGATTAGAGATTCTGGTTTACTAGGAACTTTTTCCTTTCCTCCTCCTAATGTATCACCTTCTATTGCAACTATTCACATGATTTTGTCAGACACTGTTATGTTTGATGATCCTTGGATCGTACCTTCCGACTTCGAGTTAGATTCAATTGATGGCATGATGCCTTCGAGTCCATTTGAAATTGCATACCAGGTTGTACAGTCACTTTCCAACCCCTCCTCAACTGAAATTGATCCAATGAATGGGATCCATGAGGAATCACTTTCTATATCCAGTTTAGCCACAACGACATTTCCTGATCTTGTTCATATTGATGAGAAAATTTGTGAATTTCTGACTGTTGATGATTTACCATGGGAATATCTACATCATTGATCTTCATTTTTACCTGAACTAGATCATTTTGAAGATGATTTCGCTTCAATTTTTACTGCTGAATATGTCAAAGAACCCCAGAATCCATTGCGAAATCTTGATTCTGAGTTAAATTTGGAAAATATCTCTCGAATGGTTCCAATTGATATTTTAGTAAAACCAGGAATAATTGAAAACATTCATATAGGTGCTTGTCGTACTGAAGATGAAATTCAAACTTATAAAGCCCTATTTCAAGAATTTCGTGATGTGTTTTCCTGGTCCTACGAATAAATGCCAGGAATTGATCCGTCAATTATCGTACATGAAATCAAGACTTACCCAGATGCCAAACCTGTTCGTCAACGTCTATGTCAAATACATCCTAGAAAAGCTGCTGCTATCAAAGCAGAAGTTGAAAAATTACTTTGTGCAGGTTTCATTTATCCAATTCCCTTAACGGATTAGGTATCAAATATTGTTCCTGTGACTAAAAAACAAGGAACGATACGAGTATGTATCGATTATAGGGATATTAATCGAGTTTGTCCTAAAGACAATTATCCAACCCCTATATTGATCAAATAATTGATGATTGTGCCGGTAGTGAAATGTTTTCCTTTATGGATGGCTTTTTTGGGTACAATCAAATAAACATACTCCCTGCTGATCATCCAAAAATAGCTTTTATTTGTCCATGGGGGACGTTTTCTTATTGCAAGCTACCCTTTGGATTGAAGAACACTGGAGAAACTTTTCAAAGGGCTATGTCTTATGCGTTTCATGACATTAAGCACATTGTGCAACCTTATCTTGATGATTTACCTACTCATTCATCGCGTAGGGCTGACCATCTCACTCACTTACGAGCTATCTTTATGAGATGTCGGCATTATCGAATTAGGCTGAATCCACACAAATGTGTTTTTTGTGTAGAATCAGGTCGCTTACTGGGATTTGTTGTTTCGAAAGCAGGCATTCGCGTCGATCCATCGAAGGTCGAAGCTATTGTTAAATTACCTCCTCCTTCGACTTTACACCAACTCCAAAGATTGCAGGGGAAAGAAAACATTTTATGTCGGTTCATTCCTAACTATGCCGAGCTTACAAAGGGTTTTACTCAGTTTCTGAAACAGAACATTCCATTCTTTTGGGATGAGATCGCTGATCGATCTTTTGATGCACTTAAACACGCGTTGACCCATGCACTGTTATTGCATCCTACCAACTACAACTAGGATTACGTTTTGTACCTTGCTGCTTCTCATTCCACTATTGGGATGGTTTTAGTTCAGGAAGACAAATCTAACACTGAACATGTGATTTACTATCTTAGTCAAAATATGCATCCGACCGAGATCAAATACACACATGTGGAGAAATTGGCATTGGCAGCTGTTCAAGCTGTCCAAAGATTTAGACACTACATCTTGTTACGTAAAACCACAGTAATTTCTGATTGCAACCCTATGAGGTACATTTTAACAAAACAATTGCTAGGGGGCAAGTATTCCAAATGGATAGTCATCCTGCAGGAATTTGACTTGGAATTTGAAAAATCCAAGGCAAAGAAATCTTTGGTATTTCTGAAACTAATGTGTGATTTCCCCTCTACTGATACTGAAACTGTGGCAGAAGATCCCATTGCGGACGAATCTCTGTTTCTTAATAGTACTCTCGATCCATGGTATGGAGATGTTATTGTTTATCTCCAAACCCAATATTTTCGGCCTGAAATCTCACGATCTCAGCGACGGAAAATCTGCTTCCAATCCAAGCAGTACAATATTATTGGTGATACACTCTATCGTCGCGGAGCGGATTCTATTTTCTGACGCTGTCTTGTTCATGAAGAAGTTAAAAAGGTTTTAAATGACTGCCATTCTGGAGCATGTGGCGGTCATATGTCTGGGTATGCCACAACCCAAAAGATACTACGCGCTAGTTATTTATGGCCGTCATTATTCAAAGATTGTATTTATGCAGTCTGGAAATGCCACAATTGTCAACTTTTTGATCGTAAGATGTGCGCGCCACTCGCTCCTCTTCATACCATAATTGTTGTTGGTCCTTTCGCGAAATGGGGTATCGATTTTATTACATGTAACCCTCACTCGGCCGGGGGGCATGCGTATATTATCTTAGTAGTAGATTATTTTACTAAGTGGGCCGAGGCGATGCCTACATTTTCGACTTACGGAAAGACTACTGCAACTTTCGTATTTAATCACATAATTGCTAGGTTCGGTGTTCCTCAAGCCATTATTACAGATCATGGAAATCATTTTCGGAATGTCAGGATGACTGAACTGACAGATCAACTTGGACTGCGTCATGATAGTTCCACTCCATATTATCCGCAAGCCAATGGTCTGGTTGAAGCCATAAATAAATTTTTAGTCACCATGATTAGACGAATTATTGGTATTCATAAAACGAATTGGCATTCCATGTTATTTTCAGCACTTTGGGCATATCGAACCTTAGGAAAAACATCAACTGGTTTCACTCCCTTTCAACTCGTTTACGGTTTGGAAGTTGTGTTGCCGATTGAATGAGAAATTTCGTCACTAAAATTAGCCATAGAATTACTCCTAGCTATATCTGAAGAGGAGAAACGTTTCTTGTACTTGGCTCAGCTAGATGAGAATTGACGAAATGCTACAATAGCAAACGAGGCTCATGTTAAACGAATAAAAGCTCATTATGATAGAAGTGTTACCCCTCGAAATTTTTCAGAAGGAGACCTAGTCTTAGTTTATGATCAAGCCAACGATAATCTAGGAGCTGGGAAATTCATGCCCATGTGGCATGGCCCTTTCATTGTTAAGCGAAAGCTAGAAAAAGGGGCCTATGAGCTGATAGATTTTGACGGTGTCCCTTTAGATAAACCCAGAAATGGACTTTATCTTAAGCGATATTATGCTTAAGCTTGGTGTGGAGATTTTTTATTAGATTAAATTTCTTTACTGCTGGTGTGTCTTAGATTAGAAAAGTGTGCCTAGTTTAGAAGTGTGTTTTTTATCACTATTCATGCTTATCTGAGTTTTACTCCTGATATTGCAGATGTCGACGTCTCTTCAAACCTACATTGGTTTTGCTGATGGTGCTTGTCATAGTACACGGAACATTTCTTCCGCAGCTTGGGTTATCTATTCACCCTCTGACGAGTTAGTATCCATGCATGGGGTAAGCCTTTGTCAAACAACAAATAACATTTCTGAGTATAGTGCAGTGATTGAGTTATTATCTGAATCCATATCGTTTGAAATTCGGAGTTTGATTGTTAGGTTGGATTCTGAACTTGTTGTATTACAGCTTAACAGGGTTTATGCCATTAGAAATCCAGTGTTATTATGGTTATTTTTTAGATTTTGTCTCTTGGAATGCGAATTTGATTACATTGAATATCAACACATTCCAAGACATTTAAATACATTAGCAGACGCAGTTGCTTCTACTATGATAAATCGACATTTGCAATGATAAAAACAGTAAAACAAACAACATCCATAATATGTACACAGATAGCCGGTAAATAGTAATATATCATAGTATAGAAGTGTTTTCAAAAAATATACATCGTCTTCGATCATAGGTTGGAAACACCTTATGATCGGCAAAATGATAACACAAAAATTCAAAAATATGAGTCTACAACACGATCCTCCCATCACTGATGGTGATCACGATAAGAAACCACTGCCTGGGCCACCCTACATAGGAACCTCCTAAAAGGTCCTGGAACACCAATCACGTATCTCTGCACTCTGAGTGGAATCTCATCTATGCCCGTCTCTAGAATATCTAGAGTCAGATGCTCTAGATGATGCTCTAAATTAGACAGTATTTCTGCTGATTGGCCTACTGGGGCTGGTGCGGCTGCAACTGGTTGTCTTCTGTTATAAGGCTGGAGATGGGCTAGTCGCAGTGTGCCTGCATCTGCATTCAAAAAAAATTTGGTTATTAATTTTCAAGACAATCAAAATACAAAAAAAATTAGAACTTAGAATTTGTTGAAAATGATTTTACCTGTTTCATCGCATTATTCCCCTGCTGGGAGATTCATCTCTCAGTCACTGCGGAAATCTATCCCGGCATATGGAAAGTCCCCTATGACAAAAATTTGGCGGTCCAGACAAGGAAAATATGAAGGAGGAAATCGAACAATCTCAGCGCCCTCAATATCGTGACGGGCCATCAATGCAACCGAACGAACCATCCTAGGTTCTCGGGGTCGACCAACATCGACAGGAATACTCTACGGAGCCAACATGGGGATCCTCTCTAGAGAAAAAGTGACCACGATGGATCCATATCCAAAGTTATTTAGTTTTCCATTTTTCTCTCTAGTTAGTTGGCCTTTTACATTGGCCAACACAGCTTCGCACTAGTTGAAAATAGTGCCTCGAAAACAATCCACAGCAATGCGCATCTGGGAACCGGTAGCTACATGCAGTGCTGCACTCCCACACAGTCTGGTAATATTAAACGCAATAACTTTCAACTCAGGACGGATGCTAGTTTTTATATCAATCCATTTGTCCCTGGGTTCTGCCTCATCATTATAGAATTCTTGTCGAAGACTAGCGACAGTTTGGCCACCTGGCCTAGTCCCAAACAGGGAAAGTTGTTCGCCCCTCTTGGACAAACCAGTCAGAAAATAAATATCCTCCAGCTCAATTTCAAGCCGGTGGCCGCCAATAATGAAACACTGGTCCTGCACGTTCAACATGTTTACCAGCCATGTCAGGAGGTCTACCTATCCCCTCATGCCCTGAATGGCCCAGAATTTATACAAACCGCATGCTCTTAATGCCTGCATTGTGGGAAAATGGAGCATTGCGGCGTCATCCACATCCTCATGCTCACTTTCTCTCCAAATCAACATCTTGCTAATCCTACAATGCATAAAAAGATATGTTAGAACAATCTAATTTGAAAATTTTTGGGCGCCAAATGAGAAATTTGATTTTGAAATTTAAAAACGTTGGGACTGCACTTTCCCTTTGTACACAGTGCGTAGGAACGCACGTGCTCTGTAGGAAAAGTGTGGACCCACGACTTTTTTCTACATAGGAAGAGGTCGGGGTTTGCAGGTCCCATGTGTGGCACCTGCGGACCTCCGCAGGCGATTTATTAAACTATATTTCTCTCTTAAAAATAAAATCTAAGGCCTAAAAATGAATTGTAAATGGATGAAATGCAAGCTTAAGAGGTCGTGTATTACCTGGGACTGACGGTTCTCGATTTCGTCAGACGGATTTTCTAGAATCTTTACAGGAACTTTTTTACCCAAAAGCTTCTACTTTTCACTCTGAACTTGAATGGTAAAAGTGAAGTTGAAAAACTCCTTTTTATAATTTTTTTCGAATAGATGAATTTTTAATTTGTTTATTTTTCACTTTAAAAAGGGTATTTTGAAAGCATTTTTACTTATCTTAAACATGTATGTGTAATGTTTCAAGTTTTTGTGCAGAAATTGGATTGTTCAGGAGAATTGATCATTTTTCAACAAAAAGAGCATACTTTTATCACTTTTTCGTACTTTTTCAAAAATTCTAAAAAGCGAAACATTGGAGTTCTTTTAAGCCCTTTTCACACTCTCTAAACATGAAAAGATCTTCGAGTAATTGACTATTCGAACTCGTTAAAGGAAATGAACAGTCCTCCCTTCAGTATAAGTTTACCCCTTTTCCGGACCGAAATGGACTATTTACGAAAAAGGTATACGTTGACTAATCATGGTCAATAGAGTTCTCTCCTACATTATTTTATCCTTTTTCGGGCTTGAGAGACTAAATTTACGAAAACACACCCATGGATTTTTCTTTTCAAGTTTTTTCTTCTCGATTCTCAGTTCGAGAAAAACACCGAGTTTCTCTTATACCGGACTGTTAAATTTAGACAACAAGAAAGACCGTTCACCTTTAACAGAACGGGACCACTCCTTCTCAGGTTTGAAATCCTAAACTGCTGGGACTCATCCGAAGGACACGTATAAACAAGTAAATTTTATCCTCCCCAAGCTTGTCAAAAATAAAGAGGTACTTGCTTAAATGTAGGGGAAAAGAGAAAAAAAAATGGATTTGTTTGTTGTATTTTGATTTTTCGAAAATCCAGTCAACCACTCTTGAACACGACACTTTCATTCACCTGGGTTGGGAAATCCTTTGCCTAAACAGTTAATCAAACCTCATTGAAAATTTTCATCCGGTTTTTGGGTATTAGCTTTAAGTCAATTGTTACCAAGCCATCTGCAGTGTCGTTATGTGTTCAAGAGGACAGTTCAAATAAACCATTCATCTGCAAAATATCTGTCATCCATTTTGACTATCCCTGAGTCAGTCCTTGCCAATATATTTTCAAAACTTTATCTATGATTTCGTGTTGTGGTTTGCTCACGACACAAACTTTCCTATCGATGACACCATTAATTCTAGGAAGTTGATCCGTAAACCGCCGCACCTTGGAAACCGTATGCCTCAATGGCGTATTTCTCGCCTTCGTTTGGCTGTGTGTTGCATCATTGGCCTTCGATCGAATGATTCCGTGACATGTTCGACTTCAGCTCATTCATTCACATTTCATGGATTGTACTGAGTACTTTGAGAGCCATTGACATTACTGGTGGTTTCTCTCACACTTGTTAACAGTTCACATCATTGACTGGTAATCAAGTGGTTTCTACCATGTTCGACTTCGACACACTCATTCACATGGATAGAATCGTACTAGTTCGAGATGCAAAAATCAAGACCCTGGATCTAGTTTCTACCATCCAGGCTGCAAGGAATTTTTTTGTTCATACAGTGGACTATTCATAAACAGATGGTTGTGTCCATACTGTGTCTACACATGTCTATACTGTGATGTACTCAAAATCATTCCTGTATCAAAACAGTTTGAATTAATTTCTAGTTAGTTTTGATCTGAGTATGGGAATGCCTACCTCATTCCCATATATATGATGCTTTGCTTATAGTTTTGATGATATATATATATATATAGATATTGCATTGAATGTTTTTACAAGTTCTGACTGGGGTGTCCACAGGATGATCCTTGAAATGATAAAGTACTACACTCTTCATATATCACAGACTTCAGCATCATCTATTCCAGACTTTGCACTTTAGGGGGAAATCTGTTACACTGAAAATTGTCATCCTAACATTCTGCTATGTGTATGAGCTCATTATTACTCATACTTTCCCCCTTTTCAAGTCTAACATGTCATTTCCTCATGTCAAGACTTGAAAATCATAGAAAAGTTCCTAAAAATATCCTAAACTTTGGTGTCGCACTTTCTCTCTATATTTCCTGTGGTCCCGCATCTAATTTTCAAGTCTCATGCGTACCTGAACGCACTTTCTCTGTGTTATAAGTGCGGACCCCTGTAAAGATAAAAAAGGCGCAAGTAAATTCCAAAAAACTTAATTAAAGTAAATTCTAGAAGCTTCCAGAAAATATCTTGCAAAGGGAACGCCCTTATTTGCATGTATCCTTTACCTTATGGAGCTAACCCCTTGATGTGAGAAGCTTATCCCTTTGAAGGAGGATTCTATCCCTTCATATTTGGAACAGAAAAACCTCCTCTTTTCCATTATAAAAAGAGGCATTGGGCAGCCTCAAGGGGAGTTGAAGCTTTAGAATATTTGAATATAAGTGCTATTGAGATTCAGACTCAGTTAAACAAGAATTTTATGAGGAGAGATTACATACCTCTATTTGTCTTGATTGAAAGAGTGTAGAGCTTGCCAAAGTAGAGGAGACTTCGCTTCGTACTCCGGAAGCGTCTGTGCAACATCAACGCTCGGGTTGGTAAGGTTTTCCTTCTTTGGAAATTAATACAAACAGGCTTCATTTTTCAACAAGCTGGGCCATCGTTTTATTTCATAGATTCCTTGATCACTATGATAAGCATGGTTTATGATGATTTCTATACAGGTGCTATGTAATATTTTGCTTGTTTGTGACTGCAGGTTTATGAGGAAAACTTCTTCAAGTGCACGAGGGACAACAACAACTTCAAACAAGCGCTGGACATACGGTAAGTCTTTTACACCTATATAGTGCTTTTTGTAGATCATATATGCTTAGAGAAAGATTAGTTTATTTGGTTGTTTGTTGCTAGATACTTTTAGTACTAGGGAGATCGGTCTTGTCCGCAAGATGGATTAATCCACACAACAACTAGGGAGGAAATTAGTATTGCACATAAACATTTGGAAGATTTATGTGCCTTTGCAGAAAATTTCAATGTAGAACAGTTGGATGTAGTTCTGAGATTATTCATCCAATCCTTGGATGGGGAAGCCAGGAAGTGGTTCAAAACCCTTGGGGATAATACCATCACTAACTGGGAAGATATGGAAAATTCTTTCACCCGGAAGTGGGGAGAGAAAAGGGACCATGGTTATTGTATTATAGAATTCAATACTTCCAAGAAAAGACACAACGAAGACTTGGAAAAATTTATAAAGAGGTTTAACAATTTGCATGCCAATCTGCCAACTGATATGAAGACACCCCAAGCAGCAGCTAAGGTGGTGTTTGTGGGAGCTTTTGAGTCTAAATTCGGCTTCACATTGAGGGAGAGAAAATCCGCTTCGCTCGACCAAGCTCAGACCAATGATTTAGAAGTAGAAGCTAACTTCGCTTCAGCAGGAAAGTCGAAAGGGTAAGGAATAAGCCTCTTCTTCGATTCAAGAAAAGGAAGTATCAGATTAAAAAATTGAGGAGTTGAATAAAATGATTTAGAATATTTCTAGAAAATTGGTGAAACTAGAACTAGAAGCTAAGAATACTTCCTCTCGGCCAGCCCAGCCTGCTTTTAATAGGGGGTACAATCAGCAGAATAGGAAACCTCCTCTGCAAATCCTACAAAGGGACAAAAATGAGCAACAAGATCAGATTCAACCTCCTTTGTATTTGGAGGGACAAATGGAAGGCCCCACTGAAGATGTTCCAGATGGGCAAGAGGATCAGTGCTTTGCTTATTTAGAAGGAGAAAAGGTAGGTCTTTCCCTACGAGAAGAAGAAGAAGAGGGAGGAAAAGTAAATCCCACTGAAAAACCTGACCTAGATGACTATTGCAGGCAGTTTTTGACTTTATGCAAGCCTAATTTCATAAGAAGTATGATCTGCAGTCTTCCAAGAAGCGAACTCGTACTCAAGATCAAGAAGAAGAAGCACCTTCTAAGGAAACTGCCCTTCCAAAGAATGATAACAAAGGCAAGAAACCCGCCGAAGAACCTTCTGCACAGAGAGATGTCCCTGCATCATCATCCAAAGTCATACTCGATCCTCTTACTCATGCTAAAGGTATGCCAAATGTTGAAAAGCCTCCTATCTTCATTAAAGAACTAAAAGATACCTATGTAGAAAAAGGTAGTATTGTGTTCAATCTCCAAAAAGAGTTAGAGAAAGTCAAGATCTCAATTCCTCTAGTTAAACTTCTTAAACAACCCTCTTATAAGGCTCAAGTCTCCCATTTCATGCTCCCTCATGGAGTAACTTCACCCCCAGTGTCCCTTAACCTCCAATAATAAAGACCCATGGTAGTTTTTGGCCCCCATGTAGAAGAATTGGACTCGAATACTCCACCTTTTTATGTTTCTTTGGTCATCCATGATTTGTTGTTACATAACTATATGTTGGACTCGGGGGCCTCACACAATCTATTACCACTTTCAGTCATGGAACAGTTAGGTCTCCAGATCACCTGTCCCTATAAAGATCTCTATTCGTTTGACTCTAAAAGGGTTAAATTTCTAGGGATGATCGAAGACCTAGTGGTGAATTTGGCTCAGATCCCAGCCAAGAGTGTTGTCATGGATATAGTTCTTGCAGATATCCCAGCCCGTTTCGAAATGCTCTTATCCAGATCTTGGGGTACTAAGATCGGAGGGTCGATTAAACTAGATTTGACTTATGCAATCATTCCAGTGTTTGGAGGACAAGAAAGAAGGTTGTACAGGGAATCAAGGTTTGTCAAAATGGTAACCAAAGCCGATGGCTCTGTAAACTCACCAGTCTATAGCAAGGAAGGAGAGTTCTCATGACTAATGCTTGAAGAAGATCTGGAGATTTTACAAGAACCATCATATAATCTATCAAAACCTCAACATTCCTCAGACAAGGATGAGAAGGGAATGTGGGTTTTACACTTTGATGGAGCTAACTCCAGAGAAGGAAATGGAGTAGGGGTTCTCCTGATTTCCCCTAAAGGACAATTAGTACCTTTCTCTTTCAATTGGATTATGAGGTCACTAATAATGTGGCAGATTATGAAGCTTTACTTCTAGGTCTGCAAACCGCCAAGGATATGAACATTCAGAGCCTTAAATTTTTTGGGGATTCAGAGCTGGTGGCGAGAAAGATAAGGAACCAGTGTCAAGCTAAACATCCCCGCCTAAGAGCATACATAAACGAAGTATGGGATCTGGCCGAGAATTTTTTCTTAGCCTTCAATATACAATTTAGGCCGAGGGATCAGAACATGATGGCAGATTCACTGGCTGTGGAAACAAGAAATTTCCACCCACCTCAGAATCCACTTCTAAAGTATGAAGTAGAGGTGTGTTATCGTCCTTCCATTCCCGATAATTTCAAACATTGGCAGGTGTTCGAGGATGAGGATCAGATGAAACGTTTCATGGAGACTGTAGGGGAATTAACTAATTTGACTATTGATACCGGGGAGGAGGAAGAAACTGAAGAAAAACCCCAAAATAAGTGGCAAGAGACTGTGGCTGGTCATAAGGTGTTGCAGTTGAAAGGAAACGTGATCCCTAGAGGGTTAGTACCCTAGGAGAGGCTATTTGATAAGAATGATGTCCCCATCAACCCCAATAAATTAACACCATAAACACAGGTGGAAGATATTAATGTGGGGATGGAAGAAGACCCTAAGATAATCAAGCTATCTAAAGGAGTATCAGAAGGACACCGAGAGAGGTACATTCAGCTTTTTCACTCCTATAAGGATGCTTTTGCTTGGTCTTACCAAGATCTCAAAACTTTTGATATAGGCATTATTCAGCATAAGATCCCACTGAGGGCTGAAGTCAAACCTCATAAGTAGAAACTAAGGCAGATTAATCCTCTGTTGCTCCCCGCTATAGAAAAGGAAATTAAGAAGCTGTTAAAGGCTAAGATTATTGTACCTCTGAGGTATTCCTAATGGATGGCCAATCTGGTGCCTGTCCGAAAGAATAATGGAGAAATCAGGTTGTGTGTAGACTTTCGGAACTTGAATAGGGCTTCCCTTAAAGATAACTATCCCCTCCCTAAAATGGATCACATACTGCAAAAAGTACTGGGGTCTTCCCGAATGTCCATGATGGATGGTTTCTCGGGGTATAATCAGGTGGCAGTCCTACCAGAAGATCAGAAGAAAACAACATTCACCATGCCATGGGGTACCTTCATGTATGCCTGTATGCCTTTCGGTATGATAAATGTTGGGGCGACTTTCCAAAGAGCTATGGACATTGCTTTCGTAGGATAGCAGGAAATTTTGTAGTGGTATACTTAGATGATATCACAGTCTTCTCAAAAGATGATACTGAACATGTGGAACATTTACAATGAACATTTGAGAAATGTCGCAGGTATGGTCTGTCCTTAAATCCCTAGAAATCTATGTTTACCTTAGAAGAAGGGAAATTATTGGGGCATATCGTTACCAAAGCAGGAGTAAAAATCGACCCAAAAAGAGTGGAAGTGATAAATGGTATATCCTTACCTCATAATAAGAAAGAAGTTCAAGTTTTTCTTGGACGCATAAATTTTTTGAGAAGGTTCATCCCAAATCATGCAGAGATAGTCCAACATATCACTGATATGCTCAGAAAGAAAAATGAGGTGAAATGGTCGAACGAATCAACAGAAGCTTTCAACAGGATTAAAGGTGCTTTTGCAGAAGCTCCAGTATTAGCAGGACCAGATTATAATAAACCATTCATGATATTCTCATTCACTTCACCATATATTTTCGCCACAATAATTTTGCAGAAGAATGAGGAAGGATACGAACAACCCATTGCCTTTTTTAGCCAGGTACTCTGAGATGTTGAGCTGAAGTACAATATCCTAGAAAAGCAGGCATATGCTTTAGTGAAGTCCTTGAAAGCTTTCCAGATGTATGTCCTGCAGTCAGCTATCACTTCTTTCGTGCCCACAGCCGCAGTTAAATATATCCTGATTCACGGGGATAGTGAGGGTAAAAGGGGCAAATGGATTTCTAAGATCCAAGAATATGAATTGGACATTCGTCCCACAAAGCTCATCAAGGGACAGAGTCTGGCCAATATTTTGTCTAATTCCAACTGTCAGGCCCTAGGAATAAACCTATCTATGGGAGTTGTGGAGTTATCTGGAGACACAAAGGAATGGCCCTAGATAGAAACATCTGTACAAAAGACTCACATGAAATATCTTATCATTCCTTGGTATAAAGACATCGTGGAATACCTTTTAACTCTTAGGTGCCCACCGAACTTCGATGGGGCTAAATATCGAACATTAAGGCTGAAGTCGCAGAAGTACATCATTGCAAATGGCTGAGTATATTGGAAATATCCTTCGGGAATTTTGCTCCTGTGCCTAACAGAAATAGAAGTGGAGGAAGTTATGTCTGAGTTCCATGAGGGCATTATAGCTGGAGGTCAACAGCCCATAAAATATTGAAGGCAGGCTTTTATTGGCCCAAATTGTTTGGGGATGTACATGCTCGAGTCGGGGCCTGTGAAAAATGTCAGAGGTTTGCTGAAAAGCAGAAGTTTTCTCCCCTCCCTATGATCCCCGTACACATAGAAGAGCCCTTTCAGCAATGGGGGATAGATTTCATAGGGGAAATCCATCCTCAATCCAGCAGTCAACATAAGTGGATACTAACTGCCACTGACTACTTCACCAAGTGGGTAGAGGCCACACCAGCAAGAAATGAAACTGATGCAGTGGTGATCAAGTTCTTAGAGAAGAATATCATATCTAGGTTTGGCTGGCCGATGAAGATTGTGACAAATAATTCTCAAGTTTTTAAGTCTGTGAAATTCACTAATTTCTGTCAGCAATACCATATCACCTTGGGGCATTCCACAGCCTATTATCCTCAGGGAAATGGATTGGCCAAGTCTTCAAACAAAACACTAGTAAGGGAATTAAAGAAGACTATAAGTGAAATCCAGAAGAACTGGGATTCTCAATTAAAATTCGCAATATGGGCTAACAGAATTACAAATAAGCGATTGACAGGTAAATCTCCGTATGAACTAGTTTATGGTAAAATGGTTGTTTTTCCAATACAACTGGCCTTGCCTGTGGTCAGGTTCCTTCAGGAAAGCCAGGAAGAGCCTAATGATCTAACCAGGAGAATAAATCAATTGGTTGAGTTTGATGAGACTCGCAGTCAAGTGAATGATCGTTTAGCAGAGTATCAAGAGAAAATGAAAAGACTGTTTGACCAACATGCCAAAGATAAAGAATTGCTCACAGGGGACTTAGTACTGAGGTGGGATATCAGGAGAGCTGACAAAGGCAAACATGGGAAGTTTGACCCATTGTGGTTTGGACCATTTAAAATTTCCGGAGTCAAAGGTAATAACACCTTCATATTGGAGAATTTGGAAGGTGATGTGATTGAGATGCCCATAAATGGGCAGTTTCTGAAGCCCTATTTCCAAGCTTGATCCAGGTCCTGTGGACCTTTGTATTATAGTGTATATATATAGTCATCATTTCCAATTTCATAAGTTGACGTTGGTTTCTTCATGATCATGCTTTTAAAATTTTGAACGGACCTTAGTTTTTATATAATAAATTGCAAGTGGTTTTCGAAGTCCTTGACACGTCCTAGGATGAACGTGCCGTCCCCAAGTGGAGCCAATGTTGTTATGGTACCGCTCATTACACAAGGTTTGACAAGAAAATATTTCGAAATAAGCTTAGGGATACTATTGTAAGATATGCACAGGCAAAGACATATAAAGGAAATACATGTTGTTCCTCCACACAAATATTACATGGGAAACACATTGAAAATGGAATTAGAACTAAGCAAAAAGGTCAGTAGGCCATATAGTAGGTTAGTACTAATGGAGCTGCCACGTGGAAGCATTTCAGGGGTACCAGGGGAAGCACGAAGAGAAGGGAGCCTCGACCCCCGGAATTACATGACGTCATAGCTCAGTGGGGATGCATTACATTCATTTCATGGGTTAGTGACGCAGCACGAAGGGATTTCCAAAGGCCCCGTCGGAATTCTATGGTGGACCCCTCGGGACGAACAGGTGGCGTAATCTAAGGTGAAGGTAAGGTATGTCAGGGAACCTGGTACATGACCAGTACCAGTTTTAACCCGGCTCGTGGCACACACCTACCCGGTCCTGATCAACCAATAGCCCAGTGCCACGTGCCTCAGTGTCGATGTCCTTATGACGTCAGCCCTCCTAGTTGTCACCCAAGCCTCGTTTTTTGTAAAATATGGCCTGTTTAACCCCACCTGAGACTCAATTGGGTAAATCACTCATTTTTATGTTTTCTCCCAACAGTTAAAGTTTGGATTACAGAAGCAAGTCGCTTTCAACTCCCCCCCATGTCGCTTTCCTTCTTGGGTTTTCCGCTCAAGTCACAGGTATTTAGACATTCCTGTTCCTTACATTTTTCCTTCCTTTTTCCTCTTTCAAAATGCTCGTCGAGAGAGTCAAGTCTAAAAAGTCTGAACCAGAAACTCCCCAAGCCCGTGAAGTTAGGGCCATCCCTGGACCTGACCCTCTTCCTAATACACAAGCTCGCGTTCGCGGCCCAAATTACCCTTTCAGTATTTCCCACGTTTGGCCTAACTTGTTATAAAGTCATGTGAAAGGCCAAGACCGGTTCAGAGTTGTTCGGTTTGGCATGTACTACCAAATTGCTCCGCCCACTTTCCCAGTCACAGAATTCATTTGTTGGCTCAGAGACGACGCGCATGAATGCATTGAGTGGTTTGGATCGGGTCGACCAGGGAGTTGTGAAGTTTGAAGAAGAGTGGGATGAGCTGGTAAAAGCGGGCCTCCCATCAAGCTAGGATTCTACGACTACTGCTTTCTCAAGTTTAACTAATTATGAAGACAAGCTAGCAGCGGTTATGAATCAGAAAAATCTTCCGTATGAGAAAACCACTTGCCTGAAAGATGAAACTATAATTTCCGCCCTCGGAAAAGAAAGTTCCCTTCTCTGCCAATCAGACAGCCCTTGACAGTGCAAGTGGATTATTCGGAATTAACAGATATGCAAGCCTCAGTGGAGATCTTCGCTACAATGCCCTTGCCAGGAGTAGCCATATGGAAAAAATGCAGTGATTTCATAAATGTGCCAGTCGTCACACCATCCATCTAGTCTCTGCCACCTCAGAAGCACAAAGCTAGTTCGTCCGCGTCATCGGTGCTTCCAACCCAGTCGGCAACTGCTACACCTAGCTCTTCCAAAAAGTGATGATCATGTTCTGGCCCTAGTGGCCTTTTTACTTTTATTTTCTTACTTTTGTAATATCGGGTGAAATTTTCATTTCGCCCTATGCATTTTTATTTTTTGTTCAAGTTGTTTTATTTTTCGGTTGGCTCTCATGCTAAGGCCACTACAGTGATGATGAGAGGTGTTCTTCCTCATCATCAATTTTTTATTCTGATAGAGACAAGCAACAGAAAATATATTTCCGTGAACAAATGTTGATCCAAAAATATCTTCTGCTAACAGTAGACAAAGAAAAATATAAAAGGAGGACCCTAAGTCAAACATAGGGTTCCGGACTTTGAGAATAGAGACTGTTATTGGTAAATTCCCTTTTTGTAAAGTTTTGAGGATTTCTTGTGTTGTATTGTTGAAGAACCCCAATGGGAAGAATATGATGAAACGGTTTTTTCTTTGAGATGGATTCCTAGTGAGATCAGTCGCATTTTTGTACTCCTTGTTATTATCTAATACAAACGTTTTGGCACCTTGTCACTCTTTCTATGTCATAAACTTCTGGAATGCGAGCACTTGATTAACTGTAATGAATTTATTTGTTTTAGATACTCATGTCTTTAGTCCATTGTGCTTTAAATATGGCTCAGAGTTATGATATTATGTTCACATGTTTCACTTCATTTACTCATCTTTCTTCCTTGCTTGACTACTGATAGATTCTTATATGATACTAAGCCTATTTGTGGTTAATGCTTTCTCCATTTGCTGCCATTGTTACTACGCTCTTCACACTCTTATATATGTGCACTGTGTGTCATAATCTGGCCCTTCTCATAGCTCGTAGATTAAGATTCAGCTTCAATAGTATCTCCATAAGACCCTGATTACTTACTATCGGGTATTGCTACTCATATATCTCTGCTCTCGAGGTGTTGATCCCAGTTTATGAAGTTATAGAAATCGTTTATAAATAAGAAGATTTGTGCCACTGACCATGGAAAGCTTCTTTGATTCTTCTTATCTTTAAGATGACCTAGGCACTGGTCCTTCACAACTCAGGGTTGTCTCTAAGAGCTACAACAGACGCTATGCGATTCATTTCACTAGTTTCAATCACTATTTTCAATCCCACTTCTGCAATGAGTGTTGGAAGTGATGATTGATGCTATGTGATTCATCTCACTAGTTTCAATCTCACTTCTGCAATGAGTGCTCAGTTATGACTACCTCTCATGAAAATGGTCATAAAATAATGACTTACTTAACTTACTTGAATCCAAAAAATGATATCTAATTATTAATATATTTAAAATCTTATTATTAATATATTTAAAATCTTAATGAACAAAATGAAATTAATTGCATCTTGATATTATCTTGATATTATAAAACCTTCAAAGCATAGTTACCCAATTCTAAATATTGTATGTAATTCTAAACATAATTTTATATATCAAGACTTTTAATTTCTTTCCAAAATCCTAAGCATTACCAAACACCACCTTCCCAAACCCACTAAACTTTTCAACCCTGGTAACCATCCTCCCAAACCCACTGAACTTTTCAAACCGGGTAATAACCCTCCCAAACCCAACTTTTCAAAACTAGCAACCATGAGGAGGAACTTGAAAACGAGTCATATAAAAGCTAGTTCATGTAACCTTCATGGCCTTTAGGACAGAGGTAGCTAAAATAATTCACCGATAACTCCATGAAATGAAGAGCATATGAAAATTAAAATGTAAAAAGGCCAAGGATAAAAAATACACACAACTGCAACTGCTGATTACGCCGGAGGCATTTTCCATTGCGGGCTTGGGGTGAGCAAACTACCGCGCATGGAACCAATCAAAATTTTAAATTTGGATAGTCATCTGTCCAATGAAATCTTGACGCATTGGCATAGACTCTGGTCGTTATGTCACGGGGCTTTCAAGGAAGTTCCTCTCACTCACCTTCACTCGCCTTCAGATGCTGCGGGAGCACCCTGAGGCCACCACCGACGACGGCACAAAGCGAGCAGGCTGGCAATGGTGGCTTCCAAAGCTCAGCAGCCGAACGGCACTGCCATGGCCACAGCGAAAAAGATGGCAGCAAGGGCCGGAAAAAGTCCTACGAAGGCCACGAAGGTGTTAGGGCTTAATATCCCTCTGTCGGTTTCTCCAGAAATGAAGCAGTTCCTCGGCGTTTTCGAGGTTCCCCGCTCAGAAGCAGTGAAAAAGGTCTGGGAATACGTCAAAGCTAACAGTCTCCAAGTTGATTTGGCCCGAGGCAGCGCAATTTCGTATGAAGCAGACTGATGTGTTGACAAGCTGAACATAAAACCTAGGTCGGCTGACGAGTCTTATTCATTCCTCTGTGGTTTTGGTTTATTGGGCGGGATTTAGTTTTGTTTCAGCAATTTTGTTGAATTTTAGATCTGGCTGAATGATCATGATCGAACCTGGTTGAAGTCAGGGGATTGGTGGGTTTTTGGTAGTGCAGGGTATTGGTAGGGTTTTAGATTTGTGGGTTTTTGACACCGGAAGGCATTGGTAGACTTTTAGAGTGGAGGGGGTTTTATCAGTGAAGAAGATTGGTGGGTTTTTTCCAGTAGTCTCAGAGAAAAGCAAACAGAGGAGAAAGAGGCCATTTGAAGAAGAAACTGTAGATAGATACCTATATACCTATCGATGGGTGCTCCTAAGTTGAAATGGACCTCTGAAGAGGAGAGTGCTCTGCAAGCAGGCGTGGTAAAGTATGGGACTGGTAAGTGGAGAACCATTCTCAAGGACCCAGAGTTTGCAGCCTGTCTTACAGCTCTTTCCAATGTCCATTTGAAGGACAAATGGCACAACCTTATGAGTAGTTTGACTCCTGGTGGGAAGGGTTCCAAAAACCCTAGACAAAAGCCTCTTGCACCTGTTCCTATTTCTTCAGCTGCCCCTCAGTCTTCTGCAACAAGGTGTCTCATATTTTGCTTGCATGAAGGTGCGCAGACTGGCACACCAATATGGGCATTTACAAGTGCATGTCTCAGCCTTTAGTTTTCCAAAAGGATTGTTTGGTCCCAAACTATTTTAACAGGGAATCTGAAATGAGTTCTGAGTGCACCATGGTTACTAGTTTAGTGTCCAGCACCATTGTGCTTAGTCCTTTAGGTGGCATTGAACAATGTCTTGCAGGCTATGTTTGCTGAATCTTCAACAGGCATTTTAATGGACAACAGTTAATTGTTATGATTATTTAAACAAGCAAGTGCAGTTGCTGGCAGCAGTTATCGATTACTTTAGTATGAAAATTCTGGCGCAAGACATCTTGGCTGAGTGGTTAGGTAGATTTTAGTGACAGGGAGTTGGTGCATACATCATGATTGTGTGCAGGGAATTTAGCAAGCGTGTACTATGAACAAGGCCAAATGGATTTGGCGATAATGCATTACAAACAAGCTATAATGTTGGATTCGACATTTGTGGAGGCTTACAACAATTTGGTGAGTTCTATATAGGCTAATTTCATTTTGCCTTAGATGCTTGACTTGTAAATTGAATATTAATAGGGGGCCTATGCAAAAACTAATTGGAGTTGGAGACATGATTATGTGCCGCATTGCATTAAACATAGACAATTTCTTTACCACATGTAGGGAAATGCTTTGAAAGATGCTGGACGAGTGGATGAAGCAATTGCCTATTACCAGGTTGCGAATCTCATTTGGTTTCTTGAATGTTGTATAAGTATATTTCATATTCTTCGTAAGATGTTTCAAGATGTGGTTTTGCATATGGTACATTGGTTTCTTTAATTTATAGGGATTATGTTGTATTGGATTGACTATTTACGGTTTTGATTTTATGCTTGGCTTGTAATTGCAGTCTTGTCTTCAGCTTCAAGCAAATCATCCACAAGCTCTAACCAATCTTGAAAACATTTACATGGAATGGTAAGCTTTTCCATAAATGTTGTCATTGTCATTTCTTTACTAGTGTGTTCTTATACCTAATAAAAGGCCATGTAATGGGGAGGTACTTGTAATTCTGTCAGTATTCAATGCTTTTCGATGCATTTAAACTGCTTTCACTATTTATAAATGCATATGGTTTTTTCACATTAACATAATATAATTCTGGTAATTCTCTTAATGCAGGAATATGATCAGTGCAGCTGCCAATTTTTATAACGCAACCCTAGCTGTAACAACAGCCTTGTCTGCCCCGTACAGTAATTTAGCAATAATCTACAAACAGCAGGTGAGAAATTTAGTATGGTGTGTTTATGCTGAAGCATTATAGTTTATCCCTCTGTTAATGATGTCTTCTTCTGAAGACAAGCTGGAAGTTAAAGGTGCATCTAAGATCTGTTTTATAACTTAACAAATTGATATTGGCAGGCGCATTATGCAGAAGCTATTGCTTGGGATAATGAAGTTCTTCGGATAGATCCAATGGCAGCTGATGGTCTTGTAAACAGAGGAAACACTCTCAAAGAGATTGGTCGTGTTAGCGAAGCAATTCAGGATTATATACGAGTTGTTACAGTTAGACCTACCAAACCTTGCCTCGGCTTACAAAGACAGGTATATGTCTATATTTTTTATACCATGAGGTGATCTATTATTTGTGAATGAAGTTGTAGCCATACATACATTTTGCTCAAATTGTATTACTTTCCTGTAGTGGTCATGTGAGAAAAGCTTGTAGATTGGTGTCCTTGATATATTCAATGGTAACACTAGAACCCACTGGCCTAATTGGCTGTGTGATTATAACACCTTTCTTGATTGTGCTTGAGCTTTTTTCAGTGCTGGTTATTGCATCATCTACTGATCTTTTCATAAATTTGCATCCATTGTTTCATAAATTCATGTTTGAATGTCTTTACAATTGGAGGACAGGTAAAACCCCACAGGGTACCATTGGATTTAACCATGCCCGGATACGGTGACTTGCAACCAAAACAGGCAAGAAGTATGGGATTAAAGACATGGGAATGCTGTACATTGGAACTAGAAGCCTTAGCCATCTTCTTATACGCTGGAGTAGACCACAAAACAGCCTGAGGGCCACTCTCCAACAGTAGCATAACAAGATCAGGGGAGCCTGAATACATCAGATACCAAACCGAGAGATTGACACTTTGCACACCAGTTGCAGGCTTCGGGCTCAAGTCACCGTTGTCGATTTGGCAGTGTCCTTCTTCTTTCTAACCCAAATCTCTGCTTCTAAATCTGGTTAAGATGCTGGCTGTCAAGCACACAAAAACAAAAACGGCGCGTCAGATCAAATCATGGAACTTGGGGTTAAGCACACCACTTTTGAATAAAATCCATGGCTTACTCAGGCAGTACTGCAATGTGGGTTGCATGCAATCACGCGGTGAAGACCCACAACTTTATATTGTTTTATTTATTTTTAGATTTTTTAATTATATAATATAGAAATCTCGGGCAAACGGCCAGGTGTAACGAGAAGGTTACAAGAAAATATTAGTCTGAGGCTCAAGTTTTCATTACATGGCTGCTCCTCTCCATGCGCTTCTATTTAACTGTTAAATTGTGTGTTACTTGTTTGGATTCGTTTTAAAAATCTTTTTTAAAAATTTTAATTTTTGGATGCTACAATGGTGCATATATAATTTAATGTTAAGGTAATCTCAGTGCTTTGAATTCAAATCTTAGCTATGATGAATTGTTTCATGCACTGAATGTGTTCTGAATCATATTCTCTCAGACCCAATTCAAGACTATAGAATTTCTTGCTGATCCAGTTGAATAGAACAAATTTTACCTTTTGTGATGTTCCAGTCGTGAATTTCGTTTTATGGGTTTTACCATTATCCCTGATTTATGGTTAATTTTACTCAGACCAATCTACGATTTTTATCCCAAGTGCGGGTTTATAGAGTTGATTGTATGAGTCTAGGAGTTTTGCAGGTCAGCTCTGCGCTGTGCCTCTCGAGAGCCATTGACAACTCTGCAAATCCTCAGTTGTCAGGGCTTCTTCCGAGGCTCCTGCTGAGGATTGCGAAGCTTCTAGGGGATCAGAATTTCATGGGAAAACCGGCATTGTTTTCTGTTGTTGGCAGCATAGTGGAGGCGGGAGGGGCGTCGACACAACAAGCACTGAGTGGTCTCATTCCGTCGGTGCAAGAGGCGTTGCAGAGCAACGATTGCACCACAAGAAAGGCCGCCTCCGAGGCTTTTTGTCGCATGGCGTCGAATATTGGGGCTCCATTGTGTATGCCTTTCAAGTCGTCCTGCATTGCTTCTCTCGAATCGTGTCGATTTGATAAGGTTAGTATTTATTTAGTTCATCTTTCAGTGCTCTGTTTCTGTTTTAATTATTTTTTGTATGAACTGCTCAATCTCAATTTTGTTGAAATTGTCCCTGATATGCTCCCCTTTCTTACTGGTTTGAGCTGATGCATCTTTTAAATTGTGATTGATTTTAATTCGTTGATTTAATTTTGGTTTTTTTTTTATTCCGTTGTCAATATTCATTGAATTTAATTGATTCTTGATTTGGGGATATTTTGAAATTAGATCAATAGGAGTGAACTTTTTTGCCAATTTTTTTTTGTCATTCTTATTAATGCAATTTCAAAATATTCCTGAAATTGATAATGGAATTAAAGAAAAATTCCTCATTCCTTGAATAATTGAAAGATTGGTGGAAATGAATTGTTCGCTTTGTCTCTTCAATTGGATTTTCCCCATTTTAGGCTCCATGAACTTTTTCTTGTGGGCTTAAATCAAACTAAGTATTGCAACGCACTTCAGTATTCAATTTCTGTCCTCACCAGTTCACTCTCTCAGTTCACTTGCTGTTGTCTTTACAGTACATGCAAAATTATATATAGATATCCCAGTTTTATAAATGATGTATTGGTTTCTCTTCCCTATGGCTATTTGATGGCAGGCCATTCACCAACAATGAGATCAATTTGCACACATGGACATCTCATTACTGAGTGGCAAGTCATTGGCACCTCGCTACTAGAATTTTATCAATATTCTATTCATATATTCTTAAAAAAAACATTAATTAAAACATTAATTTCAGAATATATATTTGTTAATTAAATTTAATTTAGATATTTGAAAATTATTAATTAAAAATATATATAATGGAGCAAAATAATATTATTCTTTATCTATTGTTGAGCAAATGATTGTTGAAGTTGAACAAACAACATATTTAATTTTCATAGTTTGAAATCTAAAAATTCATGTAATTAATCAATGATAGATTTTACCCTCATAAATTCACATTCATCATGTTCCCTAACATGTGCCACAAAATGATTCATGTCTCCTCCTTCCGGCGTTCCCTTGCACCCCAGTGCAATTGCTAGTTTACAGCATTATGGCCAACATCAACATTATGCCAATAGAAATTAGTGCCCACAAACAACTTCATTATAATTAAAATAATAGAAACCCTCAAGCAAAGTAACATTGTTAAAATAACAAAAACCCTATTAAGTCATAGAGGTACACTATTGAAATAACAGAAACCCTACCATAGAGCAAATATTGTGGCAAAACTATGATAGGGCATATGGGGTGATGTTTCAGCATTATAAACAATGACGTATCAGGCCAAACCAGCGCGGTATACGGGGCCAGTCAGAAATTTTATTTCGATGCAAAACTATAATTTCAACCATGTTCAATTATATTTTAGACTAATTATCTGGCTTTGAATCCCAGTTATTTAAAAAAGAAATTTGAAAAATACAAATTAGCATTCGAAATTCTTTATCTGCAACAAATAATCAGCTTGCTCATGAGTTATAAATGCATTCTGATTGCATAGATTTACTGTTGACTAATTTACCAAAATCCAATTGTGAACCTATACAACATCATACATTTATAATTCCTTAACAAATTAATTATTTTCAATCTTCTTTATAGGCCACATTCCCACAAATACAAGCGGATTTGAATGTTGGGTAACAAACTCTTGCAAAACCCCGAGATTCATTTGCCTAAGAGGCTCGAGAAAAACAGTTAGACTCAGCTAGAAGTAGTGGTTGATTTTGACAGCAGTCACTGTAGCTTGGCCCAAGGAAAGAGCAAGTTTTTCAAGAAAAAGAGTAACTGTGATTTGTCTAATTGAATGACGGGATTCTAACGAGTGACATAGAGATACACTGGCAAAGGCAATAAACAAAACAGACCAAAAGAAATTCTTAAATTCCCCACACGTCTAAACAAACCATAAAAATAAAACAACCGTGAACCCGCTAGTATTTTCCAAAAATAAAAATAACACGTTAAAGCTATCCAGACATCTTCAAATATCAACTATTCACTGGAAAAACAAAGATAAACCCTAACCATGTCCATTTTCAGACAAAACCCCGAATTTTTTTAAAAGAAATAAATCCACAAAATATATCATTAGATACAATATAACATAGACACATCCAATCAACCTTATTCCATGAAAAAGGGAAAAACATTATATTGAAAAACTAATACAATTTCATATTCCCATTTGGCTCGAAAGATAACTCTGAAAAAAAATTAACTAAAACGGAGATGTTATCTTAAACCTTAGCAGCCTCAGGACAGTTGTGGTACTATAAATCAGATCACAAGGCTATTCAAAATCCAATTTTAGAAGGCTGACGGTTTGGGGTTGTTTGCCAAGGGTAAGGTGATATTCTTGAAATTATAAAATCAAAATAAAATATATATATATAAAAGAGAGTATGTTTGATTCTTTTTTTTATATATAATTTTTTAAAAGAGATAAATTTTTAAAATATAACATTAGCACAACCATATTAATAAATGTGGTTGATATATACGAATCAACATAAATTACAAATACCAATATTAAATTTTGTATATTTTAAATCTTAATACAAACCTAAAACCTAATGTTAAAACCTAATAGGTAAAATCTGATATTAAAATGTCCATCCAATACCCAAATTTATTCCATTAACACAACGTGTATGTGTGGCTTGGCAAATCATAAGATGATATTCAAGTGTAACCCCTAAATTATTATAACCAACATCTCATTGCAATTTCAGCCAAAACACTAAATCTATTGTGTAAGAAACTAAGTGATCTGGATTGGGTAATTATATTGTTTGTCAACCATCTCAATGTTTTCACAGTGGAAAAAATGGAGGAATTAGCGCACCGAACCGTTTTTACTAGCGAGATCCAGTGTTTTGGCAAAACAAGTTTTGAAACCTTCTCGAAGCATTTTGAGGCATCAAACAACATCTTTTGGGGATACATTGTCGCTTTAGGAGTGCACCTTTTTATATTATTTTTCACACAATTACCTTTCCAACGGTGCAATAACCACATAAATCAGAGTCTGTATGAAAGTTGTGCCACTAGAAGTTGACCTTTTTTCTTCACCACCATAATTCAAGAAGATGCCACGTCAACCCCCAATATCCATGAAAAAGGGGCTAGCCACGTGATTATGATGTAGAAGGCTCTAGAAGAGTCTATACTATAACTCTAGTTAAGAGTTGAGGTAATCATGTAGGTTTTAACCCTGTAGAGAAATTACCTACAAAGCGATTCTTCAAACATAAAAATAAACAATGGCGAGAACATAAAACAAATATATACAGATATTTTCCCTTGGATCCCAAAACCGGGACAATGAGATTTATTTTTCATTATGTTCCTTTCAATGTTACAATACATATATATACATGTCGAAGTATTCGTAAACCACAATCCATTAACCTTGGATTGGAACATAACCATAGTTCTCTTGACCGGATCTACAAAATATTATGGGGAGAAAACCATCATGTCCAAAACCATGTGCAAAACTCATGCACAAAACCATGGGTAGGTCTGCCCACCATCTTTGAGTCTGTCCCCTATCCTTGGGTCCGCCCAACTATTATTAGGTCCGCATAAAAAAAATAAGCTCATGCCACTGCCTTGGACCCCGTGCAGGGGGGCTATTGCTCCCGGCGCAACGTACAACACATGCTTCTTGTCATGGAAAAAATATAACACATACTCAACAAATTAAACCTAACCATTAGTAGGCTATCGGGTTGTGTTATAACTAAGCCACTAGGAGGAAAATGGGATTCCATTATTTCAAGTGCATTTGTTCCATAGCTAAGAAAAAATAGCTAAGAGGCATAGGGGATAGATCACACAAAGAGGATTTGTGCATTGTAGCATCCCATGGGCCACAGGCCATAATTTTTTGTACTCGCAACAATATTTCCATTCAGATAAAAGAGGGCAAAGCGACCTCACCTTACAGTTGTGTTTTTCTCTGGAAGGGTTCCCGTAGCATATCTTGTGTTAAATGTGTGTGTGAGCTTTTATTTTTTCATTCTCTAGTTTCATCATATTTTGTATTCGTATCCATGTACTATTAACAATAAATCTAAAAATCCAACAATTTAATAAAATGTATTAGTGTAGAATTCCATATTTTAATTATAATTTTATCAAATCTATTGTGACGAACTATCCAGTGGAATATTCACGATAGTTTATGGATCATATTAATATCAAAGCAAGTTTCTTTGGGTGTATTGTGGATATTTGCAGGAGATCTAGATCGGTTAGGCTAAAAGACATAAAACCCTAATCATGGTCAAAAAATCCATGAATAACCCTCGTGATCCTATAGAGGAGAGGATTTCACGACTGGATCAACAAGCCATTGATATAAATTATAATATGTAAATCTCCCCATGGAGGCCCTGACCAATAAGCTTTGGATATTTGGAGAAGATGGGGGTTCAAATGCAAAGGATAAATTAGAAGGGGGATCAGGAGATCAGGAAGAAATAGAGAACCAGTTGAAGAAAGAACTTGAAAAATACCAACCTAATTTGGGTGTCGTGAATCAATCACAACCCTTGTTTAAAATGGAACAAGTGTCGATATTAATTCATACCATGGTGAGACTACCATTATGAAGCTAAATCACTAGTTGCAACAACTAGAAGTGTAATATTTCAAAGTCCATCAAATTGAGGAACAAAATATTTCATTTGTGTGACTGAAATTAGAGGGTCATGCCCTAAATTGGTGGGAAAACACAAATACCCTGAGGTTGGAGGGGCAACCTCTAGTGACTATGTGGGAGGACTTCAAAACCCTCATTAAGTCACAGTTTTACCCTATTGGGTAAGTAGAGTACCAATGAATCTGATGGCACTACTTAAGGAAAAAAATTGGGGAAATGCGTGCAGGAGTACACCACATAGTTCATAAGGATGGCCATAATTTTGGGTATCTCCCCAAATAATTTGGATGTACATAGGCCTGAAGAGAGTGCAACTAAGTGGATCGAAGCATAAGGAGCAACATGACACTTCTAAGGAGGGGAAGAAGAGGAAAAAAGGGGGAAAAGATAAAAATACATTAGTCATAGCACATCAATGCAAAGATTCCAGCAACCACTACAACATTGACAGTTATACAGAGGAGAATTTTTCAAAGTTTCATCCAAAGAAAAACCAAAAGAACAAAAAGAAAGAGAATAAGAAGAAGAATCTCATGGCCACTGATTCAAGAAACCAAGTTGAAATCATCTTGTACGTGTATGAGAAGACCGTATGTACGTTAGTGCAAAAGGAAGTGAATCTGAGTATCCTTCAGCAATAAGAAGAGAAATAAATGACCAAACTCTTCCATATAAATATATAGATAAAGAAGACAAAGATCGATGCTCTCAGTTTGACTCAGGATTGCAGGTGAATCTCATTGCAACAGAGTTGGTGAATAAGATGGGGTTCAAAGTTCATGATCATCCAAACCCATATCCAATGGGATGGGTAAATAAGGATGCAGAGTTAAAGATAACAAAACAATGAAAAACTAGATTTGTCATCAGTGTTTATTTTATTGATGAAGTGGAACTAGAAGTGGTTCCCCTTAATGCATGTGGAGTCGTGTTCAGGGGTCCCTACATGTACATGTGAGATGTGATGGGTCCCATTAATACATATTTTGAAGTTCATTATGTTGTCCTTCGTCCCTTAAAATTATCCTTATCTCACATTAATTCTCATTTTTTATCATAATATGATTTGTAAGAAGAGTAAAAGGTGTTTTTCATAGTTTGTGGAAAAATGTGAATAAATTGTAAGAAAAATAAGCATTTTTGAGGCATTTACTATGCAGGGGATTGATGGATACAACCAAGAGAGAATATACGGGGGCTTTTCCACCTCCTTAACTCTCTAACGTAGCTTCAGATCACAGAATCCTCACTCACAAGCTCGAATTCACTGACAGTTGAGTAACTCCAAGTGCATGTGAATCTCAAGGAGGACTAGATCCACAATTCTCGAGATCAAAGATGGAATCACTTCTATTTTCAAGGGAGTTGTTATCAACTACCTTTTTTTTATAAATAAGCCAGCTGAAAGGCACATTAGGATTCGAATTTTTGTTTCAACTAAGAGTAGCTACTGAGCCTAGAGCTTGACATTGTTGTTTCAACTTTCATATGATGTATGAGACTATTATTTTATGCTAATGAGAATATTTTCATTGATATGCATCTGAGCTAGTTTTATAGGGATGAAACCCTTTAGTTTCGGCCCAACCTAGAGGCCTTAGTCCCTCTTCTGTATTTCTAGGCTTGTTCTTATTTCAAAACATTTCATGTCTTTCTTTTTTTTCAGTAGATGTTAAGCTATAAAAATTTGTGATTGTAGGCTTCCCTATCTCTCTTATGGGAAGAGTGATTGGAAATATTTACACTCTCAGTCCAAAAACATTTGTTTATGATTTCTTGGAAATATATAGATGTTAGTTGTAATCCTTTTTCATGTTTTTTTTCTGCAACTTAGGATTTATTTCAGTGATCAAAGTAGTGTTGTGTAATAGAATATATTTTAGTCAAATTCAACACATATTTTCCATGATAGTGTATCTCACTGTGTTATTGGTCATATGATGCATGTATTTGGATAGTTGCGGGGTTGTGATGATCTGCAGGGGTGAGCACATCTTCCCATCTCCACCTAGACCTTTCCATCTTCTCCATCTACACCTCACACTTCTCCCAAACTATGTTTCCATGGTTATTCTGTTAAGGCAAATAGAGGACACCGTGGGCATCAACCTTGGTGCAAGATAGACCTTTGGAAGGTCCTAGGCTTGTCTAGGGGGCTCCCCCAACCTTCATTCACTTCCTCATACCTTCATCCATCTTATCCTGCCCTTAAGACGTCATTTCTACCCTCAAAAGGCTCTCGGAACCCCTCCTGTAGCCAAGCAGGGCCTCTTGTAGCAATACAAGACCTCCTGTAGCACCTCCTGTAGCAGGCCTATAGCATTGTTTTCCCCGACCTGTTTCACTCCACACTTTGACCTTAGCCTAGATAAGATGAATAATGACGCCCAACTTGTGATTTAATGATTATGAGAAGCTCTTAGACCACTCCAACCAGCTCCTTTCCTCACTGCAAAAGAGAGTTAGAATTAGAGTTTTCATTCATAAAAATGTTAAAAGTTAGATTCCTTATTTTCAAGAAAATGTAAAGTAGATCAATGATACATTCAAGTAGGTTATTTATTTGATTAAATGTGCAAAGTAGAGTAGATTTACTTTTGCAAGTAAACTAGCCTTTTTCTTTCATGAAATGTCAATTTGCATTTACATTTAAATGAATGGAATTTTCACGTTCATAGTTTGAATCAGGTTCAATTATGCTTTCATAAGAAATTTTAACTATAGTTAGTTGGAGTAATGGTCTTTGAACACCTTGATCTAATTTCATGAATGAGGATGACATGAGTAGAACCTAACCTATTGTGCATAGAGCATTTTCACCTCTAGGTTTGTACGAACCACGAGTTAATAATTTAAGTTCATGAGCCCTTGGGAGTTGCAACACTCTTGGTCACAATACTAGGGCTCACCACTTTTTGGCGTCATTATCAAGGAGGTGTGTAAGTAGGTTTTGTTTCTGCTGGCGCATTATTTTTTTTCTATTTTTCATAGTCTTATTGCTTTGAAAATGTGAAAAAAAATGTGTTCTTTCGTGCCTCGTAGGAGTAGGGATAACCAAGGAAAATTATTACCTAAAACGCCCACACCCTCAAGCAGCCAAACTTCATTCTTATTCAGTGGCTGTTAACTTCCCTCTCTAACTACAAGGGAGTCAGAAGACCCTCTTGGTGAGAAACCTGCATATTTTTAAGAACCTATTGGGGAAGAAGAAGAACCCACCTCACCTACCGAAACCATGGTTGAAAGCAAGAACAATCATATTTTACCCATCAGAGAAACCAATGAAGGGGCTAGGATGAAGAATATAAGCCCTACTCCCCTTTCACATTTCCATGGCTTGACCTTTAAGAATCGTGACACCTTCATGTTTGAGTTTGTTGTTTCTGCAGGACCTATGACTATTCCTCTGATGAGAAGAAGTTGAAGTTGTTTCCTTCTACCCTTAAAGATGAAACCTTGCACTGTTTTATGGGGCCACCTAGATGCATAATCATTACCTAGGCCCAAATGCAACAAGCCTTCAATGAAAAATACCAAGACTATTGTAGGTCCAAAGAAACAATAGAGGAAATTTTTAGGATGACTCTTGGACCTGATAAATCCCTAGAGGACTATGAGGAAAGATTTCAACTCAATTATAGGAGGGCCAACTGTACCCTTGATCCTGATTCGTTCAAGCTAGTCCTTCTCTGAGGGATTATGGAAGATGTGATGGAAACCCTCAACATGCTAACTGGAGGATATATCTACCAATTAGCTTATGATGATATTAAGAATTTATCCAAGAATCACTCTAGGGTTGCTAGGAAAAAGGGTAGGTATAGCCAAATCTTGGTCATTTTCTCTCCCTCCATGACATAAATCAAGCAAGATATAGGGAATATGTTTTGTTAGACCCCTTTATTTCACATTATTACCAGGTGACTGATTATTGCATAGATTTTGTCGTCACTGAAAATGATATTCCATGGTTGTCTTTTATTTTCAGAAAAGAAGGAAGAAAGTGTTGCTGATAAGGTGTGATGGTGATCAAACTTCATTTTTTCCCACATCCATTTCATTCACCCTTTATGCCCCTCATTTACTCCATATTCTAAAGTTATACACCTTATTTATTTCAAACCGCTTCTTCAACTATTAACACCCAAATTTTATAGTTAAAAAAGGAGCAACATTAGAATAAAAGGAAGAAAAGGAAACAGAGAAGCAGTTAAGGCAGAAAAAAAGCAAGGGTAGAGTCTTAAATGAGATTGGGTCAAGTCGTGCATGCATTCGGGTCGAGTCGTGAATGCTAAAGCAGGTCAAGTCATGAACGCGAGGCAAGTATTCTACGAACAACTAAGAAATGAACAGGTGCAACCAAAGTAAGGGAGCATTGAGGACCGTTGGATCTAAGCAATGATCAATGGAGGAGATTCAATTGCAATTTCAGATCGCAATTTTTTCAGGATGGGCGCAAGGGTAAATGTTAAAGTCAGCGAAATGAAATTTGCAACGAAGTGGGACCCATTCACCTGTGACACGCAAATAGGCCTTACATGTTTCCTACACTTCGCAGCCTACAGGTTTTTAACCTTACCTCTTAAGAATTATGCCAAATCTTGTTTTTCTGCCAATGCGATGAAGTGGGACCCATTCACCCGCCACACCTCCTTTCCATTTCAATTCCCTTGAAAACTCATTAAACCTTACCTTTTTCTCGCCTTTCCGCTTTAGCTTTCCTCTTTACCTTTCATCATTATATCATTTTTTTACCTTCTGCTTTCCTGATTTCCCCTATTGCGATAAAAGTGGGGCCATCCCTCCACGTCACCCTTTCTCCCCACCATCCATCGCATATCGAAAAAGATAATATTTCGCATCGCAACAAAACTTTAAAACCTACGATCACCAATTTGTGATATATCGCATCGCATATGTGTTAACTTACCTTTGAAGCACCCGCAATGTATTTGGTTTAATTTGCAATGCAGCGGTTGGCCCCACCACAGCAGCTCCACCCCCCACTGCACAGCTGTTTGAAATAAATTGAAACACATATCATATGAAACATCGTAAACTTTACCTTACCGCAGAAGCTTTCTAACTTGCGATTGCAATGTAGGTGGGTCCCTCTCGCCCCACTTCACAAGTTTTAGATTTTAACCCCCACTGTTTATAACAAAAAGCTAAGATCTGTGATTTGCGATGCAATTGGTCCCACTTTCCCCTGCCACGTCACTTACCTTCTCCCCGCACTTCGCACTTCGTGTCTTTTAGAGTTTGCCTCTGCGCTTATAACTAAAAATTAAGAGTTTTGATTTGTGGGTTGCAGTCTGGTCCCACCTTACCTCCACATCACCTCCCACTTCGCATCGCATTTCTGATTACATTCTTCATAACTAAACTATAAATATTACGAAGTGCGCGGATGCGATGTGGCTCCAAGATGAAATCTAAACATTTTCAGGTCTGGGTTTATGAGTTTTTACATTTTTTTGTTTTGAAAAAGGGCTAAACATGGCCGAAAGGGCTCGGGTAGAAAAAATATAGCAAGGGTCGAGTCGGGCAAGGCATTTTTGCAAACTTGTTACGGTTATAACGACAAAAATAGAAAAGGCAGCAAACTCATCAGCACAATCACTGATCAATTGTAAAGTGGCTAGCCCTGCACCAGACTTAATTAACTAATGTTGATCTATTGAAAAGCAGGGCCAGATGTCAGAGCCATCATTCGTTGCCTCTTCTAGATCATCACATGCCACCCTCAAAGCCTACTTTTGATCTTACGAAGAGCCATAGAAGTTTTTAGATTCTTGAAGAGTTACCAAAATTAATTCCACAAGCGGTGTTTTGTCAAATATTTTCTTTGTTCGGGCCTTGCATGGCCATACCTATTTAATTTTCAGTTGTTTGTAATAAATGAAGTTTTCTAAAGTATATTAGGGAAACCGGCTCAAGTTTTAGTTAAATACATCTTGAATTTTCATTATCAATGGTTGGATATTGTTAGCCCCAGCATTGTAAGAACTACTATATTGGAGCACTATGATTTTGGAGCTGGACATCAATAATCAAAGACCATTTATAGGATTCTTGAGCTTTGTCAAAATTTTGATGTGATACTTCTGTGTTTTAAATGTTTCCCTTTTTTTCCCTGTTGTGCTTCTATTCATATAATTGTAAATCGGAAATTTTAGATTAATATTTTTTGTAGGAGAACCTTAATTCTGTCTTCATTTACAATCTAAATGTTTTATGCTGAAGTCTGATTAAATAATTCTTAACTACTCTTAGTCACTACTGAACCTCACTCTTTCTTTCACCTCATAATTCATACAACTCTAAAGTTCCATTTAACACAGTTAGCTTGCCCGATGCTCTTAAATTTTTATGTGCCATTCTATCCTTTGACTCCATAGCCTAATGTATTAGTCCATTAGTCCATGCAGACCTGCTCATCCAACCACCCAATCAATCAAAACAAACAACCCTCACAATTTCTATAACTAGCCTAATATCAGAACTTATAAATATCACGTTTAAATCATAAAACATAGAGAGCCCCCTCTGAGTCTAGGAAGGCTAGGTCCTGGACTCCAAAGTGGTTTGATGTTTTCCTTTATCATTTTTTCTTGCCAATCTTACAAATTACGGGGTGACAACATGTTGGAGGATTTAAAGAGTGAAATTATGCATACCTTTTCCTTGCAAATGGATACTATGCAAATAAAAAGGAGGAAAGAGGAAGCAAAAAGGGAACTAGTTATTTTCTACCCTAGATGTACAAAAAGACATCCTAAGAATGAATTCCCACTAAATGTCGTAGAATTTTTCTTAGTATGTGAAGAAAATCATGCAATAAATAAATGTCCCTCTTTTCCAGGCCTAAAGGTTGTATAGCATGGAGGAGTAGAGATTGGGTCGAAATATTTGTGCTTCATTAACCAAATGAGACCCCCAGGACCTCGACCACATCAACAAGACATGCAATGTGCACATTATCCTCCTTGCAATCTAAATCCGAATGCACCTTCCCAGCATTGGTACCCTTCCACTCATCCATCATGTTCCACACCTCCTCCTTGGCCTTATGCTCCTCCATATCCTCCTGAACCTGTCAACCATCCTTTTCAACCAAATCCACCCCAATATTCCCAATGGCTCAACCCCTCACAAGGATGGAGGCCTAAAAAAAACCAACCTCAGCTTACTTTACTGCCTCTAGCCCAACCTCAACCATAGCTAAATCATCATACCCCACCTAAGAAACCTTAAATACTTATTAAACCCAATCTAAACCCGAACAATAAGCATCCAAAATAGGTCTATAATGGAGAGACATCCTATCCTTATTATGATGTGTAAATCCAAGAGATAAACCTTCGGTCTGGGAGGGTGCTCCCAGATAATCACCCACCTTCTCCACCTGAAGAGCTTGAATAAGAGAAGGAAGAGAGTACAGCTCAACTCAATGCACACCCCTATCATGAAAGGTTGGTCCACCCTAACCAGCACACCCTAAAAGAGGTTGAACGTCTGGGACAATTGAATAATTTTTGCGTCAAGATACCCCTTCTCCGGGCCATTAAATATGTTCCCATCTACAACAATCTTATTAAGGAAAATGTTTCAAAATTCATGGGAGAAGAAGAAGAGATACCCCCACCATCAATTTGTTTGGATAACTATCTGATTTGATGCTTGGGAGGGTGATATCCCTAAAATACCTAGAATATGGTAGCCCAATAGGGGATGTGCACATAGATGGCATTATGGTCCCTAATACCCTAATTGATCTTGGGGATGCAATCAATGTGATGACTAGGGAAACCATGTTGAGCTCAATCTCCAAAGGGTTTTGAGAAATACCACCATAGTGTTGCAGCTTTCATATAGATCCATAGTAGCTCCTAAGGGAATTATTAAGGATGTCATGGTCCCCATTGAGTCCTGGGAGTACCCAACTAATTTCCTGTTCCTCCAGCCCAAAAACCAATTTTTATGGCTATCTTCTCATCTTAGGAAGATCTTGGTCGGCCATTGTTGATGCCTACATTATTTGTAGGTCTGGTAACATGACTATCAAGAATGGAAATCTATCAAAAAAACTGGTGTTGTATCCTCCTACTCAACCTTCTATTGAACATGATTTACCCATAAGGTTAAAGGAGGAGGAAGAGGATGAATTGTATCACACAACCCCCTAACCATTATGCACTCTAGATAATGTTATAAGAGGGGGGGGGACTGGATGAAAATTACATTATTGACCATATCCTATAGAATCAACCTCCCACTCCCATACTAGTTGATGAATTGCTAAAAGAATCTGAAAATATTCCTTGGACTGACTTGTGCTATGTTGACTCTAGCCTAAAACATGTCAAAATTTTAGATTTTAGCCCATCCATAACTCTAAATATCAACCCCTCTCTCTAGACCAAATAAGAAGAATAGTTGTGCAATGTACTGAGGCAACACATGGATGCTTTTTCTTGGGATTATAAGGAAATGAAAAGTATACATCCCTTAGTTTCTAATCATTGTATTTACATCAAAGAGGGATGTAGGATTTTGCGCCAACACTAGAGAAGGATGAACCCAACTCTTAAGGAAATTGTGAAAGAAGAATTACAAAAGCTACTGGAAGTAGGGTTCATATACCCCATTTCATATAGTGATTGGGTGTCACCTCTTGTTTTAGTTCCCAAGAAGAATGGGAAGTGGATAATCTGTGTTGATGACCAAGACCTTAGCAAGGCTACAAATAAGATTCCATCATCAAAAGGGTCCATATCCCTCAAAATCAAAGAGATGTCAGGATTTTCCTTGTATTAGTTGGGTATTATAGAAGGTTCATTAAATATTTTAGTAAATTGGCTTCACCCTTGTTTGGATTGCTGGTTAAATATTCAGATTTTTGTTGGAAAAAAAATTTTCAAGAATATTTTGAAGTACGGGAAGAAAATATGACCACTGCACCCATCCTTAGGGGTCCCAACTGGGAAATACCTTTCCATATACACACATATGCCTCAGACAAAGCTGTAGGGGCTGCCTTAGGACAAGTAGAACACAAATTTCCTTATTTTCATCAGTAAGAACATTTCCAAAGCGTAGTCGAATTATACTATCACTGAAAAGGAACTCTTGGTTGTGGTGCATTCAAATAATAATTTTAGGCATTATATCACTCGTTATCAAACTTTGGTTCACACTGATCATACAACCATCAAGTATTTAATGAATAAACCTCATGTCAATGCTAAGATAATTATATGGTCATTATTATTGTAGCAATTTGATTTGACTATTTTTTATAAACCAGGGAAAGAGAATGTGGTTGCATATTTCTTGTCAAGGCTAACCCTGCCTGCATGAAAGGAATAAATGATAGATGATCAACTTCCAAGTGAACATCTCTTTTCCATATCGTTATTTTATCCTTGGTTTATTGATATAGACAACTGTTTGGTTTCTAGGAGGTTCCCTCCTAACCTATCCTCCAAGGAGAAAAGAAATTATGCTAGGAAAAGCACCCCATTCACTTGGATTGGAGGAAACATTTTCATATTGGGGCCAAATCTGATCCTCAGAAGATGTGTGAGGGAAGAATATGTCTTTTACACCCTCTAATCATGCCATGATGGACCCTATGGAGGGCACTTTTCTGCTAAGAGGAAAGCCTTCAAATTTCTACAATCAGGTTGTTATTGGCCCACTTTACATCATGATGCTAGGTGTGATCGGTTTCAAAGGACGGGGAGAAAAGAAATTATGCTAGGAAAAGCGCCCCATTCACTTGGATTGGAGGAAAATTTTTCATATTGGGGCCAAATCTGATCCTGAGAAGATGTGTGAGGGAAGAATATGTCTTTTACACCCTCTAATCATGCCATGATGGACCCTATGGGGGGCACTTTTCTGCTAAGAGGAAAGCCTTCAAATTTCTGCAATCAGGTTATTATTGGCCCACTTTACATCATGATGCAATGAGGTACAACACTAGGTGTGATCAGTTTCAAAGGATGGGTAAGCCAACACCCAAGGATGAAATTCCATTACAACCTCAAGTGACTCTAGAGCCATTTGAAAAGTGGGGCGCGGATTTCATTGGACCTATTGATCCCCCATAAGGAAATAAAAGGTATATCATTTTATGTATTTATTACTTGACCAAATTGGTTGAAACAAAAGAATTAAAGGCAGCAACTGAGAAAAAGGTGGTTGAATTCTTGAGGGATACCATCTTCTCCAAATTTGGTTTTCCAAGGGAATTATTCATTGATAAAGGAGCACAATTTACATCAATTTTGATTGAAGATATTATGAATCAACACCACATCAAGCACATGGAATATATTTCCTATCACGCTCAAGCAAATGAGAAGGTGGAAGTCACAAACAGAGCACTGGAGAGCATTCTTACCAAGGTTGTTAGTAGTAGCAGAAAATATTGGGCAGACAAACTTACGGAAGCCACTTGGGCATACAACACTACTTGGAATACCACCACTAGATTCACTCCATTTGAGCTCGTCTATGGGAAGAAGGTCCTATTTCTATTGAATTTGAGTACAACACCTTTAGGATGGTTGATCTGTATATGTAAACTTGAGATTTTATGGTGAAAATTGCAAGTGAAATGTTTAGGGTTTTTATCCAATTATGTCAATTTCATTAACACATAAATATGCTTTTAAAACTCAGTTTTGCATAAGATAAAGAAGACATTAGTACCATAACAACATACACAAGAAATAAAATCATGAAGGACTTCACCCCTCCTGGGCTATATCTCCTGGTTCATCTTCCAATGTTGTTCCACTTTCAATATGCTCACAAATATGTGTTTACATCAGGTTATAGTGCTTAGAATGGAAAAATAATATCTCCAATGGCTCCATAATAGTCAAAAACCCCTAGCTAGGCTCTTTTTGCACTCAAAAAAGTCGAAAATTGACTTATTTATGCTCCAAAGAAATTTTTCTACTAACTGTCCTCCAATTCGCACCAACTTGCAAACCATTTTATAAATTTCTCCTTTTGCCACCACGTGGAGCGACCATTTTTCCCTATGTCGATTATATTCCTGTCGGTTTGGATGTAATTTTTCAAACCTTTAAATTCAGTATGTCACCCATGAACCGACTAAAAAGGTGACAAGTGCCGCAAAGACCACCGTCGGATCCGGTTTGTTTGAAAAACGATTCCCATCGAGTTTAAACTAGGTTTGGTTGTGGTTAGTTGACTTCCATCATAGTTGAGTTCTCAGAACCTTGCCCAAGGGAGGTTCCACTCCCCCTCTAACCAAACCTGTGTGATACTGTGGTTTCTCAGGTTGTTGGAGCCATGGTTTTCACTAACATAAAACTTGAATGTTGGAACCATTGCATGTGCCATGTGATATGCCTAAAATACTGGAGGTTAAACCCTTATCCTGCTCCAGGACTTTGGTTATATACATAATATATGGTTTTGGTTATGACATATCATGTGGTTAGACATGTTGTTTAACATATGGTTTAAACTTTGGAAAATTGCATTAATATATATTACTGGGGTCGAGGATAACCCCGGGCCCTCTCTACCCACCATGTAGCATGGTTGGGTGGACTGGGGTCCATTTTTAACCCCGGTCCCTACCCCCAACTCCTTTGCATTGAAAATTTAAAAAGGAGCGGGCTCCATAGGTTGTTAAGAACCATGTTAGGTGGGTGAGTGGAGGGATTTTCTACTAGATGGTTGGTTGGGCTTTTGAATCTTGTCATGGAAGTTTGACCTCATACTAAAAATTTATTCCATTCTCGGAAAGCCACGTGGATGCCTCTCCTTCGTCCACCTCAACGACCTTCAACCAATAAAATTGAACAAAATCGAACCAGTAACCGAATGACACTTGTCCTCATCCCATTTTTTTCTAGGAGGTACAGTCACCTTGTACGACCATTGCCCAGTCAGTGTACGTATTGCTGACTAGGAATCCCTATAACCAAATTCTTAAATTTTTAGTTATTTTCCAAATCGATCAGAACACAATATCGGGAGCATTCGATATCGGTTTTGAGTGAAATGAGTTGCATTGGATTTAGGGCGAAGAGATATTCACTTTGGCATTGGTTTTGAGCCAATTTGAGCACTTTTAATTTTGATCATTTTATTTATCCACTGGATAATTCCTCCCCACTGGAAGCTTTTCGATCCAAAAATATTACTTTCAGTTAAAAAACAAATGAAGGTATAGTTCCTTCACCTTTCCAATATCATTCCATTTGGCTTTTCTTGGATTTGTTCCCTTGAGCCCCACACGAAGGTAGTCCACGCTCCCTCATTTTGAAGTCCTTGTCTTCCTGTCAAGGATGTTGTCTTGCTGCAATTCTTCAAGATATTCGGGAGAAAAATATTCAATTGAAGGAATATGAAGATTCTCTCCTTGATCTTCAATCAAAGGAGGCTCATACAACCTTAAATTTTCAACATTAACAACTGCATAGATTTTCATATATGCAATCTGGAGGAATTATTACCAATATTTTCCATAATTCTGAATGGACCATATCAAATTGGTTTCAGCTTTTTACCTTCTCCTTGGAGTCTCTCTTTTCTAATGTCAAGCCAAAATTCATCATCGACTTGGAAACTGTGATCCACGTGATGCTTATCATGTATTTTCTTGTTCTTGACTTGACTCTTCTCCAAATATCCTTGAACTATTTGATGTACCAATTGAACCTGTACAATGAATCTTTTGGCCTTGTCTATGTCACTATGAACATCAATAGAAACATCCTTCCCAAAGATAAAGTCTAAAGAAGATTTGGGCAAGTATCCTAAGCATGCCTCAAATGGAAATGTTTGAGTCAATGAATGCTTCACCTAGTTGTAAGCATGACGAATATAGTGCAAATGTTCATCCCACAACTTAGGATGCTTACTACAATAACCTCGAAGGAGACATATCACCTTTATGTTCACCACCTCTTTTTGGTCATCTGTTTGAGGATAGAATTTTGTACTCTTTTTCAATTTGGTGTCCATGAGTCCCCACAAGCTTAACCAAAAGTTCTCAACAAAGAAAGAATCTCGATCACTAACAATGGATGTGGGAAACCCAAAATGTACCCATACATTCTAAAATAATAATTGAGAAGTTTGTTCAGCTATAACCTACTTTTCACAAGGCATAAAAATGCACATTTTTTTGAACCTATTCACAGCTACATAAGGATAATCATGACCTCTCCTAGACGTATGTATACCTCCTACAAAATCCACATAAAAGTTGTCCCATGGATGAGAAGGTATTGGAAGTGTTGTATACAATCCCAACTTTATATTGTTAGGCTTACTGACAGCACATAATGAACATCCTCTTATAAATTGTGACACACTTTCAAGAATCTGAGGCCATTAACAATACCTTTGTAATTGTGCCACTGTCTTAGCTACACCGAAATGACTAGCAATAAGAGAAGTATGTGCTTCCCTTATGATGTTTACTCTCCCTCCCTGTGGAATACAAAGTTTTCCAATATGGTACAAAAAGTTTTCATGCACATGAAAATCCAATTCCTCTACTTGGTTACCTTGACACAAAGTCACATATACATATTTGAAATAATTTTCTAAAGCATATTGTTCAACATAGATCTCATGCATGACATAATTATTCTTAAGGATAGTGGATGCACTAGAAATTGGTCTAGAAAGCATACCATCAACCATGTTATAAATACCTTTCTTATACTGTATCACCAAGTGGAATTGTTGAAGAAAACAAATCCATCTAAAGTGCATCTCTTACTGCATATTTGTTTGTGATTGCAAGTATTGAAATGGATGATGATCCTTGTGAATGATTGTTTCCTTACCCATGAAGTAATGTTTGCACTTTTTCACACTTTGCACCAATTCATACAATTCCTTGTCATATGTAGGATATTTAATCACTACATTATTAAAAGTTTTTGAATGAAAACATATGGGCTTACCATGTTGCATCAAGACTACACCCATGGCATAGTCACTTAAATAAGTTTGTATCTCAAATGACTGTCTCAAGTTAGGAAGTGAAAGTACAGGAGTTGAACTGATATTTTCCTTCAATAAATCAAATGTTTTTTTTTTTTTCCTTCCCACTAAAAAACCTGCTTCACACTTTCCAATGCATGTAATGGAGCTGTGATAGAAGAAAAGTTGAAAATAAACTTTCTCCAATATTGGGTTGCTCTGAAAAAACTTCTAACCTTTTTCATTGTCTTAGGCTTTGGCCAATTCAAAATGACATCAACCTTTGAAGGATCTATTTTCAACTCACCTCCTCCAACAATATGACCCAATTAGACTTTAGAATATTTTCTAAATTCACATTTAGACATATTTAAAAACAAATGTTATTTCTTCAAGACATATAACACTTTCTTGACATGCGTGACATGTTCTTCATGGGACTTGCTGAAAATTAATATGTCATCTAAGTAGACTATCACACAATCATCTAGAAAAGGCCTTATTACATCATTCATTACACACAAGAAGGTAGAAAGAGTATTACAAAGCCCAAAGGGAATAACCAACCATTTAAACAAACATTTCTTTGTTTTGAATTTTGTCTTCAATATGTCTCCTTCAGCGATCCTAATTTAATGATAGCCACTCGTCAAGTTCAACTTAGTGAAATACACAACATATTTCAATTAATCAAGTAAAACATCAATTCTAGGAAGAGGGTAAAGTTTCTTTACCGTAATCTTGTTCAATGCATGGAAGCCCACAAACATATGCCATGTTCCATCCTTATTTGGCACTAAAACAATAGGTGAACCGCATGGCAATGTGCTTGGTCCACTACAAGGAAAAGACCCTCTAGTGGAGGTTATAAAAGAGGTTTTTAGTGTTATAAAATTGGCCAAAATTGTCAAAAAAACATATGCTACCACATCCGTTTCTAGTAACAGAGGTTTTGGCAGAGCTTTTAATGGAAATTCAACACAACTAAAAAAAAATGGGCAGCCAGAGGTTATTACGAATGTTTTTTCATCGGTGCTCTTATCAGGTTTTAACGCACCGGTGCGTATCGGTAGACAGCACACTGGGGCGGTCGAAGGAGAATGCACCAGGTTGTTAAGGAAAACAACAGCACCGGGCCTGGTGTTGGTGATACAATGTACGGGGTCGTTCTAATTGGTCTTGGTATTTGAGCAGTGCCCATAGGTCGTATAAGCGCACCGGTGCGTGTATCTTTATGAGGCACCAATGCTCCGTATCACAAAAAGAAACCGATATATATAATTGGTATCGGTATTCATGTAGTGCACATGGCATCTACAAATGCACCAGTGCTTATAGATACATAAACGCCCCGGTGTGCAATATCACACAAACGCACCGATATTTATAACTGGAATCGGTATTAGTGCGGTGCCCATAGAATCATAAACACACCGGTGCGTATAGACACATAAACGCACCAGTTTTCATTTTGTTTTTTTAGAAACATCCACCTCTGACAATCCAATTATTGTGATTGTTTTAAATTCATTATTCATCAAAAGTAAACACATCTTATAACAATATTCATATTAATTACATTTTTATAAATGCATTTGAATGTGCTGTTTGGATTAATTTGTTATATCATATCAGAATTATTGTGGTTTTTTAAAATTCATTATTCATCAAAAGTCGACACATTTATATAATCTTGTAACAATATTCATATGAATTAAATTTTTATTAGTGCATTTGAGAACGACAATGGAGAACGCAATAGAATAAATTAAAACATATTTTATGATTATATATATATATATATATATATATATATATATATATATATATATATATATATATATATATATATATATATATATATATAAGGCAGGTCTTTATCATACAAAATGGGACAATTATTATTGTCCTTTGTCTAACAAAGTTGGGACAACATGTCCATTACATTAAACAAAATGTCTGATTTCATAGACATACTTCAAAAAATAAAACGCCTTGCTTTGATATCCAAATTACATAATGATCATCATTCTTTGCTTGAACTGTTGTCACTACTAGAGCTACTTCCATGACTTGGATTATTTTCAGGAATGTTGTGTTCACGGCGTTGATTGTTTTCTTCTTCTTCACTTTCCATCTACAAACATAAAAATAAATTGAAATGAGTGTATATACATTGGTGAGAATAATGAAAATTCCAATATTAAATAATATACATCAATGTAAATCAAAAATAAAAATGACGTACCATAGCAACAATTGACTCATAAACTATACACATTCTTTCAAAATCATGTACCATGCCATCTTTCAAAATTTCATCTGTTGGTGCAGTTCCATACTTTGTTTCCTGCAAGTTTTAAACCCCATAACAAATCATATATTTAATATAAAATATATTTTTGTTATATTAATTATAGAATGATCTAATTAAAACAAGATCGATAGATGCTTACAAATTCCACAATTAAATTCTGATATGCCAACATATACTCACAACCCATATTTAACCCAATTTCAATCAATTCGTCTGATGGTTCTTATTTATTGTACCTAATGATCGAAAATTTCAATGATTACATATTACATTTGAAGCACGTTGTTGTATTCGTTCCACTAGATCCCTCAAACTTTTGTAAAAAATTTTCCCCCTTTTGTTAAGTTCCAGCTCCACTCCAGATGAACCAAGGAGCAATTCATTTTCATTTGCATGTTCTTTTTTTTTTCTTTTCTTAGAACAACATTCCCTTTCTGAGTTCTTGGTCCCTGTAGAACATTAAATATATGTGAATTAGTAGACTGTTTGACACATGTTATCTAATAATTTTAAGTATATTATTAATGATAATTAAAAAAAGAAACTCATATTGGATCGATAGTATTGTTTCATTCACCTGATTCATCTTTTTGCAATTTTTCCATTAAACTCTTACGCTCTTCTGGTCGTAGATCAGAAATAATCATATCGAGATTTGTCATTTTGTGGCTCTGCATGATACACAGTAAACAATACATATTAGTTAAAGTTACATATAGTTCAAAAATAATATTTTTTATAAATAATTTACAAAGAACTTGCCTTTTTTGCTTTTCTTGATGTGTTACCAGTATTTTTGTTACTTGATATCTGGTCAGTCAATTCTTTATCAATATGAAACCTGTAGCATATCATTAATTAATATATTTATAAATAAATTCTCAACTTTTCAGGTAGAAAATAAATCTCGAGACACCGGTGCGCCTTTCATTAAATCCACACCGCCACCGATGCATGGATATATTAACAACGCACCGCAAAACAGTATAATACACCATACCGTGCATTCATTATTATAAATGCATCGCAAAAACAATGTAATATACCTAATGGTGTGTGGGGTATTATAAACGCACCGCAAAAACGGTGTAATACACCGTATGGTGCTTTCCTAGTTAAAGAGAGCATCAGTGCCCTATTTCAGATTTGGCGCACTGATTTAAAAAAATGTTGTCAATTTTTTACGACACAGAACTTGGGTGGTGCGCTGTAATAATACATAGCACCAGTGCAGTGGCGTACGCAGGATGCATCGATAAAGAAAAATCCATTTTTTCAAAAATTCACGCAATGGCCGAATGGATTGGGATCCGACTATGCAAATCGTCCCATGGGTTGGACATTAATCTAAAATGAAAAACCCTAATTCTGAAATCACAGAAACAGGGAGAAGAAAGGGAAAAAAAAATGAAGGATTCAGGGTAAAAATGGATCAAATTGCAGGAAAAATAAAAACTATAGAAAAAAGTAAAAAAAGAATTAAATTTAATCACGAAATGGTTTGAAATTCTATGATAAAGGACTTGAATCACCAGAGTTTTGGTTTCTGATTGTCTGAATACTTCTGTTCGAATGTATTTCACCATCCATAGTGCCCTCGTGCTCTCCTACAAAAATCTGACTAAATTTTTTTAGAAAAAATAGTGAAATAATGAAAAGTGTTTAGTATTTAAAGAATTATTTTATCAAATTAGATTTTCGAAAATATTTTGCCGCCCATTTTTCAAATTGCCGTTTTTTTTAAACTTAAACAAAATAGAGTTTCGTTTTTTTTATTTGCATTTATTTGTTTCTGGTGCGCGGAAATGTGACGCATCAGCGCATTGTATTAATACAACGCACTAGGGCCTGTTAGGATGATAAGCGCACTGGACTTTTTAAAGTTTTTTTTTTTTTTTGGTATGTAAGATCATAATAAAATAATGATAATTATAAAGTACATGAATTTATTTTAATTATTTTCTCAACTTTATATATGTAAGATCATAATAAAATAATGATAATTATAAAGTACATGAATTTATTTTCAATATTTTCTAAACTTTATGCTACAAAAATTCGTATTATTCTAGATTTTTTATTTTACAATTATTTGCAAATTTACAAATTTAAATATTTTAATAAAATTGTTTCACATTAATACAATTAAAATTTTACAAATTAATATTTTACATATATACAATTACATTAATTAAAATTACAATTACAATTACAATTAAAATTACAATTACAATTTTACATTAATTTCACATACATGAATTATGATTAGAATTAGAATTACAATTTTAATTTTACATACAATTACATTTACAATTTTACATATAATTACATTTACAATTACAATTACAATTTTACAAATATTTTAGAGACAATTCAATTAAAATTAAAATTACAAATACAATTGCATTTACAATTTTACATAGAATTACATTTACAATTACAATTACAATTTTACAAATATTTTACATACAATTCAATTAAAATTACAATTACAATTTGTGAAATTTACATACAATTAGAATTATAATTAAAATTTTACAATTTTTCATACATACAATTACAATCATTTCAGAATAAATTAAATATTACAATTACAATAAAAATTTTACATTAATAAAATTTTTACATACAATTACACTTAAAATTACAATTAGTACAAATACAAATACAATTTTACAATTTTACATAGAATTAAAATTTAAATTACAATTACATTCACGACATAATATTTAATAAATATCATGGTCATTTAATAATATTAAATTAATTAATAAACATCATCACGATCATGATAACCATCGTACAAAAATCATATTCGACTAATAAACACATTTAATTAACATCAAATTAACATTATATATTAACATCATCACAACACAAACATCAAATATACATCTCAATATAATGTCAAATAACTCATGCACCTATCACATATACACATCTATCTGCAAGCTAAACATTAAATGAACATATCTAACATGACTAACAATATGCGCCACATCATGATGATCATCAACATGAAAATTAAGTACAACTGCAACATGAACATAAAATACATGGACCATATATATATATATATATATATATATATATATATATATATATATATATATATATATAGCTGAATAATAATAAAAATATACAATTGTATAGATCATGTCATGGATAAGACGTGGTGGTAGCCGCAATACATCAATAACACTAGTACAAGTGGATGCGGCCCTTGCTCGGTAAAGCTAAGTGCGGCCTCGACGATCCGCGGTCGACTTCTTTATCGCAGTCGTGGCTGATGATCACTAGTACTGATGGATGCATCCACTGGTGGTAGTTAAACATGATCAATATGAGGCGTAGTAGTAGTGGAGGCGGCCTGCTTAGTCAATAGTACTGCAGCCTCGGCGGTCAATGGTCCAGCCTGCTCATGATGATCGTGACTAGTACTCATGATGAATGCTGCAGGCTACTGACTGGATGTGGCTAATGGTCCAGCCTCATCTCCATGATGACTAGTGTCAGATGCTGCCAGTGGAGCCTCATGATGATCATCAGGCGCGCCGCGAGGTGAATGATCACGAGATGCATCTGATTCGCTGTTGGCGGACTGTCCATCACGTGCCGCAACTCGACTATGCCTCTAGCTATGGACAATCCTCCTCAATCACGTAACAGTTGTCGTAGCTCCTGTTAGCCCCCCTATAAATTTTTGACAAAGCAAAGCAGGGGGCTGAATTTGTTTTTGAGCCCTCAAGGAATGCATTTCCCCAAAGACACATCATCCTTGAGGTCTCCTATGCCTTTGCCTTTGATAAATTTCTCTCTGTAGAACTCTCCATGTTGCCCCTCTCTTTCCCTTCGCAAAATCCCCTTTCCATCCCAATTTTTCCCCAAATTCCCCTTTGGATCTTACCCTTACCCTTGGTTTCCTCAAAATTCCCCTCTGTCTCTCTATCGTTACCCTCCTCAGGCTTCGAAATACATCAAAAGGGTTAAAAACCCACTTTGAAATGTTATATCAAGCCTAGCTCCTCTTCTGTTGGCCCCCGCACCTTTCCTTCCACATGATCATAGCGCTGGAACCACCCGCCAGTCCACAAGAGCGCTTATCTCAGTAGGTTATCGGGAGTAGTTATAACTGTTGATCTGAGCAGAACGGACGGCGATCGCCCACCCCACAGCAACCACCGTTAAAACCATCCATCACCGATCCTCGCATCTTGACCGTCCGTTCCCCGTAGATCTAACGGTTCGGATTTTACCCGCCTGTGGACCCCGCCCGCGTGCACTATTCAGAAACAACCCGGTTTTCATCGCACTGCTAATGGGGGCCAGGCGGTTTTTCCTCATTGCCCAGCGATTCCATACACCTTCTGCCACGTGTCCTCGCGTACGGCCCCGAAACCACCCTCCATCACGCATTAACTTTTGACTCAGGACGCCGAGTGATATTGTCGTAGACCGTTAGATCTGGAGCATCCCATCCAACGGCTGTCGCTCCACGAAGCTGCGTGCAGTTTAACCCACGGCCACCGTACCCCTGGCCCACTGTTCTTCGTCCTCCGCTGTGTCTCCCACCGTCGATCTCCTTTGAGATCTGACAGTCGAGATTGGTCTTCTCCCCACTTTTGACTATTCCATTTTTAACCGGTTCCGCCACGTCACCTCCACGTGTCCACCGTACAGTCTCCCTCCAGTTTCATATATTTGTTCATAGGTCGGGTTTATTAAGGTTTTCATTTATTTTGCCTCCGCACCACCTCCCGACTGTAATCCATGTCGTTTTCGCCGCACTATGGGTCTTCCACGATGTTTTCGCCATCTGCCCAGTCTGCGTAGTCAGTCTCACCATCCCGTTGCGTCCACCACCCCCATTGTTTTCTTAACATGTTTTCATATTGTGCAGGGTTTCTAGAGAGGCGGAAAGCCACCATGATTTATAGGAATCATTGTAAGCGGCGCATTGAGCAGGCAGAATTAAAACTGAAGCTGGTACTGCAGGGAAATGTCAAGAAAGGTGGCGGCAATATAAATTCCATCGAAGGACGAAGTTTGAAACTTCACAGAATCTATCCCGCGCCATTAAAGCCCAGATCTTGCAGAATCGAGAAATTTATGAAGCCGTGGAGAAAAACCAGCTTACGATCAAGGATTTCAGCATTCGGCATTGAGTGTTTTGAGTTGTAATACAGCAGTTTAGAGGCAAAGCACCAGATCAATGATCCCACAGATCATGCAAAGGTACAGCACGCAAAAATCAATGCATATCAGGGGTTTATGTAGCAACAGAATGTTTTTCCCTCCATGAAGGATAGAGCGCCCATACAGTATTCAATCTATGTCATGTTCTGGAGAGATTTCCTACCCCAAAACAGCCCCAGTACTTTCAGAGCATTTACTTCATCAGTATGGCAGATTTCTTTATCATTTCTTTATCTTTTGTTTATTCCCCAATAACACCACACAGTACTACAGCCAGAACACATCAAAAGTCATATCAGAGTAATCTGCAGTCTGAAAAGGATCATTCGTTCACCTAGAGAACACCAAAGATTAATGCACAGGATCTATATAGAATGGACTTCGACCTTCTTTCTTTCCAGAAGTTTAATACTGCATTTAGTTCTCCACCTACCTCCTCTGCTCCTCTGGAGCTATAAATTCATGAAGAACTCATTGTAATGGTTGTTGATTAGTTATGAGAGAACTGCAAGTAGTTTCTTTGGAGACACAGTCTCTATGTAAAGATTGTAAGATAGGTTGAAGGGGATGTTTTCAGACTGAGTATTCAGCTATTGGCAATAGTGTACTTGATTGGTATTGTTATTTAATATGAAAAGCACATTTCTTTAGATCCTGATCTGAAGCAGCGGTGATGTTTTCCTATCTCTGTGTTTACACTCATTTCATTTCATTTCTACTGGTTTGCATCAGAATATTGGCATAGGATTTACCCTTGTTAGGTACCCTATGTTTCTACTCTCCTTGCCATTTATGTTTCTCTTCTGAATGTATTATCTAAGGAATGCTTTCACTTGGTTTAACCAGTGTAGTGGATGATATTGCCTATTCTCTGATGTATGGATTAAATGAATTCATTTCTTAGATGCTTCTTGTTATAGATTTAGTTGGAAGATTTGGGAACACTGGGAATTAGTGTTAGCCATGTCCACTAGGATCCTTTTACAACCTGCTGATCTGTAACTTTGTGCTCTGAATCTGTGTTATCTCTTCTCCTCTTACTCTCCACACCATAACCATCTGAAAGATCCTAAGTTTCAGATGACTAGCCCAATTGAAAGCCTGCCTATTGATTAGCAAGCAAATCCTTTCCTGACTCCATTGCCCAATGTCTTTGAATATTTCCTGGAATATTTCACCTCTGCCTTATCCCTCTTTGCTCATCCTAGTCTTACATTTAATCCTTCATTCCTGATAACCAGCAACCAAAATCAAACAAATCAAACAAACAAACCTTGTGCCTATAACTAGCCTAAAATCATAACATTTGAGCCTCATAGACATAAACCTTTTCTCATATAGAGAGATCCATCTCTGGACCCAGGAGGGCTAGATCCTGAGTTCTGAAGTGGTTCTGATGTTGTCTCATCTTTTGGTCTTACCAATCTGGCCAAAACATGGGAACCCCAACATAATGGCGACTTCGCTGGGGAAATGAGTGCATTACACCTTAAACATTCTTAAGCATTCAAAGACCTACAGTCTCTGGTTAGGTTGGCAGTTAAACAAGTCTTGTCCTTACATCAACCTCTACACCATTTGTTGTGTTTTCCCATACTCTTGGACAGAGTCTGGACAAGAGCCAGGTAGCCTCCGGATCTCACACTCTTTCAGAGGTGACATATCTGGTAAATGCCCTCCCAGTCAATCTCTGGTTAGAGTTTGCTGTGTTTTGGAGATATCCTTGAAAAGGGACATCTCAAGGGCACTGTGGTGGACAGTGTACCTTCAAAAAAAAAAACATCCTAAACCTTCCACCTAGCGACTCCATAGTTCCCTAAACGTTTCAAAGACTCCACTGGTGATCAGTAGGCGTGCTGATTATCTTGGTTCACATTAGACTCCACTGGGAGACCTGCCCCCATAACGACATCAACCACAGTAGAAGTAACAAGTAGGGTTAAGTTGCTTGGTCAGAGAAAACATTCTGGCTTCTAGAACCATTCATACAAGAGCTTACCCTAACCCAGACCCACCTGAAATATTTGATAACCCTGAGAGCATCCTCAAGGAAGCTCATACACCTAAAGGATCAACTGTTTCCAGTCACATCTATAGGGCTAATTCTGCACCAGAAGATCTTACAGCTCTATCACACTTTCACCTTGACTTAGACCAACCAAACAGATTATCTAGAACTAGGTCATTCAGTAGCTTAGACCAGCCAGACTCTGAGTTTCCTGATTCACCACAGTAAGGTGGTAGACACCTTGGGAATAGATAGACCCCTCCATAAACACCCCCTGATATACATTTCATACAAAACTTGGGGCTCAGTCACCCTAGGTCTGCTCATCAGTAATCTGCTGGTCATAATATCCCTGTCATCCATATACCTACTGCCCAAGCCCCTTTAGCTCATCAAAACATCATCATGGCAGCTTGGTATGCACCTATAGTTTTACCTCAACCTCTAGTACCCTTTCCAAATGATTATCAGTCAAAGATCCCACACTTCACTACGAAAGAGTCCATCACAACCCAGCATCATGTAGATAAGATGGAGGATTCTTTTGACTACATGGAAATTGATGATGATACAGTCAAAATGAGAATCTTTGCTCAAAGATTAGGGGGTGAAGTGAAGAAATGGTTTAATGGCCTGCCTCCAGGTAGCATAAATGATCTTCCGGGCTTATACCAGACTTTCATAAACAAATGGGAAACTAGGGAAAACCCTCGCCAGCTCCTGGCAGAATACATGACCCTCAAAAGAAACACAGGAGAGAGTGTTCACGATTACACAACAAGATTTAACAGCATTTATAATGCCCTCCCTCCACATATGAAACCTCCACAAGGCATGGCCCTAGCAAAATATCCTGAAGGCTTCGATGCTGACATGGCCTATGAGCTTAGGGATAAGGAATACAACACATTGGAGGACATGCAAAAAGGAGCAGTGAATATAGAAGCCAATCTGATTGAAAAAAGAGCAAGACTGAAATCTGAGAGAAGGGTAACATACAGAGATGACAACGTAGCCTCCACATCTGACCAAAATTATGATAAGTTGTCTAAAAATGTGGAAAGGTTACAACAAATGATGGAAAAGATGGTTGTCACCGTTAGCAACCAGAACAAGAACCAGAACCAGGACTTTAGAAGAAACAATAATGCTCCCAACAGACAAAGAGAATCAGATCAACAAGTTATTCCCCCATTCCAAGAGAATTTTCTTGATGAAGATGAGGGAATCATAGAAGAGTCTAAGGGAAACACAATTAATATGTTTGAAACAGAAGATTCAATCCATAACTATTATTCAGAAGAAGACCAGCCTTCACCCTCTGGTTGGGAGGAGGAATGGTTGGAATCTGAAGATTACAGATTAGGATTTGAAAATGCCATGATGCAGGTCAGAGAACAGTATGAACTTAGAAGCAAAAAGAGTCAAGAAATTTCCAAACCCAAAGCTTCCGAGACTAGCATCAAAAAGAGGTCTGAGAAAACTTCTAAAGCAACTGCCGAAACCAACAAATCAGCAGCTGAGTGTTCTGGAAAAAATAGAGAAAAAGACAACCAAAACACTAATACACAAGGTAAAATAGATAGCAGCACTAGCACTACAGTTAGTGCTCCTGATAAAACTGTCACAAACACTGTACATAATGAGAATCAGCCCATTGATTCAGCCGCTAAAGCAGTGGAAAATAAAACAGAGATGAGTATGCCAAAGAGTCAGTCCACTTTCAATTTGGAAAGTGAGATTGCAAGAATTAAAATCTCTATCCCACTTTCTGAGCTGGCCACTTAGGATGTATATAAAGGCCAGATTTTGAAGGCTTTGAACCTTAGTGAGAATGGTGACTCTGTCAATTTGAACGATGATCATCCTGCCCTCTTGTTTGGACCTAAGATAGAGGGGAAGTTTCAGGAAGGGGTAGTTCCACCTTTCTATATCAGTCTCAACATTCACGAAAAGATCCTGCATAATCCAATGCATGATTCTGGAGAATCCCACAACTTAATTCCTAAGGCAGTTATGGAGAGGTTAGGTCTAGAGATAACCAGACCTTACAAATATTTATACTCTTTCGACTCTAGCAGAGTAAAATGCCTAGGCCTGATCGAAGCCTTGTGTGTGAGCTTAACTCAAATCCCAGCTAAATGCATGGTTATGGATGTTGTGGTGGCAGATGTGCCACCCAAGTATGGCATGCTACTGTCAAGATCATGTGGAGCCAAGCTACAGGGTACAATGCAGATGGATGGCTCATATGCCACAATCCCAATCTTTGGCCAACTTAGAAAACTGTATAGGGAGACACAGATGAGATTCCTAGTCAGTAGCCCCGAAAAGCCAGAAAATTCACCTGTTTATTCTGTGCATACAGACCTTGACTCCTTCATCTTTTGTAATGATGAATCCTTAGAAGGGTCGGAGTCCCAAAACATAGATACAAACGGAGAAGCAGAGGCCATGGATTTTAACATAATGGCTGCTCTGGATTTAGAGGAAAATGAAGAAGAAAACCACAATGAAACCTGTAGGATATGTGGTGGAGACCTAACCCCGAGTGAACAAGAGACAACACGTAAAAATCCATCGAGCCAGATCCCGAAGCCTCATACATTCCACGAAGAACAAAACGATCCACAACCTAGTACAGACCCTACAACACAACACAATGGCAAACCCAGCTGTAAGGGAGAGAACAATGATAGTCATGAGGATAACCCCTTATGGGAAATGAGCTTTGATGGGTCCTGTACTAAAAGGACTACAGGGGCAGGGGTATGGTTACAGAATAAAGAAATTGACTACGCAGAGAGCCATGCCTGTAGTCTGCATTTCAAATGCCCAAATAATGTCGCTAAATATGAGGCTCTAATCCTGGGTCTAAATCTGTTGAAGAAAAGGGAGCCCGTAGGATAGCCGTAAGGGGAGACTCGGAGTTGGTTATTAAACAAGTAAACGGGGAATACACAGTGAAACATCCTAGGCTGAGAGCATATAGGAACGACGCTGAGGACATATTGAAAACATTTGTTGAATATAAACTAGTGTTCGTCCCTAGGATTCAAAATGTCATTGCAAACGGATTAGCTTTCCTAGCTAGTTCCTACCCCAAGACTCCCAGTGACCAACAGATCATCATTCAGACCAAATTCAGACCTGTTGTGCCAGACAACGAAAAATACTGGCAAGTTTTTGAAGGTGATAAACAGATCGAAGACTTTCTGGTAGGCAAAAACAGGTTTGAATTTTCTGATTCAGACTCCCAACCTGACAGTAGTTGCCTAAGTGATGAATCCTTGAATGAGGAAGAAACACTCTGTAACATAGAAATAAACTCTTCAGATGAGCAGACTAGAAACCCAGAACACAAATGGGAAAATGCAAATAGCGAAGAGGTAGAGGTGCTGCAGGCCAAAGACAAGAATATACCTAGAGGCCTGGCACCCTTAGAGGACCTCTTTGACTTTGATGATGTGGCAAAAAATCCCACTATAGAACACGCAGACTCTGATGTGGAAGAATGCAACATAGGCACTGAAGATCAGCCCAAAATGATTAAACTGGCTAAGTCTTTACCTACAGACATGAAGAAGAAATACATTGACCTTTTCAAGGAATTCATTGATGTGTTTGCATGGGGCTATGAGGACTTAGAGGCCTATGAAAAAAATATCATTCAGCATAAGATACCCTTGAAATAAAATCAGAAGCCCTTTAGGCAAAAACTTCGCAGAACCAATCCCAAACAGTTACCTGCAGTAGAGAAGGAGATTAAGAAAATGTATGAAGCAGGTATAATTGTGCCGGTGAGGTTCTCTGATTGGGTGTCAAACTTAGTGGCTGTGAGGAAGAAGACAGGAGAAATCAGGTTGTGTATAGACTTCAGGAATCTGAATAGAGCCTCACTCAAAGACAATTACCCTCTACCTAAAATGGAACATATCCTTCAGAAGGTGGTAGGTTCTAAGAGGATTTCCCTGCTAGATGGTTTCTCTGGATATAACCAAGTCTTAGTAATCCCAGAAGACCAACTCAAAATAGCCTTTACCACTCCATGGGGTACCTTCATGTATGTGAAGATGCCTTTTGGATTGATAAACACTGGAGCCACCTTCCAAAGAGCGATGGACATAGAATTTTCAGATGAGATAGGGCACTTCATTGTTATCTACTTGGATGACATAACAGTCTATTCCAAGACTGAAGAAGAACACCTAAAACATCTGAGGAAAGTATTCAAAAAATGTAGAAGGTTTGGTCCATCCCTGAACCCTAAAAATACTGTCTTTGGGCTACAAGAAGGTAAACTTCTTGGCCACATTATATCCGAGGAGGGAATCAGGATAGACCCACAGTGAGTTGAGGGAATACTACAGATCATACACCCCAGAAACATCAAGGAATTACAGTCTTTCATTGGGAATATTAACTTCCTTAGGAGGTTTATTCCAAATATGGCTGAACACCTTAGGAACATGACTAACATGTTGAAGAAAGGTGCAGGAGTTAAATGGATTGTGGGAGATAAAAAATATTTTGAATCAGTGAAACTTGCACTTACCCAAGCTCCCATCCTAATCAGCCCATATTTCTCCAAATATTTCCTGATCTTTTCATTCGCCTTTGAGCATACCGTGGCTGCAGTATTGCTGTAGAAAAACACAGAGGGAATGGAACAGCCAATTGCCTTCTTTAGCAAAGCACTCAGAGACACACCCTTGAAATACAACATCATGGAGAAACAGACCTATGCTCTGATTAAGGCCTTGAAAGACTTCAGGGTGTACATACTGCATTCCCACACTATAGCTTATGTGCCCAACATCATAGTCAAATATATACTGTCCCAAGACCCAGATGGGAAAAGGGGCAAATGGATATTTGTGATCTTAGAGTATGACCTTGAGATCAAACCCACCAAACTAATTAAAGGTTAGGGCTTAGCTAAATTAATGGCTGAAGCCAACCTACAAGCCCTAGAAATTAACATGATAAATACCTTGGATGAGCAACAAGAATTGCCTAATCTCACTGTTGAGGAAAAATTTCAAAGCTCTCCTTGGTATTCCGACATTCTGTATGTTCTTACACACCTCAATGCCCCTCCCAGATTATCAAATACCAAGGCCAGATTCTTAAAGCTAAAAACCAAAAGTTACTACATTATGAGTGAAAACTTATACTGGAAGAATCTTAATGGCCTGTTGCTTAAATGTTTGCCAGAAAATGAGGCAGAGAGGGTTAAACAAGAATTCCACACTAGAGAATGTGGAGGCCACCTGAGTTGGAAAGCCACTGCAAACAAAATACTCAGAGCTGGCTATTATTGACCCACACTCTTCAACAATATTCATAAAATGATAGTTGCCTGCCACAAATGTCAGATCTTTGAGGGCAAAAGGAAACTCCTCTCTTTACCCCTACAACCCATCATTGTTGAAGGTCCCTTTCTGCAATGGGGCCTAGATTTCATAGGGGAAATTCACCCTGCTTCTTCTGCTCAGCACAAATGGATCCTAACAGCCACAGATTATTTCACTAAGTGGATAGAGGTCGTGCCCACTAGGAATGCCACAGATTCAGTCATCATTAGTTTCCTAGAAAGTCACATCCTCTCTCGGTTTGGCTGCCCAAGGAAAATAATCACTGATAATGCTACTGCTTTTGGATCCAAAAAGATGGTTGATTTTTGTCACAGGTACCAAATAGCACTCGACCATTCAACTGCATATTACCCTCAAGGCAATGGATTAGCTGAATCATCGAACAAGAGCCTAGTGATCATCATCAAAAATTTGTTGGAAGAGAACAAAAAATCATGGCATAACAAGCTAGTACATGCTTTGTGGGCTGACAGGTTTACAAAAAAGAAGTCCATTGTCATGTCACCTTTTCAGCTTGTCTATGGAGCAGAAGCAGTATTTCCTACCAGCCTTGGGATACCAGTGAATGATCCAGGAGATCCAAACAGAAGAAGACAGCATGGTAAGGAGAATAAACCAAACAATCCATCTTCAGCAAACAAGGGAAGAGGTCTACAACAGAGCAGTGAAAGTTCATGAGAATATAAAGAAATTGTTTGACAAAAGAACCAAAGCTGCCAATTTCAAAGTTGGAGACAAGGTTTTGAAGTGGGATTCGAGAAGAGAGGATAAAGGAAAGCACAGCAAATTTTACAATTTGTGGCAAGGTCCATACCTCATCCAGGCCACCGTGGGTCCCAATGCTTTCTTCTTACAAGAATTGGATGGCACTGAGCTGTTTGGGGGTCCTGTCAATGGCAGGATGCTCAAACATTATTTCTACTAATTTGCAATTTCCAGTCCCCATTTCCATTGTACATACCATAGCATTTTTTATTTTCAAAGGGAAAAGGGAAAATGTTTCAAAAAACAGAGGAGAAGGAGAGGTTCATACATTCTTAAAACATGAACCTCCGATGTGAAAAAGATTGGCTCTAATAAGCTCAAAACCTGAGCCAAATAAAGTAAAGCAACTGGTCCCAACATGCTCAAAATCTGGACCAGCGGAGAAGAAAGAGGAATTAGCTCTAACATGCCCAAAACAAGAGCTGAAATGAAGAAAGAAGTGACTCTAACAAACTCAAAACCTGAGTCACAAGGAGAGAAGGATACTCTAAAAGATTGCAGATTTCAAGCCTTCACAGTTTTGTCTTCAGTTTTTCAATTTTTTTCCATGTGCAACTGCCTTTATGCCTTGGATCCACAGCAAGTCAGACAGTCTAATCCTGGTTTGGCTGTTTTTCAATTTCTGTTTTAGAATGTAGAGAAGAAATCTGTTGGACAGTTTAATCCCAGCAAATATTATTAGACTAGGTAGAGAAACATGTGAGACCAACAATTTAATCCGGTCTCATGGAGCAATAAGGGTAGATTTAGAATAGGTTTATTTTTTGTTAACAAAATCAAATGATGTAAAGGGTCTGCTAGCTCAAATGCACCCTAAAGGAAGAAAAAATGCTAGGATTGTAGTTTGGGTAGGTAGATTGTTGAGGAAAGTTTTTCTGCTAATGTAATGTCTACAGATTGTGGCAGCTGATCAAAGAAAGAAAAGGATGTGCCAAGTAGCAGGCAACTAGCCTACTCCAAAGATCTAGTCTCTGAATTCTTGACTCCTTCAAGAAGAAGCCATCCCCATGTGGAGCCACTGTTAAGCCCCCTATAAATTTTTTACAAAGAAAAGCAGGGGGCTGAATTTGTTTTTGAGCCCTCAAGGAATGCATCTCCCCGAAGACACATCATCCTTGAGGTCTCCTATGCCTTTGCCTTTGATAAATTTCCCTCTGTAGAACTCTCCATGTTGCCCCTCTCTTCCCCTTCGCAAAATCCCCTTTCCATCCCAATTTTTCCCCAAATTCCCTTTTGGATCCTACCCTTACCCTTGGTTTCCTCAAAATTCCCCTCTCTCTCTCTATCGTTACCCTCCTCAGGCTTCGGAATACATCAAAAGGGTTAAAAACCCACTTTGAAACGTTATATCAAGCCTAGCACCTCTTCTGCTGGCCCCCGCACCTTTCCTTCCACGTGATCATAGTGCTGGAACCACCCGCCAATCCACAAGGGCGCTTATCTCAGCGGGTTATCAGGACTAGTTATAACCGCTGATCTGAGCAGAATGGACGGCGATCGCCGCCCCCACAGCAACCACCGTTAAAACCATCCATCACCGATCCTCGCATCTTGACCGTCCGTTCCCTACAGATCTAACGGTTCGGATTTTACCCGCTTGTGGACCCCGCCCGTGCGCACTATTCAAAAACAGCCCGGTTTTCATCGCACCGCTAATGGGGGTCGGGCAATTTTTCCTCATTGCCCAACAATTCCATACACCTTGCGTGTCCCCGCGTACGGCCCTGAAACCACCCTCCATCACGCATTAACTTTTGACTCAAGATACCGAGCGATATTGTCGTAGACCGTTAGATCTGGAGCAGCCCATCCAACGGCTATCGCTCCACGAAGCTGCGCGCAGTTTAACCCACGGCCACCATACCCCTGGCCCACTGTTTGTCGTCCTCCGCTGTGTCTCCCACCGTCGATCTCCTTTGAGATATGATGGTCCAGATTGGTCTTCTCCCCACTTTTGACTATTCCGCTGTCAACCGGTTTCGCCACGTCACCTCCACGTTTCCACCGTACAGTGTCCCTCCAATTTCGTATATTTGTTCATAGGTCGGGTTTATTAAGGTTTTCATTTATTTTGCCTCCACGCCACCTCCCGACTGTAATCCATGTCATTTTCGCCGCACTATGGGTCTTCCATGATGTTTTCGCCATCTGCCCAGTCTGCGTAGTCAGTCTAACCATCCCGTTGCGTCCACCACCCCCATTGTTTTCTTAACATGTTTTCGTATTGTGCAGGGTTTCCAGAGAGGTGGAAAGCCACCATGATTCATAGGAATCATTGTAAGTGGCGCATTGAGCAGGCAGAATTAAAACTGAAGCTGGTAATGCAGGGAAATTTCAAGAAAGGTGGCGGCAATATAAATTCCATCGAAGGACGAAGTTTGAAACTTCGCAGACTCTATCCCGCGCCATTAAAGCCTAGATCTTGCAGAATCGAGACATTTATGAAGCCGTGGAGAAAAACCAGCTTACGATCAAGGATTTTAGCATTCGGCATTGAGTGTTTTGAGTTTTAATACAGCAGTTTAGAGGCAAAGCACCAGATCAATGATCCCACAGATCATGCAAAGGTACAGCACGCAGAAATCAATGCATATCAGGGGTTTATGTAGCAGCAGAATGTTTTTCCCTCCATGAAGGACAGAGCGCCCATACAGTGTTCAATCTATGCTGTGTTCTGGAGATATTTCCTACCCCAAAATAGCCCCAGTACTTTCAGAGCATTTACTTCATCAGTATGGTAGATTCCTTTATAATTTATTTATCTTTTGTTTATTCCCCAATAGCACCACACAGTACTGCAGCCAGAACACATCAGAAGTCATATCAGAGTAATCCGCAGTCTGAAAAGGATCATTCGTTCACCCAGAGAACACCAGAGATTAATGCACAGGATCTGTACAGAATGGGCTTCGGCCCTCTTTCTTTCCAGAAGTTTAATACTGCATTTAGTTCTCCACCTACCTCCTCTACTCCTCCAGAGCTATAAATTCATGAAGAACTCATTGTAATGGTTGTTGATTAGATATCAGAGAACTGCAAGTAGTTTCTTTTGAGACACAGTCTCTGTGTAAAGATTGTAAGATAGGTTGAAGGGGATGTTTTCAGACTGAGTATTCAGCTATTGGCAATAGTGTACTTGATTGGTATTGTTATTTAATATTACAAGCACATTTCTTTGGATCCTGATTTGAAGCAGCGGTGATGTTTTCCTATCTCTGTGTTTACACTCATTTCATTTCGTTTCTACTAGCTTGCATCAAAATATTGGCATAGGATTTACCCTTGTTAGGTACCCTATGTTTCTGCTGTCCTTGCCATTTATGTTTCTCTTCTGAATCTATTATCTAAGGAATGTTTTCACTTGGTTTAACTAGTGTAGTGGATGATATTGCCTACTCTCTGATGTATGGATTAAATGAATTCAGTTCTTAGATGCTTCTTGTTATAGATTTAGTTGGAAGATTTGGGGACACTCGGGATTAGTGTTAGCCCTTTCCACTAGGATCCTTGTACGACCTGCTGATCTGTAACTTTGTGCTCTGAATCTGTGTTATCTCTTCTCCTCTTACTCTCCACACCATAACCATCTTGAAAGATCCTAAGTTTCAGATGACTAGCCCAATTGAAAGCCTGCCTATTGATTAGCAAGAAAATCCTTTCCTGACTCCATTGCCCAATGGCTTTGAATATTTCCTGGAATATTTCACCTATGCCTTATCCCTCTTTGCTCATCCTAGTCTTACATTGAATCCTTCATTCCTGATAACCAGCAACCAAAATAAAACAAATCAAACAAACAAACCTTGTGCCTATAACTAGCCTAAAATCATAACATTTGAGCCTCATAGACATAAACCTTTGCTCATACAGAGAGATCCCTCTCTGGATCCAGGAGGGCTAGATCCTGAGGTCTGAAGTGGTTCTGATGTTGTCTCATCTTTTGGTCTTGCCAATCTGGCCAAAACATGGGAACCCCAACAACTCCTACGACATGTCGCATCAAGCCGTACATGTCACGCGGCATGCCTCTCCACATCCGTAACAATCTATCATCACCCTGTATCTCTTTATAATGAGCGGGCCTGATGCCTAAATCTGAAATCAATCCACAGAGTTGGCTACCCAACTCCATCCGGTATCTATTCTTAGGTCGACCACGCCTAGCAAAAGGAGGTACCGGTGCACCATGAGGCGCATGAGGATCAGCACGTCTCTCTGTTGTGCCACTGGCCTCATCCTCCGACGGTGCATCAGCCATCTCCTGATCTTAATCATCAGGATCGACACCTAGATCATGTGGTGGATTCGGCATCTCATCGCCATCAATACAACCAATTTCTGCAAAATATATACAAGTACACAACAATAATTAGACAATTTCATTACACAATTTAATAAAAACAAGTTAAAGAACATGTTAGAATAAATATAAATAAAACAGTAATATTACCTCTATCATCTGGCGGCTCATCAGGAGTGAAGAGGATGTTGGGACACCCTCACCGATCTAGTCCAGTATAAGGACATGGGACCATAATGAAGGGATGCAACCTGCCAATGCTGGCTAGTAAGTCCAGCGAATCATGTGATATCCTCACTGGAAACATAGTGTCTCCCCTCTTGGGCATCATCTGCCCCCACATGCACATCCGGGCCTCGAACATCGGCCTAGGAGGCTGTCGAACAAAACTAGGTCTCATCTCTAGAAACCTCTCAAAAAATAAACAAAACAGCTTTAAAGCAAAAGGGAAGTTGACCCTCCCTTGTGCGTGAGCACGACATCTATCTAAGGCCGTACAAAACTGTTGCAAAAAAATGGCAGACCACCTGAAAATTCGTGGCTACTGTACTAAAGAATCAACGTAATATAAAAACGAGCAACTAATGCGTTGCCCGTCACTGGTGTTGTGCAAAATGATCAAAGTGACAATAGAGAGGCATTGCATGTCCTGTCTACCAAAAGCACCTATACGTAACCGACCTCCAGGTACCTGAAACTCTGAAGGAGACAGTACATGTGCTCCAATGTATCTCTGGGAGTAAACTAACTGACTCCCTGCTACACAATCAGGTGGCATGTCTGGGAATGAGGGAAAATCCACCCCTCCTCGATAGTCCTGTAATAAAATAAATGTCCTCCTCAGTGGGTGTGTACCACTGGTCAGGACCAACCTGAAAATCCTATCGGTGGGCATTCCACCTGCCGATAAGATGTCTCAAAAGCACACTATGGACCTTTAGGCCGGAAATAGCCTCCTCATAGAACTTGAGGAGGCCTACCTACTTAAGGATCTCCTGGGTATCTGTAGTAATAGGGTGAGGGCATAAATCTCTCTCCCTCTCTCTCGCCTCCCATTGGTGAATCATGTCATACTGTTCTGCTTGTTTTTGTTGTTGTTTCTCCTGTTCTCTCTGAATCATTTCCATATTAATAAGAAAAAAAATTATTAGATCATAAATGTATTTATAAATATACATATATAACTTTTTTTGAAAAAAAAACAAACATACAAGTCGGTGCTCCATAAAACAGTCACACACTGGTGCTGATGCATCCTAATATTTTAGCGCATTGTCCGCAGGGCCCCTAATGAAACAGACCGCACTGGATTCGGTGCCGATGTCTATTTTTCAAGCACCGTGGACTGTATATAATTCAGAATAGCGATGCGCTGACTGAAATATACGCCCCGGCGCGTATAGTCGTGTCAACGCACCGACTTCATGACAATGACATAGTTGACGGTGCGGTCTTTTACCCAGCCACACCGTTGACCTTCTCGAAATGCAAAATGTGGTGTGTTGACATAAACCAGGGCAGCAAATGCAGTCAATGCACCGCACTGTGATTGCCGGGGTCAACGGTGCGCCTGGATAAATGAGCGCACTGCCTTTTTTATTTTTTCTTTTTAGTTTAAAATTATTCAGGGTGCCTTCTGGCACCGCCCCGGAAACAGTGCAATTACCGTTAGCATCGGTAGCAGTGCTGCCTGTAAATTTTATAGGTAGCACCGCTATCCGATGCGAGTCGAACAGCTCAAGCGCACCGTGCGACAATTTTTTTTTTTTTAATGGTTATTTTTAAGTTTATTTCAATTTCTAATCTGCTAAAAGGCTTAATTATTGAAAAACTAGAAAAGTACCTATACATTTCACCGTCGAGGAGGCATATTGGCTGTAAAATTTGGAAAATGAAATTTTCCCACTGTTTTTCAAAATGAAAGCTGGAGATTGGTGGCCAATGCAGAGAAGCAGTGCGTGCAATGGGTTCAATGAGAGCACTGATGTCAGGGCGGCTCAGAAATAAGGAAATAGCATTGGGGCTTGAGAGCTCTGGAACAGTGAAGAAAGTGAATAATGAAGTTTTTTGGTCGTAATTTTTTTTTTTTAATTAACCCTGTTTCGGTGCACAGGGTTTTATAAGCGCACCGGTGCTGTTAAATAAAACCGCATCGAGATGTTTCAGTTTCGATGCGAAAATTTAATGATGCACTGGGGCGGCGTAATGGTAAAGCACCAGTGCATAATAGTCACAAAGCACCGGTTTTTTGGCCTTAATTTTATATATATATATATATATATATATATATATATATATATATATATATATATATATATATATATATATATATATATATATATATATATATATATAACACTATTCGAGTGCGTGCGGTTTCTAGCGCACCGGTGTTATTAGAGAAGAACGCACCGGCTCGTTTCTGTTTTGGCGCGGTGTTTTATGATGCACCGACGCGGAAGAGTATTGATGCCCCGGTGCGTTACAGTAATTGGACACCCCGGCGGTGTGTGTACTTCGTGCACGCTGTCCGGTGTGCCAATGTTCGGTGCGCACCGGTGCGTTCTATGGTATCATGCGCACCAATAATTGATAGCTTAGGAGCATTGGAAAACTAAAAAATTCGAGTTTTTTGTTGTAAATATTTTTTTAATTTAACCCTTTACCGGTGCGCATTGTTTATAGGCGCACCGGTACTGTTTGCTACAAACGCACCAGTTGGTTTGTGTTTTGGCGCATTTTTTATGATGCATCAGTTCGGTTTCTATCTACCGCACTAAGTGGTTTCGGTGTTGGCGTTGTGTTTTATAATGCACCGGCGCGGACGAGTTGTGAGGCACTGATGCTCTATTATATTATGACGCACCGGGCGGGTGTGTACGGAGTACACGGTGTCTGGTGTGCCAATTATTTTTTCCGCACCAGTGTGTTCTTTTTTTTAGAGCACCGGGGTGAGTTTTAACGATAAGAGCACCGATAGGAAAACATCTGCAAAACCCTCCACCCGCCAACCTCCTCTAGTAACCTACGCTAGAAAAAGAGGTATGGGGTATTTTTCTTTATGGTTCCTCAAAAACATCCGCTAGAGGGTCTTTTCCTTGTAGTGGTCGGATGATCCCCTTATCAAGCAACTCTTGAATTTGCTTTTTTATTTTTGCATTTTCCATCACTAACATCCTATACATGCTAATGTTAGGGAGAGGAAAATCTTGCTACAATTGGATTTCATGTTGGATTCCTCTTTTAGGAGGAAATCCCTTAGGCTCCTAAAACATCTCATCATACTGGTTAACAACCTCAACCAAATCATATTTCAACTTTAAATAAAAAACTTGAAAAGCTCCACTCTCAACATCATTCTTGGGTTTGATCATTAAAAGTACAAATTTATTGCTAGAGTTAACAAGTCTCTTCACTTTTATAGCATTCACAAGTGAAAGGTTTAGTTTCTTTTGATGTGCTCTAACAATGTACTCAATACCATAATTTAAAAAATGATATTTTTTTTCATGGCGATGAAAGATTGCTCTCTTGTCATAAATATATGGGCTTCCCAAAACAATACCACATATGTCTAATTGCACTACATCAAGTTCTACCTCATCAATGAAGTTTCCAGTAATGGATAATTTCAGTTTGCATTTTCTTGTCACTTGAAACTTTGCATTATCACACACCCAACCTAAAGGATATGGTTTAGGATGAGGAATGGCCTCCAAATTTAACTTTTTGACAATGTTTTCAGAAATGAGATTTTCTTGTGAGCCACTATAAAATAGAGTATCAATTTTCTTATGTTTTGAGATGCCTCAAATATGGAAAAGCTCTATTATTTCTTTTTCATTTTGAGTTTCATTATGGTTATTTGAATAACTAGTGCTAGTAATGGATTCCTCACCTTTCAATCCCATAGTTGTGACCTTTGTTTCATCTCATGAATCGGATCCTAAATCATATTGTGTAGTTTCAGTTGTCTTTTGCTTTCATTTGTTGTTAAAAAATTTTGGTCTCATCTCAGGATGAAGTTTCCAACAATGATCTTCATCATGACCGTCCTTTAAACAATGCTTGAATGTTATTTTTTCTCCCTCTTTCTTGATGGAATCATTCTTCTTTCCTTTTCCTTTGAATTTACCATTTCCTTTATCTCCACCCTTAAACGGATTTTTGTTGCCCTCTTGTGGAACATTTTTCCCTCTTTCTTCTAGATGCGTTGTCTGTACACAAACCTCATCTAAACTTGTAGGGTTAAACATGATAATAGTGTGTCTCAAGTAGCTATGTAAATCTCCAATGTATTTGAGTAAAGTGTATTGAGATGATAAATCTACACCAAAATCAATGCTCTCCTTATAAACTCTTGGGTATAACTTTTCACACTTTTACCCTTTAATTTCCTAAAGTTTTTCCAATCCATGATAGATTTTTGCATGTATGCTAATGGATAAAATTGTCTTCTTATTGCAGCAACAAAATCATTCCAAGAAGATAAAATCATACCATGTTTCATTATGTCCTCTTGAGTTTTGGCTTCCCACCAAATGAGTGTTGAACTCTCCAACCTTAATGAAGCAAGTTGAATCTTGGTCTCATCATCCTTGATTCCTTATATCATGAAATACACTTCAAGTTGACGAACCAAATTATATAATATCTCAGCATTTACCTCTCCATTATACATAGGCAATTCAAACTTTATGTCAAGTTTTAAAAGTGGAGTTTTACCATGTCCCTTTGGAGAATGTGGAGGTGTTTGTGAAGTGGTTGATGTAGAAGATGATGATGGTGAAGATGGAGGTGAAGAGAAAGGTGGAGTTAAAGGTGGTTTGTCACCATTCCCTCCATTCCCTTTTGGAGGCTTGCCTCCTCTATCTCCTTTTGGAGGCTTATCTCCATCTCCCTTTGAAGGATTGTAGCTCTCACCTTGTTGCAACCTTGTATTCATATCTTCATAGAGAAATTTTACCACTGGTATCATATCAAGAATTCCTTTCTGAAATTCTTCTCATCCTCTAACATATTGTCAGGCTCTCCTTCATGTGCCATGACTGGATAGGCTTTTGGTGAAACTTGAGGTGAAATTTTTGGTGAGTATCGTGGCAAATGTGTTATTCTTTACCTAACTTGAGGACTTGCCACCACAAGATTTCCTTCTCCTCTTTTGAGCTTAAACCTTGTAAGCATCATACACACTTGAAAAAAAATTAAACCCTCAAAACAAACTAAGAACCAAAGCTCTAATACCAAACTGATCTATATATGTAAACTTGAGAGTTTATGGTGAAAATTGCAAGTGAAATATTTAGGGTTTTTAGCCAATTATGTCAATTTAATTAGCACATAAACATGCTTTTAAAACTTAGTTTTGCATAAAATAAAGAAAAAATTGGTACCATAATCGCATACACAAGTGACAAGACAACAAATGATGAAGGAGTTCACCCTTCCTGGGCTACATCTCCTGATCTAGCTTCCAATGTTGGGCCTCTTTTATTATGCTCAAAATTATGTGTTTACATCAAGTTACAATGCTAGGAATGAATAAATAATGTCTCCAATGGCTCCAAAACAGTAAAAAAAAACCCTATTTGGGCTCTTTCTGCACTCAAAAGGTCGAAAATTGACTGATTTATGCTCTAGAGAAGTTTTTCTGCTAACTATCCTCCAATTCGCACCCACTTGTAAAATGTTCTACAGATTCCACCTTTGCGGCCAAGTGGAGCAAAAAATTTTCCCCACATTTGCTAGATTCCCTCTAGTCCACGTGCAAATTTTCAAACCTTTAAATGCACAATGTCGCCCATGAACCGAATAAAAAAGTGCCAAGTGGGGCAAAGAGCATCATCGGATCTGGTTTGTTTGAAAAACGATTCCCGCTGAGTTTAAACTAGGGTTGGTTGTGGTTAGTTGGCTTCCACTGTAGTTGATTTCTCGGAGCCTTTCCCAAGGCAGGTTTCACTCCCCCTCTAACCAAACGTGTGCAATATCGTGGTTTCTCGGGTGGTTGGAGCCATGGTTTTTGCTAACATAAAACTTGACTACCCGAACCATTGCATGTGTCATGTGATATGACTAAACTGCTAAAGGTTAAGCCCTTATCTTTCTCTAGGACTTTGGTTATATACATAATATATGGTTTTGGTTAAGATATATCGTGTGGTTCAGCATGTTGTTTAACATATGGTTCAAACTTTGGAAAATTGCGTTAATATATATTGTTGGGGTCAAGGTTAAACCTGGGCCCTTTTTTCCTGTCACGTAGCATGGTTGGGTGGACTGGGGACTAGGTTTAATCTAGGTCCCTACCCCCAACTCTTTTGCATTGAAACTTTAAATAGGAGTGGGATCCATAGGTTGTTAAGAACCAAGTTAGGCGGGTTGGTGGAGGGCTTTGCTACTAGATAGTTGGCCATGAATTTGAATCATATGGAGGCAATTCTGCCCCATACCAAACTTTTAGTCCATTCTCGGGAGGCCACGTACATGGAGGCCTCTCATTGGCCCATGTGGCCTCTTCCCATTCGTCGACCTTAATGACCTTCAACCAATAAAGTTGAACCAAATTGAACTAGTAACTGAATGACACTTGTCCTCATCCCATTGGCTACTAGGAGGTACAACCACCTTGTACAATCATTTCCTAGTCATCGTACAAACTGCTAATTATGCATCCCTGCAACCAAATTCTTAAACTTTTAACTACTTTCCAAATTGATCAAAACACAATATAGGGAACATTCGATATCGGTTTGAGTGAAACAAGTTGAGTTGGATTCAGGGTGACGATATCTTCGCTTTGGCATTGGTTTTGAGCCGATCTGAACACTTTGAATTTTGAGCATTTTATTGATCCACTAGATCAATGGCATCTCAGTTAGACTTGGATCTCACTACAACACAACATGAGAGGATGCTCCAACTCAATGGTCCAAATGAATTCAAAATGCAAGCTCTCCTGCACATTGAGGTAATCCGGCTACAACACAAGATTTGGCATGATAAGAACATCAGAGAAAGGACTTTTCAAGAAGGAGATTGGGCCCTCTTATATGATTTCAAATTTAAGAATTTCAAGGGGAATTTAGTGACAAGATGGTTGGGTCCCTATCTAGTAAATAAGTGTCATGAGAATGGGTTTGTCCAAATCAGGAAAATTGATGAGGAAGGGATTCCCTTACTTGTTAATAGTCATAGGTTGAAGTTGTACAAGAAACCTCTATCCAAGGAATATTTTATCAGTTTGTTCAACAACAAGTTAAATGTGATTTGGAAGCTTATATCCCTCAGTCCACCAAATTCCTACAAAAAAAAAGAGGGCCTAGATGAAAACCTCTGTGAGGCATCTCAAGCCAACTCCTGGGTTGAAATCCTCTCTAAGGTAGCCCATGAGAAAATAAAAATAAAAATAAGAAATAAAATATCCCCAAGTGAAAAACTCCTCTGAGGCACCTATGATAGGCATGCAGCCTGAAAACCTCTACATAGGTAGCCTTCTTGTGTCAAAAAAAAGAGAAAGAAGAAAAAAACAAAAGAGAAAAAGAGAAACACAGGGAAGGAGTTCTTACACTACTTTTTCTAACATTTTTTTTTGTAGGACTCGTCTCTACACATAAAACCACTTCATCACTTACCCTCAATCTTACATGCAAAATGAAATATTGAAAAAGGCGATTAAATGACTGCTACAGGAAGGAGACTCCTCCTGTAGTAGCATGTATAGTCACAACATAACTCCCTAAAATTATTCTTTCCACCCACAAAGAGCATCATGGAGCCATTTCTGAAATAGAGAAGAGGCATATCATCCATAGGAATCAATCCATCCACTCCACCAGCATAATCTTGGACACTGGGGAAGAACCTGCACACACATCAAGTTTATCAATAAAAAAATCATCAAGTTATGAATACCTGAACAGAAACAAGCAAAGAAAATCAACTCCGTCAACATCATGATGTTATGAGGCCCAACTCCAACATGCAAGCATCACTGGAAATTCGATCCATAGGTAGGCTTAGGTATGACAAGGGCCTAACCTCTTCCCTTTGCATATAATGCTAAAATGTGTTAATGTTCAAGAAAGGAATTTTAATAAGATGGAGGGGGCCAGTGAACTTGGCCACCCTCGACTAGTAAACTCAAGTTCATTCATTCACACATGCAACATGGAAATGTCAACTCAAGTGAGATGGTGATTACGAGGAGTGAGGTAATGATCACGAGGAGCAAGGTAATGATTGCAAGGAGTGGGAACAATGGTTCAAGAAAGGAAACTTGTGTATGATCCATGTCACCAAAAATATCTAATCCCTTACCACAAAAGGGAATATTAAGTGCTAGGCTCGACTCCATTTGCACCATCGCTCATTTCTAGAAAAAAAAATTAGAGGAAGGACAAGCTATTTCTATCAGACTGCGTAGGGTGCCACCAAGATGATTTGAACAATGTTTGCAGGTTCTATAGGAGAAGCTATAGGAGGGTATAAAATGCTACATGAGAGTTTGAACTGCTACAGAATGGCCGAGAAGAAGATATAGGAGGAAATTGAAGGGTGAAAGAGAGCCAAAGTGACCCAAAGTTGTCCTCAAACCCTCATGCACATGATAGGGTTATTTTGAAAAGTAGTAAGTGGCTTTCTCCCTCTTTAATTTCCATACAATTGCATGGGGAATTCTACCTGAAGTTAGTGCCCTATAATAGAAAAATTGAGCAATAGTTCCCTTTGGAAATTATGGTGTGTAAAGGCAAGATAGGGACAGAGAAAGCGTTTTCTTTGATATAAATTCTAGTATCCTTCCCCTTCACTGATAAAAAGGAATTTTAATATTGTTTCTACCACTAATATTTCTTTGAGGAAACATTGAAATTCACACCTAAGTAGCATGAAGAAGATCAGTAGATGAAATGGGGGGAGGCTTCAATAGAAGAGAACCCAGAGACACAAAGAGAATTCACCAACACCCTCCTCTAGTGAATATTTTTAGAAGACATCAATGGTTGGGTTTCTTTGAGCTGTTGAAAGGGTATGATGATGAAATCACTCAAGAACTATCCATGGCATTACATTCTCAAGGAGAAGATATTGTCACTAATGTTGTTAGAGGTCTAGCCATCTCTTTAAGTTCTAAAACCATAAGCAGAGTGACCACCTTTCCCTTGGAAGTTCATTGGAGAAAATAGGACAAAGAAGTAAGTGTCACAGCCAGGAAAAACTTCTTAATTCTGAAAGAAAAACCTATAGAAGATAAAAATGAAGTGAGAATGGAGATCCTACCTTACTCCTAGATTAGGTGGCTTATCACATTCTCAAATATATATCTTTTGAATGGAGATTGAGAATTGTATATGCCTACCATTTTAGGTTTCTCCATGAATTAAGATTCAAGGCAGAGTTTCCTATCCTACAAAGACTCATTATTCCCTATTTCCTACTATAGACTATCATTGAGATGAGCCAAAAAGTGAGGGAAGGTAAACACTAACACATTTCTCACCATGGCCTCATTAAACTGATTATTATGGATGCCCTCAGCCACTTAAGGAACCCTATGCTATGGATTGATTTTGTAGACATGGACAAGGAGGTCTTAATTGAAACCTAAGCCAACACACCTAGAGAAACACCATCCTATAGCACTGGATGTAGGTGAGGAAAAACAGAGGAAGAAGAGGCAATAAAAATAGAGGAAGAAGAGGTATTAAAAATAGAGGAAGAAGAGGTAGCAGAAATAGAAGAAGAATATGCAGGAAAAATAGAGGAATAAGAGGCAACAGAAACAAAGGAAGAATAAGAAGAGATTAATGAAGAAGAAGGAGAGAAACAAGTAGAAGAAAAAGAGAGCCTTGAGGATACTTCTAAGACCCGAGAGATAGAGAATCGAGGACATTAAACAAGTCTCTCTCCCGGGAATATTGAGTAAGAAGTGGCTGTAACATTTGCTACATTGGGCACACCTATCAAGCCCAAAAGGAGGTAGCCAAGGCAAAGTACCCTATATTTCAAAACAAGGAAGAGCACTAGGATTAGGCAAGGGAAACCACAACCTCGTTCAAAGGACCCTATCACTATTAATGAGTCACCAAGTAAAAAGGAAGAAGTGGGACCTAGTGAGGGAAATATTGAGGAGGTTACCTCTCTTAAGGCCAAAACCAAAGCACTTGTGATGCCTATGGGAAGGCCCACCACTAGGGCAGTCAACTTCCAGAGACTCAACACACAAACTGCCATTAGATAAGCAAAAAAAGAGGAGCTACAAGAGGAAATATAGTAGCTACAGGAGAAATAGGGATCGCTAGAAGAGAAACAGGGGATGCTACAGGAGCATAAAGAGAATCTACAACAAGGAGTAGCCACCTTAAAAGAATATGAAAAATGCCTCCAAGAGCTACAACATCCTGACCCAGAACCCAACTTATAATCCTACTACAAATTTTTTGAGGGAGGTAGGATTATACCTGAGAAATTTGCAATCCCACTCCTCTGTGAGTCGGAGATAGAGAGAGGCAGAACACATAGATGGATGAAAATTTCCAAATCCAAAAATGTAGAGAATGTGAGCCTCACGAAGGAGAAATTCACTGAAATGGGCAAGGAATTGATTGACTTGAGACTAAGGGATTCAATTATGAGGGAGAAGCTACAGGTGGAAAACACAAGGTTAAGAGAGAAATTGCAAGAAACAGAGACACAACTTGCCACCATGGCAAGTTTGTCTATGTAAGCCTTACAATGTATGCAATCATCCATCTATGGAGAATTTGTGGAAAGAATTTGTAAATCCTCTAAGGAATTTAAGGAAAATATGGTTGTGGAAAGCACTAAAAGGAATTCTACAAGCACATCACTAATAGGTAAGTGATTCTTCGCATACTACATGTTTCATGTTTTATTTATAGGCTAATGAAAGGTAGAAATTATTTTGATGTTTGTTACTAGGTTTTGATGGAAATCTAGGGAGATTTCTTTTGTCCTCATTAGCAATTAGTTCTCCATAACAAATTGGTGAGCATACTAGGGAACAAGAGTTCTCCATTGTGTCTAGTTGTGACCCTTAACACCTTTAAACTCTTTTAAGAATTGAAATTTCTGGTTTGAGACCTTCGTTTTTATTTTTTCTTAAGTTTTTGTGTCTGCACAATTTTCCTTTAGAAACAAATCACAAATTTGTGCATTTTTCTAAGCTGCATAGTGCGCATATGCAGTGAATTGAACTAGTGACTTGTGCAACCTGATAAAAAAATTTTTTTAACTAAAGTTTCTCTTATTTAAGTCCAAATTTTTTGTTTTTATGATTTCTTAAGCTTGTTTATAGTCTTATAGAGTCTCTGTCAATTTGATTGGGTGTTTTGAATTTTCTTTTTGAGAAATTCTTAATTTGATTTCCTTTGTTCATTACTTAGAGGATTGTCTCAGTTTCTTAACAATTTTTGCATGTTTTTTTATTTCATTTAAAAATAAAAAAAATCCCCCTCATTCGCTTGGGGGGGGGGGGGGGGGGGATGAATTGTGTCTAAGTGTTAATCGCCTTTGAGTGTCATCACTTTTGATATTTGGAGTTTTCACCCTGTTTCCTTTACTTACACTTGCTTGGTTCTTTAGTTACATTGGCGAAGGAAAATAATCTTATTGTTCTTTCACTGATTTGGAATCATCTTGTGTTTGTTTTTAAGAATTCTCTTGCATAGATTACGTTTGCATAGTTAGAATTCTCATTTTCGTAAAATGAACGGAAATTGTGCATAGATTACATTTTCATAATTTTCAAGCAAATTTTGGATATATTACATTGCATGGTTTGGCACTTAGGGCTTTGAATTTCATCGGAAAATTAGAAGTAGTGCATTCTAGAGTTAATATTTTAAAAAAGAACGTCTCTCCTTACTTTAGCTAGAATTCATCGAAATGAAAAGATCACAATATCATGTTAGATTGCATTAAATTTTTGAGTCAGGGCATAACACCATCAGTTTCACATTCATTTACTCATTGAGTAAATAACAACTTTAAAAAACAACGTTAATAAAATCAATTAGAATTTTTATTTTTGGTCTCTTTCCACCTACATTAGATAAGATTATAGGGCTTTGCAATAGGGAAGTGAGTTAACTTTCCAAAGCTAAGGAGTAAATCCATTTATTACAGGTATATTTTATTTAAAATTAAAATTACAAAATTACATATTTAAATTTAAATTTAAAATTACACCATTTCTTCTCTCATACATAAAAATATTTTATACATGAATTTAATATCTAAATCGATATCTAATTTAAAGATAATTATGAAATTAAATTATTATTATTATTAAAATATTAATTATTATAATTGATTTAAATTAAATATATATTTAAATTAATATGTAGGTTTATTTTGGAATAAGTTTTTTAAAATTTTTAATAGTCACAAAATAAAGATTGAGATTTTTTTAAAAGTAGTTATGACCCTTGCATATTTTTAATCAAATTATTAGATAGTAAAAAATAACATATAAACAAATGTAATATGAAATGAGTGAAATGATTGTTAGATTTTTGAGCATGTGGTATTAATCAAGGGTATTGTAACAAAGTCTATTTATATGTTAAGAATCTCCATAGATATGTGGGAATGAATCTTCATGATTAAAAATCACATTACATGTTTTTTTTAAATGTATATATGTTTAACTCATATATTAATTTTTTATATAATTAATAATAATAATAATAATTCAAAATAAAATTATAATTTAGTTGATTTTTATGATTTTTTTTTAAATTTTGGTAATGTATAAATGTATTACTCATTAATAATAATAATTTAAAATAAAGTTATTGTTTTTTTATGATTTTTTTAATTTTGGCAATGCAAGAATGCATTATTATGTAAGCGTTTTGATGTATATCATGGGATTTATGTTTATTAACGTTAAAAAGTCATTTAATTTATATAAATACACTAGTTATTAAACAATCTATAATTTTTTATAAAAAAAAATGATAAAATTCTCCCTCACATATAGACCAAAAAACACCAACCCTTAGTTGTAAAAATTCTGAAATTTCAAAATGAATTGCATCTAGGCTTAAAAATACTTTGTCTCTTCACGTTGCTCTTGAACAATTTTGATTTCTGGAGGTAGGAATTTATAATATGCCATTGCAATAGCTAAAGAATGTATTCATTCTATGAAGATCCAGAAATTGAAGGCTTATATGCTTAAAGTTGATTTGGTTAAAGCCTACGATTGTGTGGATTGGGAGTTCCTAAGGATGGTTTTCCATAAGGTAGGCATAGACCCTCATATCATCATATGGATTATGGCATGTATCATTTTGTTGCAGTCATCATCAATGGATTCCTGGCTCAAATTTTTAGGGGGTTATGGAAATTTTATGCCATGTCACTTCTCTTGTTTTTTCTTGTCATATATTGTATGAGTCGTAAGATGGGGGAGACGAAGATAAGGGGTTTGATTTCGGGTGTGCGGGTGACAAGGCATCTGTTATGAAACCAGCTCACAAAATAGAAGAAAAGAGAGATCAATGACTTAGAAATCAACCTCTTTAAGGGGGAAACCTCCTTTACATTACATAAATGAATAATTCTTGGATGATTCAAATGAAAAAACCTCCTTTCTATATATAGGAGTTCAAGGGGTCACAATATAATCCTAGAAGACATAAAAATAACAATGTAAGAGCACAACAATAACAATAGTGGGCTTCTATGGGGCACAATAATAGCAATATGGGGACTACATGGGCACAACAATAACAATAAGGGGGCTACACTATTAAAAATAAGGGGCTACACTAGTATTATAGGGACCTAACATGCCCCTCTCCTTCAAACAAGTGTTTTCCTCAACGCTTGATTATTTATGGATGCTTTTGTATAAAATTCTCATCTCCCCATGTGGAATCTCTAGCGGGTATGTTCTTCCACTTCTTGAGATACTCTGAAATTAATCGATTTCGTAGTTGTGGAGTTCTTGTTTACATGACTGCTTCACGTTCTAATATGATTTTTCCTTGCTCTTTAAGTTCTGGAAATATTGTTTGAACTAGGAGTTTGTCACCTATAACCTTCTTTAAGCATGAAACATGGAAAACTGGGTGCACTCAGGAAGATCCAGGAAGCTCCAATTTGTATTCCATAGTACCAATCTTTTGCAAATTGTAAGGACCAAAATACTTTGGCGATAATTTATTATCCTTATTAGCTTGCTTGAGGGACATTGGTTTGTATGATTGTAGCCGTAAAAATACCCAGTCTCTTACATAAGAACTTCTTTCGTTGCGATGTTGATCTGTCTATTATTTCATTTGATTCTGCACTAAAGTTAGGTTATCCTTTAAGAGTTGGAGAACTTGTTTTTGATGCTCGATGTGATCTTCCTTTGCTTGATCATCCATATTAGCTTTTATTTCATCCTTAAAACCATACACCTTAGCCTCCATGTCTTCTTTTAAATCATCTATGTCATCTTTGGTTGCTCTTTGTGAGATCGAAATATGTTTCACTTCTTCTTCTTCATGCGTCATAGTAGAGATTTCTGAGGGCTTAATCAGTGTGGAATTATTTTTTCTTTCTTTGAGGAGATCGATGTTGAAACTGATATATCTCTGTAATTTTGGATCCCCGAGATTTGATCTTCAGTCCTGTCATAGCCCTATGAGTCTTCTTTTCAATTCCATAGGTCTGACCCGATTTAGATTCTTCAAGAAAAATTTATGCCCAATCTCCCACAATGACCTAATTATGGACTGGTTCAGTAGAGCGAAATTTTATGACATTCCATGTGTCACAGTTTCCTCCTTTGGCTCTGAAATCGATACACAAGAAACTACAGTCTGTGCACTTTCAACTACTTTTTACAGAATTCCAATCCGATACTCAGAGAGATAATTATGACAATTTTCCCAAGGCCACCTCTTTGAGATGAAATTTGGGAGCCACCAAAAACCCTAAATTCCATAGGTCGTATCTCTGAAAATATTATGAACTAAGGTTTGAAATTTTTACAGGAATTTCCTCAGGATTTCAGGGCCAATGTTTTTTCTTTTAGCTTCTGAACCTTCGTATAAAAAATGTTATATAAAAAATTCCACGATGACCTATTTGAATCAGTGAAACCCTACAATCCAAAGCTATGATACCAAATATTATGAAACTAGGTCAAAAAATAGAAGAAAAGAGGGATCAACGACTTAGAAATCAACCTCTTTGAGGGGGAAACCTCCTTTAAGTTACATAAATGAATAATTCTTGGATGATTCAAATGACAAAACCTCCTTTCTATACATAGGAGTCCAAGGGGTCACAATATAATACTAGTCGACATAACAATAACAATGTAAAGGAAATAAAATAACAGTAGTGGCCTTCTAAGGGAACAATTATAATAATATGCAGACTACATGGGCACAACAATAACAATAAGGGGGCTACACTAATAAAAATAAGGGGCTACACTAGTATTATAGGGACCTAACATGCCCCTCTCCTTCAAACATGTGTTGTCCTCAACGCTTGATTGTTTCAGGATGTTTCTGTATAAAATTCTCATCCCCCCATATGGAATCTTTAGTGGGTAAGTTATTCCACTTGCTGAGATACTCTGAAATTGATCAATTTCGTAGTTGGGAATTCTTGTTTATGTGGCTGCTTCAGGTTCTAATATGATTTTTCCTTGCTCTTTAAGTTCTGGAAATATTGTTTGAACTGGGAGTTTGTCACCTATAGCCTTCTTTAAGCATGAAACATGGAAAACTGGGTGCACTCGAGAAGATCCAAGAAGCTCCAATTTGTATTCCATAGTACCAATCTTTTGCAACACATTGTAAGGACCATAGTACTTTTGCGACAATTTATTATCCTTATTGGTTTGCTTGAGGGACATTGGTTTGTATGGTTGTAGTCGTAAAAATACCCCGTCTCTTACATCAAAAATTCTTTCACTGCGATGTTGATATTCCTCTTGTTTCATTCGATTCTACACCAAAGTTAGGTTATCCTTTGAGAGTTGGAGAACTTGTTGTTGATGCTCGATGTGATCTTCCACTGCTTTCTCATCCATATTAGCTTCTATTTCATTCTTCAAACCTTCCACCTTAGCCTCCATGTCTGCTTTTAAACCATCTATGTCATCTTTGGTTGCACTTTGTGAGATTGAAATGTGTTTCACTTCTTCCTCTTCACACGTCATAGTAGAGATTTATGAGGGCTTAATGGGTGTGGAATTATTTTTTCTTTCTTTTGAGGAGCTCGATGTTGAAACTGATATATATTTGTAATTTCAAATCCCCAAGATTTTATCTTCAATCCCGTTGTATCCCTTTGATTCTTCTTTCCAATTCCATAGGTCTGACTTGATTTGGATTCTTCAGGAAAAAGTTATGCCCAATCTCCCACAATCACCTAATTATGGACTGGTCCAGTAGAGCGAACTTGTACGGCATGCCACGTGTCATAGGCCTTCAGCTCTGAAATAGATAAACATGAAACCAAAGTTCGTGAAATTTCAACTACTTTTTATAGAATTCCAATCCGATGCTGAGAGAGAGAGTTATGATGATTTTCCCAAGGTCACCTCTTTGAGATGAAATTTGGGACCCTCCAAAAACCCTAACTTCCACAAATCATATCTCCAAAAATATTGTGAACCAAGGTCTGAAATTTTTACAGGAAGTTCCTCAGAATTTTTGCGCAAATGGGTTTTTCTTTTAGCTTATAAACCTTCATATAAAAAAAGTTATAGCGAAAATTCCATGGTGACCTATTTGAAGCAACGAAACCCTAGAATCCAAAGCTCTGATACCAAATGTTATGAAACCAGCTCACAAAATAGAAGAAAAGAGTGATCAACGACTTAGAAATCAACATCTTTGAGGGGGAAACATCCTTTACATTACATAAATGAATAATTCTTGGATGATTCAAATGAAAAAATCTCATTTCTATATATAGGAGTCCAAGGGGTCACAATATAATCCTAGCCGACATAACAATAACAATGTAAGAACACAACAATAACAATAGTGGGCTTCTATGGGGCAAAATAATAATAATATGGGGACTACATGGGCACAACAATAACAATAAGGGAGCTACACTAATAAAAATAAGGGGCTACACTAGTATTATAGGGACCTAACAACATCTTTCTATCACTCATTTGATGTTTGTGGATGACTTGCTACTTGGAGGTGAGTCAATCCTGGAAGAATGGGTACGCATACACAATATTATTATGTCATTTAGTGTGGCTACAGACTTTTATGAGTAAATATATGTCTATTATGATTTCTAGAGACCATGAGGTTATGGTGATCAAGGATATTTGTAATCTATTTGAGATATCTTCCATACAATTCAGTGAAGGGTTTATATACTTAGGTTTCAGATTAAAACCCAACAAGTACGGGCATTAAGGATTGGGATTGTTTGATTGACATATCTGAAAATAAATTGGCTGGATGGACTCATAGATGGTTATCTATGGGCATTCATTTGACTCTGATAAAGTTTTCCCTACAAAACATTCACATTTTTTGGATGCATTTATTTTTGTTGACGATGGAGATCTTACACAAGATTAAATCTATTGTGGTCTGGTCATGATCATATGGGGAAGATACACTTAGTTAGATGGAATATTTTTTCACATCCAAAAATTGTCAGTGTGTAATATCCCGAACAACGAAATAATCAACAGATCTGGCACATCTAGGTGTTCTAGTTAAAAATAATTGCAATCAAAACACTAAACACAACAGTGTTGGAACACCTAATCCTACATGGGTAGGTGTGGAATGCGAAAAGTCACAATGGAGTCCAAGTGACCTTGGAAGATGAAACCAAGAGTCACACCATTGTACTATAAATGTACATCTTTGTATAATGGAAAATAAGAAAGCCTCACGCTTATCCTTCATTGTGTTGAGTCTCTTGTGTGTGTGTGTTTATTTTCCTCATACACCATGTATGTGCTTAACATGGTGTTTAACATGGTATCAGAGCGGGCGATTGCTGGCCCTGCTCCAAATTGAGTGAGCCATTTGTGTTTATGGCTTGTGCATATCTGCATTTTTGCAGCATTTAGAGAGTTTCTGCAGCAGAGATTTTGCCGCCATTCAGAGGTGTTTTGAAAAAGAGCAGCGTTGGTTTTGAGAAGGAGAAGCAGTGTTTTCGCCAACATTCAGAAATTGACTTTGAACAAGAGTAGCAGTGGTGTTGAAGAAGCGCATCTGAAGGTTTTCTAAATTCTGATCTTTTCTCTGCATTTTCTGCCTTTAAATATGCTTTTGAAGAGCTGCTGGAATATTGTTCAAAATGGAGTTTTGAAGAAAATTTTTGGGTTTTCAAGCAAAATTTCTGAGTTTTTCATTAAAAAATCTCTACAAGTTTCTGGGTTTTTAATGGAAGATATTTCTGAGTATTGTTAAATTTTGCATTTTTCTGCTGCTGGAAAAATCATTTTTTCAAGTTTACAAGTTCCTGCAAATTATTCTGGTGTGTATCTAGAAAAATTCTGCTATATATTTGGAAGAAAAATTCTACTGCTAGATTTCCTACTCTCTGCTCTGCTATTTTAATTAAAAAAAAGAAAAAAAAAATTAAAAAAAAATCTCAGCAACTCAAACCCCATGCAGCTCACAGCTCTTTCCTACCCACTACAATCTAGCACTCGAACCTCACCTTACAGCCAGCGCTCCCTTATCTCCCTTATCTCCACGGCTCTACCTACGCTCTGCTCTACCCGCCCTCACTCTGCATCGAACACCACACTCAACTCTGCAACGGCTCCCTACTCATTGTTCTACCCGCTCACACCCTTGGCACCGGCCCCTCTGCGATCTCCCACAAGCCTGTCCCCTTCTCTATGCACTGCCCCCCTCTCACACAGATCTACAATCTGCTACAGCAACCTGCAACTTGCGTTTTCACTCAACGAGCTCTCATCTCTACCCCTCGGCCAACGCCTCCTCTGCACACTCACCAACCAATCCACGCTCCATTCCAAAGACCCTTACGCACAGCGCTCCCCATATGCTCAAACCTCGTCTACCCACGATTCCCTCCTCACCTCACAGCCTTACCTAATCTACCCTCCCTTCCCCACGTGCTCTCTCTATCTACATTCACCACAGCCCCTTCCCCACTTACTACACACTCGCCAAACCCTGCGAGCTCCCTCCCCTTTCACACGCACTAACGCTCGGCCTCACGAAATACCCGACCCCTTCCCTAATCTACGCCGGCCCCCTCCCAAAGCTGTGCTCTGTCCCCTCACTCTCAACGCACAGACAACGCCTCTCCCTACGGCTCTAACCCTCATTTTCCACGGCTCCTCCCTCCCTACGCCTCATCGCTCCCAAACTTCCTAACGCTCTCCCTCCCCTTCTCATATTCTAATTTCCACTTTTAAATTTCGATTTTGTTAACATTTAATTTCTTTCTTCCTATATAATATACACCCCCCCTTCATATAATATTCCCTCCCTCCTCAATAAATTCCCATCCCCAATAAATCTCCCTCCATTCCATTCGCCCTGTTTTTTAATAAAAATAAAAAATCCATGTCATAATTAATACTGCCCCTCCATTTAATAATACCCCCCACCCCAATAATACCCCCTATTCAAATAAATTTCTCCATATAATAATACCCCCCACCCCAATAATATCCCATACCCAAATAAATTTTCCCATATAATACCCTCCACTCAAATAAATTTCCCTCCCTTTTTTTTAATTACTCTCATTTTTAATTCTTCCTTTTTTTTTAATTAATTTTTAATTAATTATAAATAAAAAAAACAGCAGAGAGAGAGAGAGGAAGGACATTGAAGACGAGAAAAAGAGAAAATGACATGTGAGCACATGGACCACACATAGATAAAATTGCAGATCTGACATTGTATGATTTGTGACATTGACATAAGGGTGATTTTCTGAAGAATTTTACATGAGAAGACAAGTTTGCCATCATTGAAAACAGCTATTTGAAGAATAAAATTCAGCTGCCATAAAAATATTCTTGCACAAGTGTTTTCAGCTACACATTTACAAATATTTTGCAGAGATATGTATTGAGCTGACATTGTATTGTGAGTGGAATTTGCCTCTTCATTCATAGTTGGAATCAGTGAATTTGAGTTGTTGATGTAAGTCATTGTTGATTGTCCTCCATCATTTGAGGAGCACATTTTGTACTTTGAGATTTCCATAGTTGGAAATTCTTTAGAGTCATTTGTATTTCTTGTTACATCACATTGTAAACGGGTGCATTTTTGGTTGTAGCAGACACCCTTTCATTTTTTGAGCCTAAGTTGTTGAAAATGGCCAAAATCAATGAGGCATTAGAGTTGTTGAATAACCTCATTCATTCCAATGTTGATGACATGATAAAAATGAGCAAGGATGCTCTTTGTAACATTCAGAGTTGTTTGCTAGATGCACATGAAAAGATTGAGTTTTTGCAGATGGAAACTCAGCTTCAGCAAGACGAACTTCAGCAGAAAAGTCACCATTTTGAACTTGTTTCTGTTCAGAACATTTTGAAGGACTCTCATCAGAAGAAAGAAGATAAAGTTGCAGTTGATCCACATTCAGTTCCTTGTACTAGAGCAGATGTACATGCAGATGCAGCAGCTCAACCTGCACTTCTCAAGCCCATCATCAGACCTTGGGAAGAGCTTGTCCACAACAAGCACCGAACTGGTCTTGGATATGACAAGGATGTGTCTTTTCATATTCCAGACTACACCAAGCCCATCATATTTCAGAGTGCCGGATTTCTATATGACAGTTCACCTGCAGCTGTTCCAGATCCTGTTCCACAACAACATCAGATTGTAAAATGCCAACACTGTGATCGAGTTGGCCATATGAAAGATCATTGTTTTGATCTTCATCCATGCAAGCACTGTGGTCGGCACACCCATTCTTCAAACAGATGCTTCAGACACAAGCCTCCTGCAAGAACCAAGATTCATCTTGGATGGATCGCTTCTTGGCAATGGGCATCAGCAACCAAGAAGATGTTTACGACACATGTCAGAACTTGTTCACGGATATTGAGCAAACTTGCAGTTGAGTTTTCGCCATCATCTCACCTTGTCCCTGACAGGGGGGAAAATGGTGGTCATGTACAAGCTTCGACGACAGATCAAGCGAGCCTGAGCCACAATTCGTCATTTCGGATTCAGAGATGTAGCCAGAGACACGGATGCCCATGAGCATGCCTTCGATTGGTGGATAACCTAAAACCATCATCTTTGGTTGGTGGACAACCTAAAACCACCACAGGTAGTAGACCTCCCTTCTTTTAGGTCGAAGGTATCCCTTTCATATATGAGGAACACTTCCTCTAGCAGAAGCCTTCAGCTTAGCAGCCTTCAGCTTCTTGCCAGCTTTGGTTGAGTTCCAGGAAATGCTTCAAGCATTCCAGAGTTGTTGGTAATCCTAAAACCATCACAGGTAGTAGACCTCCCTTCTTTTAGGTTGAAGGTCTCCCTTTTATATGAGGGACAATTCCTCTAGCAGAAGCCTTCAGCTTCTTGCCAGTTTTGGAAGAGTTCCGGGAACTGCAACAAGTTTTGCGTTCCAGTGTTTGTGGTCATCCTAAAACCACCTCTTTTTTCCAACATTTCAGAGAGTTGATTCAGCACAAGTGTTGCCATGTATACTTTGCATATTTTTATTACAACTCTTTTCTTGGACTCACACATACCCCTTCGGATTAAGGGGGGATGTTGGAACACCTAATCCTACATGGGTAGGTGTGGAATGCGAAAAGTCACAATGGGGTCCAAGTGACCTTGGAATGTGAAACCAAGAGTCACACCATTGTACTATAAATGTACATCTTTGTATAATGGAAAATAAGAAAGCCTCACGCTTATCCTTCATTGTGTTGAGTCTCTTGTGTGTGTGTGTTCATCTTCCTCATACACCATGTGTGTGTTTCAACATGGTGTTTAACAGGATCTAGAAATGTAGCCATTATTTATATTATTACTGAAGGAAAGTACATGCCCATATAATAAATTTCAAGCCCCTACAATGGCATGTATGACTGCTTATCAAAAGAGAATACAAATGCACCGAAGCACAATCGTGGACCTTGGATTGATCCACCATACAAACTAACACCCACGGGGTTTTCATCCCTGGGAGAAAACTGGAACTGGCCACGCCATGTTCTCAAGAGAAACATAATAATATAGATAAACCTAATGATTCCCAATGCCTAGCTTCTATCCCCTTTTATATTATTGATGGACTCTCGAGATAACTTCTTTTATTATTTTCCCTTGAAAACCGAAGACAAATACCATGGGCTGATACCCATGGAAGAGTACCACGGTAAATACCATGGACATATTTCATCCATTTTGACCAAATCAATAAAGGGAATATTACAAATCCACTCGCCCAAAGATTGCTTTCCCTTGAGAAATTCACTAATATCCACAACATAAGCATTGATACCAGGATCCCATACAACCCAGTGTGTTATTCCATACCTCCATGCTAAAAAATCCCGAATGGATCCTTTGATACTTGGATCCCAAAAAATCCTTCGACCAATCCTTCCTTCAATAGATTCATCTGAATCCCAAACAATCCTCTGGCTAATCTTGGCCCCAATGGGTTCTCCTGGATCCCAACGCCACCTAAGTCCTCAGAGCTGTGGGTTATGGTACCATCTCAGCCCTCCATCATTGCATGTGCCAAAGGGCTCAAGCTGAAATATGCCCTTGGCTGTGAGTATCCTCTTAGGAGTCAACCCATCAATAGAGTACCAACTCATAATCTCTCGCCAATCCAGGCCTTTGGAAGGATGAATATCTGCAAATCTACTATGTTGATGTTTCTCTATGCTTAATTCATGCTGCTCCACTCGGTCACCCCACATGATGCATTTGGAGAAATTTTCTCTCCTCTTCCCAATGTATAAAGGTGGGTTGGTAGTGTTTCAAGCCTTATCTATGTACTCATGTAGAGGGCTTCTCTGGAAATCACAACTATACAACTCTTGCTTCCTTGTGAGAGACTTGAGTCATTCATCAACACTAGACAACTTGTTCGTTGATTCGGCACATACCCCTATGAGCTCCTCAATTTTTCTATTCTCCTATAAGACAGTGTCTCAAACTGTCTAGACTCTCTACTTCAACATCATAAGATCTTCCTTGAAATGCATGTTATTTTCCCGAAAGGCCTCTTCTGACAATTCCAGTGCCCTGATGAATGTCTCTGTATCTGTCTGCACCAGATGCCCTATGATCACAACTTCAACTTGAACCAAAAATGGCTCATCATGCATATTATATTTATCATGTTTCTATGCATGATCATGCTCATCATATCGGTTTATTATTACTGGCTCCTCATTTGATTCTCTTTTAATGTATTCTTCTTGGCCTTCTCCACATGTGGGGATAAGTTGTCCACCCTCTCTGGTTGTCAAACATGGATGTACTGGTGGACTGTTATCTACAACTGATTGCCCATACTCTTTAAGGATGTTTTCCAGGATATCTATAGACTCAACTACCACATCATCACGAGGAATTACCTCCTCCCTTTCACCATGTACTTTGTCAAGCTAACTGATTATCATCGGCTTGTCCTGCAGTTTTCTCTGAAAATCATGATGTTTCTTCTCACTATATGTACCTGACTACTTGGATCCTTCGTATGTTCTCTTCTGAAAATAGGTGAACCCAACTATGGATGAGTCCCCACGATCTAAAGAAGTCTCTAAATTTTTTGCCCTTTTTTCCTCCTTAACACCTAGACATGAATGTTTAAGGGCCCAAGGTCCCTTGTAGATAAAGCATAGTCCACTCCTCCTTAGTTCATTCTTATTGCAGGTTTTGTTCTTGCTTCCTCCATCAATCCTTCTCAAATCCTTCCTAGTCAGCACCCTTTTGAGAAATTTTATGTTTTTCGCGATCAACTTCTCGATGAGATCATAGGAATATGGTGATACCTTTGGTTCCTTACTCCAAATGGCTAGCAATTTGGATATTACTATCTTGGAGATGTTCGCATCTCATTTTAAGAACATGGACATGATATTTTGCATGCATGCTTTGACATGGTTTCAATGAGTTGATGTAATACTGGTGTAAATTTTTTGGAGCAACTGAAAGATCAACTCGTCACATTCCATGTTCGGCATGAATGTGCCAAAGCTTTAAAATTTTGCACTACTTCTGATAAGTAGGGAGCATGATGTTTTTCAACCCATGAAGGGCTTATACTATCAACTACAATATGTCCTCTATGATATCATTATAGTAAGGAATTAGTGGTCATGTTAAAGAAATGACCTTGTGACCTAACCTCTCCACAAGGATGTTCCCAAAGTTTGGGTTGTATAAATGTGAACATATATGGCTTGAGAGCCCAACTAAGTTTCTTCCATTCTGGGTGCCCCACCTCCGAGTGACATGTGTCTAGTTCCTCCAATTTATAAAGGTTTGTGATTGAATTTGTTCGTTACAATTCAGATTCAAATGTGAAGATCTTAGATTATTTTCCTTGTACTTCCTTCATTTCCCATGATTTATTCTCATACAGAATGACATGGACCCACCCTGGTCTGCTGCTTTGACCATCATTTTGGTCTTTGGAGATATTGCTGCATAAAAGACCATATATTGATGCTTCAAAAATAAATGTTCATGCTTCAACAAATGTTCAGCAAAGATGTTGATGCTTCAGTATCAGCGGGAAATCCTTAAAAATTATTTTGTTTCTTCGTGCAATATGGGCAACCACAAAACCTTTGCCATTATGCATTTTGAGGATGCGGGAACGACAATGAAGATAAATGAATTAGCTAAATATGGCGATGTAAGATTCCAACCGCTTCTAAATGTCCCTTGACCATCATTTAACGCCTTGACTAGTAGTCCACTGGGATCTATTCTTCCGGCAGATGTGTTCCAATAGATTATAGGAAATCCTAAGCTCTTGATATCGACGTGTTACCCACTGGATCGATACATGACATGTGATTTTTCTCTGCTGTAAATGACTCGACACCCACCACGACCTTTGAAAGATCGTCCCGTCGATCTTGTGGTTTCAACGACATTTCATTTCCCCTCGAAGCCATTGCAAACAGTCGTGCCGATCTGTCACACATAAACCTTTATTTTAAGCATGATTTTTTCCTTTACCAGGCAATTATATCGTCACAATACCGGGCAATTATATCGTCATAATCTTTATTGTGAGCTTCAGACACGAATTTTAAGTCAAAGGTGTGCAGTCAGAGAGTCATCGAAGCCTCGGTATGGTCCTGTTGTACTGTACAACAACCCTCCCTTTTTCTTAAAAATTTTAGAAATAAAATTCATTTAGAAAAAGGGTCCCTTTCCCTTTTTATAGAAATAGAAGACTTGGAAATAAAGATTCATTGTTTTGGAAAAACTCATCTTGTGTTTACTAGATAAATTCAACATTCGAAACTTATGATCCGATCCAATATAGAAGGCCTTATCATAAATAACAAATCAAGTTTAAAAGTCAAATCGCAATCGGAGAATCGAAGATAATCCTTAAAAGAAGTTTCATATACTTATTTCAAATCCTTCGATGCGATTAGTTCGATCGGAAATCTTCAAATCACTAAGAGTTTAATTTGTTCGTTTGTATAACTTCCGATGCGATGCGGCCAGTCGCAATCGAATAATCGGAATAATCTTTAATAAACTCTTTACGTTCAATTAAAATTCCCCGATCCGACGCGCGTTATTACAATAAACGCTTTCAAAAGAAAAATCAAACATTTGTTCAAAGTCTTATATGGTAGACCCCACCATTAGAGATCGGAAAAGTTTTCAATCGGAATCGACCAATCGAGAAAAACGTATTGTGATCTTTATGTGCCATTCGAAAACTTTCGATGCGATTGATAAATGTCATTTATTGCATGCGAAAAGTTCAGAATGGATGAATATTTTAATATTTCACAAGCGCCAAATCTCAATTTGTACGAGGGCATTCAATAACGAATCAAATGAATATTGTTAATGATTTGGTTTTTAATACATGAGTGTGACCAAAAAGGAGCATTTACGCGGTATACGAAACAAATAAATAAAAATCATAAGTTCATAAATCATCCCGTTTGAGTTGCTTGTTTGTCATGAATGAGAGTTTATTGTCTTGCAGAGCCAAAGAACACTAAGCCCGTTCGTTCACAGACAAAGGGAAGCAATAACAAACGCAGAAATGTCGAAGAGAGCGAGAAGAAACAAGACTGCTATTCTAGTTAAGTTTGTTGAGACTCCTACGGTTTCAAAAGAAAAGCCCACAAAACTAAGATTAGTCACAGATACATCATGCCAGGGGCTTGGGAATATGACGTGGGAAGGAGTCTACAACCTATTAGAAAGAGAAAACCCCAAGGTCACAGTGGAAAATGCATCGGTTCCAGACGAAGATAGCTCAGATTCCGACTCTGAGATCACTGAAAAATCACTTGCAAATTCATTTTTGCATCGAATTGCAGCCAGAGCAAGCATCATGCCTTATTATGATGCAGTTCGATGGGTTATTGACAGTGTGAAGATTCAAGACAGAACGTTTGTCTCAGCATCTGGAGTGTCTTTTGGCTCGTTCAAAGCAGAAGATTTAAAGGCAATGTATCACCTTCCAGACCCACAGAAGGTGTATAACAAGGAGTTTATCAAAGACTTTGATGATAATAACAAAGTCCAATCTGACCCCATCAGAGATTGGAAGAAAAATCCAGAGAAGCACCGAAATGAAGCGTCCGGTATGTATTCTGTAGAATCCCTTTTACCTCCGTATTGCTATGCCGCTGCCATGATGTGTAGATTATTTGGCAATGATAATTCAGCTAGGTTTTCTATACAAATGGTCCCATTAATCCTATCTGATATCAATTCCGATATCATGGACTGGGCTGTTATTCTTTCTGATAGAATGGCCAATAGGATACTTGAGTACAGACAAGAAAAAACCGTTGGAAATTCCACTCCTTTTTTCTTTTGTGCCTATATTCTTGATGCTCTTTGTTTCAATTCTGAGTTTCCCATATTTGGATGGAAATGGACTCCCAAAGACCCTACCCCAATTCATATTTATCATAAACTACTTTGGAAGGTTCATTTCCAAGATAATGTATATAGAATCTGCCATGGTTTCCTTATCCCTGTTTTCAAAACCATTTTTAATCGCTTTCCTCCTAGATTCTCTGAAAAAGCTAAGGCCGACTTGTCTGCAATAGGAGATTGGTTTGGGGAGGAGAAATTTACATACATCAGGGTTTTTGGTAGTATTGCGGAACCACATGTTCTTCCTCTTTTTGTTCCAGAAAAACTTCTTGCTCAAGAGATTTCCTATCAATTAACAGTTGAAGGAATATCTAGGTCTTTGAATAACAGTAAGAAGAGAATGTGGCCTCAATTCCCACTCAATTGTGGTCAGTTTACCTTAAATGATTTCAAGCATCACCGAAAAAAGTCTCGAAGATAAGGTTGTAAATTTGCAACCATTCTTGGAAGGCAATATGATCCGAACGAGATGGCATTTTGAAAATATTCTTGCTTCGAGTTTCAATTGCTCGATTTGATTGTTTGCCGGTCCATTTGATGATTTCTTTGTTTCTATGGATAATTTCCACTGAAATTTATGACTTAGCCAAGTCTAAATTTCAAAAGGAGGAAATGGATAAATTTTTGTTATTCAGAAGCCAGAGATTGTTAAGAGTTCCTCTGGACCAATTAAGAATTCCAACACAAGGGTCAGAGGCAGAAGGTACATCCGGCAAAACGCTAGTAGAAACATCTACTGGTAAAGTCATTACACAATCGACGAATTCTTGACCGGTACATACATACTCAAAAGGTGAAATTACATTGGTAATAAACGTCATTCGATCAAAATCTTGAGGTCGGCCAGATCTACCAATGATGATGAGCATAATAAAAAGGATGGATCGGATGGCAAAAGTACTAAGCAGAATATAGATACAGAAAAAGGAAAAGAAACAACTAAGGAGATTATGGTTTCTACTGATCTTAATGTTTCTCCTCGGTTATTAAAACAATATGATCAATTTTCTCAACAGCTGGGATTGCAAGATAAAGGTAAAGATCAAACAGAGCAGGATGTTGAAATCATTCCTGAACATCCGACAGGGCATATTGTATTAAAATTCGAGGAGATTCCTCCTTTGGATATATTTTACAGCCCCAAACATAAGGCTGTTGTTAGAAGACAAAGAAAAAGAAGAAAGACAGAACAGGACATATTTTCTACTCCATCAGAGGAATTTATGAATATTGTTTATAAAAACAATGAGGTAAATCCATTCGAAGACCTCACAAAATTGTCCCAGTATACAGGAGCTTATAGTGCTGCAACAGTGGATAAAGTTGTAGAAGTTTCTCAGCTGATAACTCAGAAAAATATCCACATAGCTTCACTTGAAGAGCAAGCTAAGGAAAGTCAGCAACAGATTACCCAATTGCAACAACAACTACAAAATCAGACACTCAGGTCCAAAGAATTGGAAAAACAGCTTGCTGAAGAAAAGAAGAAGGTTGATGAACAACTCTTAGGCAAACAACAACAACTAAATGAAGAGATTTCTAAGTTACAAAGTCTGTTACAAAATGAGAAAGATGCAAAAATGATTCAAGAAAAGGAATTTCAAGCAATTTTGGATAAGTTTAAAGATTTCCCGAAGATAAGTGAATTCAAAACAGAAGCCCTGGAGGCTAATAAATTATTGTCTCAGCAATTGAATGAATTTTGTACAAAGCTGTCACAGGCATAACCTTTTTGTGATATTACTTCATCTTTGATCCAAAATGTTATTACTCTCAGACAAGAAATAGATGATGCTAATGAAAAGATTTCCGAATTTCTCAATTGGCAAGACACAGAAAAGGGAAAACAAGCCAATCTTCCTAGAATAGAGGAAAAACACAAAGAAATCTTATTTACAGAATGGGAACATCAAATAATGAAAGCTGAGAGAGAAATATCAAGGGCCAGGAGTATGATGAATAATATCACTCAATTCATAAATGACAGCTTATACTCAATCAATCTCAATTCAGACTGTGTTCTTGGCAGTTTGCCAAAAGTAAAAGAAACTGAAAACAGATGGAGAGAAGAAATGGAGAAGAAAAGTCAACAAATCAACAAACTTCAAACAATATCCTGGGACAGTATGTGGACTCATTTAATCAAACCAAACAATCAAAAAATGGCTATCAAATTCCTTTCAAATGCCGTTGATTGTTTAATTACAGAATTTTCCGATGCCACCTATGCTGGACAGCTGCATTCCGAAATGAGTCATCCACCAAGACTCCAAGATATGTTGAAGATTTGCAACTTGGCTTCATCAAGCGAGAGAGAGAAACAATGAATCAGTTCATTCAAGATAGCCTTTTAGTTTTTAATTTGATAGATTGTAGTAGTAGTAGTAGGATTTTGTTATGTAATTTCTTATTTAAATCCCTCTCATGCATTTAGAGAGGGATCTGAAGTTGTAATATTTTTTGGACTTGGAGCTAACATTTCTGTACTCCACTCCTTATTATATTTGATGAAGGATCACATCTGGTGATTTTTGTGCTGAAATTATCTTTGAAGTGTTGCATTTCTGTGCCTTTGGATTTAATTTTACATCGGAGTTACTAGATCAGAGTATCACATTTCATTTGACAGTCTTCAAGATGAATGAGGTATTTCTATCTGTTCACGGTTGATTTTCTTTGTTATATGGTATTCGTTTGAAGAATTTGCTATCATTTATATATTTGGTTTTCATAACATTTCCTTTTTATATATCATTTCTGAGTATAATTGGAATGTTATCATTTATAAGCATATATGAATGGTATATAATGATGAATGCAATATGCTAATACAACTTTGTTTAATTTCTTAAAAAGAGTTATCTTTATTCGTTTCTACACATTTCAATTTGATTAATAATACATTTTCATGGTTATTATTAGATTGAAACAATCTTAAGTTGTATTCACATATAATTACCCGGGTTAATATTAGTATTTCTTTATCAGTATTTAGCTTAGATTAGATAATTTTATTTCTGTTAATTTAGTCCCATTTCCACCCATCCAATCCACATATTTATAAGGAAACTGGTCCTTTAAATCCAGTCGGAGCCACCATCCCAAACGGAAAAGGAGCTGTCTTAAGGTCCCGACCGGGTGGTTTTCCCCAATGTTTGAAGCAGATATTTTCTAGGCTTCAACATTTTTTGGCGCTAGAAGGAGGGCCAACTATGAATGGCGAGTAAATCAAAACCTACAGACCATTCTCAGAGTAAATCACCCTCCACCTCACCTCGGACCTCTCGTTTGCATTCTGAATCACCAGTGTCCAAACGAGAAGAAGAAGGATCAACTATCACTGCTCAATCACACCATACTTCAGAACATTTAAGTCCGGAGTCCCCTGAAGTTCAGTCTATCATCCAGAAACTTCAAGGCTTCTCCATATCACCTCAGAGATCTGAAGTATCTCAAGGCAGTCAGACTTCGCAATTCCACCTACCTCATCATCTCACCAGACTTCAAAGCGAAAAACTTGGCATTGAACCAGCTGAGTTACCTTTACCCGAAGGAAAAAGGCAAAAAAGAACACTGAAGGTTCTGATAGTGAGACCTTTTCTCCATCATCTTCCATCTCATCATCTCCAGTGCGAAGTCAAACACCCACTTCCCCATTACATATTATTGTTCACCAGGGATCATCACCTTCAACATCACAACCTCTTCAGTCTTTATTACTACCTCCTCCTCATTCACCTCAAACATCATCTATTCCAACAACTTCTATTCAAACACCGCCAGTTACTACTACTCCTCCGATAGTCGTTTCGATAATGGCTAGACCATGGGGACCATGGGCTACTCCAGGAGCAGTCAACATGGCTGCACCTTTACATGATTTACCAGATAATCCTGGAAAATGGCTTCCAAAATTTAGCCCAGATCTTAACATTCCAGCTGAAGAACATATTAATAACTTTATGTTGGCTATTAATTTGAATGGAGTTACACAGGAGGATGTTGTAGTTAGACTATTTCCTTATACTCTTCAAGGAACAACAGGATCATGGTATTTTTCATTACCATCAGGATCTATAACAAGTTGGGATATTTTTTCAGATTATTTCTTAACCAAATTTGGAGATGATCGATCAATAGCTACTTTACTCAATGATCTCTCAAATTTGAAAATAGAACCCAAGGAACCAATTAAAGAGTTTAATTCCAGATTCAATAAGCTCTTGAATAAAATTCCCACCGATTCCAAGCCAAGTGAACAAGTCAGAATAGAATGGTACATAACTTCCTTACCCTCAAACATAGCTATTTTCGTAGACAGAGCTGCAAAGCCTACATTAGCTGAAAGTATGAAAGAAGCTATTGCAGTGGAAAAACGAATTACTTTTATGGAAAAGAAAAACGCTCTTGAGGAAAGAAAATCGAAGAAAGTCAGCTTCAAAGATGATTTAAAGAAAAAGGCCAAAGATCCATATGACATGGAAGGTTTACAGAAAGTTCTTAAAACCATGTCGAATGAAATGGTTGAAATTAAAAAACAAGTAGCTGAGACTTCTACCAAAAAACCATTCCGAAATTTTAGAAGAAACCAAATGGAATCTAAACCTCCTAATGCAATCTCTAATGCAGAATCAGAGGAAGAAGAAGAAGAAGAAGATACATCTTTAATATCAGATGAGGAAGAAGAAAATGAAGAAATCGCCGAATTACATGGAATGTGGGATTTTATTCTCCCTAATTCTGACAGTGAAGTAGAACAAGAAGCTATGCCTGTAAGTACTAGGAGTAAATCTACAGCAGAGCCTATACAAACAGCTCCTAAAAGAAAAAACACAACTCCAAGTATCAAAGAAAAATCCCCTGCAAAGAAAACTTCTCCACTACCTACTCAGAATCAGCCATCTTCTTTCAATCCTCCCACATCAACAACAAAGACTTTAGTAGTGTCAGATCCTATGGAATACAACATTGTTGAAGACATGAAAAAGATCAAAGCCAACATTTCCTTACATGAACTCAGCAAATTGAAACACCAGCAGAAGTTGTTATTGAAAGAATTAAATGCTACACCAATTACTCCTTTACCAAGTGGTGTAGTTGCAAAAGCTGCAAGAGGAACTGGTAAGCCACCAGATAAGGTAGATGCTACTGATACTGTACTCATTGGGGAAAGGTCAAATTCTCAAAATCCTCCTTTTCTTTTGACTTATGAGATGTACAATAAAAATGTGCACAATTGTTTGATTGATTCTGGAGCTTCCTCCAATATAATGCCTACTTCTGTGTGTGCCAAATTGAATATCGAACCACAGAAATCAGCAGTACATATTGTTTAATTAGATCGATCCAAAGTTCAAGTTGTAGGGGAAATCAATTCGGTAACTATCAGATTAGCTTCCGATCCTAGAATTGTCCAAAGAATTGATATTTTGATTGCTGATATTCCTGAATTCTATGGATTAGTTTTAAGTAGGGACTGGTCTGCAAAACTCAATGGTTATATCTCGACTGATTATTCTCATATGTGGCTTCCCTACAAAGGGAAACCAAATCAAATCAAAATTGAACGAGAAAAACATATGAGGCATACTGTTACTGAATTTGAACAACCTAATGAATCAGTGGCATTCAACAACAATATTCTTGGAGGTTATTCTGCTGAATCATTTCTTGGAAACTTTAAAGCACCCCAATCACCGTTTTCTGTTAATACTTTTGTTTCTCAAGTAGAAAATTTTTCACAATCTGATTCGTCCAGAATTGTAAATACTTCTGATGTAATTGTAGATAAGATAATAGATAAATCTTTGTTTTGGTCATTATATTTTGATGGATCAAAGTCTAGTGATGGAGCTGGAGCAGGATGCATTTTAATCGATCCATATGGAGAGAAAACCATGCTGTCATGTAGGCTAGAATTTGAGTGTACTAACAATACTGCAGAATATGAAGCCTTGGTTCAAGGACTTTATAAAGCTATAGGGTTAGATGTTAAATACTTGAAAGTCTTTGGTGATTCCGAAATTGTCAAAAAACAAGTTAGGAATACTATTCATTGCCTTTCAGGACATCTTAAACACTATCAAACCCTAGTACAAGATCTCACCACTCATTTTTTAGCATTTAATATTTCTCCTATTCCTAGAAATCAAAATACATCAGCTGACTTGTTAGCTAATGTTGCATCTAAACTCCTACCCGCTGAAGACTGCAGTCCTGATAGGTTTTCTGTAGAATTAATTTTTCATCCATCTGTCCCAGACAATGTCACAAATTGGAGAGTTTTCTATCATGATCAAGATATTTTAAATTTCATGACTTCAGAGAAATCATATGATGATCAAATTATTGACGAAGAAGATCATGATTTACAAATTGCTTCAAAAGGTAATGAAAATCCCATTCTGAAATCTGTTGTTAAATTGGAGGACTTATATGATATTAAAGACAGATTCAAGAAAGTCACTAATACCAAGCTTCAAAGTTCCACTTTGAAGTTTGAATTAGTGAATCTTGATTCTGATTCCAAACCTCAAAATGTTAATTTAGGACTTAATTTAACATCAGAGGAAAGGGATGCTTTCATTAAACTCTTGAACAAATATAAAAATGTTTTCGCTTGGAATTATGATGATTTAAAAACGTATGATACTTCGGTTATTCAGCACACAATTCCAATGCTTCCTGGTATTAAACCTGTTCAACAAAAGCTAAGGAAAGTTCATCCAAATCTTGAAGATCAAATCAAATCAAAACTTAATAAACTTTTAAAAGCCAAAATCATTTTTCCTGTCAGGCACTCCAATTGGGTTTCCAATATGGTACCTGTAAGGAAGAAGAATGGTGATATAAGAATCTGTATTGATTTCAGAAATTTAAACAAGGCATGTTTAAAAGACAATTTCCCATTGCCAACCATGGAGCAGATACTTCAAAAGGTAGCTGGTTCTGAACTTATGTCCTTTCTTGATGGATTTTCAGGCTATAATCAAGTCTTAGTTCATCCAGATGACAGATTGAAAACAACTTTTAGAACAAAATGGGGAACTTATGCTTATCAAAAAATGCCTTTTGGTCTAATAAATGCAGGAGAAACTTTCCAAAGAGCCATGGACATAGCATTTAAAGGTCTGATCAATAAGTCAGTCGTTGTTTACCTTGATGACATAACAGTATTCTCAAAAAATAGAACCAATCATCTACATGATCTAAAGCAAATATTTGAAAGATGTAGAAGATTTGGTATTTCCTTAAATCCAAAGAAATCTTTCTTTGCTTTGGATGAAGGAAAACTTTTAGGATTTGTTGTGTCAAAAGATGGTATATACATTGATCGAGATAGAGTAAAAGAAATTTCTGATATTTCTTTACCTCATAACAAAAAATCCATGCAATCATTTCTTGGACAGATCAATTTTGTAAAAAGATTCATTCCTGATTTTTCTTTAATTGTTTTACCTATGCAAAATATGATCAAGAAGAATTCGGTATTCAAATGGGGGCATAAAGAGAAAGAAGCCTTTGAGGCAATCAAACAGGCAATCATTAATGCACCAGCATTGAGTACCCCGGATTTTTCTAAAGATTTTATTTTGTATACCTTAGCCACAGAGACATCCTATGCAGCTGTTTTAACACAACTCAATGATCAGAAAATTGAAGCACCAATTTCTTTCTTTAGTTCAAATCTGCAAGGAGCTGAACTGAATTATTTCGATGTTGAAAAACAAGCCTTTGCTGTGTTCAAATCAATCAAGCATTTCAGACCTTTTCTCTTAAAAACTCATACAAAAATCATTGTCCCATTCTCTGCATTGAGACAATTATTAATTCAGAGAGAAGTAGGAGAAAAACGAGCTAACTGGGTAACAGCTTTACAAGAATACGATGTTGATATTAAACCAGCTAAGATTGTTAGAGGACAAGGTTTTTGCAGATTATTAGCAGGAGCTCATAACATACCAGAGAATGAACATTCAAATCAAGATATTCAAGTAAATCAGATAAGTATTACGGATTTTGAATCTCAGTATGTTGATCTTATCTATTACTTGAAAAATGGGTATGCTCCTTCTGATCTCAACTATAAGAAAAAACGTGCTTTAAGATTAAAAGCTATTAAATATGAGATCATTGATAATGTGTTATTTAGGAAAAATTATGATTCAATTTTGTTAAGATGTCTTGAAAAGACTGAGGCTGAAAAGGTTTTGCAGGAGTTGCATGATGGACCAGCAGGAGGTCATTTTGGAGGTGATACCACAGCTCACAAAATAATTCGTGCTGGCTATTATTGGCCTACCCTTTTTAAAGATACACATGACTATGTAAGGAAGTGCAGAATCTGTCAAACTGCAAGTGGAAGAAAAAGGAAACCAGCTTTTCCTTTGCAACCAGTAAATATTGAGCAACCATTTGAACAATGGGGGCTTGAAATTATTGGTGAGATAGTACCTCATTCTTCCAAGCAGCACAAGTACATTCTTACTGCAACCGATTACTTTACAAAATGGGTAGAGGCAATCCCTTTGAAGGTAGCCAATTCTGATGCAATTATTGATTTCATAGATCAATTTATCATAACCAGGTTTGGAGTACCTCAAGCTCTTGTATTTGATAATGCATCTTATTTTTCTAGAAACATTTTAATAGAATTTGCAGTTAAAAGAGGTTTTAAACTCAAATATTCAGCAAATTATTACCCACAAGGTAATGGTTTGGCTGAATCCACCAACAAAAATCTCATCAAAATTATTAAAAGGACTGTTGATCAAAATCAAAAGAATTGGCATAAATCTTTAATCTTTGCATTGTGGGTTGATCGCATTACTGAAAAAGCTTCAATAGGAACTTCACCTTTTAATTTAGTTTATGGAAAAGAAGCTGTGATACCATCAAATTTAACTCTTCCATCATTAGCCCTAGTACAATTTATTGAATAAAATCCTTCTTCATCCATTCAATTGAGATATGATCAAATCCTTAAACTAGAAGAAGAAAGAGATAAAGCTAAAATTGTTCATGAAAAACATCAGCAGCTTGTAAAATCTTCTTTTGATGCAAGGTCTACCAGCTCAAAAATTTTGTCAATTGGTGATCTTGTTCTAAAATGGGATAAGGCACATGAAGAAAAAGGCAAGCATACCAAATTTCAGAAAATGTGGCTTGGACCATTTCAGATCATTGAAAAGATAGGCTCAAATACATTCATACTCCAAGATCTTACAGGTAAGAGAGAATCTCTTCCTGTAAATGGACTTATCGTGAAGAAATTCTTTTCATAAGGATGTAACCCCTTCTTAAACTGTACATATTCCTTTCTGCAAAGTTTTTAATTGTTTTTGCAAATAAAGGTTGTTAGTAAGTCTCTAATTGACTGTTTACTTGATAGAAAATTCTTAAGAAGAATATTATAAATATTTATTTGGTGTAAATGAGAATTTTTAAAGAAATGATTATATTCTTTTGATAGTTTTAAATAAGATGTTAAACTTTGAAAGACTGTACTAATTATTTGCATGATCTTTTTGAAAAACTTGAGGGAAATGTAAATCATTATAAGTTTATTAAGCAGAGAAAGGTTATCTATAAAAGTAAAGATTATTCAAGTCTTAGTACTCAAAAACTCAGAAAAATTGTCATCCATTGATTCTTAAGGACAAAACTAGTTCACCCCATTCATTTAGATTGTGATTTTTTGGAATATAATTCTAAGAAATTATGTTAAAATTTTTAAGAGATAAGAGGTCTCATCATGAGCCGACTTACCATATTCATAAGAAATAATAAAACTGACATTACCAATACTGCATATCAAAACAGGGTAATGGCTTATAAATATAAGACAAGGGGTCTCATCACGAGTCAGCTTGTTCAGTTTAATTATAACTATTGAATGGCATTGTTATCAACTGGCTACCAAACCAGAACAATGGCTCTTAAAAATAAAAATAAAAAAATAAAAGACAAAAACATGAGATAATATGTCTTATGAATTTATCTTTTAAAAAGTCATAATCTTAGTTGAATGGGACAATGAATAGTTAATGGTTAAAAGGTAACCCTGTCGAGACTATGAACGTTTGCAGGCAGCAGAGGCAATACCTATGACAATAGAGTATATTATAAAACCAAACTTGAAGAAGTCCACTTACTTCATTATTAATACCAATCAAAGCTTAAGATAACCCAAAATGTTTTTATTCTCAAGAAATTTAGAAAGAAATTGTTAATAATTTTTATTCTTTTTCATAAGTTAGATTTTATTTTTTATTATCCTAAGATAGTTTTCATTATCTTTAAAAATCTTTACTTACTTAAAATATAGTATTCATTTTATTTTTCAGAGATAACTAGTTCTTTCAGTGAATCGCCAATTGTTGTACTGTACAACAACCCTCCCTTTTTCTTAAAATTTTAGAAATAAAATTCATTTAGAAAAAGGGTCCCTTTCCTTTTTATAGAAATAGAAGACTTGGAAATAAAGATTCATTGTTTTGGAAAAACTCATCTTGTGTTTACTAGACAAATTCAACATTCAAAACTTATGATCCGATCTAATGTAGAAGGCCTTATCATAAAAAACAAATCAAGTTTAAAAGTCCAATCGCAATCGGAGAATCGGAGATAACCCTTAAAAGAAGTTTCATATACTTATTTCAAATCCTTCGATGCGATTAGTTCGATCGGAAATCTTCAAATCGCTAAGAGTTTAATTTGTTCGTTTGTATAACTTCTGATGCGATGCGGCCAGTCGCAATCGAATAATCGGAATAATCTTTAATAAACTCTTTACGTTCAATTAAAATTCCCCGATCCGACGCGCGTTATTACAATAAACGCTTTCAAAAGAAAATCAAACATTTGTTCGTTTAAAGTCTTATATGGTAGACCCCACCATTAGAAATCGGAAAATTTTTCAATCGGAATCGGCCAATCGAGAAAAACGTATGGTGATGTCTATATTCCATTCGACAACTTTCGATACGATCAATAAATGTCATTTATTACATGCGAAAAGTTCAGAATGAATGAATATTTTAATATTTCACAAGCGCCAAATCTCTATTGGTACGAGGGCATTCAATAACAAATCGAATGAATATTGTTAATGATTTGGTTTTTAATACGTGAGTGTGACCCAAAAGGAGCATTTACGCGGTATACGAAACAAATAAATAAAAATCATAAATTCATAAATCATCCCGTTTGAGTTACTTGTTTGTCACGACTGAGAGTTTATTGTCTTGCAGAGCCGAAGAACACTAAGCCCATTCATTCACAGACAAAGGGAAGCAATAGCAAACGAAGAAATGTCGAAGAGAGCGAGAAGAAGCAAGACTGCTGTTCCAGTTAAGTTCGTTGAGACGCCTACGGTTTCAAAAGAAAAGCCCACAAAACTAAGATTAGTCACAGATACATCATGCCAGGGGCTTGGGAGTATGACGTGGGAAGGAGTCTACAACCTATTAGAAAGAGAAAACCCCAAGGTCACAGTGGAAAAGGCATCGGTTCCGGACGAAGATAGCTCAGATTCTGACTCTGAGATCACTGAAAAATCACTTGCAAATTCATTTTTGCATCGAATTGCAGCCAGAGCGAGCATCATGCCTTATTATGATGCAGTTCGATGGGTTATTGACAGTGTGAAGATACAAGACAGAACATTTGTTTCAGCATCTGGAGTGTCTTTTGGCTCATTCAAAGCAGAAAACCTAAAGGCAATGTATCACCTTCCAGACCCGCAGAAGGTGTATAACAAGGAGTTTATCAAAGACTTTGCTGATAATAACAAAGTCCAATCTGACCCTATCAGAGATTGGAAGAAAAATCCAGAGAAGCACCGAAATGAAGCGTCCGGTATGTATTCTGTAGAATCCCTTTTACCTCCGTATTGCTATGCCGCTGCCATGATGTGTAGATTATTTGGCAATGATAATTCAGCTAGGTTTTCTATAAAAATGGTCCCATTAATCCTAGTTGTTGTCAATTCCGATATCATGGACTGGGCTGTTATTCTTTCTGATAAAATGGCCAATAGGATACTTGAGTACAGACAAGAAAAAACCGCTGGAAATTCCACTCCTTTTTTCTTTTGTGCCTATATTCTTGATGCTCTTTGTTTCAATTCCGAGTTTCCCTTATTTGGATGGAAATGGACTCCCAAAGACCCTACCCCAATTCATATTTATCATAAACTACTTTGGAAGGTTCATTTCCAAGATAATGTATATAGAATCTGCCATGGTTTCCTTATCCCTATTTTCAAAACCATTTTTAATCGCTTTCCTCCTAGATTCTCTGAAAAAGCTAAGGCCGACTTGTCTGCAATAGGAGATTGGTTTGGGGAGGAGAAATTTACATACATCAGGGTTTTTGGTAGTATTGCGGAACCACATGTTCTTCCTCTTTTTGTTCCAGACAAACTTCTTGCTCAAGAAATTTTCTATCAATTAACAGTTGAAGGAATATCTAGGTCTTTGAATAACAGTAAGAAGAGAATGTGGCCTCAATTCCCACTCAATTGTGGTCAGTTTACCTTAAATGATTTCAAGCATGCTGAAAAAGAAGTCTCCAAGATAAAAGGTTGTAAATTTGCAACCATTCTTGGAAGACAATATGATCCAAGACAGATAGCATTTAATGTTACTGCTTCAGTTTCAATTGCTCGATTTGAGCATGAGCCAGATCCATTTGATGATTTATTTGTTTCTTTGGATAATTTCCCTGAAATTTATGACTTAGCCAAGTCTAAATTTCAAAAGGATGAAATGGATAAATTTTTGTTATTCTGAAGCCAGAGATTGTTAAGAGTTCCTCTGGACCAATTAAGAATTCCAACACAAGGGTCAGAGGCAGAAGGTACATCCAGCAAAACGCTAGTAGAAACATCTACTGGCAAAGTCATTACACAATCGGCCGTTAACCAGCCAGCTGTACATACTCAAAAGGTGGTCGCTATTGACAATCCTGATAAATCCGATCAAAATACTGGTCAGCAGTCTACCAATGATGATGAGCATAATAAAAAGGATGGATCGGATGGCAAAAGTACTAAGCAGAATATAGATACAGAAAAAGGAAAAGAAACAACTAAGGAGATTATGGTTTCTACTGATCTTAATGTTTCTCCTCAGTTATTAAAACAATATGATCAATTTGCTCAACAGCTGGGATTGCAAGATAAAGATAAAGATCAAACAGAGCAGGATGTTGAAATCATTCCTGAACATCCAACAGGGCATATTGTATTAAAAGTCGAGGAAATTCCTCCTTTGGATATATTTTACAGCCCCAAACATAAGGCTGTTGTTAGAAGACAAAGAAAAAGAAGAAAGACAGAACAGGACATATTTTCTACTCCATCAGAGGAATTTATGAATATTGTTTATAAAAACAATGAGGTGAATCCATTCGAAGACCTCACAAAATTGTCCCAGTATACATGAGCTTATAGTGCTGCAACAGTGGATAAAGTTGTAGAAGTTTCTCAGCTGATAACTCAGAAAGATCTCCACATAGCTTCACTTGAAGAGCAAGCTAAGGAAAGTCGGCAACAGATTACCCAATTGCAACAACAACTACAAAATCAGACACTCAGGTCCAAAGAATTGGAAAAACAGCTTGCTGAAGAAAAGAAGAAGGTTGATGAACAACTCTTAGGCAAACAACAACAACTAAATGAAGAGATTTCTAAGTTACAAAGTCTGTTCCGAAATGAGAAAGATGCAAAAATGATTCAAGAAAAGGAATTTCAAGCAACTTTGGATAAGTTTAAAGATTTCCCGAAGATAAGTGAATTCAAAACAGAAGCCCTGGAGGCTAATAAATTATTGTCTCAGCAATTGAATGAATTTTGTACAAAGCTGTCACAGGCAGAACCTTTTTGTGATATTACTTCATCTTTGATCCAAAATGTTATTACTCTCAGACAAGAAATAGATGATGCTGATGAAAAGATTTCCGAATTTCTTCAATTGGCAAGACACAGAAAAGGGAAAACAAGCCAATCTTCCTAGAATAGAGGAAAAACACAAAGAAATATTATTTACAGAATGGGAACATCAAATAATGAAAGCAGAGAGAGCAATATCAAGGGCTAGGAGTATGATGAACAATATCACACAATTCATAAATGACAGCTTATACTCAATCAATCTCATTGCAGACTGTGTTCCTGGCAGTTTGCCAAAAGTAAAAGAAACTGAAAACAGATGGAGAGAATAAATGGAGAAGAAAAGTCAACAAATCAACAAACTCCAAACCATATCCTGGGAAAGTATGTGGACTCACTTAATCAAACCAAACAATCAAAAAATGGCCATCAAATTCCTTTCAAATGCCGTTGATTGTTTAATTCCAGAATTTTCTGATGCCACCTATGCTGGACAGTTGCATTCCGAGATGAGTCATCCACCAAGACTCCAAGATATGTTGAAGATTTGCAACTTGGCTTCATCAAGCGAGAGAGAGAATCAATGAATCAGTTTCATTCAAGATAGCCTTTCAGTTTTTAATTTGATAGATTGTAGCAGTAGTAGTAGGATTTTGTTATGTAATTTCTTATTTAAATCCCTCTCATTCATTTAGAGAAGGATCTGAAGTTGTAATATTTTTTGGACTTGGAGCTAACATTTCTGTACTCCACTCCTTATTTTATTTTATGAAGGATCACATCTGGTGATTTTTGTGCTGAAATTATCTTTGAAGTGTTGCATTTCTGTACCTTTGGATTTAATTTTACATCGGAGTTACTAGATCAGAGTATCACATTTCATTTGACAGTCTTCAAGATGAATGAGGTATTTATATCTGTTCACGGTTGATTTTCTTTGTTATATGGTATTCGTTTGAAGAATTTGCTATCATTTATATATTTGGTTTTCATAACATTTCCTTTTTATATATCATTTCTGAGTATAATTGGAATGTTATCATTTATAAGCATATATGAATGGTATATAATGATGAATGCAATATGCTAATACAACTCTGTTTAATTTCTTAAACAGAGTTATCTTTATTCGTTTCTACACATTTCAATTTGATTAATAATACATTTTCATGGTTATTATTAGATTGAAACAATCTTAAGTTGTATTCACATACAATTACCCGGGTTAATATTAGTATTTCTTTATCAGTATTTAGTTTAGATTAGATAATTTTATTTATGTTAATTTAGTCCCATTTCCACCCATCCAATCCACATAGTTATAAGGAAACTGGTCCTTTAAATCCAGTCGGAGCCACCATCCCAAACGGAAAAGGAGCTGTCTTAAGGTCCCGACCGGGTGGTTTTCCCCAATGTTTGAAGCAGAGATTTTCTAGGCTTCAACAGGTCCCTAGAGTTGGATTGAGTCTTCGTTGTTAATATTACGCACTCTATCGCGATGGCATTTGATGGAGAAATGTGGTAAATGTGATTCGTGTAAATGTGACCCCAAATATCACATCCACGAATTTTTCGGTCTTACATTCCAGCGCTACTACCAATGCTCGGATCGGGTAGAAATCAACTTCCACAAACTCCTAGACTGAAAATAAGCTTGATTTCAAATAGGGTAATAAATCTCAACCCTTGATAAAGAGATTTGCCCTGTAAACCTGCAAAAATATTCACATTAAGTTGTTTGATGGATATGGAAACAAATATCAACTAGGGCGGATGTGGATAAGCCACCGAAATTGACAGATTACTAGTTAAGGTGATTATAGCAGATCATTGAAAACTAGCCTCTAAATTATTCTGCAATAAACTCTCAGGCTGACAAGATGCACAACTCTGATACCACTGTAATATCTCAGACTGTGAAATAATCAATAGATCTGGCACATCTAGGTGTTCTAGTTAAGAGTATTTGCAATCAAATCACTGAACACAACGGGATCTAGGAATGTATCCATTATTTATATTATTACTAAAGGAAATAGTACATGCCCATACAATAAATTTCAAGCCCCTGCAATGGCATGCACGGTTGCTTATCAAAAGAGAAGAAAAATGCACTAAAGCACAATTGTGGACCCTGGATGGATCCACCATACAAACTAACACCCACGAGGTTTTCGTCCTTAGGATCAAATTGGAACTGGTCACGCCAAGTTCTCAAGAGAAATAGAATAAGATAGATAAACTCGAATGATTCCCAATGCCTAGCTTCTATCCCCTTTTATAGGCTTGATGGAATATTGAGAGACCTTATTGTATTATTTTCCCTTGAAAACCAAAAGCAAATACCATGGGTTGATACATGGGTGAGTACCACCGTAAATACCATGGACAATTTCCATCCATTTTGACCAAATCAAGAAAGGGAATATTACATGGTGGATAGGCATTTTGGACATTTATACTTTTAATAGATCTCTCATTATAAAAAATCATTGGAGGGAAATGTTTAGTAATTGCATATGATCTCAAATTAACAGAGAAAAGTACAAGAGCAGGAAACATTTCTCAAAATGGATCAGGGATGGCGTAAAGAGGAAAACATGTTCATCCTATATCTGGTGCAGTATGATGAAAAATATTTAGTGGATGTTGGGTTTTCTTCACTAAGAAGTTGGAGATGGAATTCAAGTCAATATTGGTTTAGATGCTCTCAAGGGATTTACCGAGAGCCACACATTACTGATCCCCCTTCTAAGCTTCCTTCATGAAAAAGGTTTTTTCTATCTTAACCAGATTCATCAATTCACAATCATTTCTCTATCTTTTAATCATGGCTCAAGGTAGTTGAGTTGGGTCTGCAAGGAAATAATCTTGTTGTTGAATGAGAAGAATATCTTACTCAGCTATGTGACACCGGTATTTTTATTTTTGAACAAGAGGATAGGTTAGTATGGGACGAGCTACATAAGAATGGGAAGGCAGTGGCCTGGGTTATCTATCACATGCTTGCTATGGCCAAGATGCCATTTTAATACTATTTGTGGTTTCAATCTGTGTGGAAATGGGAGATACCACATAAATTGAAATGTTTTTATTGGTTGGTGTTACATGATAGAGTGCTCACTTGGAAAAACCTACAACGTCAAGGTTTCATTGGACCAAGATCTATCCTATGTGTATGAAGGGGTCTGAGGAAGTGAATCACCTATTTGTTGAGTTGTCCTTTTGCTATGGCAGTATGGAATGGGGTTTTGGATACTTTAAACATCGTCTTTGTATGGGACAATCGTTCTACGGAGGCATGTTTAAGCTCATGGTTCAATACACAAAAAGACCATCAAACCCTTCCATTCTACATCATCTGGTCCATTTGGCGCAGCAGGAATTCATACTTTTTTTATAAAAAAAGGGCCATTGTCACTAAATCGGTGGCATACTATCCGGGAATTGGGCCGACAAAGAAGAGCACTTACAAGAGGGTGATCAGGTACAAGGAAATTTGGAACGATATTCCAACAGGGTTTTTCGATGGAGCTTGTCTTCAGAGGAAATGTGGGTGTGGTGCTTTCATTGTGTTAGAACCAGGTAGGTATTATCATTCTGGTGGGAGAGCATATATGGCAGAAATAGCAAGACATAAATTATAGCTTTATGGGAGGTTCTCATATGGGAAAAATGGTTGGATTTGGAGACATTTCATGTACATGACAATGCAAAGGGAATTATGGGTTGGGTTATGGATTATACACAGCTTAATCTTCCTATCCTATCAAACTAAATGAGGTGCATACATAATCTAGTGAGTTCTTTCCAATATATTTCTTTTGGACATATTTATAAGGAACAAAATCAGGTTGTTGATCTCCTATCAAAGAGAGACATTACTAAGAAATCTTGAAAATTCGTTTTTGTAGTTTTTGTTCATGATTCATTGGTAAACATTGGGAGCACAAATTTCTCTTAAGATACATAATTTTTTTAATTTTTGCTTTTTCCTCGAGAACAATTTTTGTTATCTTGAAGTTGCAATGTGAGAACAAAATAGACTTATCATAGACTTACCTATTACAATGTTGAAAAACTTTAAAAGTTCCTTTATAAATGATAGATGGAGGTAATTTGTATAAAAATCTAGCAAAATTCATAAGGGAATGATGATTTTGCTGAGATTAATCTCTGATTTTGTACATTTTTTATTTAATTAAAAAAAGCAATTTTAAAATCAAATGAAAAAAAATTTATAACTAAAAGTTAAATATGAATTAAAATTCGAACCACCAAGAGAAGAATGATGCCAAAGTACCTGCCTGTGACTTTTTAAAATTTTCTATTGCGATGGGCCATTGTCACTTTATTAGAAAATAACAACCCTGTCCCATGTGCACAAAGTTCGAAACGTGTGGCTAGAGCCCAACTAAAAGTCCTCCGTTCGATCACTATCGTACGCCCAAAAGTCAAGTAAACGCGAAATTTCTGCACCAGTCCTAAAAAATATATTTATTATAAAAAAAAAAGCAGCTAGATACAGGTTCGTCGAGATAGGATAAGCTTGGTTTGGGAAGCATCTATTATTCGTACAGAACTTCGCCGCCTTCGCGGATTCTTCTGTTCGTTGATGTCGGCTACACTTTTTTGTTCGTTTTGCTGCTGGTCAAAGATGTTTGTTGATGTCGGGTCCAAAGAAATTTCCTGCTCTGTCACGGATTTCTCAAAATTCATTGACATAGGTGCCCAATTCATTACGGTAACTCTGCTGACTCGGCCAATATTTGTCCAAAGTTTCACTTACATAGTGACGTTTTTCGAGACATAAAAATGAGAAAATAAATGGCGAAATCGTCCCAAGTTGAAGAAAAAAAGTTTAATTGAGGATTGGATTATCATCAAAGTTGGCCTGCTCATTATGGAAGCGCCGGAGGGAATCTGCTGGCGGTTTCTTCCTTGTTTGTTGTTTCTCTTCATCACTTGCAGGCTTGTTTCTGGAATTCCCATTTCCAACAATCAGTGCATCACTAAAAGAGATCGGCTAAGACTCGGCTCTTCGCTCACTTCTCAACAGAACACAACTTGCTTGGTTTCTCCCAATCAAACATTTTCCGCTGGATTTTATGGAGTGGGTAAGAACGCTTACGCCTTTGCCATATGGTATACTCGGACACCCAACAGAACAGTGGCCTGGGTGGCCAACAGGGAACGACCTGTCAATGGAAGAGATGCCCGTCTTTATCTCCAGAAAGATGGAAACCTCGCTCTGTGGGATGCAGATGGTAGCGTTGTGTGGAGTACCAACAGCAGTAACAAGAATGTAAAGGAGGCTCTTCTTCTAGAAACGGGAAATCTGGTGTTGCGCAGCTCTTCAGGTGATCCATTTCTGTGGGAAAGTTTCCACCAGCCAACTGATACCCTTCTTCCATTTCAAACCCTGAATGATAATACAGGGCAGTTAATATCCAGATTAGGGACTGCCACTTTTAGCCCAGGCTACTATCGTCTCTATTTTGACAGCGACAACCAACTTCGTCTAATATACCAGGGGTCGGGCATATTGAGCAACTACTGGCCTTCTCCTTTCCTGGGAAGCTTTTCGGACGGCAGAAACACTTATAATAGCAGCCGTCAAGCGGTATTGGACGGGTATGGTAGTTTGGTCTCAAGCGACGGGTTTACATTTAAAGCGTCAGATTATGGAGAAGGCCCCAAGAGAAGATTAACTTTGGACTTCGATGGAAACCTGAGACTATACAGCTTGGTGGAAGAGACAGGTAAATGGATCATTACTTGGATGGCTATTCCTAATCAATGTTATGTTCATGGCTTCTGTGGAATCAACGGTCTCTGCATTTACACTCCGCAGCCCAGTTGTACCTGCCCCCCTGGTTTTCACAGGAAAGATTCCACCGATTGGTTCCAAGGTTGCGAGCGCAATAAACCACTGAGTGCGTCCAGTACTGCGAAGCTTATTTATCTTCCACATACAGATTATTATGGCTACGATCTAAACTATCAAACTGGGATAACGTTTCAAAGCTGTAAAACTTGGTGCATGAATTCCAGCCAATGTGAAGGTTTTGGCTACAGAATGGATGGTACCGGAACTTGTTTTCCTAAGGTTTTACTTGTCAGTGGATATCGATCTCCCAATCAGCAGAACCATATGTATATCAAAGTTTCCAGTGATGATTCTTCTGTTTCTAATTCTACTATTGCGTCTCAGTCTTTGCAATTAAACTGTTCAGCTTTGCGTCCCAGTGACGTTCCTGATACGGTAAAATACGAGAAGCATAAGAGGAGAAGCGCCAATGTCAAATTTCCGCTAGGATTTGCAATTGCGTTTGGTGTCGCAGAGTTGGTTTGCGTGATATTTGGATGGCGGTACCTATCTATGGCATATAGAGATCCTGGCTATGATCGTCTGGGTTATTCAGCTATCCCCGGTGGATTCAAGAAGTTCAGCTTCGCAGAATTGAAGAAAGCGACGGATAACTTCAGTATAATATTGGGGGAAGGAGGGTTTGGGACGGTTTACAAAGGCGTTATGCCCGATGGTGAGGTGATAGCTGTGAAGCGACTGGAAGGAGTATCCCAAGGTCAGGATCAGTTCTGGGCAGAAGTGAGTATGATTGGGAGAGTCCATCACCTGAATTTAGTCCATATGTTTGGCTTCTGTGCGGAAAGAAATCACAGGCTGCTGGTTTATGAGTACGTTGAAAATGGGTCTCTGGACAAGTATCTGTTCACAGAAAGTGATGACAGAGTTTTGGGTTGGAAAGAAAGATATGGAATTGCAGTGGGCACGGGAAAGGGGTTAGCCTATCTCCACGAAGAATGTTTGGAATGGATTCTGCACTGTGACATCAAGCCCCAAAACATACTTCTGGACATGAAATTTTGTCCCAAGGTTTCCGACTTTGGGTTAGCAAAACTGGTAGACAGAGATCAAGCATTCTCCTTCTCCACAATTAGAGGCAAGCGGGGTTACTTAGCACCGGAGTGGGCGATGAATCTGCCCATCACGGCCAAGGTGGATGTTTATAGCTTCGGGATTGTTTTGTTAGAGATAGTGACTGGACGAAGCTCGTTATCCAGTTCAACAGTCCAAAATTGTGGACATTTGATGCAGTGGGTGTCTGCAATGATAAAGAAAAGGGGAGGGTTTGAGGAAGTGGTGGATCCCAAGTTGCATGGAGATTTTGATATGGAAGAGGTAGAGAGAGTCCTGAAAACAGCACTGCTCTGTGTTGAGCCAGAAAAGGATTTGAGACCTTCCATGAGCCAAGCTGTCGAAATGCTTTCTCAACGGGATTTTCTTACACCAACAGAATCCATATTGCCTAACGTCTCAGCTCATTCAGTTCAAGTCTTCTCTTCTTCCTCAGATTCCATGTTGCCTAATGACTCGGCCCATTCAGTTCAAGTCTTCTCTTCCTCTCTTTCCACAGTAGAGGCTCAATCCTCTTCCTCTTTTTAAGCAGAAAAGGGTTAACAGCCTGGGCAGCCGGGAGAATCTTTTCAGACACATACCTCGACCTCCTCCGAAATTTGATGGATCCGAGATTTTGCGCGAATCAAAAAATTATGTAAATTGCGATTTCTGCCATTTGGATCCCGATTCCCACTTCCAGCTCCCCTTGTGCTTAACACTGTAATAAGTATACTTTTGATTTAATGCTGTGATGGATCCACTTAGAGATCTTGTGCTCGTGTCTTGACTGTTGTAATTTTTTATTTGAGTATGATGCTTTATGCTCAGTTTTGATTTTAGTGTCAAAATCAACCTAAGAGAATCGGAAAGAGTGGTTTTGCAATGGTAGTTGTGCCCAGTCCAGATGCGTATGGATTTTTCCCGTCGTTATAATGTAATAGACCTTTTTTCACATACACGTGTTCATTTTTTCACCGATTCATTCTGGTTGAAACGAAATAGGTTCAAACTCGTATTCCATTAATTTTGTTAAAATTATACGGTCATATTCCAGCTTAAAAAATTAAAACATCTATATAATTATAAAATTATATATCAAAGGTTGAAATTTATAGTTACCAATCGAAAGTTTAAAGGTTGAAATTTATAGTTACCCATCTAAAATTTAAAGGTTAAAATTTATAATCACGAATTAAAAGTTAAAATTGATTTCAAAAGTAATTATGTATTTTATTTCTTTTTAATTAAATTAATTAATTGAATAAAAATGTCAAATGAATATAAGATATGGTTTTTTGGGCATGTAGTATTAGTAAGCCATGATATTGTAGCAAAGCTTATTTAAAGTGGGGATAAATCTCCATGATTAAGAATCTTGTTACATATTTCTTAAAATTTATATATGTTTGACTCATATATTAACCATTTTTCACAATAATAATAAAGTTATAATTTAGTTCTCATTGGTGATATTTCAAGTAGTATGAGGTATTAAGAGAGGCACCCATCACCTTGCCACCTCCCGAGAAAATTAATGGAGCATGGCCTATCCCATGCTACCTCCCGAGAAAATTAATGGAGGGGGTTGCGTGGCCTATCCCACCAGGATGATTTCATGCAAGAAATTAAATCACACATGCCCATCGACTGGTTCATTAACAATTATCCGCTGGAGATGGTTCAGGGGTTAAATTTCTATTTAAATCCTAGAGGCAATTTTGATCCGATGCAGGTGGGATTAATCCTCTCCTCAGTCTTCTTGGTAACCCAAGCAACCCAGCTAGGAGAGGGGAGCTTTTGGGTTGTAAACAATGCCTTTGTGGCTAGAATTATGGATGGTGGTCTCCCCCGCTCGAAGGGGCTCCCACAGGTCTATGTAGTCATTGAGCTACAACCAGTCTCATTAGCTGCAAAGATGGGAGCCCTAATGCGTCTGAGGGGCACCTTGTTTTCAAGAGGTGAAGTTGTCTTGCGGGAAAGGTTTACTCTGAATCCTCGGTGAGTCATAGACACTCTCATCGTGGCTTCTATAAGTTATTCTCTGGTTTGGTGTATCCATTTAATTGGTCAACTCCGGTAGTCTATGGTAGTGCTTTGTTGAGTCTTTGATTCCTGGCAATTATGTATTTTTCTAGATTTCTACTTGGTACTCTAGTGGTCCAAAGGATTTTAGAAGGTTATCTATTTATTTTACAACAAGTTCAGGCTTTTTTGAGTTCCCAGTATGTTTGATCTATATATGAATCTACTTGAGGATTATATAAAGTTTTACAAGTGAATAAATTAGGGTTACTTAACCTTTTATGTCAAATAATTAAACACATAAACATGAATTAAAAGTTCATTTTTTGCAGTAAATATGAGACAACATCACCATAACAATAAACAAAAAACAAAAAATGATGAAGGAGTTCACCCATCCTGGGCTACATCTCCTGGTCCAACTTCCAATGGTTAGGCCTCTTTCATTATGCTCAAAATATGGTGTTTACATCAAGTTGCAATGCTCAAATTGCTTTAACAATAGCTCCAATAACTTCAGAATTGTCAAAAAACTCTATCTAGCTTCTTTCTACTCCCAAAAAAGCCAAAAACTGAAAAAGTTATGCGCTTCCCAAGTTTTTGCACTATCTGTCCTACAAATCGCACCTTCTACAATATGTCCTACAATTTAGGGCTTTCTCAGCCACATGGGGCGAAAATTTTTCCTCGCGCCGACAGGATTCCCACTACGTCGGGTGCAAATTCTCTCCTGGTTAATCGAGCCGATGAGCCCATTATCTGGCTAAAAACCCACCAAGTGTCAGTGATAACCGTCATTGATTTCGAAAACTCCTACTGGTTTCAATCTAACTCTGGTTTCTGGTGGTGACCTGAGGTTGATGATGAGTTGGGTTAGCGGAACCCTGCCCCCAGCAGGTTCCGTTACCCTACGATGGTGTGGCATCGCAGCATAAAATGTTATGGTAGCCATTTGTCATGTGATCGGTTGAATCGGTTACAAACCTTTGTCATATCAAAATTTCGGTTATATCATATAGTTTGACCGCCGATAAAGCATTGCATATATGAATACAAAACTTTGGTTTAAAACTATAATATATGTTGGGTCGGGGTTAGCCCCTAACCCTGGTCTACAGACCGAGGTTGGGGGTTAACCCCATTCCCAACCCCCGCTTGCAATTTCATTAAAGTTTAAATATGAGTTAAGAACATTATGGGTAAGAACCAAAGCAGAGAGCGGACGACAGGAGGAATGGTTGGAATAACGAAGGTCTTGTGTTTGACTCTTGGGGTTGTTGCTCGGCCCTTAAAAAAAAATTACACGACCACCAGGAGGCCGCGTGGAATCCTCTGGTTGGCCCACGTGGTCCTCCCTGGTTGGTCAACTTTAGCAACCTAAAAGTCAAATAGAAATCAACCATTTAGTAGCTAATCAGATGCTGAGAAGTGTCAAGCTGTCATAGGCCGATGGTGAACAGTCAACTTGTATAGTCAGGGTCCATTCAGCAATACGGACTGCTGACTGTGCAACCCTGCAAACTCAAAAACATTTTTTTTGTTTTGTCCACAAACGAACATAACTTGATTATAGGAGCACACAACATTGGTTCAGAGAGAAATGAGTTGCGCCGGATTCAGAACGATGAGATCTACGCAGTTGTTCTAGTTTCGAGCCATTCTGACAACTTTGAATTTTGAGCCTAAAATTGATCCACCAGATCATTCCTCCCCACTAGAAGCTTTTGGACCTCCAAAATCTCTTTATCCATCAAAAAATAGATGAGGGTACAACTCCCTCACCCTTCCAGTATCAATCCATTGAAAATTTCTTGAATGCGACATTTTGAGATTTTCATGAAAACTGATCATTTTCCCTAATTTTAGAGACCTTGTCTTGCTGTCATAGATACCATTTTGCTGCGATTTCCTAGAATGTGTTGAACATCATATATTCCTTGAAGGAACAAACACATTCCCTCTTTGGTCGTCAATCAAAGAAAGCTTAAACAGCTTCAAATTCTTCTCACCTTCAACATTGTCGACATGACAGTGCTTGACATGCCTAGCCTTACGCTTGGCTCGACTCTTGAAAAAATGTGATCGCCATCACCATGAAACATCCCATTTCAAAGACAAAACTTAATGAAACCCACAAGAATAAATTTTGGAACCTATGCCCTATTTGTAAAATTGATTTTTCACTTGCTCTTTGACCTTTGCACTCTTTAGCACTGCCGTCTTGTTCACATCACCGCTCAACAATGATGCTTGCTGATGAAAATTTACCTCATCTTGTTTACCTCTTTTAGGAGGAAACATGTTAGACTCCTAAAACATCTTATCGCACCCATTATAAACCTCAATGAAATAACAATTTTCATTTTATGCATTTCCTTGAAAGGCCTCATTCACAGCATCCTCATGCTTGAACATTAACAAAGCAAAATTCTAACCAACATTGAAAATTCTCTTCATTTGTCCAACATTCATAAGAGACAAAATCATCTTCTGATCCAGGTGGATATTGGTGGCCACCCAACTATTCCACATGGAACTCCACTGTTGTTTCTTTCAATTTTTCAGTTTCCTTAATTGTAGCACAATTTACTATTTTTGGAAATTTTTCGGGTCCTGAACTTCCAGAGTTGTTTTGAGGCCCTAAACGACGTTTTTTGGGAAAAATACCTCCAAGTGAATATGAGCGTATGACCCGATATGTGAGTCTTTGAATCGATATTCATTGTTTGTAGTTGTATTCCTCGGATGGATCTTTCTAACGAGGTATCATGTGCATCAAACAGAGATCGTATGCCAAAGTTATGACCCCGAGAAATTGATGTACCAATTTACCCCAACGGGGTCCATAGTTTGGCATTTCATCTCCAAGGGATAGGTTTTTGGATGTTTATGGTTTTTCATTGTTTCTCAATAAAAAATAGGCCTTCGAGCCTAATTGTAACATATTTCAAAGGCCTATAGCCGCCGCATCTCTTCTCAGAGATAAGCTACCATCAGCCTATCTAGTTTATTTCCATTATGTCTGTAAGCATATTTCAGTTATGTGATATTAATGAAATAAGGTCTTATTTATGTTGCATCTTTGATTTTATGTGTATTTCTGTATTTTATTGCGTTCTTTCATAAGTTTAGATCATCTTCTTACTATGCGCTCTAACAATATACTCAATCCCATTCTTGAAAAAGTGACACTTATTCTCATGGCGATGAAAGATTGCTCTCATATCATAAGATATGGGCTACCCAAAACTATACCACAAATATCAAGCGGAATTACATCAAGTTCAACTTCATCAAGAAAGTTTATAGTGATTGAAAATCTAAGGATGCACCTTCTTGTAACCTACAATTTAGTATTCTCACATACCCAACCTAAAGGATAGGGTCTAGGATGTGGAATGGTCTCTAAGTTTAACTTCTTGATAATGCCCTCTGAAATAAGGTTTTCTTGTGAACCACTGTCAAATAGTGTGTTAATCTTGGTATGTTTTGAAACAAATTGTAGAAATTTTAATACAATTTTGTATTTTCTAGATTCTCCTGGTCTAACAATTATATGCCACTGTTAAATACATAATCTCTTCTACAAAATTCTTTTGCGGAATTTAAAACATGATCACCAATTTGCAATATCAAGAAGAAAGATAAATAACACATAACACAGATGTTTTAGCGGGAAAACATAAAGCTAAAAACCCCACTATCATATATTATGTATATATCATGGATCATGAAACAATCTCATACAAAAATCTAATCCAAGAGCTCTCAGTACAATATACAATTGTCTCACACTATCTTCCAGAAATTGGCAAATTCCTTAGCCAATCTTCTTCCTCACAACAACCTGCCTCCACTGCGCAATCCAGGATGATTACAAAGACCAATTCGATGCAATCATGCCCTCCTTGACTGCACAATCCTCATGAGCATATCCAATGTGTTTTTGGCTTGCTTGAGTGCAACCCAATATAGTACAACTGATATTCAATTGTCCCTTTCACCTACATCTCAATTGGGTCTCCACTGGATCTTAAATGCATGTAGTTAACAATAGTAAATCTTCAGTTGCATGCGAGATCACTACATGTGAATTAATTTAATATTTAATTCACTGATCTCTCACTAGTGTCTCTTCAGTTACAACTAGCGCAACTGAGTTTAACTCACTTAACTGAGTTAAACTACTTTACAACTCACATAACTACACATCCAAATCTGTTACAACTTCGAATCACTCAGTTACAACTAAGTCCACTTGCATGTCCCACCAACCAACCTTTGAACTCAAAATTCCTTCAGCTAACTGGTTTTCCAATTTATTTAACTGATTCCAAGTGCTCCATGAGAATAGATTAATATTTATTATCCAACTATTATTAAGGTATAATAATAGTCGACATGCATCTATAAATAGAATTTTCTCACCATCTATAAACAGAATTTTCTCATTCATAATTTTCTCATGCATCCTAGTGTAGGTGCATAATTTTCACTAGGATCTTCTTGTTGAATCTCAACACTCACTCTCAACAAGAAAGGGATTATCCTTCACCCCAATCCTGTCTCTATGGTATTCGAATTTGCTCCTGGTGAGCACCTTCGTCATAATATCTGCATCTTGATCTTCCGTAGGAATGTACTGAAGTAACATGATCTTCCGTTGCACACAATCTCTGATATGATGATACCCGATATCTATATGCTTAGATCTATCATGAAACACAGGATTAATCGAGAGTTTAATGCAACTCTGATTATCACAATGAATCACTGTCGGATCTAAATGAGAACCAAACAAACCAACCAATATCTTTCTCATCTAGATAGCCTCACATGCAGCTTGACTTGCTTCCATGTATTCCACTTTCGCTGAACTAAGTGCCACGGATCTCTGTTTGCTGTTGTACCAAGAAACAGTTGTAGATCTGATACTAAAGATCCCCCTTGATGTGCTCTTTCTGTCTGTTGGGCTGCCCGCCAAATATGCATCCGTGAAGCCATGCAACTTCACCTCATCCGTATGTATGTACCATAATCCATACTCAGATGTGCCCCTCAAGTATCTCGGGACATGCTTGCCCACCTTCCAAAAGAGCTTGGTAGGCTCAACCATCGCTTGACTAAGATGGTTCACCGCATAGCATATGTCCGGTCTCATGTTCACTAAATACATTAGCGAACCCACTAACTGTCGATAGACAATAGCATCCACTACCTCTCCAGATGTAGCATCCTCTTTCCTCTAGTTCTCTGGAAGAGGAGTATCCATGGGTTTGTAGCCCTCCATGTGAAACTTACCCAGTATCTCCCTTGCATACTTGCCTTGAGACACAAAAATTTCACCATCTCGTTGCCATATTTCCAATCCAAGGAAATGAAGGAGGCCCATATCCTTCATCTCGAACTCCTTTGCAATGTCCTCCTTACATGAGTGTATCAGCTACTCATCACCAGTCAGTATTAAATCATCAACATAAAGAAAAATGATTAAAAGCTTACCCTCCACCACAATTTGGTATAGGTTTGCATCCGCCTCACTTTTGGTGAAGCCAAGTCCGGTGAAATAGATGTCTATCCGAGTGTACCAAGCACGGGGTGCTTGCTTCAGCCTATATAATGCTCTTTTGAGTCGACACACATGCGACTCGCTGCTAAATATCTCAAATCCTTCAGGCTGCTCTATGTACACCTCTTCCTCAATGATCCCATTAACGAACACAGTCTTCACATCCATCTGATGAATGCGCCAGCACATCTGCACTGAGAGAGAAAGGATGGTCCTTATGGAAGAATACCCTGCGACATGTGTAAAGGTTTCTTCATAATCAATCCCCTCGATCTATGAGAAGCCTTGTATTTCTCAACACTCCCATCAGCAGCTTTCTTTACCTTGTAGATCCATCTCGAACCTACCACTAATTTATCAATCGGCCTTGGAACAATTTCCCAAGCACTGTTTTTGATAATGGAGTCATACTCCTCCACCATTGCATCTACCCATGTGGGCTCCTGCACTACTTCCTGAAAGGAAGATGGCTCAGTCACAATACATTTTCTCATGAGAGCTATGTATCCAGTAAATCAATGAGGAGACTGTCTTTGTCTGCGCTGTGAAGTAGGGGATCCTACATTCTACGCAGCATCAAGTCTCAGCGTATCAACTTCTGTGGTACCCCTTCTTCCAGTTCTGATGTTTGGCTCTGTGTGAGTGGACTCCTCCACTCCATGAACCTCCTCATGTGGCTGATCCACATCTAGAGACTCATTTTTGGGAACCAACAGTTCCTCCTTGACATGTAAGTCTAGCTCCCTCTCAAGCGACAACTTCATGGCTTTCTCCTCATTGAATTTTATATCCCGTCGCACCACAGTCATTCAACTATTTGGAAAATACACACGATAATTATGGGTTGTTTTTGTGTACCCCACAAATATCCCAACTTTAGTAGTCGACTCCAGCTTCTTCCTGACGTCCTTGGTCACATGCACATAAATAGATGAGAAAAAAATCTTAAAGTGTGAAACATCCAATTTCTTACCAATGAAAGCTTCTTTAGTTGTACTCATGCCAAGTACTCTATGAAGACAACGGTTTTGCACATAAACTGCATTGTTGCATGCTTCCGCCCACAAATGCATTGGTAGGCCCTGATCATGCAGCATCGCACGTGCAACAGCCACGATCGTTCTGTTCTTCCTCTCTACGATCCCATTTTGCTGTGGGTTATGAGGTGCTATGAGTTCTCTTCGAATTCCTTCTTTGTTGCAGAAGTTTTTTAATTCATTCGAGATATATTCTTCACCATTATCGCTCCTAAGAGCCTTCACTTGCTTCCCCAACTCTTTCTCCACCAATGCCTTAAACTCACATAAATTTGAGAATGTTTGATCCTTCTTCTGCATGAAGAAGATCCAACATTTACGAGAAAATTCATCAACAAAAATAACATAATACTTATGTTTTTTTGTTGAAGCAACCGAGAATGGTCCATACATGTCTGTGTGAACTCTCTCCAGGATCACCGAAGCATGGTTCTCCTTTTCATAAAAGGTGTACTTTATATATTTTCCCATAGTACATCCCTTGCACTGATCTGACTGTGCAAGTGTACCCTTGGGAAGTCCAGTAGAAATATGCTACAAAATTTTCAGGGCACCACCGTGAAGATGGCCCAATCACATGTGCCATAATTCACCCTCATCCCGGCTCACCACTTCTACTACTTTTCCCACCATTGCAGCGGAACCATCTACCTCCAGCGTGTATATATTCTTAACTCGAATCCATATCCTCTTGGCTTGACCCATTGTTTTATGTCGCAGGAAAGATTTTCCATCGTTGAAAACAATGTCATAGCTTCTATCCTCCAACATTGCGATTGAGACCAAGTTTTTCTTCACACCTGGAACATGCAGAACATCTTTCAATTGAAATGGTTTACCTGAATCCATTTGAAAGGGAATGGTACCAATTATAGTCTCACTGTATCATCCATCGTCTCCCATCTCAATATGCATTTGGAGATCATTCTCCTCCAAGTCATTGAAAATATCCTTATCTCCAGTCATGTGGAAGGAAGCACCACTATCTAGATACCACACCAATCCAAATGCACTTGACACCATGCATGCGATCAAAGAAAAATCAAGTTCAAATTGTGAGGCAAGGGCCTCACCAGTGACAGCTCCAGTAGCCTTCTTTTTCTTCATCTTCTACAGATAATTAGTAGCAATATGCCCATGTTCATGACAATGAAAACACTTCACCTAGGAAAAATCCAGATTCTTGCCTTTAGACTTGGATTTTGAATGGAATTTCTTCCCCTTCCCCTTCCTTTCCTTGGCAGCCAAAGCAAAATCCTCTTCATCATCATGCTTTGATGAAGAGCCATCTCTGGTGTTCCGCCTGAACTCCTCCTGCACTAGATCTGACCACAGTCGTTCCCAATCTGACAGTTCTTCTTGTCCGTTGACAGAGTCTTCATAACTGTGCCAACTCTTAGGAAGTCCCAAGAGATCCAAACTCACCAAATCATCATCGGAAACCATTATTCCCACACTCCCAAGTTCATCCCTACATTGGAAAAAGTTCGTGAGATACTTGCGAATGTTGTCACTCTTTTCCATATTGATCTTCCTGAATTTATATTTCAGCGCTAATTTCCTATGGTCGCTGCTGCTTTGGAAAAGATCCATCAAATCCTTCCACATATCATATGGTGTGGATTTCCCATGAAGGCTTAAGACAATGTGGTCTCGTACACCTTCCAACAGAATCCTCCTCGCCTTTGCCACTTTCTTTTTCCATGCATTAAGTAATGCAGCATCTATCGAAGTGGGCTTAGGAGCATTTTTTTCAATGAATTCCTTCAAGCCATTATCTTTGAGCACCACCTCCATCCTATCCTTCCAAGAAATTTAGTTCTAGCTGCCCTCGACTGCATACTCTAGTCGCAAGCCATTGAAAGCCATTTCGATATTTACTCAACTGTAACACCGAGAAAATATTTCTGCAAATTCGAATTGTTTCCACCAACAAAACTCAACTCCTGCTTCAAAATTGCAAAATTCTGTGCTCTGATACCATGTAGAAATTTTAATACAATTATTATGTATTGTCTGGATTCTCTTGACAATTATATGCCACTATTAAATACATAATCGCTTCTACAAAATTATTTTGCCGAATTTAAAACACGATCGCCAATTTGCAATATCAGGAAGAAAGATCAATCACACATAACACATATGTTTTACTGGGAAAGCATAAAGCTAAAAACCCCAATATCATATATTATGTATATATCATGGATCTTGAAACAATCTCATTCAAAACTCTAATCCAAGAGCTCTCTGTACAATATACAATCATCTCACACTCTCTTGCAGAAATTGGCAAATGCCTTAGCCAATTTTCTGCCTCACAACAGCCTGCCTCCACTGCGCAATCCAAGATGATTACAAAGACCAATTCGATGCAATCATGCCCTCCTTGATTGCACAATCCTCTTGAGCATATCCAATGTGTGTTTGGGTTGCTTGAGTGCAACCCAATATAGTACAACTGATAGTCAACTGTCCCTTTCACCTACATCTCAATTGGGTCTCCACTGGATCTGACATGCATGTAGTTAACAATAGTAAATATTCAGTTGAATGTGAGATCACTACATGTGAATTAATTTAATATTTAATTCACTGATATCCCACTAGTGTCTCTTCAGTTACAACTATCACAACTGATTTTAACTCACTTAACTGAGTTAAACTACTTTACAACTCACATAACTACACATCCAACTCCGTTACAACTTCAAATCACTCAGTTACAACTAAGTCCACTTGCATGTTCCACCAACCAACCTTTGAACACGAAATTCATTTAGCTAACTGGTTTTCCATTTCAGTTAACTGATTCCAAGTGCTCCATGAGAATAGATTATATATTTATTGTCCAACTATTATTAAGGGATAATAATAATCGACATGCATCTATAAATAGACATGCTATCTATAAATAGAACTCGCATATACATCTATAAACAGAACATCATCTATAAATAGAATTTTCTCACCATCTATAAATAGACATCATCTATAAATAGAATTTTCTCATGCATTCTAAAAATAGACTTCCACCTAAAAATAGCCCAAGGCTCCATCCTAGTGTAGGTGCATAATTTTCACTAGGATCTTCTTGTTGAATCTCAACACAAATCTAATATGGAAAAGCACAATTCTTATTTCTTCATCTAGAGTATCATTTAGACAACTTTAAGAACTAGTACTTGCAATTTTCTTACCTTTCAAACCCATCGATGCAATCTTTGTTTCATCTCTGGAATCAGAACCTAAATCTTGTTGTATTGTTGTAGTTGTCTTCTCCTTCTCCTTGTTTTTCAACTTCTTGGGTCTCATTTTTGGATGAATTTTTGAGCAATGATCTTCATCATGTACATCTTTGGAACAATGTTTTCATGTGATTTTATCTTTCTCCAACTTTATGGATTAATTATTCTTACCCTTACCCTTGAACTTACCCTTTCCCTTTTCTCCGGACTCAATGGTGTTCTCACTTGTCTCATCTGAAACATGTTTCCCTCTTGCCTCTAAATGTGTGGCATGTACACACACTTCATATAAACGTGTAGGGTTAAACACAAGAATAGTATGTTTTAGGTAACTATGCAAACCTCCAATGTATTTCAACAAATTTTCTTGAGATGTCAAATCTAAACCCAATATTAGTGCTCTTCTCCTAAACTCTTGAGTATAAATTTGCACACTTTGTCCCTTTCCTTGGCTAAAGTTTTTTCAGTCCATTATAACTTTCTGCATGTATGCTAATGGATAAAATTTTCTTCTCAAAGCAACAAAAAAATCATTCCAAGAGGTTAATACCTTACCATGATTCTTCATGTCCTCTTGAGTTTTGGCTTCCCACCAAATAAGTGTTGCACTTTCAAATCTCAATGAAGCGATTTGAATATTGGTGTCATCGTCCTTGATTCTTTGTATCCTACAATACATTTCAAGATGACGAACCAGATTATCTAATCTTTCATCATTTACCTCTCTATCATACATAGGCAAATCAAACTTTATGTCGAGTTTCAGAAATGGAGTTTTACCATTACCTTTTGGAGAATGTGGAAGTGTATGTGAAGGGCTTGTTGTGGAAGAAGATGGCGGTGAAGATGGTGGTGAGGATGGAGGTGAAGAGAATGGTGGTGTCAAAGGTGGTTTATCACCATTCCCTCCATTACCTTTTGGATTATTCTCTCCATCTCCTCCATCTCCTTTAGAAGGCTTATCTCCCTTTGGAGGATTGGAGCTCTCACCTTGCAACCTTGTATTCCTCTATTAATAGATAAATTTCACCATTTGTGTCATATCAAAGAATTATTTTCTAAAATATTTTTCATCCTATCACATATTTTCAAGTTCTCCTTCATGTGACATACTTGTTGAAGCTTCAAGTACAATTTGAGGTAAAATTTGTGGTGGAGATTGTGGAAAACTTACTCTCCTTGTCCTTGACCTAACTTGAGGACTTGCAACCACAAGCTTTCCTTATCCTCTCTTGAGCTTCAACTTTGTAAGCATTAAAAACACTTACAAACAAATTAAGCCCTCACAACAACAAAGAACCGTAAGCTCTGATACCAAATTGATTTGTGTATGAGACTACTTGAGGATTATGTAAAGTTTTACAAGTGAATAAATTAGGGTTATTTAGCTTTTGATGTCAAATAATTAAACACATAAACATGAATTAAAAGTTCAGTTTTTGAAGTAAATATGAGACAACATCACCATAATAAAAAATACAAAACAACAAATGATGAAGGAGTTCACCCCTCCTAGGCTACATCTCTTGGTCCAACTTCAATAGTTCGGCATATCTCATTATGCTAAAAAAATTTACATCAAGTTACATTGCTCAAATGGATTCAAAAATAGCTCCATTGGCTTCAAAAAAGTCAAAAAACCCTGTCTAGCCTCTTTCTACTTTCAAAAAGGCCAAAACCTGAAAACATTATGCTCTCCCCAAGTTTTTACACTATCTGTCCTACAAATTGTGCCTTCTGCAATCTATCCTACAATTTCAGGATTTTCGGCTACGTGGGGCGACAAATTTGTTGAAGATTGCAACAAGAAACAGTGAAGGAGGCATCCTGAAACATCATCCTTGATCCTAGTTGGAAAATAATCACCTAAACTAGGTGGGGCCCACACAGACTATTTTTAGGTGTATGTCTATTTTTAGACATGGTGAGCATATTCTATATGTAGCAGGATGCTATTGTGGATGGTTGATCAAGTTGGAAAAATAGATGGATTTATATTATTAGATATATTGGGCGGAATCTATTTTTAGATTGCCAGTATAAAAATAGATATGTCGAATATTATTAGCTCTTAATAATATTCGGACTCTAAACAATATCTTATTCTCTTGAAGCACTTCAGTTAAGTGCACAGATGTGGCACAGGAGCTGACAGAAGGAATTACGCTATTCCTAAGGGTTAACTAGAGCTATTGCATGGAGGACTTCAGTTAGAACTCATGTGACAGAGTTTGGTGGAGTTATTGAAGTAGTTGGTGGAGTTGTGTTCAGTTTAACTGAGTTAAACATATTTGAGCTAGTTGTATCTAGTCTAACTGATTGATACACTAGTGAGAGTGGTGTGAATTAATTATTAATTAATTCACTAATTATTAACTCATTAATCAACTAAATAATACATCAGTTAACTACAATGCATGGTAGTTTTAGTGGAGACCCAGTGGAGAGATAGGTGAAAGGGCAAGATGGACTATCTGTTGTGACTATTAGTGATGCATGAATTTCATCTACATATACATTGGATTTGCCAATGATAATCACGTAGTCAATGAGAGTGAGATTACATTGAATTGGTCTTTGTAATCAGCTTGGCTTGCACAGTGGAGGCAGACTAGCAGGTGGCAAAGATCGGTGCATGGATTTGCAAGATTGTTCCTGATTAGTGTGTGACGATTGTATTGTACTGAGAGCTTGATGTACTAAGCTTTGTATGAGATTGTTACATGATCTCCATGATACATAATATGATAGTTGGGGTTTTCAGCTTCAGGCTTTCCCGTTAAACAACTGTGTTATGTGTGTTTTTATTGCTTCATGTGTTTTGCAATTGTTGATTAAATTTCCGCAAGAATTATAGTGGAAGGATTCTGTATTTTGCAAGAAGATAAATATTGTGAGATCAGGAGAGTCTGGATATATACATGCATATTTTATATAATTTCTACAAAATTTTCCACGCACCAGTGGGATTGCAGTTGCACCGAGTGAAAATTGTTGCCTGGTTAATTGGGTTGATGAGCCCACTATCCAACTAAAAACCCACCAAATGTTAGTGAAAGTCGTCGTTGATTTCGAAAACTCCCGTGGTTTCAATCTAACTCCAGTTTCCAACGGTGACCTCAAGTTGATGATGAGTTGGGTTAGCGCTACCCTACCCTAGGCAGGTTCCGCTACCCTATGGTGGTGCGACACCACGACAAAAAATGTTATGGTGGTTGTTGTCATGTGATCGGTTGAACCAGTGACAAATCTCCATCGTATGGAACTTTTGGTTAATCATGGATTTTGAAATTTGGGTTGTATCATATAGTTTGACCTCCGATAAAACATTGCATATATGCATACAAAACTTTGGTTTAAAACTATAATATATGTTGGGTCGGGGTTAGCCCCTAACCCTGGTCTGTGGACCGGATTCGAGGGTTAACCCCAGTCCCAACCCCCACTTGCAATTTTATTAAAGTTTAAATATGAGTTGAGAACATTAGGGGTAAGAACCAAAGCATAGAGCTACCTGTAGGAGGCAAGTTTGGCATAGCGAAGGTATCATGTTCAACTCTCGGGGCTGCTGCTCGACCCTTAACAAAAGTTTACACGACCACCGGGAGGCCACGTGACATCCTCTGGTTGGCCCACATAGTCCTCCCTGGTTGGTCCACTTCACCAACCTCATATATAAATCCACCATTTTGCAGCCAATCAAATCCTGAAAAAGTGTCAAGCTGTCATAGGCTGATGGTGAACAATCAACCTGTATAGTTAGGGTCCAGTCACTGTGCAACCCTGCAAACACAAAAACAATTTTTTTTATTGTTTCCACAAATGAACATAACTTGATTACAGGATCATACAACTTCAATTTTGAGTGAAACGAGTTGTGCCCAATTTAGAATGACGAGATCTACGCGGTTGTTCTAGTTTCGAGCCATTCTGAAAAATTTGAATTATGAGCCTAAAATTGATCCACCAGATCACTGTTAGGGGTCTTCCTCTCTATTTCTGGAAATTAAGGTTTTATTGGTACTCCTAGGAGGTGTACTAGAGTCACTCACACGTATCAATTGTATTTTTCCTTTGGCTTGGTTTACATAGAGTATTGCATGTTCTTGCTAGTCTGCTAAGGTGCAGGGGTCTACCCCTGTGGATTTGGTTGCGACCATCTTTTGGTGAATTCCTTGGTATCTTGGAGACCCGAGAAATTTCTAATGGTTGTCTATTCTTTTTGGCCGTAGTCTAACTAGACTGCTTTTTTGCCCTGAAAATCATGGAAATTCCGAAAAGATTTTAAGAAAATCCGGCAGGGATTTTTGTAAATCTAGGTTATAGCTATCAAACTTCAATATTTTGGATGCCCTAGAGGTTTTTGATGGCATTGAATCCATTTACACCATAAAAAAAAAGATTCAAACACTGATCCTACAAGATTTCTTATTTTTTTCCCCAAATTTCGGCCACTTTTGATCGTTTGGACAATTCCTCTACCTCTGTAGGCAACTCCATTCTTTTTGTCTTGAGCTTCTTTTTTGTTTCTTCTGTCAATAAGGGATTTTCTTCTTTGTACTAAGGAATTGTCTCCTTGGGTTTGGTGGGGGTTTCATTGAGACTATACCTAGGCTTTAGTGGTGTGTAGCCCTTGGATTGGTCTATTTAGATTGGAGCCATGTTTTTTGGTTGTAGTTCTCTATCATAGGGATCCTCTATTATGTTTTCCGTTATGGTCCTCCTATGGCAAGTTGGAAGAGTTTCTACTAGGTGTGCATTATCTCATTGTCATGGCTAGGAAACACATGAGATGCCATCAAAGTCCGATTGAGAGGGGTGGTTGTAGTTTGATAGGTAGGGTGTGCGCTCAATCTCAGGCACAAGAGTAAACATCTTGTTACCATGTAGAAACTTCCCTTGACACCATAGAGGACATTTAGCAACTAGAGACCCATGTGGCATGGGAATTTCGGGGTTACTCTGACTCATAGCTCAATAATGAAGTATCTAATTGGCTTCCTGACTCTAGGAACACTAGGGGATGAAGGAACCAATATGTGCATTATGTTACTTTACACTAGGAATTGAATAATTTGATTGGATGTGTTATAAAAGAAAAAAGAGAAGACATGAAAGGCATTATCTCGTTTCTAAATGATATATGGAGGATCCAGAGGCATAAAAAATACTTTCCGGAACGATTGGATGTTCATCTAGCACATCAGGAGAGTCATCTCCAATGCGAGGGGAATGTTCCCTGTCCTACTAGAACTAATACCCAAGATCTAAAACCGGTGTCCTCGTCTGACTCGTAGCTTTCTATTATGTTTTTTCTTGATCTCTTGTTGATGGTTTTCAATAGATTTGTGGTTGACATAGTTGTAGTCATTTTTGGGTTTTTTGGTGGCTACTATAAGGGTGACATTGTACTATGGTTTTCTTCATATTGGTTTAAGGTCACAGTCCTAGTTTTTTGGGTATACTGTAAATCATGTACTTGGGATGTAATTTTGCAAAATGCAGGTAATAGAATTTTAACTTACAAAAAAATAAGTTACAATTTTTATAATTTGTAAAATTTTGACAATATGAAATGTATTGTAAGATAAGTCTTTTGATGTTTATTAATGTTTACCAACCATTTAATTTATATAATTATACTTCTAGATAATAAAAAAATCATATAATATATATATATATATATATATATATATATATATATATATATATATATACTTTTTTCCACCATCTTATGACAAAAAAAATATTCAATTTGAAAATTTATCAACCTATTAATAAATAATTGATTTTTTTTTCAATTTATTATTTCATTTTCTTTGTGTACAAAAAAAAAAAAAAAAATATCCATTATTTCGTTTTCTTTGTGTACATCTATTTTCTAAAGAAAAATAAAAAATCAATGAAAGAAAAATAAAAAGTCAATGAAAGGAAAATTCAAGAAATCTAATCCAGCTATGTATTTGACCACGTAAAAGGGTAGCTTTTTTTCTTGTATTATTTTTAAAAAATAATACTTAAAGAAATTATTGTAAGGGATGTTTTAGAAATCAATGTAATGTGTAAAACTTTTTTTATGGCTACATATTATTTTTATAATTAAAAGTCACGTTGAATAACTTATTAGAAATCAATGTAATGTGTAAAATGTTTTTATGACTGCATATTATTTTTATAATTAAAAGTGACGTTGAATAATTTATTAGATTAAACTAATATTGTATATAAATATATTAAGTTTTATTTTAAGATAAATATGTTATTTTAGTTTATTAATAATATATTGAGAAAAAACATTCTTTGCACCTAGAATAAGCGAGGAAACCTTCGAGCCTCTGTTATGGCTTTCCTTACCGTCACTGTCGTCGAGTCCTTCCTAGGTTCTGCAGAGCCTGGTGATCAGCGAACACTCTTCCTACCATCGCCAGCGATTGCTACGACAATCTCTCCCGCGAGTAGCCTTCATCCAGAAATGGATCTGCAGGTGCACTTTAGGAGCCATGCGAGGAGCATTTCAAATGCATATCTAGCAGCTCGGACCTCTCCACGCAGGAAGAACCCCAACCATCTATAGGATGGAGCGGAGACGGTCCCCTACACCTTGAAATTTCAGAACCACGCTTGGATCTGGTGCGCTTCCATGGATCGAAAATATCCAAGCAACCCTCACGTACAGGACTGTGGCCAGCATGCAGAAAATGCGGTCGCAGGCAGAGATCGAGCAAGGCCCATTCATCTAGGCTATGAAACGCATCTTGGCAACCCAGATCTCCTCGTTCAACCCTCTCATGCCTTCCAAATCTAGATCAGGCTCCTCACAGGAAGATCTTTGATGCTATGGGTCAGCTCAATGGATACGGTCCAGAAACTCCTGCTCGCCCTGGAGCATCGATTGAGAATACCCACAGCTTTTCAAAGACTCATTCATGGAGGTAAACAGCTTGATGCCTCCCTTCCCCTTTCTTTTTATAACATTGAGAGAGATGCTACCTTAATTTTAACCCTTCGTTTGAGAGGGGGAGCTGTTGGGCACTCCTCATCTGCACTAGCTTTCTCCTACAAGGATGATGTACATGCACAACCCAAGAAAGAAGCTCTAGCCCCTATAACCCCCAAGCCCTTTTTGGTTTAAAAATTGGAGGATGTTCCATCCATAGAGATCTCCCATCCAGAGCTGGAAGAACAACTTTGAAAATACGCAGAAGCTGTTATTATCTGCAGATTCAATGGACTATGGCCTCAATCAAAGGATCTCTACGAATGGATCTACGCAAACTAGACCCACAACTGCACTGTCATATTCTGCTCAAAGGGCTTCTTTATTGTAGTACTTTATCACGGCAAGGACTACCAGAAGGTTGTAAATGAAGGACCGTGGTTTTGGGGACGGGCAAGGTTATTCCTCACACCTTGGTTCCCAGATTTTGATCCCACCACAGCCATCATCACCAAACTTCCAGTGTGGGTCATGTTGGGGTTCCCATGTTTTGGCCAGATTGGTAAGACCAAAAGATGAGACAACATCAGAACCACTTTTGGGCCCTAGGATCTAGCCCTCCTGGACCCGGAGAGGGATCTCTCCATTAGAACAAAGAATGATCAATATATTTGAAGCTCAAAACAGATGTTAGGCTAGGTATGAAGCACAAAGGAGGGTTTAAAATGATTTGGTTGGTTGGTTGTTGGGTTGGTCATGAGATCATGGACATGAGAAAGTAATGGGAGAAAAAAGGACAAAGTAGCAAGATGTTTTAGCAAAGAGGATAGGTCAAGAGAGTGCCATCCATTGGGCTATGGAGTCATGAAAGGTAATTACATGCAACAACTAGCCAGGGCTTTCAGAGGGCAAGTCATCTACACTAAAGGATCTTTTTAGATAGATGATGGAATGGAACATTAAGGGAAGAAGGTGGAAAAAGGAAAGCAACCCAATTTCTGTCTATAGATCCGGCCAGAGGTCATTTAACTCCAGACCTGCTTGGACATACTCATAGGCAACTCTCAAAGAGGGAAAAAGGGGCAGCTTATAGATCGGACCAGAGGTCATTTAACTCCAGGTCTGCTTTAGCACACTCCCAGGGGAAAAACAGAGATAAGTTTTAACGAAGAGATCTTAGAAAGGTCAGCTGGTTGCACAAGGATCCTAGTGGACATGGCTAACTATAATCCCCAGTGTTCCCAAATCTTCCATCTTAAACCAAACAAGAACAACTAAAGACAGATTCCATTTAACTCATACATCAGCTAGCAGCATAAGGAACTACTACACCGGTTAAATCATCTGAAATCAATCCTTAGATATCACATTTAGTAGAAAACATTAAAGGCAAGGAGAGCAGAAACATAGGGCACCTAACAAGGGTGAATCCTATGCCAATATTCTGATGCAAGCCAGTAGAACGTGAAACAACATGTAAATGTAATAAACAAAGTTAGAAGACATCACCAATAGTAATAGACCAGGATCCTGTGAAATGTGCTTTTATTAATTGATGCAAAACCAGTCACATACACCAAGCTCAATGGCTGTTACAATCCAAAATCCTCCTCCCAGCCTAATACATAACAACTACTCTGCTATCCCTCCCAAGACTGTTCTAACAGTCAGAATGAATCCCTCTAACAGCAACAACAGCAGCTGAACAACAACGACCCAACAACAACCCCTTACAATATGTTCTTTTGGATTCTTATAGGAGAAAAAAAAGACAGTGGTAGTTGTAAACTTAAATGCAGCATTAACAATCTGAAGCAGTAGGAGAGCCGAGGCCCCATCTGGTTTTAATCCTGAGCATTTATCTTTGGTACTCGTCGTAGTGTTCTGGTGAATTGCACAAAAAGGTAGAATAATGATGTTAAGGTCTGCCATACCGTGTAACAAATGCTTCTGATGGTGCAGGACAGCTGATAGGGCGGAAATCTTCATTTGGACACAAAGTAGACTGAAACAGTATTGTGTACCATGTCCTTTCATGGAAGAACATTCTGCTGATACGGAAACCCTGATAGTATTATATTTCAGTGCATTGGACCATCTGAACGATCCACTGGGTCTTTGATTTTGATACCTTTGTCTTCTGATAAATGAATTAAGGCTTAAGATCTTCAATTACAGGCCTTAACACACTATTTTTCCCCTGATACTCTTTGCCGCTTTCTAGATTTCCTCTGACTGCGAAACCTGTGCTTTAATGGCGCCGGCAAGGTTTTGCAGAGCTTTAATTCGGTCCTTCGATGAAATTTATGGCATAGACACCTTCCGGACATCTCCCTGTAATATTGGGCTCTAAATTCGGCTTCCTCTGTGCACTGCGCAATTACAATCGCGTATATGAACCATGGCGAATTTCCATTTTCCCTGTAACCCTGCAAAACACGCAAACGAATTAATAAAACCATGTACAGAGGTGGTGGATGTAACGGGGTTGACGCGGAAGACCATGCAGACTGGTGGGGAGTTTGAATCGTGCAGGATGGCGGAGGAAAATGCCACGAACAACAGAAGATTTCATGGTGAAAGGTGGCAGACCGCAATAGAATTTAAATGAAAACCATAAACATCGCCCTATGAATGAATATATGGATAGACGGGCGAATATACGATGGAACACGTGGGGGAATGACGTGGCGGGACCGGTCGACAGCGGAATAGTCAATAGCGGGGCAATTGAATGTGGACTGTCCGATCTCGGGAGGAGATCGACGGCTGAAAATGCATTGGAGGGCGACGGATGGCCGACCATGCCCTGAGTTATTGCGTGTGCATCTGAGTTAACTATCGTGCATCTTCGACGAGCGATAGCCGTTGGATGGCCCGCCCTAGATCAGACAATCCACGGAAATATCGCTGGGCATCCACGTCCGAACAATAATGCGCGATGGACAACATTTAACGCGTGAGGACGACGGTTTTGAAAAAGGTACAGGGGATGCATGTCACGCGATGTATAGAATCGATGGCCGATTGGTAAATACCGCCTACTTCCCAAAGGCAGTGCGATAGAAACAGGTTGGTTTATGAACAGTGTGCGGGGTCCACAGGGGTGGGTAAAGTCCGAACCGTCGGATTTGCATGTAAATGGATGGCGATGGCGCGATCGGGGGTTTGGATGGAGGAAATGCGGGCGCTGTGGAGTTAACGATCGCCGTCCGATCTACAAAGATCAACGGTTGAAACTGCGCCCGATGAACATATGAGATAGGCGCTCTTTGGGCCGGCGGGTGGTGCTAGTGGCCGGTTACATGGAGGAAAAGGTGCGGGGGCTAGTTGAAAGGGGCTAAGGCCTATTATAAAGTTAAAAGTGGGTTTTTAACCCTTTTTAATGCAATTCGAGGCCAAAAAAAGGTAACGATAGAAGGAATGAGGGTTTATAAAACTAAACCGAAGGTGTATGCATGTTTTAGGAGGGGCATAGGAATGATTTAGAAGGCTCAGGGGGGAATTTGGGGGGTAAGAAAGGGGGAATTTGACAAAGGGAAAAAGGGATGAAAAGGGATATTTTGCAGGGGTACAAAGTGTAAATGAAGGCTTTTAGGAACACAATTTGTCACAATCAGAGAGGATTTATAATGGGATTTCAGCAGAGGGGATTACATCACAGGGCAAAGGCTCAGAAGACTTCAAGGATGATGTGTCTCCAGGGGAGATGCATTCATTGAAGTCTCAGAAACATTTTAGCCCCCTACTTTGCTTGTCAAAAATTTATAGGGGGGCTAATAGTGGCTCCACATGGGGATGGCTTCTTCTTGAAGGAGTCAAGAATTCAGAGGATAAATCTTTGGTGTAAGCCAAATGCTTGCTGCTTGAGCCACCTTTCTTCTTTGATTTTCAACTGCCACAAACACGATAAATCAACAGAAACATTCCCAAACAATCTACCTACCCTTTCTAAAATCCTAGCATTTTTTCTTCTTAGGGTGCATTTGAGCTAGCAAACCCTTTACATCATTTATTTTTTACAAACAGGAAAATAAACCTATTCTACTTCTACCCTTATTACTCCATGAGACCAGATTAGACTGTTGGCCTCATAGCTTCTCTACCTAATCTAATATCTTCTAGGATTAAACTGTCTAGAAGATTACTTCTCTACATTCTAAGACAGAAATTGAACACAGTCAAGCCATGATTAAACTATCTAACTTGATGGACTTTGCAAAAATTAAAACAACTAACTACATGCTCATAGACTGAGCTTTATTTGAGCTTTTCCTACCTACCCTACTCTAACTGAAATATTTACAGTCTAGCTTACAAACATTGTCTTCCAATGCAACCAGTCCATCAAATGATCCCATGACTGGTCTTTCTTGCTCAACGCCTTGAGCAGGTTGGATAGGCAGGGTAGCTCCCACTCTTTTTGTTCCACAACAGCAGCTTTGAAATTTTTTCTTTCTATCTGCAACATGCTGCTCAAAAAGACCTTTGGTCCTTCTTCAAATGTTTGCAGGAAATGTGCATAAGGATCATGATATGATACCTGGTGATGAATATGTGGCAGGCAGGCTTCAACCAGGATTTCTTCTTCTACCACTGGGTCAAGAACATGACTTTCTTGAGGAAGAGAATCTTCTTCATCTTCTGAACTAGAGGACTCATCATATATGGCAGTGTTTTCCTCCTGGAGCTCTGATATATTCTGCTATGAGGTGCTAAGCTCTATGAGAAGGTCTATGTATTCTTGAGCAGGGGCTTGTTCCATTGCTTCCTCTTTTTCAGAAGAAGGCTCATTGCTTTCAGCTTGCTACAGAATCTCTTCTTTGCTTTCCTCCTCCTCTTTTGAAAGGAAAGGCTGCTGGTTTCTAGTCTCACTGATGATCTATAGTAGAGCAGAATGGAGATTCAAAGAATCTTCATCTACTATTATACTATCATAGCTCTCCCCATCAGTATCATAGATAGGCTGACTAGTTTCATTACTTCTCTGAAATTGCTGGCTCTGATCTTCCTCCCATGAATCTAAGGATGATGGTCCTGCAAGTTCGGCTTCCCTTTGAAAACATTCATCATCAAACAGATCATAAATAGGAAAATCATAACTGTAAGTAATGTCACCCACCAAACCTTCTGGATTCTCAGCAGGTCTTTTTTCGTCCTGATCCATAGAGGAGTCTTCAGGATCTGAATCATCACACTCAAGAGATGAATGAGAAGGAGTGTGTGTTCTACAAAATATTTCAGAGGTGGACTGCTAGTTTAATATCCGATCAATCTCTTCTTCTATCAAAAGAGGGGTTTCCCTCTCATCATGGCTGGAAAAACAACAATCCTTATTCTCTTGTATTAGCTGACTGGGAGGTGGGATGTTTACTTGAGCCTCTTCTTCCACATCAGATTTTGCCTCCTCTATATGGTCTCTTGTTTCCTCAAGGCAGCGTTCCCCATTAGCTTTTGCCATTAGGTCCTGATATTTTCTAGTCAGCGTAACACAAGACACAGGTAAGAAATCAGGAAGTTCCTGATCACTTTCCTCTTCGTCTCCTACATATTCTTGAGCATCATACATGTCTTGCTCATCTTATAGGTCCTGAGTTTGTTCTTGTTTTGGGAGATGCATGGGCTGTTCGAAATAATCATCATTTGAATTCAGGTTAGCCATGTACATTTCCAGCACTTTAGCAAACGTTTCTGTTAATTCATTTAATTGATTATACAGAGCATCATACTTTGTATCTCTGTCCATTTTTGGATTCATGCTTATGCAAAGAAGGCTACTGCTTCTTCTCAACTAGTTCAGAGTCTTCTACTAGTGGATTCATTTGGTCCTTTGGGAATTATGGAGTGTGGAGTCACCAGGTGGATGTATATGAATGCTTGAAGCAGGATGTTGTCCACCATCAGCAATGAGATGCCAATCTAAAGGCAAAGTGGTCTCTTCCCCAGCGGAGTCACCATTATGCTGGGGTTCCCATGTTTTGGCCACATTGGCAAGACCAAAAGATGAGACAACATCAGAACCACTTTTGGGCCCTAGGATCTAGCCCTCCTGGACCCAGAGAGGGATCTCTCCATTAAAACAAAGAATGATAAATATATTTGAAGCTCAAAACATATGTTAGGCTAGGTATGAAGCACAAAGGGGGGTTTAAAATGATTTGGTTGGTTGGTTTATGGGTTGGTCATGAGATCATGGACATGAGAAAGTAATGGGAGAAAAAAGGACAAAGTAGCAGGATGTTTCAGCAAAGAGGATAGGTCAAGAGAGTGCCATCCATTGGGCTATGGAGTCATGAAAGGTAATTACATGCAACAACTAGCTAAGGCTTTCAGAGGGCAAGTCATCTACACTAAAGGATATTTTTAGATAGATGATGGAATGGAACATTAAGGGAAGAAGGTGGAAGAAGGAAAGCAAACCAATTTCTGTCTATAGATCAGGCCAGAAGTCATTTAACTCCAGACATGCTTGGACATACTCATAGGAAACTCTCAAAGAGGGAAAAAGGGGAAGCTTATAGATTGGACCAGAGGTCATTTAACTCTAGGTCTACTTTAGCACGCTCCCAGGGGAAAAACAGAGATAAGTTTTAACGAAGAGATCTTAGAAAGGTCAGCTAGTTGCACAAGGATCCTAGTGGACAGGGCTAACTCTAATCCCCAGTGTTCCCAAATCTTCCAGCATAAACCAAACAAGAACAACTAAAGACAGATTCCATTTAACTCATACATCAGCTAGCAGCATAAGGAACTACTACGCCGATTAAATCATCTGAAATCAATCCTTAGATAGCACATTTAGCAGAAAACATTGAAGGCAAGGAGAGCAGAAACATAGGGCACCTAACAAGGGTGAATCCTATGCCAATATACTGATGCAAGCCAGTAGAACGTGAAATAACATGTAAATGTAATAAACAAAGTTAGAAGACATCACTAATAGTAATAGACCAGGATCCTGTGAAATGTGCTTTTATTAATTGATGCAAAACCAGTCACATACACCAAGCTCAATGGATGTTACAATCCAAAATCCTCCTCCCAGCCTAATACATAACAACTACTCTGCTATCCCTCCCAAGACTGTTCTAACAGTCAGAATGAATCCCTCTAACAACAACGACAATAGCCGAACAAAAACGGCCCAACAACAACCCCTTACAATATGTTCTTTTGGATTCTTATAGGAGAAAGGAAAGACAATGGATGTTGTAAACTTAAATGCAGCATTAACAATCTGAAGCAGTAGGAGTACCGAGGCCCCATCTGGTTTTAATCTTGAGCATTTATCTTTGGTACTCGTCGCAATGTTCTGGTGAATTGCACAAAAAAGCAGAATAATGATGTTAAGGTCTACCATACCGTGTAACAAATGCTTCTGATGGTGCAAGATGGCTAATAGGGCGGAAATCTTCATTTGGACACAAAGTAGACTGAAACAATATTGTGTACCATGTCCTTTCATGGAAGAACGTTCTGCTAATACGGAAACCCTGATAGTATTATATTTCATTTCATTGGACCGTCTGAACGATCCACTGGGTCTTTGATTTTGATACCTTTGCCTTCTGATAAATGAATTAAGGCTTAAGATCTTCAATTATAGGCCTTAACGCACTATTTTTCCCCTGATACTCTTTGCCGCTTTCTAGATTTCCTATGACTATGAAACTTGTGCTTTAATGGATCCGACGAGGTTTTGCAGAGCTTTAATTCGGTCCTTCGATGAAATTTATGGTGTAGAAACCTTCTGGACATCTCCCTATAATATCGGGCTCTAAATTCGGCTTCCCCTATGCACTGCGCCATTACAATGGTGTATATGAACCATGGCGAATTTCCATTTTCCCTGTAACCCTGCAAAACACGCAAACGAATTAAGAAAACCATGTACAGAGGTGGTGGATGTAACAGGGATGAGGCGGAAGACCATGCTAATTGGTGGGGAGTTTGAATTGTGCGGGATGGTGGAGGAAAATGCCACAAACAACAGAATATTTCATGGTGAAAGGTGGCGGACCGCGATAGAATTTAAATGAAAACCATAAACATCGACCTCTGAATGAATATATGGATAGATGAGCGAATATACGATGGAACACGTGGGGGAATGACGTGGCGGGACTGGTCGATAGCGGAATAGTCAATAGCGGGGCAATTGAATGTGGACCATCCGATATCGGGAGGAGATCGGCGGCTAAAAATGCATTGGAGGGCAACGGATGGCGGGCCATGCCCTGAGTTATCGCGTGTGCATATGAGTTAACTATCATGCATCTTCGGCAAGCGATACCCGTTGGATGGCCCGCCCCAGATCGGACGGTCCACGACAATATCGCTGGGAATCGATGTCTGAACAATAATGCGCGATGGACGACGTTTAACGTGTGAGGACGACGGTTTTGAAAATGGTATAGGGGACGCGTGTCACGCGATGTATGGAATCGCTGGCCGATCGGTAAATACCGCCTACCGCCCAAAGGCGGTGTGATAGAAACAGGCTGGTTTATTAATAATGCACGGGGTCCATAGGGGCAGGTAAAGTCCTAACCGTTGGATCTGCGTGTAAATGGACGGCGATGGCGCGATCAGGGGTTTGGACGGAGGAAACGCGGGCGCCATGGAGTTAACGATCGTTGTCCGATCTACAAAGATCAACGGTTGAAACTGTGCCCAATGAACATATGAGATAGGCGCTCTTTGGGCCAGCGGGTGGTTCTAGTGGCCGGTTACATGGAGGAAAAGGTGCGGGGGCTAGTTGAAAGGGGCTAAGGCCTATTATAAAGTTAAAAGTGGGGTTTTAACCCTTTTCAATGCAATTCGAGGCCAAAAAAAGGTAACGATAGAAGGAATGAGGGTTTATAAAACTAAATCAGGGGTGTATGCATGGTTTAGGAGGGGGCATAGGAATGATTTAGAAGGCTTAGGGGGGAATTTGGGGGGTAAGAAATGGGGAATTTGACAAAGGGAAAAAGGGATGAAAAGGGATATTTTGTAGGGGTACAAAGGGTAAATGAAGGCTTTTAGGAACACAATTTGTCACAATCAGAGAGGCTTTATAATGGGATTTCAGCAGAGGAGATTACATCACAAGGAAAAGGCTCAGAAGACTTCAAGGATGATGTGTCTCCAAGGGAGATGCATTCATTGAAGTCTCAGAAACATTTTAGCCCCCTACTTTTCTTGTCAAAAATTTATAAGGGGGCTAACAGGTCAAAATTCCCAACTTACCGGCTCACTTATGGCACCCTTTTGTCTTTCAAGGTATTGGAAACACCCCGGGCCTCTATCTGACTACAGATCCCTATCAGGAATTCCAGGGTCTCTACACACATGGCCGAATTTGTGTTGAAGTAGATATCAACAAAGGGATGCCGAAACAAATCAATCTCAATATCGGTGATTTCCTGTGGACACAAACTTTTGATTATGAGAACACAGCCTTCAGATGCCATCATTGTTACTAGACAGGGCACCTTCAGCACTCCTGCCCCGCGTTTCTAGAAAAAAAGAAGCAAAACCTCCCCAAATCTAAACCCAAAAGATGGATACATAATTATCCGCCTCCTGTAGATGATGATGAATCTTGTAGTTCAGAGGAGGAGGGGATCGAGGTAGAAATGGAGCAGGCTAAGCAAATGAAGGACCCTTCCTCTGAAGTCCCTCTAGGTCCCCTTGTCACAACGGCTACTAAGAAACGTAACCATGAGTCCTCCTGTTCCAACACAGATAAGGAGACTCCTCCTTCAGTCAACAATACTCTACAAGTGGTTCTAGCCCAGTCGCACCATTCGCGTTGGGTCAAAGTCAACAAAAAGTAAGGGAAAAAACTCCGCATGGAGGTTTCTGTCCGATCTGGGTAAAACCCTATTTCTCTCAACTTTTGTTTCTCAATCTTGCATCTCTGTTCTTTGTCTGTTCTATGTTTTCTCTTCGGGACCGAGGTTGATAGTTTATCATTTCCGGTTGGCCCGTTTCTTGTATCCCTTGATTGTAAACTCTCTTTGTACCATATGTTCGCTTAATACAATCAGTCTTACTTAGAAAAAAATGATAGTAATATATTGAGAAAATATTTTAATATATATATGAAAAGATGAAGTAATTAATTGAAGAGAATTTTTTTATATCTAATTAAATATACAATTTCCTAAAATTTAATAAAAAATATCTAATTAGATATACAATTTCTTTAAATTTAGTAATAAAAATTTGACGCGGAGGAACACTTTATCTTGTAGTGGTCAAGAGCATGTGTTTCCTCCTAAGAGGTCATAGGTTCAAAACTAGAGGAGGGTAGAGTATGTATGACTTTGTAGACTTAGCACTCAAATCGTTGTATGGAGGTGGGTCCCTTGTCTCACAAATAAGGGCTCTCGTACACCAATTTGGTGTCTAGATTGGTCGTGACCTTACAATTGGATAATAATAATAATATTAACAATCACAACACTTTGGTAGGATTAAGTAGCAAACATCAATATATAAGTGAAAAGTAGGAGTTAACCATTCCAATACTTCCCGTTAACCAATATTTGTTTCAATCTCTATTGTGATAGAAAATACTCTAGAAGAGTTTATATTGTAACTCTAGTTAAGAATTGATGTAGTCGAACTTAACCACTAGTAGGCTATCGGGTTGTGTTACAACTGGGCCACTAGGAGAAAGAGACATTCCATTCTTTCGAGAGCATTTTTTTCCATAGTTGAGCAAATATATCCAAGAGAGATAGGAGGTAGAGCACATAGAGAGGTTTTGTGCACTTTAGCAACCCATGATCCACAAGCATTGCTTCTTTGTATCCACAACCATATTTAACAATGTTACCGATGAAATAGGTAACCGCAATGTTACCTACTTTTTTTTTGTAGCATAAAAAGCACCCGATTTTGAAAAGTGGTGATGCAGAATCACCATTTTTTTTTCTGGTGCACATTTTTGACACTCTAAAATTTTTATTTATGAAGAATGAATATTTGTTTTAAAATGTTAGTGATTTTCATGCTAATTTTGAAATGTATTGATGCAGCATCAATTTTTTTTTTTTTTTTTTTTTTTAGAGCGGTGATTTTCATGCTAATTTTGAAACGTATTGATGCTGCATCAACCTTTTTTTTTTAGAGCAGTGATTTTCATGCTAATTTTGAAACGTATTGATATTGCATAAACCTTTTTTTTTTAGAGCAGTGATTTTCATGCTAATTTTGAAACGTATTGATGCTGCATCAACCTTTTTTTTTAAGAGTGGTGATTTTCATGTTGGTAATAAAACACAAAACTTAGATAAAAAAAAATATATAAAAACAATAAAAAACCCAATAAAAATGTAAAAAAAACAAAAATAGCTAATAAAAATAAAAAATTTAAACAAAAATAAATTAAAAAAAACAAAAATATTTGAAAATTATATCAAAGGAAATGACAAAATTTGAAGAAAAAAAACACATAATTTTAAGAAAAAAAACAAAAATTGACCAAAAAATTAAAAAAAAAAAAATCAAAAACATTTTTTTCTAACTTATTAAAAAAAACAATATATTAAAATATATATATATATTTAAAAAAAAAAATTAAAAAATTAAAATTACAAAATTAAAATTTAGAAAAAAAAAATTTAAAGAAAAAATTAAATTTAAAAATTTAAATTAAAAAAAAATAATAATAATAAGGAAAAAAATACAAATTTTAAAATTTACAAAAAAAACAAATTAAAAAAAAAACCAATTAAAATTGAAAAAGATAAAGAAAAAAAAAATTAAAAAAAAAAAAAAAAAACCTATCATTAAAAAACAAGAAAAATGAAAAAAAACTAGTGCAAATAATTAAAAGACAAATATACATAAATTTAGTGTTTTTTTTTTTTTTTAATGAAACCATTTATAGATTTTTAAAATGAAAAACTAAATAAACGAAAAAAGTAAGAAAAACAATTAAATTAAATTAAAATTCAAAAATTTTAATAAATAATTTTTAAATTTTAAATTAAAAAAAATAATTATTCTATAATATTAAATATAAAAGAAATTAAACAAATTGAATTTAAAATAAAAAAAATTGAATTAAAAAAATAATTTTAGATATTTTGAAATTCAAATTTAAAAAAAAATCAAATTAAAATAACAATATTAAAAATTAAAAAAAATAAAATAAAAAAATAAATAAAATCAAATACAAAATATTTTTATATATATATATTACAATTTAAAAAAAAAAAAAGGAATTTTATTTTAAATAAAAATATTAAATTAAAAAAAAAAAAAAAAATTGTAAAAAAAAATTATTTTTTGAAATTTAAAAAAAAATAAAAAATAAAAATAAAAAAATCAATTAAAAAAAAAAACAAATTAAAAAAAATTAATTAAAAAAAAAAATTAAAAAAAAATAATGCGGTGGTGGTTGTTGGCCCGCCCGCTGGGCGGCGGTGGCCGGCCGGGCGGCGCCACCGGGGGCGGCCCAGCCGGCCTCCCGGCCCCCGACGGGCGGAGGGGCGATTCGGGCCAACAACCACCTCCGCATTTTGTTTTTTTAAATTTTTTTTTTTAATTAATTTTTTTAAATTTGTTTTTTTTTATTTGATTTTTTTTTTTTTTTTTTTTAATTTTTTTTTTTATTTTTAAAATATTTTTTTTTTTTAAATTATTTAAAATAAATTTCATTTTGTTTTAACTTTTTTTAATTTTATTATTTTGTTGTTTTAAATTTATTATTTTTTTTTTTGTTAATAATTTTTATTAAATTTTGCCATTTTTTTGTATTTAATTGATTTTTTTTTTTTTTAATTTCATAATTTTATATATTTTACGTTTAGTTTTTTAATAAAATTTTATAAAATTCAATAAATTATATATATATATTTTTAATTTATTTGGATTTAATATTTTTTTTAAATATTTTACCTTTTTATTTTTATTTTTTTGTTAATTACATAAAATTTTTATATTTTTATATTTCAATTAAAATTGTGTATTTAAAATTAGATTTTTTTTTTAATGAAACTTAATTTTTTTAAATTTTTTTTTTTAAAATTTTTTTTTATTTAATATTTTTTTTAAAGTTTTTAAAGTTTTTCATTTAATAAAATTTTATGTATATACCTATTTTAATTTAAGTTAATATATATATTTTAATTTTTATAATTTAAATTTAATTTATTTTTTATAGTTTATTTGTTTTTTTAATATATTTTGTTTTAAATTTAATATTTTCATTGTATTTTATTTTTATTTTTTATTTTTAATTAATTTTTCTTTTTTTTTCTTTATAATTTGAATAGTGTTTTTTTTTAATTTTGAATTTTTAAATTTATTAAAATTTAATATATTTCTTTAAATTTAATTATTTGTTTTAATTTTTTTTTTCTTTTTTTAAATTTAATAAGCATTTTCTTTTTCTTTTTAAATTTAATTTCTATATTTTATTTTTTATATTTTCCTTTTTTTTTAACTTGTTTTTTTTTTTTTAATTTAATATTTTTATTTTTTAATTTCTATATTTTTTGAAATTTTAATCTTAATTTTTTTTTGGTTTATTTTTTAAAAAAAATTTCCTTGAATTTTAGGTTTTTTTTAATGATTGAATTAAAATTTTTACTTTGTTTTTATTTTAATTTTTTTTATCTTCATATATTTTTAAATTTTAAGCTTTTAAATTTTTTTATTTTTTAAATTTATTTTTTTCTTAAATTTTAGGTTTTTTTTTAATTTTTGAATTTTAAAAATTTAAAAATGTTACTTCTATTTTTAAAAATGCCAAAATTATGACACAATTTTTTTTTTTGTTATTCTAGCATCAACTAATTTCGTTTTGAGGGTGTTTTTTCAATCTTTTTTCCAAGAAACAATTTTGTTTTTACCATAATTTTATAAAATGTTGAAATTTGACCTTCAAAAAAAACGAAGTGCGTTCTGGAAGACACACTTTTTTTGGGGGGGGTGTTTTTTCAATCCTTTTTTCAACAAACAATTTTTTTTTAGCATAATTTTAGAAAATGTTGAAATTTGACCTTAAAAAAAAAAACAAGTGCGTTCTGGAAGACACACTTTTTTTTTTGGGGGTGTTTTTTCATGTTTTTTGAGAGTTTTTGGGCTAGAGTTCCCGTTTTGAGGTCAGGTTACCTATTTCATCGGTAACTATGTTATTTCCAAACAGATAAAAAGAGTGAAGTAACATCACCTTTCAGCTGGGTTTTATCCCGAAATAGTTTCCTAGAGAGAATATCTTGTGTCTTATGTGTGTGTGAGCTTATGTTGTCATTCTCTATTTTTCTACATAATTTCCATTCGCATGCATGCACTAATTACAGTTAAATATATAGATCTAGAATTTTAATAGAACTGTAATAGTGTAAAAATTCAGTATTTTAATATAGTTTTATCATATCTGTTGTAAAAAACTATCCAGTGGAATATCCACGACATTTTACGGATCAGGGAGCCATAGTTAGCAACAGTTAAAAAAAACTCTTCATAGGGGCTTTTGTATTCAACCCTCCCTCTAATGGATTTTTAAATAGACTGCTTAAAGAAGTGGAGGTGAAAAATCTCTAACAAAATGTTCAATGAAAAAATATTTTAAAGGAATGCTTAACCCAAATTTTGTCCTGTAATACAGGGTTCTCGTGGTTTTTAATGTCATAATTTATGTAAATGAATAGAAAAAGAGAAATTTGGCACACCTTTCATACCTCCATTCATTTCCTCTTCTGGTAGGGGTATCATGTATGGTAGCACATGTGAAGAGCTTGATTACATTCATAGGTAGGTATATAAACATGAAGATGAGAATTATGGCTAGATTTTTTGTGTGAGGCATCATTGTTTTGTACGTAAATGTTGGAGAGTGCTTAATAGTAGGTGTACGGATGTTCATCGATCATTATACTTATATGGTTGCACTAGTTTAATTGGTTGATAGCCAATGTTTAAGGAAGAATACTCACCCAAAAATAAAAAGTTAGCTAGCTAATCTTATCATATGTCCATTTACCTTAGTGTTAGTGTGAATTATAATCGCAAGTGAACGAAAAAAGATCACTTTAGTTGTGCATAAAAAACAACCCTAACATCAAACATGGCTGTCAATTTCCTTAGATCTACAATTAGTTGATCAGAATAAATGCTACAAAATCCAGATCTATGCAGTTAAATATATTAAACAACAAATAAATGCAAGATTTTCTCCATGCATCCAATGAACAAGACAAGAATGTTTTTAAATAATTTTTTGTATTATGACACCTGGGAAGGGAACATAGAAAGATGTTACAAGTCCCCCTCAATGGGATGGGTTCTTGTATGTCCTCGGCACTTCAGATCCAAGATCTCTCTCTCTTGATGGTGTCGGAAACCCAGACAAAAATGGAACTCAAGTGGAGCTCACAAGCAAAAAGGTAGAAAAATGTGACAATGATGGAGGATCAAAGTCAAACCAAAAGTATAGATCCAGAGTTATCTTTAGGCAAAAAAAGGTAGTGAATGAATGGAAAAACCCTTCTATTTATAACAAAATATTGAGTTAGTCTAGATATTGGTGCATAATTAAAATATTATTAACCAAATCTAGATCCAACTTTTATGGAATATTTTATTATATTTGTTGGAGGGAAAAAGAATTTTAATTTGGTCAAATCCCTTTATTTGTAAATAATAAATAAATAAATGATTTATTTATTATTTTAAGGATGTGGTTGAGTAATAATTAAATAAATAGTGATTTATTCAATTATTTATAAATGATTTAGTCAAATTTAACAAGGAATATTATTTAAATAATGTTTTAAATAATTATTCCTAGAAAATAATAAGATAAATAGTGATTTATCTAATTAATTTTCTTGTTTTAGGTTAAATATGACCAGGAATATTAATTAACACTGGTTTAATTAATTATCCCTTGAGGAAAACCAAACAAATAGGGATTTATTCGATATTTCCTCATGGGGTTTCCTGTTTAGACCATAAACAACTTAATAAATTGTGGATTACTAAGTTATTTTTCATAGTGAAAGGAATTTTACTAGGGTAAAAATTGTCTTACATGGTGCACTTTGGTCCATCTAATTAGATGACCAAAAATTGTTGTAACAGATTGCCCCCCAGTGTGCAAGCGTTAGGAGCTAATCGTATGGTTGAAGTACGTTGTAAGAACTCAAACACTAGACACCGAAGGGGAGTCAAAGACAGAGAAATATAAGGTATACTAAAGCGCTAGAGGAAAAGACCCTTAGGAGGTGAGACTTACAGGTGCGACAATTATCTTTTATGAGTGCGTACCTATTTTACATGAGGCGGGGGAGGCATACCTATGCTCGCCAAGATAACCAAGTACAAAGAATAATGCATCCAGTAAATAAGGGACTGAACTATACAGCACATGCTAGCATAAACATGGGCCAGAGAAAAACATGATAATGGATCCCACATGCATAATGTGCCTGGGACAACAATCAAAACTTATAAAATAATATCTGAGTACATGAGATATAAGTACAACCAAAGAGGCCCTATAAAACAGGAAAGAGCTCTAAAAATCTGAATGATGCATGCAAAATAAAGAGGCGTTGCAAGCGGCTGAGGCCGGAACCATCAAATCTATGGAGTTGCATCCAAGGCTGTAGTAGAGAAGTCATCCAGGTATGTGGGGGGCTACCTAAAGGGCCACCCCCTCATGAGGTCTGAAACATCTCACACACACCTAGGAATCACTGGTACAATCTGCTACATCACTGAACCATCAATTATATGGATCCTGATCATGCCATAAGGCGCTGGAGCTGAGAAACAATCAAGTCAAAGGGAAATAAAGAGTCCCTTTTCCTGATCCGAGGCATCGAACAAGAGTGGAAGCTGGAACCAAGGTACACCTCCCTCTAGACCTGTCTTCTGGAATGAATATACTGATGTCGACAGAAGGAGGTCTGACATAGGCGAGGAAATACGGGATCCTAAAATAATGCATGAGAGAAAATAGTAGAGCGAATGATAGACTAACACTAGGGATAATGGTGAAATGGGGGGTACTGAGTAGCAGGCTGAAGACTTCCCTTGTTAGAGCATAAAGGGCATGGATGACTTGCCAGCTACTAACTCGACACTGGAGGGGAGAGAGGACAATATGAATGGAGGCCAAAATATGCAACACGAGAGAGGGAAAAAGCAATGAAGGATGGAGGACTATAGCGAGATATAAAGGGACTCGGGATAGACTCCATGGATGCGATGATGACTCAACTCGGATGCTCTAACAAGAACAACTCGATGATGCTGCCACATAGAACAGGCCCAATGGGGACCATAAAAAAAATGAGTACAAGATGGTTACTCATGACGAAAATCGACACGAGAATGGACAAGTATGAAGGAAAAGTGGTGCCCCAAGTACAAGTGTTGCAAGTGAAGAAATTCGATTTTGAGGAGTGGTGAAGTGACCCTTCTTGGAAAAAGGGTTTCCGGGTGAAGTATCAAATCCTAAAAATCAAAAGCTGGCTATCTAAAAGAAATAAAACATGCATTTTTGGAGGGAAATGCTAAGGGTAATATTTCTTAAGATAGAGTGCATTACGAGGATTAGGAAGAGGGTGGCCTTCGAAATCCTCTAGGAGGTATGCCCCTTTACCCCAATCCTTACTAATGATGTATGGGCCTAGCCATAATGAGTCAAAATTCCCATGACTGAGGACATCATGAGCCTGGTCATACACTAGAACAAGATCACCTTCGTGAAAAGTACGAGGGTGGACCTTTCAGTCATATTGAGCTTTGGTGCATTTCTTAGCCGATTCGATGGTTTGTAATGCAACACGACAGTCTTCGGAAGTGTGCTCAAGCATGATAAATCGTTCTTATAAAGGTTGGTTGTTAGGGAGAAGATCGACGACTAGATGAATGGAAGGGATTTCACACTTGATCAGTAGGACTGCCTCCTCGCCAAAAACAAGGTGGAAAGGAGTAAACCCGGTGGCAGTTTTAACAAAAGTTCTATAGGGCCACAAATCTGGGAAGAACATAAGGTGCCAGTTGGTTTTGTGCTTATTTTCCGTCCTTTGAAGCATGGTTTTAAGGATTTTATTGATCGCTTCAACTTGGCCATTACCTTGGGGGTAATAGGAGGATGAATATTGGTGCTCAAAGCTCAACAGAGAGGATAGCTCACGCCATATCTCATCTTGAAAATGTCAGCCATGTTCAGAGACCAATTGTTTCGGAACTCCGAATCGAGCGACAACATGGTTAAAGAAAAACAGGGTTGCGGTAGCTACCGTGTTGTTGAACATTGGCATGGCCTCAACCCATTTTGTGAAATACTCAACTGCCACGATGATATAATTGTGGTTACCAGCAGATGGAGGTCGACACTCCATAAATTCTATGGCCCATTTACAGAAGGGACCAACTGATATGACAGGATGGAGGGGAGCTAGAGGAGCTCGCACCTTTGGGGTGAAATGTTGGCAATTGGAACAGTGTTTGCTGCTTCAATGCAATCACCAAAGAGAGAAGGCCAAAAGTACCTAGCGCGCATGATTTTCTGGGCAGTAGCGAGACTAGAGAGGTGGCCACCACAAGCGCTGCTATGGGAGGAATTAAGGACTTGCTCAGCTTCAGCGTGAGACAATGACAAAGGACAGTATATACACCATGACGATAAAGGTTGTCACCGATGAGAAGGAAGTGGGGGGCCTAGTGTTGGATACGTCGTCGAGCATCACGATCGAGATGGAGGGACAAATTTTGGGTTCGAAAATAAGTGAGGATGTCACCATACCAAGGATCATCTAAAGTAATGGAAAACAAGTGTTCATCGGGAAAATCATCATTAATTGGAGGATCTGGCGTACTGGTAGGTAATTCAGAAATGAGTTCAACAAGGGCTAAACCTTTCTTACTCTTTGGTGTAAAAAATTCAAGATCGAATTCATGGAGGATAATGAACCAATGGGCATACTTCCCATTGATGATCTAATGGCTCAATAGGAAGGCCATAGGGTTGGAATTAATCACGAATTTGGTGGAATTCATGAGGATATAATGATGAAGTTTTTGGACTGAGAACACGACAACCAATGCTAATTTCTCTTCATGTGAGTAGGACATGGGGAGGGGGGGGGGGCTACTAGGTTCTTACTGACATAATAGATAACATGTTTGATTCTGCTGTCATCTTCTTGAATAAGGACCCCAGCGACCGAATGGGTGGAGGCTGAGATGTACAGGAGGAAATCCCTATCAAAGTCAGGGGGACGAATCAAGGGAGCAGAGGTGAGAGCATGTTTTAGGGAATCAAAAGAATCTTGAGCGTAGTCATCCCAAACGAATGTAATGTTAGATCTGAGGAGTCTAAGGAACCCATGCGCGGTGGTGGCATAGTCAAGTACGAACCGATGAAGGAAATTAGCTTTGCCTTGGAGGCTTTGTAACTGGCGCAAGGTACGTGGAATAGGAAGCTCAAGGATGGCTTGAAATTTAAAGGGGTCAAGTGTTATACCATCTTTGGACACAATGAAGCCTAAAAGATGGCCGGTGGGAACAGAAAAGACACACTTCAACGGGTTGAGGCAGATATTATACTTGCGACATCGGAGGAAGATGACACACAAATCATGAAGATGTTGCAGCCAATGTTTAGAACGTGCAGTGAGGTCGTCTAAATAAGAAAGGATAATATGAGCTAGGTCATGAAAACAGTATAACATGGCCCACTGAAAAGTGGCTCCGGCATTATTAAGGCCAAACAACATGACCCTATAAGAGAAGGTTCCCCATGGACTAATGAATGCAGTCTTAAGATGATCATCATGATGGATAACAATCTAGTTGTATCTGGAGAAACCATCCATGAAGGATAGAACCTCATTCCCCTCACACTCATCAATTATTTGGTCAATGAATGGTGTGGGGAAGTTGTCTTTGGGACAAGCTTTGTTCAGGTCACGAAAGTTAGTGCAGACACAGATGGTGCCTTTTTTCTTGAGAACAGGAACCGGATTAGACACCCAAGTGGTGTATTCAATGGGATAGATAAAACTAGCCTGCTTGAGCTTATCGATTTCGGCTTTGACAACCTCTCGTTTGGAAGGAGTAATGGGTCTCAACTTTTGACGGACAGGATTGGCATCAGGCCATGTATCAATATGTTGTTGGACAATGGCGGGATCAATTCCAGGCATTTCTGAATAGGACCAGGTGAAATCATCGCGGAATTCCTTGAATAACTTGGTGTAAGCCTCAATTTCTTCTGGGGTGCATTGGGTGCCCAAGGTAATGCTTTCTTCTACCCCTGGTTTTTCAGAAAAGTTAATTTTAATGGTAGGAGAGATATTGGCCATATTTCCTTCTTTGAAAGCATCGGGTGTAGGGATGGGATTTCTAAACCAATCAACCTCATCGGGAATAGAGTATTTTGTTTCCACAACATATTGGTCATGGGACTCCTGCGGGAGGAAGTATGTGCGATGGTGCATAGCATCCCACGGAAAGTCAGGGGTGGTCATCGCTTCCATAATGTCTTCATCAGAATGGAAGATGGGGTGACTGGCGAAAGGGAGGCCATGTGACGTGATAGAGCTACCTGACTCATCATCATGAGAAGAAAGGTTCACATGCGCATCGTCACGGGGGGTGATAGGAGAGGAAGCATATAATGGATCTACCGATGTTGAGCCCAGGGTGATCGCTGAAGGGAGGTTAGGCGAAACCGAAGGCGAATTCCCAGAGGGATTTTCCACCGTGGATCTCATAGATGATGATAGGTAAAAAATGGTGGTCGTAGGCTCCATCATCTCGACATTGAGAGGGGGAATTTCAATGGCAGCAGGCAAGATCTCAGGTTCTGCTGAAGCAAAACTCACAAAAAAGGGAGAGGTGGACTCGTTGCGCTTGGCCTCGAATTGGCGAACCTCTTCTAAAGAGGCATAGTATTCATCGAGGTGGGGACATAGGTGGGTATAGTGGCCATGGAAATCACACAAAGAATAAGGATGATTTGTGCACAAATACTTGACTTTCAGGATTGAATCAGGTATAGTGACATAGACCTATGGGATATTAGACTCCAGAAAATTTTTGATGACCATGGGCTTGAGACGAGGCAATTCACGACAGGTATGTGTGGCATGAATGACAACATCACACAAATCACACCGTATGATATGCTTTGGAGGATGAGTAGGAGTAGGGGTTGTTTGGGCGGCCTTGTCGTTAGGTGCCTTCTTGCGAGATTTCCCCCCCTCACCCGAAGCTTTCGCAACAGGAGTAGGTTCCTGTTGAGGTGGCTGAGGCATAGAAGAAAAGGGAGGGGTCATGGTGACCGGTTAGACTAGGGTCAAAGCAGTATAAGGTTTGGGTTGACCAGGTGGGATAGTGGCTGGGGGATCAATGTAACAAACTGGGATCCCCAAGGTCATGTTAGGAAGAGATAAGGTAGCCATGACAGGTACTGAAAATACTTCAGGAGGGGGAGCTAGAAACGACATCTGAACGAAGGGGTAATGGTCAGGCGGGACAAATACATGATGGTTAAGGCCGAGAGGAACCGTTTCAGGAGGGTAGAGAGGCTCATGGATACCAGCTGCAGATGAGGGGCCTTGAGGAGGGAGTCCTAAAGGCTAAGTCAAGGTACTAGGAGCAGGTTGCAGAGGGTGGGGCTACTAACTAGTTGAATCAGTCTGCTTGAGGTCGGACCAAGATGATTGAATCATGCAAACATTCGACGAGATGGGATCAAAGATAGGAGGAGGAAGACCAGGGAATGAGCCAAGCAAAGAGGAGTATTTGTAGATTCTGGGTGAGACACTGGTCGGAGGTTTGAATATTTTTTTATTGGCCACCGAAGAGATGATGGAATCAGGGGAGGTCTGAGACTTCGATTCGTAATATGTCAACTGGTCGATGGTGAAAATATTTCTGTTGTGAGGAAAACACATCTTACGGTGAACCGCAGATGGTACAACAAACATCACATAAGTGTAGTTATGACCCAATATAATGTTGTAATCTAAGGGGGCATCAATGACTTCTACGTCAACACAAATAGTCTTGCCCGCAAGAGTAATGGGACAATTGCGAAACATGCCAAGGGGCTGGGAAGAGTGGCCATCCCATGCTAACTCAGAAGAACCAAGTTGCTTCCAAACCAAAGTGGACATCACGCAGGTGGATGCCCCCTCATCAATGATACAATGGGAGACATTGGCATTCCAGATCTTGACAGGGATTTGGAAGGTGACAGAGGCATGAAGGGGGGGATGTTCTGACTGGTCAACATCGATGAAAATCAAATGATCATCTGAAGGATCCATAGTGCCCATGGCAGTAAGTATAGCTTTTTGTTGTGAAGAGCACAACTGGAGGACTTATAGCGTTGACATGGCAGCAGGGGATTGTGCCAATTCATCTACTATACTATACGAATGGGCAGCTTTACCAGAAGCAACGTTTCAACATAATGGTCCATTGGGGATCTTGGTATGAACCTCTGCTTTAGGCTGATGGATCAGTAAAGAACCATTGGGTGTCAAAAGAGGCTCTGTGGGACCTGAAGAAGGGGGCTCGAGGGCAGACGTAGTGGGGAGCTTTGTAATATCCCAAAATAGGGAAATTCTACAACAATGAGAATATCTTAAGATATTCCAAAGTTAGAGCTTCAACAATACATGAAAACAATAATGGATGTTAAATGATGAATAGAATCATATGATGTGTTAAAAACACATAGCCATCAATTAAAGCTACAACAACAACTTATATTTCATCTTATGATCCAAAAGTTGGGGAAAAGCAGCAAAATAAGCCCCAAAAACGTTATTCCCAGCTATTTGCCTAATAACATAAGAAAATAATGGTGGGATACCTTATATTATGTCATATGGGACTTACATACCAAATGGGAGAAAAAAAAAATCACTCTAGCTAAGTTAAACAGATCTCCTGGTCCCGATATGGCTCAGAAAGGCCCAAACCCCATGACTTAGCTTATGCGGAATTTAATGAAACATAAAAAATGTGATTCTATGAGGTTTTATGATGCAATATGGTGGAAATATCATACATGGAGTTTATTACATCAAATCATGGATAAAAATGGAGAATAAGCTTCTTTTACACACTATAGAAATGACCCAATAAGGGTTCTATGAGAGTACAAGTGAAAAATGTCAGATCTGCAGATCTAGATCTGAAAATGACACAATATAACTGAAGCTATGCCTTTATACAGCTTAATAATACATGGAATGAAGTAAAATCCTCCTTACAAACTTTCTGGGAGAAAGGTTGGTCTTTTCCCTAAGAAAGCAGCTCAAACTTGAGGGGATTGACCCTCTCACTACAACACTGCAAAAAAAGAAACAGTTCCTGCAAGGGACTGCACTGTAGATGATGGGAGTACTTTGGCCAAGTGCCAAGATGTGAAAATCTTCTACGGAATTCTTCCTCACTGATCTCCCAAGAGAAAGAGAACCTCCTCCTCTGAAAAACAAGTGCTGGAAGTGGTGTTGTGAACCCTCACTGCAACACAATGTTATACTGCTGCAGAAATAATGTTGTAGCTGAAGGAGGATGCTTGGCCTCAAGTCTGGATGTGAGGAAAATCAGTACAACTCCTTCAAGAGGCCTCTCAAGAAAGGAGAAGGATTCCTAAACAGGAAATCCTTGTGCTAAGCAACACAACAATCTCAACTAAAAAGTTGAAGAAAGCAGGATAGTCTCTCAGACCAAATCTAGAAATCAAATCATAAGCATAAACCTGTTATGGTTTCCTTGCCCTCCTTTTAAACATGTGTGAGACTTCTTGCCTTGGGCCCCACTCATTAGGGTTTCCTTCACCAAGGAATCTTCCTCCCACTTGCACTGCGCTGTCTCTATGGATGATCTCCTCCTCTCATACCTGCGATGTTGACTTGGTCAAACTTGACCTTGTCCACCTACATTTGTCCCTATTCACACATGAGAGTGTAAAATTCAGCTACTACCTTGATCCCTTTCCATACCATGAGGGATTTTATTCAGATTTTTATTATGCATGGGCCTCCTTACCCATTTATTCATCTCCTAAGAGAGACTAGCAAAATTTAATATTCCAATTTGCTGCATTCAAATTTTGGAATATTACAGTCCTCCCCTACCAAATGTTGCTTTTCCTCAAGCAACTGCAAGGATAGAACTGAAGAGTTGCCTCCCAAGGCATGGAGAATGAAATGTATTGGGAAAACACCTTTCCCCAAGTGGATCCTCCATCCCCAAGCAATCATCCATACAAAATGAGTCACCTCTCACCATGGCAACTCCAAAAAAATTTCCTCCACCTTGAGCTCCTGCAAAGTAGGTGGGCTGAAAATCTGCACATCGTAGAAAAGATAGCCATGACATGAGTTAAGAACATTATGGGTAAGAACCAAAGCATAAAGCAGACGGTAGGAGGCATGGTTGGAATAACAAAGGTCTTGTGTTTGACTCTTGGGGTTATTTCTCGGCCCTTAAAAAAAAATTACACGACCACCAGGAGGCTGCGTGGAATCCTCTGGTCGGCCCACGTGGTCCTCCCTGGTTGGTCCACTTCAGTAACCTAAAAAACCGATAGAAATCAACCATTTAGTAGCTAATCAAATCCTAACAAGTGTCAAGCTGTCATAGGCCGATGGTGAACAATCAACCTGTATAGTCAGGTTCCATTCAACAGTACGGACTGCTGACTATACAGCCCTGCAAACTCAAAAACATTTTTTTTTATTTTTCCACAAACGAACATAACTTGATTATAGGAGCATACAACATCGGTTCAGAGAGAAATGAGTTGCGCTAGATTCAGAACAATGAGATATACGCAGTCGTTCTAGTTTCGAGCCATTCTGACAACTTTGAATTTTGAGCCTAAAATTGATCCACTAGATCATTCCTCCCCACTGGAAGCTTTTGGACCTCCAAAATCTCTTTATCCATAAAAAAATAGATGAGGGTACAACTCCCTCACCCTTCCAATATCAATCCACTGAAAATTGATTGAATGCGACATTTTGAGATTTTCATGAAAAATGATCATTTTCCCTAATTTTAGAGACCTTGTCTTGCTGTCATAGATACCATTTTGCTGTGATTTCCTAGAATGTGTTGAACATCAGATATTCCTTGAAGGAAAAAACACATTCCCGCTTTGGTCTTTAATCAAAGAAAGCTTAAACAACTTCAAATTCTTCTCACCTTCAACATTGTCGACATGACGGTGCTTGACATGCCTAGCCTTACGCTTGGCTCGACTCTTGAAAAAATGTGATCGCCATTGCCATGAAACACCCCATTTCAAAGACAAAACTTTATGAAACCCACAAAAATAAATTTTGGAACCTATGCCCTATTTGTCAAATTTATTTTTCACTTGCTCTTTGACCTTTGCACTCTTTAGCACTGTCGTCTTGTTCACATCACCGCTCAACAATGATGCTTGCTGATGCAAATTTACCTCATCTTGTTTACCTCTTTTAGGAGGAAACATGTTAGACTCCTAAAACATCTTATCGCACCCATTATAAACCTCAATGAAATAATAGTTTTTATTTTATGCATTTCCTTGAAAGGCCTCATTCACAGCATCCTTATGCTTGAACATTAACAAAGCAAAATTCTAACCAACATTGACAATTCTCTTCATTTGTCCAACATTCATAAGAGACAAACTCATCTTCTGATCCAGGTGGATATTGGTGGCCACCCAACTATTCCACATGGAACCCCACCGTTATTTCTTTCAATTTTTCAGTTTCCTTAATTGTAGCACAATTTACTATTTTTGGCAATTTTTTGGGTCCTGAACTTTTCGGGAAATTTTTTGGGAAAATAACCTCCAAGTGAATATGAGCGTATGACCCAATATTTGATTCTTTGAATCGATATTCATTGTTTTTATTTGTATTCCTCAGATGGATCTTTCTAACGAGGTATCATATGCATCAAACAGAGATCGTATGCCAAAGTTATGACCCCGGGAAATTGATGTACCAATTTACCCCAACGGGGCCCATAGTTTGGCATTTCATCTCCTAGGGATAGGTTTTTGGATGTTTATGGTTTTCCATTGTTTCTCAATAAAAAATAGGCCTTCGAGCCTAATTGTAACATAGTTCGAAGGCCTGTAGCCGCCGCATCTCTTCTCAGAGATAAGCTACCATTGGCCTATCTAGTTTATTTCCATTATGTCTGTAAGCATATTTTAGTTATGTGATATTAATGAAATAAGGTCTTATTTATGTTGCAGCTCTGATTTTATGTGTATTTCTGTATTTTATTGCGTTCTTTCATAAGTCTAGATCATCTTCTTACTATGCGCTCTAACAATATACTCAATCCCATTCTTGAAAAAGTGACACTTATTCTCATGGCGATGAAAGATTGCTCTCATATCATAAGATATGGGCTACCCAAAACTATACCACAAATATCAAGTGGAATTACATCAAGTTCAACTTCATCAAGAAATTTTACAGTGATTGAAAATATAAGGATGCACCTTCTTGTAACCTACAATTTAGTATTCTCACATACCCAATCTAAAGGATAGGGTCTAGGATGTGGAATGGTCTCTAAGTTTAACTTCTTGATAATTCCCTCTGAAATAAGGTTTTCTTGTGAACCACTGTCAAACAGTGTGTCAATCTTGGTATGTTTTGAAACAAATTGTAGAAATTTTAATACAATTATGTATTTTCTAGATTCTCCTGATCTAACAATTATATGCCACTGTTAAATACATAATCGCTTCTACAAAATTCTTTTGCAGAATTAAAACACGATCACCAATTTGCAATATCAAGAAGAAAGATCAATCACACATAACAGAGATGTTTTACCGGGAAAGCATAAAGCTAAAAACCCCAGTATCATATATTATGTATATATCATGGATCATGAAACAATATCATACAAAACTCTAATCCAATAGCTCTTAGTATAATATACAATCGTCTCACACTGTCTTGCAGAAATTGGCAAATGCCTTAGCCAATTTTCTACCTCACAATAGCTTGCCTCCACTACGCAATCCAAGATGATTACAAAGACCAATTCGATGCAATAATTCCCTCCTTGACTGCGCAATCCTCATGATGATATTCAATGTGTGTTTGGCTTACTTGAGTGCAACCTAATATAGTACAACTGATAGTCAACCATACCTTTCACCTACACCTCAACTGCGTCTCCACTGGATATGACATGCATGTAGTTAACAGTAGTAAATCTTCAGTTGCATGTGAGAGCACTACATCTGAATTAATTTAATATTTAATTCAATGATCTCTCACTAGTGTCTCTTCAGTTACAAATAGCACAACGGAGTTAAAATACTTTACAACTCACATAACTACACATCCAACTCTATTACAACTTCAAATCACTCAGTTATAGCTAATTCCACTTGCATGTCCCACCAACCAACCTTTGAACTCGAAATTCCTTCAGTTAATTGGTTTGCCACTTTAGTTGACTGATTCCAAGTGCTCCATGAGAATAGATTAATATTTATTGTCCAACTATTATTAAGGGATAATAATAGTCGACATGCATCTATAAATAGACATGCGGTCTATAAATAGAACTCGCACATACATCTACAAATAGAACATCATTTATAAATAGAATTTTCTCACCATCTATAAATAGACATCATCTATAAATAGAATTTTCTCATGCATTCTAAAAATAGACTTCCACCTAAAAGTATCCCGAGGCTCCATCCTAATGTAGGTGCATAATTTTCACTAGGATATTCTTGTTGAATCTCAACACTCCCTCTCAACAAGAAAGGGATTATCCTTCACCCTGATCATGTCTCTATAGTATTCGAATTTTCTCTTGGTGAGCACCTACGTCAGAATATATGTATCTTGATCTTTTGTAGGAATGTATTGAAGTAACATGATCTTCTGCTACACACAATCTTTGATATGATGATACCAGATATCTATATGCTTAGATCTATCATGAAACACATGATTAATCGAGAGTTTAAGGAAACTCTGATTGTCACAATGAATCATTGTTGGATATAAGAGAGAACCAAACAAACCAACCAATATCTTTCTCATCTAGATAGCCTCACATGCAGCTTGACTTGCTACCATGTATTTTGATTTCGCTGAAATGAGTGCCATGGATCTCTGTTTTCTGTTGTACCAAGAAACAGTTGTAGATCTGATACTGATTATCCCCCCTGATGTGCTCCTTCTGTCCATTAGGCTGCCCCCCTAATCTGCATCTGTGAAGCGATGCAAATTCACCTCATCCGTCAATATGTACCATAAGCCATACTCATATGTGCCCCTCAAGTATCTCAGGAAATACTTGCTCGCCTTCCAAAAGAGCTTGGTAGGCTTAACCATCGCTTGACTAAGATGGTTAACTGCATATCATATGTCCGGTCTCATGTTCACTAGATACATTAGCGAACCCACTAACTGTCGATAGACAATAGCATCCACTACCTCTCCAGATGTAGCATCCTCTTTCCTCTAGTTTCTTGGAAGAGGAGTATCCATGGGTTTGAAGGCCTCCATGTGAAACTTACCCAGTATCTCTCTTGCATACTTGCCTTAAGACACAAAAATTTCACCATCTCACTGCCATATTTCCAATCCAAGGAAATAATGAAGGAGGCTCATATCCTTCATCTTGAACTCCTTTGCAAGGTCCTCCTTGCATGAGTTTATCAGCTACTCATCCCCAATCAGTATTAAATCATCAACATAAAGAATAATTATTAAAAGCTTACCCTCCACCACAATTTCATATAGTTTTTCATCCACCTCACTTTTGGTGAAGCCAAGTATGGTGAAATAGCTGCCTATCTGAGTGCACCAAGCACATGGTGCTTTCTTCAGCCCATATAATGCTCTTTTGAGTCGACACACATGCGACTCGCTGCTGAAAATCTCAAATCCTTCAGGATTCTCTATGTATACTTCTTCCTCAATGATCTAATTAAGGAACGTAGTCTTCACACCCATCTGATGAATGCGCTAGCCCATCTGCGTTGATAGAGCAAGGATGGTCCTTATGGAAGAATACCTTGCGACAGGTGCAAAGGTTTCTTCATGATCAATCCCCTCGATATGTGAGAAGCCCCGGGCCACAAATCTGGCCTTGTATTTCTCAACACTCCCATCAGCAACTTGCTTTACCTTGTAGATCCATCTCAAACCTACCACTAATTTATCACTCGGCCTTGGAACAATTTCCCAAGAATTGTTTTTGACAATGGAGTCATACTCCTCCACCATTTCATCTACCCATATGGGCTCCTGCACTACTTCCTGAAAGGAAGATGTCTCAGTCAAAATACATTTTATCATGAGAGCCATGTATCTAGTAAATCGGTCAGGAGATTGTCTTTGTCTACGCTGTGAAGTAGGGGCTCCTACATTCTGCGCAACATCAAGTCTTAGCCTATCAGCTTCTGTGGTACGCCTTCTACCAATTCTGATGTTTGGCTCTACGTGAGTGGAATCCTCCACTCCATGAACCTCCTCATGTGGTTGATCAACATCTAGAGACTCATCTTTGGGAACCAATAGTTCCTCCTCCGCATGTAATTCTAGCTCCCTCTCAAGAAACAACTTCATGGCTTTCTCTTCATTGAATTTTATATCCCATCGCACCACAATCATTCAACTATTTGGAACATACACATGATAATTATGGGTTGTCTCTGTGTACCCCAAAAATATCCCAACTTCAATAGTCGGCTCCAACTTCTTCCTAGCGTCCTTGGTCACATGCACATAAACAGATGAGCCAAAAATATTAAAGTGTGAAACATATGGTTTCTTACCAGTGAAAGCTTCTTCAGGTGTACTCATGCCAAGTAATCTATGAGGACAACGGTTTTGTACATAAACCACAGTTTTGCATGCTTCCACCCACAAATGCATTGGTAGGCCTGATCATGCAACATCGCTCGTGCAGCACCAACGATCATTCTATTCTTCCTCTCCGTGACCCCATTTTGCTGTGGGTTATGAGGCGCTATGAGTTCCCTTCGAATTCCTTCTTTTCAGTAGAAGTTTTTGAATTCGTTAGAGATGTATTCTCCACGATTATCACTCCTAAGAGCCTTCACTTACTTTCCCGACTCTTTCTCCACCAATGCCTTAAACTCACAGAACTTTGAGAATGTTTGATCCTTCTTCTGCATGAAGAATATCCAACATTTACGAGAAAATTCATCAACAAAAATAACATAATAATTATGTTTAGTTGTTGAAGCAACCAAGCATGGTCCACACATGTCTGTGTGAACTCTCTCCAGGATCACCGAAGCACAGTTCTCCTTTTCATGAAAGGTGGGCTTTACATATTTTCCCATAGCACATCCCTTGCACTGATCTGACTGCGCAAGTGTACCCCCGGGAAGTCTAGTAGAAATCTGCTGCAAAATTTTCAGGGCACCATGGTGAAGATGGCCTAATCACCTATTCCATAACTCGCCCTCATCCCGACTCACCACTTCTTCTGCTTTTCCCACAATTTCAGCGCATCCATCTACCTCTAGCTTGTAGATATTCTTAACTCGAATCCATATCCTCTTGGCTTGACCCATTTTTTATGTCGCGGGAAACATTTTCCATCGCTGAAAACAACGTCATAGCCTCTGTCCTCCAACATTGCGACTGAGACCAAGTTTTTCTTCACACTTGGAACATGCATAACATCTTTCAATTGAAATGGTTTACCTAACTCCCTCTGAAAGGTAATGGTACCAATGCCAGTTGCACTATATCATACATCGTCACCCATCTCGATATGCATCTGGAGATCTTTCTCCTCCAAGTCACTGAAAATCTCCTTATCTCCCATCATGTGGAAGGAAGTGCCACTATCCAGATACCAGACCGATCTCAATGCACTTGAAACCATGCATGCGATTAAAGAAAAATCAAGTTTAAATTGCGAGGCAAGGGCCTTACAAATGGCAGCTCCAACAACCTTCTTTTTCTTCTTCTTCTACAAATAGTTAGTAGCAAGATGCCCATGTTCATGATAGTGAAAACACTTCACCTTGGATAAATCCAGATTCTTGCCTTTAGACTCGGATTTTGAATGGAATTTATTCCCCTTCCCCTTCCTTTCCTTAGCATCTAAAGAAAAATCCTCTTCATCATCATGCTTTAATGAAGATTCATCTCTGGTGTTCTCCCTGAACTCCTCCTGCACTAGATCCAACCATAGTCGTTCCCAATCCGACAGTTTTTCCCGTCCATTGACAGCGTCTTCATAACTGTGCCAACTCTTAGGAAGTACCAAGAAAGCCAAACTCACCAAATCATCATTGGCAACCATTATTCCCACACTCCCTCATTCATCCCTACATTGGACAAACTTCGTGAGATACTTTGGAATGTTGTCACTCTTTTCCATCTTGAACTTCCTGAGTTTATCTTTCAACACTAATTTCCTATGGTCATTGTTGCTTTGGAAAAGATCTGTCAAAGCCTTCCACATAGCATATGGTGTGGCTTTCCCATGAAGGTTTTAGAGAATGTGGTCTCGTACACCTTCCAACAAAATCATCCTTGCCTTTGCCACTTTCTTTTTCCATGCATCAAGTAATGCAACATTTGTCGAAGTGGGCTTAGGAACATCTTTTCAATGAATTCCTTCAGGCAATTATCTTTGAGCACCACCTCCATCCTGTCCTTTCAAGAAATGTAGTTCGAGCTGCCCTCGACTGCATACTCTAGGCGCAATCCATTGAAATCCATTTCGATGTTTACTCAATTGTAGCACTGAGAAAATATTTCTTCATTTTCGAATTGTTTTCACCAACAAAACTTAGCTCCTGCTTCAAAATTGAAATCTTCTATGCTCCGATACCATGTATAAATTTTAATACAATTATGTATTTCTTAGATTCTCCTGATCTAGCAATTATATGCCACTGTTAAATACATAATCTTTTCTACAAAATTCTTTTGCAAAATTTAAAACACGATCGCCAATTTGCAATATCAAGAAGAAAGATCAATCACACATAACACAGATGTTTTACTGGGAAAGCATAAATCTAAAACCCCCACTATCTATATTATGTATATATCATGCATCATGAAAAAATCTCATACACAACTCTAATCCAAGAGCTCTTAGTACAATATACAATCATCTCACACTATCTTGCAGAAATTGGCAAATGCCTTAGCCAATTTTCTGTCTCACAATAGCCTACCTCCATTGTGCAATCCAAGATGATTACAAAGGCCAATTCAATGCAATCATGCCCTCCTTGACTGAGCAATCCTCATGAGCATATCCAATGTGTGTTTTTCTTGCTTGAGTGCAACCCAATATAGTACAATTGATAGCCAACTGTCCCTTTCACCTACATCTCAACTGGGTCTCCAGTAGCTCTGACATGCATGTAGTTAACAATAGTAAATATTCAGTTGCATGTGATATCACTACAAGTGAATTAATTTAATATTTAATTCACTGATCTCTCACTAGTGTCTCTTCAGTTACAACTAGCACAACTAATTTTAACTCACTTAACTGAGTTAAACTACTTCACAACTCACATAACTACACATCCAACTCTGTTACAACTTCGAATCACTCAATTAAAACTAAATCCACTTGCATGTCCCACCAACCAACCTTTGAACTAGAAATTCCTTTAGCTAACTGGTTTTCCACTTCAGTTAACTGATTCCAAGTGCTCCATGAGAATATATTAATATTTATTGTCCAACTATTATTAAGGGATAATAATAGTTGACATGCATCTATAAATAGACATGAGATCTATAAATAGAACTCACACATACATCTATAAATATAACATCATCTATAAATATAATTTTCTCACCATCTATAAATAGACATCATCTATAAATAGAATTTTCTCATGCATTTTAAAAATGGACTTCCACCTAAAATTAGCCTGAGGCTCCTTCCTAGTGTAGATGGCATAATTTTCACTAAGATCTTCTTGTTGAATCTCAACACAAATCTAATATGGAAAAGCAAAATTCTTATTTCTTCATCTAGAGTAACATTTAGACAACTTGAAGAACTAGAATTTGCAATTTTCTTACCTTTCAAACCCATCGATTAAATATTTGTTTCATCTCTGGAATCAAAACCTAAATCATGTTGTATTGTTGTAGTTGTCTTCTCCTTCTCCTTGTTTTTCAACTTCTTGGGTCTCATTTTTTGATGAAGTTTTGAGCAATGATATTCATCATGTACATCTTTGGAACAATGTTTTCATGTTAGTTTATATTTCTCCAACTTTATGGATGCATTCTTCTTACCCTTACCCTTGAACTTACCCTTTCCCTTTTCTCCGGACTCAAATGTGTTCTCACTTGTCTCATCTGAAACATGTTTCCCTGTTGCCTCTAGATGTGTGGCATGTACACACACTTCATCTAAAATTGTAGGGTTAAACATAAGAATAGTATGTTTTAGGTAACTATGCAAACCTCCAATGTATTTCAACAAAGTTACTTGAGATGTCAAATCTAAACCCAATATTAGTGCTCTTCTCTTAAACTCTTGAGTATAACTTTGCACACTTGTCCCTTTCCTTGGCTAAAGTTTTGTCAGTCCATTATAAATTTCTGCATGTATGAAAATGGATAAAATTTTCTTCTCAAGGCAGCAACAAAATCATTCCAAGAGGTTAATACCTTACCATGATTCTTCATGTCCTCTTGAGTTTTGGCTTCCCACTAAATAAGTGCTGCACTTTCCAATCTCAATGAAGAAAGTTGAATCTTGGTGTCATCATCCTTGATTCTTTGTATCTTGGAATACATTTCAAGACGACAAACCAAATTATCTAATCTTTCATCATTTACCTCTCCATCATACATAGGCAAATCAAACTTTATGTCGAGTTTCAGAAATGGAGTTTTACCATGACCTTTTGGAGAATGTGGAGGTGTATGTGAAGGGCTTGTTATGGAAGAAGGTGATGGTGAAGATGGTGGTGAGGATGTGTAATATCCCAAATTACGAAAATGCTACAACAATGAGAATATATTAAGATATTCTAAAGTTGGAGACCCAGCAATATGCAAACACAATAATGGAGTTGCAGTGACACTCAACTCATAGAAATGTGAGAAAGATCCATAGCCATATTATTAAATAATAACAGCAACAAATGAATGCAAGATATTGAGGAAAAGGTTACTCAAGATAGGCAATGCTCAGCCTCAAGAGACAAGTACATAAATCATGATAAAACACTGCTACACATGTGTGCTTAAGCTATGACTGCGCATTTTTATAAGAGCAACTGCATGCTACATATTTCAAATACATGGATATACAAAATATATGGCCCATACAACATTGGGAGTGAAGATCTTAGCTCCCAAAGGCTACCTCATGTCAATCTTGGAAGGATTGGCTATAAAATACAAAATCTGCAAAATGCCAGAGTTGCTGGGTAGCATCTGTAACTCAGAAATAGAACTGGATGGAGATGGTTGTAGATGATGCCCAAACTGAATATGCCTCCTCCAATGGATCTTTCAAGTGAAAGGTTGATCCCCTCACCAAATATCTCACCCTCAAACAATCTGCAAGAGCCCCATTGCAAATGCTTCACCAAAAACAACGCAGTCACTGGATGAAACTACGTTGTAGGGGCATGAGAATCGGTTGGCCCTGTTAGTGTCGGTATCTTCATCCCTCCGTCAGAGATCAAATTTCCCTTGTTGCATTATTCAGTCCAGTCAGTTGCATTCCATTAGGAGCATGGATCATATGACGGTAGTGGCTTGTCACTCATGTCCCTCATGCCCTTTACCTGCTAGCCTATTTCTGTTCATTAAAATCATTTACAGTCATTTTTGGTCTCATAGTTGGCAAAGAGTCATTTTAGGGTTTTTAGTCTCATTGGGTCTAGGGTTCGTTAATCCAGTTTTCAGAATGCCTAATAATGGTCAACAGGCATATGAGGAAGTTCAAAATAAGGTTTCAGTGCTAAAATTTCATCATCATAATAATTAATGATCATTTTTCTTCAAAACTATGTTTTGAAGAAAAATAGTCTATTTCATCTTTATGTAATAAATGCAATGTGATTTTCAAGTTTTTCAATTGTAATAACACTCCACTGGCAACCTTGGTCGCCTTTTCCAAAGCTCCATGCCATCCATTCCCTGCAAGACAGATAGAAAGCTCATCATTCAGTCCAAAAGCAAAAATGAAGCAAAACAGAGTTTTAAAGTGAAATGTCAAATTTGCAACATTACAAAGTGGGTTTCACAAAATGAAAAATCTTGCAGAAAGTGGAGTAAGCCAAGGAGAAATCATGGAGGGTGAAGCAAAAAATTTGAGGGAGATTTTGTGCAAAGATCAGTTGCGTGACGCGTTGGGTGACTATCGCGACGCATCGGGCAAGCGCGACGCATTGGGTCGACTCCCTGTGTGTGAATTTGTTCCAGCGCGACGCATTGAAAGAGCGCAGCGCACTAGGTTGGTTGCGTGACACACTGGGCTGAAAAGCAAATTTCTTGCCATTTCTTCCAAATCCTCAAATCGACTTGGTCTCCCTTGTTCAAGTAAGTCAAAGCCACCCCTTAATTGCCAATGAACAAGTGTTTGGTGTTGATTATGAGAATTTGAATACAAAAACTCAAACCCTATTTTCTTGTTGAAAGAGTGCCCCTTGAGGGTTTTAAAATTGGTTTGGTGTCAATCATTCCCTTTTCCCCAATCCCTCCTCACTGTCTATCTTCTCACAACAGATCCCTTTCCCTATTCCCTTGTATCCCTAAGTCACTCATTCCTATTCCATTCCCATTATCCCCATCCCACTTGTAAATTTCCCCAAACCCCAAGTTTATCCCAAAAAATTAAGTGGTCGTCTCTAAACTTATCGAATCACAGATTTCAAATGGCAAGTTTCACTTGATAAAATTCCATTATTCCCACTACCCTATTCCTCCATATTCCCTCCCATATTACCACATATTTGGCAATCAAATAAAAAACACCAAAATTCTCATTTTCATCCAAGACAACATAGACCTTGCATAGACTTTGGAAATCATGGAGATAGATACCGATACATCTTATGACCGAGTAGGTGATTCCACCACTAAATTACATGCACCTAGAAGGCCTCATAAGAGTGGCAGACATGTGAGGGAGGAACCCACTTCATTGGCTGAATTGCAGGCCTGTCCACTTACCATGGCATGTTTTCAATAGCAATATTGTTATCAATTTTGTGAAATGGTTGCTAGGGTCCATCATCATCAGGAGCTGGCCCGATTGTTTGTGTTGCATTTACATGATGGTCAAGTCACCCTTGCCGGTGTGGCATTCACTTTAACACCTGAAACTATCTCTCAAGCAACCGGAATACCAAATGTTGGAGAAAAATGGAACAAAAGACAACAAGTTGACAAAGTGCACTATGAGCCATATATCAGGCCTAGTTTTGTGAAACAACTCAGCAGAGTGTTTCCTTTCTAGTTCTTAAAGGATTCCTATGCTCCTCTGATGAAACTTGTTATCAGATATTTCAGTTGTGAGGGCCATTTTTCACGTCTCTATGCCTATCATATCAAGTTATTGATGCATTTTACCAGGGTGAGGATGATGAACCTCCCTTATTTCATGTGTCAGAATATTGAGAGGATGACCACTCTCGTGCAAAGGAAAGCTCCTGAGCAGCAGTACAACAATATCTATCACTTTGCGCTCATCAAGATTGTGGTTATGAATCATCTTGGCCTGCAGGGTATTTCATGGGAGGATTTCATTTCTAATGATTTATTCACAGCTCCTCAGGTTCCTTCGGAGGTTGTACATGAGGCAGGTGAACCTTCATATCAGCATGAGGGTCAGGAGACAGAGAATACTAGTATGCCGATATATGTCACTTATCAGAGAGGCACTAGAGAGTTATTTGCAGTAGCCAGGCGAGTATTATCTCCACCCGGGGTGGAAGGGGTCTTGCTTCTATCATCAGCAGCACAGGTACAGGTACAGGACAGGGGTAAGAGGCCCATGCAGGATGAGGGGTCTTCAGGAGGCCAAGATACAGATTTCATACTCATTGATGAGGATTTGAGCTCACCAAGCTCAAAGTTGAGAGAGACTATTCAGGAGCAGAAGGCGGAGATAGACACTTTGTCCGTCAAGTTTCAAAAATCCCAGTGGATTATCAACTACCTTGAGTAGCGAAAAAAACAATTGGAAGATCATCAAACTATCATGGAGTTGCAAAATATCTGTGAGAACCGGCAAGCTGCCCAAAGAAGCCAAACCGAGATGACATCCATTAAGCGAGAGATTGAGGCTGATCAAGAGAATTGGCTTGAGAGGGTCAATATTCATTTGGAGAAGTTGTTGGGGAAGGCCAATAAGGAAACTAGCATGTTGAGGCACATTAAGAATCATTATTGGGCAAGAAATCACGTTTGCAAGGCACGAATCAAGATCATGAAGGCAAAGTTAAAGAGGGCATTAAAGCGTCGCAAAAGGCATGATAGACTCCAAATTTTGGCCGAATCTTTCTTGGCCCAGCATAGTGCATGATGGTGGACATTCAGCCCAAATTTCAAGAAATTTGGGACACATTTTGTCAATTTTGATTTTTTTTGGCCTTAACACAGATTTTCCTGCCCGACGCGTCGCGCCACTTTGCGCGCGCTTATGATTGGTAGCTCTTCTTGGGTAAAACTTTTCATTTTTGGATTTTTCATGAAAATTTATGCATGCCTACCCATTACCCAGATATTTTGACAAGTTTTGGGTTGTCGGAAGGGTCATAAACACCCTAAAATTGGCCTTTCTGCCCCTTTTTGGACACACAGGAAGTAGTGTTGGGAAAACTCATTTTTGGAGGGGAAAATGGCAACCAAATTAAGAAATTCCGCTTGGGTTGGAAAGTAGATAGGCATAGATTTCCAACGAGCTATCCTATTCTCAATTTGGACACCAGGAAGGCACTCACAATCAGCTCCAAAGTGGCGCGACACATAGAGATTTCAGGCGCGACGCATTGGGGATTTTGGCTCAGTTTTGACTCAGTAACTCTATTTTTCACCTAGTTTTGGCCAGTTTGACTTTTTTATCGCCAAATGTAAAAATATTGATGTAATTTTATGTAATTTCATAGCTATTGAAGTAATTTTGACAAAATTTTACTCATAGAAGTAGCTTCATTCACCAAAAGGTGAATTGTAACTGAATGAATCAGTTTCCTATCTTATAGAGGCAAGCTGTTCCACTGCCTATTTTCCAGTTCTTAGTTTAGATCTTGTTGAAATAGCTCCTAAAATAGTGAGCTTGACCCCTAGAGGCATGGGGATGAGTTATGCTTGTCTGTATCTTGTAGTTTCTCAGTCATTTTCAGGGTTGGACACTTGGGATTTATTTGAGCTTCATTGTACATTTCATCTCTGCATTTTGGCAAACGAATAGACCATGGTTTGCAACACTCCTTGGGATCCATGTGGCTCTTTGTTTTTATGATGTGTTTCTCTCTGTGATTGTAAGTTTACTGATGTTTCATGTGTATCATATTCCTTCTTATTTATTCTTAAGTTAAACAAACAAGTAATAAAGGTGGAATTCATTAGATTTGTAGTGCTCTACCTTGAGATTTGTTTAATTTTCTATGTTTTCAACTGTCTGAAGAGGATTCTTGAAAGCCTCTTGCCCTCTTCAACTCCTCACCAGTCTGAACTATCCATTTCATTCATTTCGAAGCATCAAAACAGTTGCCTACCTTGCCCCATTAAGCTCTCTACAAAACTGATCATTCCCCAGACCCAAAATCTGCCCTTCCCTTTGATCCAACAAACACCCTCAAAATCAAATCAAACTCTTTTACATATATACCTAGCCTAAAATAAACCTTTATTTCAAGTCATCTCAAGCCTATTGACCATTTTTTGCAAGATTGACAAGGAGAGAGCCCTCTCCCGATCTGGTAGGGCTAGCTACCAGATTAAGTGTGGTTTGATGTTACCCTAGACTCTGCCTTCCTTCAACCTGAGGTAGATTTAGGCAATAACATAGTGGCGACCATACTAGGAAACAAAATGGTTTTCTTGTTAGTGTTATTCATTTTATAAGCTACAGATGGAGCCTGAAGTTATGCCAGGTAGCCTTTGAAATGCTCTTGATTTGCATTAGCGAAAGTATATAAACGCTGCTTCAGTCAATCTCCAGTCTAGTTTGTAAAAGTAACATCTGACTTGTAAATTGCCCCAGTATATCAGATCATTCTAGACTTTTGGATGATGAGTTTAGAATTTGATAGGCTGAACAAGTTGGTTTTTTCCATTTGATTTTTTAGAATAATCCAACACACTGGCTTCCAGACGATATACCAGAGCAAATCCGGATCCCGATCCACCTCCTGTGTATGAAAATCCCAATCTTATTTCGAGAATCCTTCATCGAGAAAGTCCTGTGATTCCTGTGTTCAAATCTCATTCATGTCCCGCTGTTTTTTAGTATCTTGAAGATATTGAGTTTGATGAACAATTTGAGTTGTCGTTGTTTGAGACTAAGTCTGAAAGTGCTATTGATTCTACTGTCCTAAATCCAGAGTTTGTCAAAGATCTTGAAATTGAAAAGGCTAATAGATCCATTGACAGTTATATTTTGAATATTCAAAATTCCATTGTGGCAACAAACATTCCTGAATTCATAGAGTCTGCATCCGCAACTCTTGGGTCATCAGCAATTACATCTGGTTCAAAAATTCCTACCGAGCTTCCTTTCATTCCTACCATTCCCGTGTAACTATCTATATCTGATCAACAATCTGTAGTAATATCACCTCCATCCACACCACATACACCTCATACATCAACTGCTCCGACTCCTCCTATATCCCCAAGATCGGTTGTAAATCCACCCAGAGCAATGGCTGCCCGATTTTCACCCCTCGTGTTGCCTCAAAACTTAAATGACATGCCCGTTTATTATCAAAGAAAAATTCCATTGTTTGATGGCACTCCTCAAAGTGTTACTTCCCAACAACATGTGGATAGGATGGCAGATTTCTTTGACCTTCATGAGATTGATGCGGAAAATGTGACAATGAGATTGTTTGTACAAACCTTTGGAGGTGAAGTAAGAAAGTGGTTCAGAGCTTTGCCGGCTAGAAGTATTGCTACACTGCCTAATCTTCAGAGACAATTCTTGGATCGATGGGAGGTGAAGAAATACCCTCTTTAAATCCTTTCCGAATATGACAATATCAAGCGGAATGTTGGTGAGTCTGTCCAAGATTATTGTATTAGATTCAATACTGTTTACAATGCAATTCCTGTTGATATAAAGCCACCTAGGGGGTTGGCTTTAATTAATTTTCCAGATGGTTTCGATCCTAACATGGCTTATCAATTGAGAGAAAGAGATCCGGGCACTTTAGAAGATATGCAGAAAATTGTAGTCAGCGTTGAAGCTAATCTGAATGCCAGGAGAGCTAGAATGAAAGCTGAAAAGAAAGTAGCAATAAAGGAACAGGCTTCCACGTCAGATCAAGTGCTTCGTAAGATGGAAAATATGTTTGAGAGATTAACACTTGATAAGCCTGAAACGCAGATCAGAAATCCTAACTTTCGTGGCCAACAGCAACCGCAATTCAGAATCAAGCAAAGAGAGTAGCGAGCACAAGAACCAGCAGTACAACAGTAGGTGAATACACCCTTACAGCATAATTTTGTTGGTCCGGAATCAGATGATGAAGAGAATGTAACTGGAGGAGAGAATCATTTCTTTACACCTGATGATATGCCAATTTTTATCACTGAAGATGAGGAGTATTCCGAAAGCTCAGCTGTACAAAAAGATGAGGATTTCATCTTGGCAAATGAGACAGCTCTTGAAGAAGATTCTGATGAGTGTTAGAGGGGATACATGAATGCCTTGACTGCCCAGCAGTGACAATATTCACTCAGAAACATAGATGTGCCCATTAATCCAATTCAAAAGAGAAAGGAAGTTTCAGCACCAAAGAATGATTCACTTGTTGTGCAAAAAAAGGGAAAAGAGACAGCTGATCCCACTACTAGCAAATCACCATCAGCAAATGAAAGATCCAATCAGCCAAACATATCAAAGGATAAAACTGAAAAGAAGGATGTTCCAGCTAAAGAGGTAGAGAAAACTTAAGTTTTTAACTTAGAAAATGAAATTGCTAAGTTAAAAGTATCCATTCCTTTGACTGAATTGATGAAGAACAGTAGCTATAAGGGTCAGGTGTCAAAGATTTTGAATTTAGATCCATTGTCTGATATGGTAAATGTGGAAGATGATCAACCTGAGTTGATTTTTGTTCCAACATTGGATGGTGAGTCTCCAAATAGTGATGTGCCTCCTTTTTATATCAGCCTTAGATTGCACGAATATGTATTACACAATGCTATGTTTGATTCCGGAGCCTTTCATAATCTCATGCCTAGGGCAATCATGGAGAAATTGGGATTGGATATCACTAGAAAGTATCATGATCTTTATTCTTTCGATTCTAGTAGAGTAAGATGCATTGGGCTTATCAAATATTTGGTGGTCAGTTTGGATCAGATTCCGACTAAAAATGTTTTGATGGATGTGGTTGTGGCAGATATTCCTCCTAGATTTGGCATGCTTCTTTCCAGATCTTGGGGAGCGAAACTTAAAGGGACATTGTAGCTTGATTTCTCCTATGCTACTATTCCCGTGTTTGGTCAGATGAGGAAATTATATCGGGAGCAAAAGATGAAGTATATGATCACCAGCAAGGAGAAATCGGTAAATCATCCAATCAATTATGTACATACTGATTTAGAATCATTTGTTTTATACTCAGATAGTTTCAATTATGTAAATAGCCAATTATTTGATGTATAAGACATTCCGGAAATCATTGAGAATTTCAGAGAGGTCTTAAAGAAAGAGAGACAAAAACTTGAAAGTACCGCTGAGCAATCAACCTTCTGACAACAGCAAAATGTTGATGGACAGGAAGTAGAAATAACAGAGAAAATAGAATTTCAGCATTTGGAAGAGGATGAAGATGGTTTGTGGACCATGGATTTTGATGGTGCGGTAGGAAATGACAGTGCTGGAATTGGCATTTGGGTACACAGCCCTTTTTCCTCCCCAAACAAAGTGTCGAGTAATGTAAGGGTTTGTTCTTATAAATTGGCTTTTGATTGTTCAAATAATGAGGCTGAATATGAAGCTTTAATTGCTGGTCTTAAAATTCTTAGAAAGTTGAATGCTAAGAGGATTGCAGTGTATGGCGACTCTGAGTTAGTTATCAAGCAAGTGAAAGGTGAATACCAAGCTAAGCATCCTCAAATGCGGGCTTACCGAAATGCAGTACTAGATATCTTAAGATTGTTTTCAGATTATACTTTGACTTGTGTCCCTCATATTCAAAATGGTATTGCAGATGCACTTGCAAAAGGAGCAAGTAATTTGAAAATTCCAATGAACTCAAGTAACAAATTTTAAATTCATGTGAAGCATCGTCTGACTGTCCCTGACAATCAAAGGTATTGGCAAGTGTTTCAAGATGATGAAGAAATTGATGAATTTATGCAAAATGAAGGTAAATTCAAAGATACTTCTATTGATGTGGAGCATGATGATGGCGAGGCTGATGTGCAAGTAAATCAGATGGAAGTTTTGCAGCTGAAGGATAATGTCATTCCTAAAGGTCTAATACCTTTAGAGGAGATTTTCGACCAAGATGATGTAGCTCGAAAACCAACCTTGCGGCCAACAGAAAAAGGAGTTGAGGATGTGAACATTGGATCAGCAGAAAATCCGAAAATGGTGAAATTGTCCAAAGCATTGCCACCACAGGTAAAAGCAAAGTATATCAGTTTATTATCTTCCTTTGTTGATGTATTTTATTGGGACTATTCAGATTTGAAGACATACAACACAAACATAATTCAGCATACCATTCTGATCAAGCCAAATCAAAAGCCCTTTCGGCAAAAGTTGAGAAGAATAAATCCAAATTTTTTGCCCTCAATAGAGAAGGAAGTGAATCAATTGTACAAGGTTGGTATCAACATTCCCATAATATTTTCAGATTGGATTTCTAATTTGGTGCCCGTGCGCAAGAAAACAGGTGAGATTTGCTTATGCATTGATTTTAGGAATCTGAATAAGGTTTCTTTGAAAGATAATTATCCATTGCCCAAAATGGATCACATACTTCAGCGAGTAGTTGGGGCATCTCGTATGTCGCTACTCGATGGTTATTCTGGTTATAATCAAATTCTGGTTCATGAGGATGATAGAGACAAAACAGCGTTCACCACTCCGTGGGGAACTTTCCATTATGCTAAAATGCCTTTCGGTTTGAAGAATGATGGTGCAACCTTTCAACGAGCGATGGATATGGAATTTGCAAATGAGAAGGATGTTTTTCTAGTTGTGTATCTTGATGATTTGACAGTCTTTTCTAATTCAGATGAAGAGCACCTTTACCATTTGAAGATTGTTTTTCAGCGGTGTAGAAAATATGGTGTGTCTCTCAATCCGAAGAAGAGTTTGTTTTCCATGGATGAAGGCAAGCTTCTTGGTCATATTATATCAAAGGATGGCATCCGCATTGATCCAGCTCGAGTAGAAGCTATTCAACAAATTGATCTTCCCCGAAACAAAAAGGAGATCCAATCATTCAATGGTAAGATGAATTTCTTACGTCGCTTTGTGCCCAATCTTGCAGAACATTTAAGGGAAATCACAAACATGCTCAAGAAAGATAGTGTAGTGAAGTGGACTGAGGAGGATGTAAAGTATTTCAATTTAGTGAAATTGTCTCTTTCTTCAGCTCCAATTTTGATCAGCCCGGACTATACTCAGGATTTTATTTTGTTTTCATTTGCCTCGGATCATACTATGGCAGCGATATTGATGCATAAAAGAGATCAACATGAAAAACCAATTGCTTTTTTTAGCCAAACCATAAGAGATGCAGCCTTAAAGTATAACATTATTGAAAAGAAAGCTCTTGCCTTAGTGAAAGCGTTGAAAGAGTTTCGAGTATATATTCTACATTCTCATATTCTTGCTTATGTTCCTAATGTTGCTGTTAAAGATTTCTTAGTGCAAACAGATCCAGAAGGGAGACAAGGCAAATGGATTGTTGCCTTGTTGGAGTATGATGTGGAGATAAAGCCTACAAAGCTTATTAAAGGATAAGGGTTGGCTAAGCTAATTGCTGAGTCAAATTTGCATGCCTTGGACATTAATCTCATTACTGCTATGTCCGAGGAAAATGAAGAAATTTCGTTAATTCAGGTATCAGAAATATTTGTTCTTTCTCCTTGGTATTCAAACATTGTATATGTGCTCCAAAATTTGTCACCACCACCAGGAATGGCTAAGAACAAAAGTAGGACTCTGAAATTGAAGGCTGCCAAGTTTTGTATCATGAATAATGCACTCTATTGGAAAGATCCCAGTGGTGTTTTGCTAAATTGTTTGGTTGAAGAAGAAGCAAAGCAGGTTATGGAAGATTTTCATAAGGGAGATTGCGGAGGTCACCTTTTCTAGAAAAAAATGGCCAAAAAATTTTTGAGAGCAGGATATTATTGGCCGACTCTCTTTGCTGATGTGTACAAAACTGTTAAAAGTTGCCATGAATGTCAGATTTTTGAAGGGAGGGAAAAAATTGCAGCCTTTGCCGCTCAAGCCCATTGAAGTAAGTGCTCCTTTCCAGCATTGGGGTTTGGATTTCATTGGGGAAATCCATCCTTCCTCTTTAGTGCAGCATAAGTGGATCCTTACAGCGACGGATTATTTCACTAAATGGATTTAGGCGATTCCCACCAGGCAGGCCACAGATTCGGTAATAATCTCATTTCTTGAGAACAATATTTTTTCTCGTTTTGGTTGTCCAAATAAGGTGATTACTGATAATGCAGCAGCCTTCAAATCTAAGAGAATGATTGATTTTTTTAATAAGTATCAAATCACTTTGGGGCACTCAACCGCTTATCATCCACAAGGCAACGGATTGGCCGAATCCTCAAATAAATCTTTGGTCAACATTATCAAAAAGCTGCTGTAAATAAACAAGAAAGGTTGGCATAAGAAATTGGTTAATGCACTTTGGGCAGACAGAGTAAGTCAAAAGAAATCTATAGGCATGTCCCCTTTTGAGCTCGTGTATGGTGTAGACACGGTATTCCCTACCTCTCTCGCATTTCCAATGGTTAAATTTTTGCAGGAAGCTGGCAGTGAAGATGATCATATGCAATGAAGAATAAATCAAATGATCCATTTACAGTAGACTAGAGAGGAGGTTTTTCAAAAAACTTTCAAGCTGCAAGAGAGAATCAAGAAGATATATGATCAAAAGGCAAAGGTGGACAAGTTTTAATTAGAAGAAGTGGTGCTGAAATGGGATGCAAGAAACGAAGATAAAGGTAAGCATGGAAAGTTCGAGAATATTTGGAAAGGTCCCTTCAGAATTGCTGCATATTGAGGCCAAAATGATTTCCTTTTGAAAGAAATGAATGGAGAAGATTGTCCAGGAGGGCTGGTCAATGGTCAGCTGCTCAAGCGGTATCATTTTTGAAATGTTTTATGCTGTCATACATTATCACTGTACATACCGGTTATTTTAAGTTTCACTGCAAGTGTGTGTTGTCATCATTCTTTCAGTTTGGGGCCCGAGGTGAAGGCTATAAAACTGAAGGTTGATTTCAGCTTTGGTTTGGTTTATTGAGTTAGGTATTTCAGTCATTTTGGTTTCAAAATTGAGTTGGTTTGAGTCAGTTTTCAGTTCTCACAATGAGTCAAGAGTCTTGATTTGGTTCGTTGAAGTTATTGACTCCATAGCCCAATGGACGAAGGCACTGCCTACTTTCCCAGAGATCTGTAGTTCTTGGCACCTCCAAGGAGCTACCATCCCCATTGGAGCCAATGTTAGTGTTGGTATCTTCATCCCTTGGTCAGAGATCAAATTTCTCTTGTTGCATTTAATTTTAGGTGTCTCACTTAGTCCAGTCAGTTGCGTTCCATTAGGAGCATGGATCATCTGACGGTAGTGGCTTGTCACTCATGTCCCTCATGCCCTTTACCTGTGGCCTATTTCTGTTCATTAAAATCATTTACAGTCATTTTTGGTCTCATAGTTGGCAAAGAGTCATTTTAGGGTTTTTAGTCTCATTAGGTCTAGGGTTCGTTAATTTGGTTTTCATAATGCCTAATAATGGTCAGTAGGCACATGAGGAAGTTCAAAATAAGGTTTCAGTGCTAAAATTTCATCATCATAATGCTTAATGATCATTTTTCTTCAAAACTCTGTTTTTGAAGAAAAATAGTCTATTTCATCTTTATGTAATAAATGCAATGTGATTTTCAAGTTTTTCAGTTGTAATAACACTCCACTGGAAAGCCTGGTCGCCTTTGCCAAAGCTCCATGCCATCCATTCCCTGCAAGACATACATAAATCTCATCATTCAGTCCAAAAGCAAAAATTAAGCAAAACAGAGTTTTAAAGTGAAATTTCAAATTTGCAACATTACAAAGTGGGTTTCACAAAATGAAAAATCAAAATCTTTGGTATATATAAGATATTTTCAAGTTCAAAACTTCATTTGTGTGCCAAGAAGACTGGAGTAAGCCAAGGAGAAATCGTGGAGGGCGAAGCAAACAATTTGAGGGAGATTTTGTGCAAAGATCAGTTGCGCGACATGTTGGGTGACTGTCGCGACGCATTGGGTCGGCTCCCTGTGTGTGAATTTTTTCCAGCGCGACGCATTGAAAGAGTGGGTGCACTAGGTTGGTTGTGCGACGCACTGAGCTGAAAAGAAAATTTCTTTCCATTTCTTCCAAATCCTCAAATCGACTTAGTCTCCCTTGTTCAAGTAAGTCAAAGCCACCTCTTAATTGCCAATGAACAAGTGTTTGGTGTTGATTATGAGAATTTGAATACAAAAACTCAAACCCTATTGTATTGTTGAAAGAGTGCTCCTTGAGGGTTTTAAAATTGGTTTGGTTTCAATCATTCCCTTTTCCCCCATCCCTCCTCACTGTCTATCTTCTCACAACAGACCCCTTTCCCTATTCCCTTGTATCCCTAAGTCACTCATTCCTATTCCATTCCCATTATCCCCATCCCACTTGTAAATTTCCCCAAACCCCAAGTTTATCCCAAAAAATTAAGTGGTTGTCCCTAAACTTATCAAATCACAGATTTTAAATGGCAAGCTTCACTTGATAAAAGTCCATTATTCCCACTACCCTATTCCTCCATATTCCCTCCCATATTACCACATATTTGGAAATCAAATAAAAAACACCAATATTCTCATTTTCATCCAAGACAACATAGACCTTGCATAGACCTTGGACATCATGGAGACATATACCGATACATCTTATGACCGAGACAGTGATTCCACCACTAAATTACATGCACCTAGAAGGCCTCATAAGAGTGGCAGACATGTGAGGGAGGAGCCCACTTCATTGGCTGAATTGCAGGCCTGTCCACTTGCCATGGCATGTTTTCAACAGTAGTCTTGTTATCAATTTTGTGAAATGGTTTCTAGGGTCCATCATCATCAGGAGCTGGCCCAATTGTTTGTGTTGCATTTACATGATGGTCAAGTCACCCTTGCCGGTGTGACATTCTCTTTAACACCTAAAACTATCTCTCAAGCAACTAGAATACCAAATGTTGGAGAACAATGGAACAAAAGACAACAGGTTGACATAGTGCACTATGAGCCATATATCATGCCTAGCTTTGTGAAACAACTTAGCAGAGTGTTTCGTTTCCAGTTCTTAAAGGATTCCTATGCTCCTCTGATGAAACTTGTTATCAGATATTTCAGTTGTGAGGGCCGGTTTTCACGTCTCTATGCCTATCATATCAGGTTATTGATGCATTTTACCAGGGTGAGGATGATGAACCTCCCTTATTTCATGTGCTGAAATATTGAGAGGATGACCACTCTCCTGCAAAGGAAAACTCTTGAGCAGCAGTACAACAGTATCTATCACTTTGCGCTCATCAAGATTATGGTTATGCATCAGCTCGACTTGCAGGGTATTTCATGGGAGGATTTCATTTCTAATGATTTCTTCACAGCTCCTCAGGTTCCTTTGGAGGTTTTTCATGAGGCATGTGAACCTTCATATCAGCATGAGGGTGAGGAGATAGAGACTACTAGTGTGCCGATATATGTCACTTATCAGAGAGGCACTAGAGAGTTATTTGCAGCAGCCAGGCGAGTATTATCTCCACCCGGAGTGGAAGGGGTCTTGCTTCCATCATCAGCAACACAGGTACAGGTACAGGACAAGGGTAAGAGGCCCATGTAGGATGAGGGGCCTTCAAGATGCCAAGATACAGATTTCATACTCATTGATGAGGATTTGAGCTCACCAAGCTCAAAGTTGAGAGAGACTATTCAGGAGCAAAAGGCGGAGATAGAAACTTTGTCCGTCAAGTTGAAAAAAGCCCAATGGATTATCAACTACCTTGAGTAGCTAAAAAAATAGTTGGAAGATCAGCAAACTATCATGGAGTTGCAAAATATTCGTGAGAACCGGCAAGCTTCCCAAAGAAGCCAAACCGAGATGACATCCATTAAGTGAGAGATTGAGGCTAATCGAGAGAATTGGCTTGAGAGGGTAAATATTCATTTGGATAAGCTATTGGAGAAGACCAATAAGGAAAAGAGAATGTTGAGGCACATGAAGAATCAATATTGGGCGAGAAATCACGTTTGTAAGGCACGAATCAAGATCCTGAAGGCAAAGTTAAAGAGGGCATTAAAGCGTCGTAAAAGGCATGATAGACTCTAAATTTTGGCCGAAGCTTCCTTGGCCCAGCATAGTGCATGATTGTGGACATTCAGCCCAAATTTCACGAAATTTGGGACACATTTTGTCAATTTTGATTTTTTTTGGCCTTAACACAGATTTTCCTGCCTGACACATCGCGCCACTTGGCGTGCGCTTATGATTGGGAGATCCTCTTGTGTAAAAATTTGAATTTTTGGATTTTTCATGAAAATTTATGCATGCCTACCCATTACCCAAATATTTTGACAAGTTTTGGGTTGCCGGAAGGGTCAAAAACACCCTAAAATTGGCCTTTCTGCCCCTTTTTGGACACACAGGAAGTAGTGTTGGGAAAACTCATTTTTGGAGGGGAAAATGGAAACTAAATTCATAAATTCCAATTGGGTTGGAAATTAGACAGGTAGATATTTCCAACGAGCTATCCTGCGCTCAATTTGGACACCGGGAAGGCCCTCAAAATCGGCTCCAAAGTGGCGCGACTTATGGAGATTTCAGGTGCGATGCATTGGGGATTTTGGCTCAGTTTTGACTCAGTAACTCTGTTTTTCGCCTATTTTTGGCCAGTTTAACTTTTTTATCTCCAAATTTAAAAATATTGATGTAATTTGATGTAATTTTGACAAAATTTTACTCATAGAAGTAGATTCATTCACCAAAAGGTGCATTGTAACTAAATGAATCAATTTCCTATCTTATAGAGGCAAGCTGTTCCACTGCCTATTTTCCATTTCTTAGTTTAGATCTTGTTGAAACAGCTCCTAAAATAGTGAGCTCGACCCCTAGAGGCATGGGGATGAGTTATGCTTGTCTATATCTTGTATTTTCTCAGTCATTTTCAGGGTTGGACACTTGGGATTGCTTTGAGCTTCATTGTACATTTCATCTCTGCATTTTGGCAAAGGAATAGACCAGGGTTTGCAGCACTCCTTGGGATCCATGTGGCTCTTTGTTTTGATGATGTGTTTCTCTCTGTGATTGTAATTTTACTGATGTTTCATGTGTATCATCTTCCTTCTTATTTCTTCTTAAGTTAAACAAACAAGTAATAAAGGTGGAATTCATTAGATTTGCAGTGCTCTACCTTGAGTTTTGTTTAATTTTCTATGTTTTCAACTGTCTGAAGAGGATTATTGAAAGCCTCTTTCCCTATTCAACTCCTCACCAGTCCGAGCTATCCATTTTATTCATTTCGAAGCATCAAAACAGTTTCCTACCTAGCCCCATTAAGCTCTCTGCAAAACTGATCATTCCCCAGACCCAAAATTTTCCCTTCCCTTTGATCCAAAAAACACCCTCAAAATCAAATTAAACTATTTTACATATATACCTAGCCTAAAATCAGCCTTTATTTCAAGTCATCTCAAGCCTACTGATCATTTTTTGCGAGATTGACAAGGAGAGAGCCCTCTCTCGATCTGGTAGGGCTAGCTACCAGATTAAGTGTGGTTTGATGTTACCCTAGAATCTGCCTTCCTTCAACCTGACGTAGATTTAGGCAATAACAGGCCCAATGCCAAGATTTTCAATCATCTCGAAATGCCTCCAAAATGATATCTCAAAGGAAATAGAGACTCCTCCTCTGAAAAATAGCTTATGGAAGTGGTGTAGTGAACCCTCACGGAAACACCCTGCAACACAACATTATTCTGCTATAGAAATAACGTTGTCTTGGAGGAGGATGCTTAGCCTCAAGCTAAGCTGTGAGGAAAATCAGTGCAATCCCTCAAGAGGCCTATCAATAAGGAGAAGGAATCCTAAACAGGAATTCCCCCAGCAACTCTACTAAACAGCAGGAGAATGCACAGTGTCTGCATAGACAATGAGATCAATAATCCATAACATGAGAAACAATGGCTGCATTGCCCTCCTTTTAAACAAGTGAAGGCCACTTCTCCATGGGTCCCACTCCTTTTTGGGTTTCCTCCACCAAATAACCCTCTTCCCATTCATACTGTGCTATTTCTCTAAGTGTTCTCCACCTCTTATCCCAGCGCTGTTGACTTGGTCAAACTTGACCTTGTCTACTTGCAAATGACCCTGTTCACACATGAGGGTGTGAAAACCAGCTCTAATGATGGTCCCCTTTCAGGATATGAGGGATTTTATTGAGATTTTCATTATGCATGGACCTCCTTACCCATTTATTCTCCTCCTAGGTGAAATCAACAAAATTTAATATTCCAATTTATTGTAGGAAAATTTTGGAATATTATAGTCCTCCCCTCTCAAATGTTGCTTGTCCTCAAGAAACTGCAATGATAGAAATGGAAAGCCTCCTCTCAATGCATGGATTCTATGATGTGTTGAGGAATATCTTACTCATGTGGATCCTCCATCCCCTAAGCAATCAACCATGCAAAATGAGTTACCTCCCAACATGGAAACTCCTGAAAGTCATCTTCCACCTCTGGCTCCGGCAATGTAGGTGGGCTGAAAATCTGATCTTGGTAGAAACAAAAGCCTACCCCACGCTGTCCTGCTCTCCACTTAGGATAAGTGTAGAGTATATGTTGATCCTGGGCTGCAATGGTATTGCCCGCAAATGGAAAAATGGAGATTAGACCTCTAAGGACCTCTCTTCCAACGTTATGAAACATGTTGGCCCAAATATTATCATAGGTGATGAGTTGGAAATCATCATCATATGGCATCACATTCCTCATATGGCTCACCTCATAAGGAAACAAATGTGCTGTTGTAGGGGGCATACCATCTCCCATGCTCCCTTTAGAACATGTAGTGCAAATAATGTGGGATTTCTCTCCCTCTAAGGACACATTCACCCAATGTGTCTCTCCTCCAATCATGCTCCCAAGAAAAGTTTTAGAAATATCAACCAAGGGAACCATAAGGAGAATCATGTTGGCTTCCATGTGTAGTAAAGGAGAAGGAAAATGGTGCCTCAAATTTAGCCAACGCAGTTTGACTCTCCACTGCCATAGAAAATAAAATGATGGGTGGCCTCCCCACCATTTTCTTGCTGCCCCAATCTCTGCACAAGTCTGGAGAAAGTGAATGATGTAGTGTGCAATGTGAGTATGCTATCCATGAGAAATATCCTCCTCATATCCACTTATGGAGTGATCGTCAATAATGGCCTTATGTAGACAATAAAATCTAGAAGGAATAATATTACTTCTTTGAGCAAATCCCTACACATATATGGTTAAGAGATGCATACATATAGACAAATTACTATGCAAATCAACAATACTCTTACCATATGTTTTTCTCATAAAAATGGAGTGGCTCATGGAAGAGTCTCCCCTCATCCTCAAAGGGAAAAGAGTTGATTTTGCTAACTCCTCCATATTCTCATGATCCATGGAGTGCCTCCTCAAGTTCTTCAAGTGGTTCCTCCCACAAGAAGGAAAGAAATGTAATGTGGCATTCATGGTTGGCCCATGGTTCCTCCTAAAATGTACAACATCTATAGTAGAGAGAATCATGCTCCCAATTGGCATCTTTAGTCTCAAGCCCACTCTCCAATCAAAGCTTCCCATGAACATAAAAATTTCAGCCATACATGGAAGCAAAAACCCATAGAAACAAGTTGTCATGTGACAACCAGAAAGTGGATCAAGGTTCCTCCCAAGGAACTAGTGCAGTGCACCCTTTTCCTGCATCAAATCAAACAATAACAAGTGTTCTTCCAGCCACTTGTTTTCTGCCACAATCATTTCGCAAGATAGAAATATGAAAGTACAATTTGGCGCCAATGGTGCACACCAAGAATCATGTGGCCTCTCCCACAAACCACCAATGAGATAGCCAATCTCAATGCTACAAATGGCTTCAAGTACATAATTATACAATATGCAAGAAGGAATAGCCCTCCTTGGTACAATATGCTGCTCATAAAAAGACAATAAGTAAAAAACATAAGTTGAAATTGTACATTCTCCATTATGTACTCGAAGACTTGAGTTGAAATGGCTCAACTGAAAATGCTCCCTTACTCCCAATGAGCAGGAAGGTGGTTGTGACATCCTCTCCATCATCATCCAGGCTCTGCGTCTCTCCATATGTTGAAATATGTCTTGTTGAATGCCCTCCCAAATGAACTCCTCTGCCAAGGCAAGATATGCATCAAAATGCATGGAAAAGAAGCCCTCATGTGTTGCATGCCGCAGCTTCTCCTTGAGACTAGAATCTCTAGTAAAGAAGACTTTTCCATGTGAATAGATGACCATATCATCCACCATACACTCATCATATCCATCCAGGTCATCGAGAATCATGCATGCACCAAGATCCTTGGAGTACTCTACTAAGAGCTGAGATCTCCAGTAAGGATCAATCCTCCTCAGAGACAGTGCTGGTGATCTGGCATGTGAAGCTCTCCTCCTACTGTTGTCTACTAATTTGACATCCCCTGTGCTAAATTTCTCCTCCAAACTCTTCACCTCTCCAAAATCCAAGAGCGATGAATCACAAGACAAGATTTATTTCATCAATGATAGATCTGGTGGCCTCCCTGGTGGAATGCCTCTATGTAGTGAGATATCAATGTCAAGAGTGGACTGTACATATGGTTGGGCAGCCTTGCCCTTACTCTGACAATGCAATACAATTTTCCTCCTCTTTGCACTGGCTCTCTGAAATAGAGAAGGGTGTGTGCCTCTCATCACATGATGCTGCTCTTTCTCCCTTCCTCCTCCTTCCGGCTACAAAGCTGCACAATCATGCTGCTCACTGATTGTGCTTGGACCTCCATGTATGAGATCATGGGGACTTCCTTGCAAAGATGCAAGAACCCCTCTAGTTGGAGCAAGAGCTCCTCCTTCCTCTACACGAGGTGCTAGATCAACTCTAGAAATGACAACGTTGTTGCCCTTGGTTTCCTCAACATGAGTGGGAAACCCTCCAATGATTGGATCCTCTTTTGGAAAAGGGATCTCTTTGTCTCTTTGTGCCAAAATACAAGATGAAGGTCTTGCCTCCAACAAGGTATCATGCAAAATAACAACCTCATTTATGGTTTTCTAAAGTGATTTTGAGTCTATGGTTTCTTCTATCACATGCAAGGGTTTTGTTTGTTTATCTGTGTTTGTTTCCTCCACATGTGTTTCAGAATTCTTCCTACCAAATATTTCCATCAAAGTTCTAATGAAAATTGCATAGGAAGAAGTATTTTCATTCTTCAAAGTAAAGGACTCAAATAACCACCATGCATAGACCTTACCTCCAAAGTGTAGCGCTGCTACTCTGATGGCTTCATCTTCGGAAATCTACTGTTGCTGCAGAAAGGTGTCTAGCTCCTCCACCCAAGCCCTGGCTGAACAAGTAGGGGAACCATCAAAGATATATAGAAGAAATCTATCCATATTATGTTGCTTTCCCCTCCTCATCTTGACCTTGCAAAACTCCGGAAAGGTGACATGAGCTCTAAACTTTTGAGACTCATACTCATGCAAGAACCCACTAAGAGTTTCCCTCTCAGGCATTCCTTCTTCTTCTCTTTCTCTTATGGCAAAACTAGCCATGTGACTGCACTGTACCTCATAGGGTGTGGCTGCATGCTCACACTCCCTATAATAAAATCTAGAGTTTGACTCAGTTTCAAACCCTCTTGGAGATCATGTACATATCTCCCTCCTTATCTTCTCAAATTATTCATGAATGCTCTATACAGATCTTGGAAGAAGCTTTGTAAGCTTATCTTCATTTTTCTCTCCACATAATGGAGTATTCATCTTCTCTCTCTTTGATAGCATCATGGCTAAGATCCATAGGCTGAGCCAATATTATGCTTTGATACCACTGTAAAATCCCAAATTAGGAAAATGCTACAACAATGAGAATATCTTAAGATATTCTAAAGTTGGAGACCCAGCAATATGCAAACACAATAATGGAGTTGCAGTGACACTCAACTCATAGAAATGTGAGAAAGATACATAGCCATCTTATTAAATAATAGCAGTGAAAAATGAATACAAGATCTTGGGGAAAAGGTTACTCAAGATATGCAATTCTCAGCCTCAAGAGACAAGTACATGAATCATGATAAAACAGTGCTACACATCTGTGCTCAAGCTATGACTGTGTAGTTTTATAAGAGAAACTACATGATACATATGTAAAATACATGGATATACAATATATATGGCCCATACAAAATTGGGAGTGAAGATCTCAACTCCCAAAGGCTACCTCATGTCAATCCTGGAAGGATTGGCTATAAAATACAAAATTTGCAAAATGCTGGAGTTGTTGGGTAGCAGCTACAACTCAGAAATAGAACTGGATGGAGATGGTTTTATATGATGCCCAAAGTGAATATGCCTCCTCCAATGTATCTTTCAAGTGAAAGGTTGATCCCCTCACCAAAGATCTCATCCTCCAACAATCTGCAAGAGCCCCACTGCAAATGCTTCACCAAAAATAACACAGTCACTGGATGAAACTGCACTATAGGGGCAAGAGAATGGGTTGGCCCAATGCCAAGATCTGCAATCGGCTCCAAATGCCTCCAAACTGATCTCTCAAAGGAAAGAGAGACTCCTCCTCTGAAAAATAGACAATTGAAGTGGTGTAGTGAACCCTCACTGCAACATCCTGCAACACAACATTATTCTGCTACAAAAATAACGATGTCTTGGAGGAGGATTATTGGCCTCAAGCCTAGATGTGAGGGAAATTAGTGCAATCCCTGAAGAGGCCTCTCAAGAAGGAGAAGGAATCCTAAATAGGAATTCCCCCGGTAACTCTGCTAAACAGTAGGAGAATGCACAATGTCTGCATAGACAATGAGATCAATAATCCATAGCATGAGAAACAATGGTTGCCTTACCCTCTTATTAAACAAGTGAAGGCTCCTTCTCCATGGGTCCCACTCCTTTTTGGGTTTCCTCCACCAAATAAACCTCTTCCCATTCATACTGCATTATTTCTCTAAGTGTTCTCCACCTCTTATCCTAGCGTTGTTGACTTGGTCAAACTTGACCTTGTCTACTTGCAAATGACCCTGTTCACACATGAGGGTGTGAAAACTAGCTCCAATGATGATCCCTTTTCATGCTATGAGGGATTTTATTGAGATTTTCACTATGCATGGGCCTCCTTACCCATTTATTCTCCTCCTAGGTGAAATCAGCAAAATTTAATATTCCAATTTATTGTAGGAAAATTTTGGAAAATTATAGGATGGAGGTGAAGATAATGGTGGTGTCAAAGGTGGTTTATCACCATTCACTCCATTACCTTTTGGAGTCTTCTCTCCATCTCCTCCATCTCCTTTTGAAGGCTTATCTCCCTTTGGAGGATTGGAGCTCTCACCTTGCAACCTTGTATTCCTCTATTCATAGAGAAATTTCACCATTTGTGTCATATCAAAGAATGATTTTCTGAAATCTTTTTCATCCTATGACATATTTTCAAGTTCTCCTTCACGTGACATACGTGTTGAAACTTCAAGTACAATTTGAGGTGAAATTTTTGGTGTAGATTGTGGAAAGCTTACTCTCCTTGTCCTTGAACTAAATTGAGGACTTGCAACCACAAGCTTTCCTTCTCATCTCTTGAGCTTCAACCTTGTAAGCATTAAAAACACTTACAAACAAATTAAACCCTCACAACAACAAAGAAACCTAAGCTCTAATACCAAATCGATTTGTGTATGAGACTGTTTGAGGATTATGTAAAGTTTTACATGTGAATAAATTAGGGTTATTTAGCTTTTTATGTCAAATTATTAAACACATAAACATGAATTAAAATTTTAGTTTTTGTAGTAATGAGACAACATCACCATAACAAAAAATACAAAACAACAAATGATGAAGGAGTTCACCCCTCCTAGGCTACATCTCTTGGTCCAACTTCAATAGTTGGGCATATTTCATTATGCTCAAAAAATAGTGTTTACATCAAATTACATTGCTCAAATGGATTCAAAAATAGCTCCATTGGCTTCAAAACAGTCAAAAACCCCTCTCTAGCCTCTTTGTACTTCCAAAAGGGCCAAAACCTAAAAAAATTATGCTCTCCCCAAGTTTTTACACTATCTGTCCTACAAATCACGCCTTCTACAATCTGTCCTACAATTTCGGGAATATTCGGCCACATGGGGCGACAAATTTTTCACGTGCCAGCAGGACTGCAGTTGCGCCGAGTGAAAATTGTTGCCTGGTTAATTGGGGCGATGAGCCCACTATCCAATTAAAAACCTGCCAAATGTGAGTGATAGTTGTCGTTGATTTCGCAAACTTTCGTGGTTTCAATCTAACTCCGGCTTCTAGAGGTGACCTCATGTTGATGATGAGTTGGGTTAGCGGTACCCTGCCCCAGGCAAGTTCCGCTACCCTATGGTGGTGCAGCATCACGACATAAAATGTTATGGTTCTTGTTGTCATGTGATCGATTGAACTAGTGATAAACCTTCGTCGTATGAAACTTTTTGTTAATCATGGATTTTGAACTTTGGGTTATATCATATAGTTTGTAAATCCAGGTTATAGCTATCAAACTTCAATATTTTGGATGCCCTAGAGGTTTTTTATGGCGTTGAATCCATTTCCACCATAAAAAAAAGATTCAAACACTGCTACTGCAAGATTTCTTAATTTTTTTTCCCAGATTCTGGCCACTTTTGACCATTTGGGCAATTCCTCCGCCTCCGTAGACAACTCCATTCTTTTTGTCTCAAGCTTATTTTTTGTTTCTTCTGTCAATAAGGGATTTTATTCTTTGTCCTAAGGAATTGTATCCTTGGGTTTGGTGGGGGTTGAATTGAGGCTATACCCAGTCATTAGTGGTGTGTAGCCCTTGGATTGGTTTATTTAGATTGGAGCAACGTTTTTTGGTTGTATTGCTCTATCACAAGGATCCTCTATTCTATTTTCCGTTATGGTCGTCCTATGTCAAGTTGGTAGAGTTTATACTAGGTGTGCATTACCTCATTGTCATAGCTAGGAAAAACATGAGATGCCATCAAGGTCCGACTAAGACGGGTGGTTGTAGTTCTACAGGTAGGATGTGCACGCAATCTCAGGCACAAGAGTAAACATCTCGCTACCATGTAGAAACTTCCCTTGACACCAGAGAGGACATTCAACAACTAGAGACCTAGGTGGCATGGGAACGTCAAGGTTACTCTGACTCAGAGCTCACTAATGAAGTATCTAATTGGCTTCCTGAATCTAGGCACACCAGGGGATGAATGAACCAATATGTGCATTATGTTACTTTACACTAGGAATTGAATAATTTTCTTGGATTTGTTCTAAAAGAAAAAATAGAAGACATGAAAGGCACTATCTCATTTCTAAATGATATCTGGAGGATCCAGAGGCATAAAAAATATACTTGCTGGAATGATTGGATGTTCATCTAGCACATCAAGAGAGTCATCTCCAATGCAAGGGGAATGTTCCCTGTCCTACTAGAACTAATGCCCAAGATCTGAAACCAGTGACCTCATTTGACTCATAGCTTTCTCTTATGTTTTTTCTTGATCTCTTGTTGATGGTTTTCGATATATTTGTGGTTGACATAGTTGTAGTCATTTTTGGGTTTTTTGGTGGCTACTATAAGGATGACATTGTACTATGGTTTTCTTCATATTGTTTGAGGTCACAGTCCTAGTTTTGTGGGTATACTGTAAATCATGTACTTGAGATGTAATTTTGCAAAATGCAGGTAATAGAATTTTAACTTACAAAAAAATAAGTTACAATTTTTAAAATTTTGACAATATGAGATGTATTGTAAGATAAGTCTTTTGATGTTTATTGATGTTTACCAACCATTTAATTTATATAATTATATTCCTAAATAATAAAAAAATCATTTATAGTATATATATATATTTTCCATCATCTTATAACAAAAAAAAATATTCCATTTGAAAATTTATCAACCCATTAATAAATAATTGAAAATTTTTCAATTTATTATTTCATTTTCTTTGTGTACAAAAAAAATAAAAAATTCATTATTTCATTTACTTTGTGTACATCTATTTTATAAAGAAAAACAAAAAATCAATGAAAGAAAAATAAAAAGTCAATGAAAGGAAAATTCAAGGAATCTAATCCAGCTATGTATTTGACCACGTAAAAGGGTATTTTTTTACCTGTATTATTTTTTAAAAATAATACTTAAAGAAACTATTCTAAGGGATGTTTTAGAAATAAATGTAATGTGTAAAATGTTTTTATGACTACATATTATTTTTATAATTAAAAGTCACGTTGAGTAATTTATTAGATTAAACTAATATTGTATATAAATATATTAAGTTTTATTTTAAGGTATTTATGTTATTTTAATATATTAATAATATATTGAGAAAATATTTTAATATATATGAAAAGATGAAGTAATTAGTTGAAGAGAATTTTTTATATCTAATTAAATATACAATTTCCTAAAATTTAATAAAAAATATCTAATTAGATATACAATTTCTTAAAATTTAGTAAAAAAAATTTCATGCGGAGGAACACTTTATCTTGGAGTGGTTAAGAGCTTGTGTTTCCTCCTAAGAGGTCATAGGTTCAAAACTGGAGGAGGGTAGAGTATGTATGCCTTTGTAGACTTAGCACTCAAATCATTGCGCGGAGGTGGGTCCCTTGTCCCACAAACAAGGGCTCTCGTACACCAATTTGGTGTCTAGATTGGCCATGACCTTAAAATTGGATAATAATAATAATATTAACAATCACAACGCTTTGGTAGGATTAAGTAGCAAACATAAATATATAAGTGAAAAGCAGGAGTTAACCATTCCAATACTTCCCATTAATCAATATTTGTTTCAATCTCTATTGTGATGGAAAATACTCTAGAAGAGTTTATATTGTAACTCTAGTTAAGAATTGCTGTAGTCAAACTTAACCACTACTAGGCTATCGGGTTGTGTTACAACCGGGCCACTAGGAGAAAGAGACATTCCATTCTTTCTAGAGCATTTTGTTCCGTAGCTGAGCAAAGATATCCAAGAGAGATAGGAGGTAGAGCACACAGAGAGGATTTGTGCACTGTAGCAACCCATGATCCACAAGCATTACTTCTTTGTATCCACAACCATATTTCCGAACAGAGAAAAAGAGTGAAGTAACATCACCTTCCAGCTGGGTTTTATCCCGAAAGGGTTTCCTAGAGAGAATATCTCGTGTCTTATGTGTGTGGGAGCTTATGTTTTCGTTCTCTACTTTTCTACATAATTGCCATTCGCATGCATGCACTAATTACAATTAAATCTACAGATCTAGAATTTTAATAGAACTGTAATAGTGTAAAAATTCAGTATTTTAATATATTGTTATCAGATCTGTTGTAACGAACTATCTAGTGGAATATCCACGACATTTTATGGATCAGGGAGCCATAGTTAGCAACAGTTAAAAAACATCTCTTCATAGGGGATTTTGTATTCAACCCTCTCTCTAATGGAGTTCTAAATAGAGTGCTTAAGGAAGTGTAGATGGAAAAATCTCTAACTAAATATTCAATGAAAAAATATTTTAAAGGAATGCTTAACCCAAATTTTGTCCTGTAATGCAGGGTTCTCATGGTTTTTAATGTCATAATTTATGTAAATGAATAGCAAAAGAGTAGTTTGGCACAACTTTCATACCTCCATTTATTTCCTCTTCTGGTCGGTGTATCATGTATGGTAGCACATGTGAAGAGATTGATTAATTTCATAGGTAGGTATATAAACATGCAGATGAGAATTATGGCTAGATGTGTTGTCTGAGGCATCATTGTTTTGTATGTAAATGTTGGAGAGTTCTTAATAGTAGGTGTATGGATGTTCATCGATCATTAAACTTATATGGCACTAGTTTAATTGGTTGATAGCCAATGTTTAAGGAAGAATACTCACCCAAAAATAAAAAGTTAGCTAGCCAATCTTATCACATGTCCATTTACCTTAATGTTAGTGTGAATTATAAGCGCAAGCGTACGAAAAAAGCTCACTTTAGATGTGCATAACAAACAACCCTAACATCGAAGATGGCTGTTAATTTCCTTAGATTTGCAGTTAGTTGATCAGAATAAATGCTACAAAATCCAGATCTATGCAGTTAAATATATTAAACAACAAATAAAAGCAATAGTTTCTCCATGTATCCAATGAACAAGAAAAAAATGTTTTTAAAGAATTTTTTGTATTATGACACCTGGGAAGGGAACATAGAAAGATGTTACCAGTCCCACTCAATGGGATGGGTTATTTTATTTCTTCAACGCTTCAGATCTAAGATCTCTCTCTCTTGATGGTGTAGAAAACCCAAACAAAAATGGAACTGAAGGGGAGCTCACAAGCAAAAAGGTAGAAAAATGTGACAATGATGGAGGATCAAAGTCAAACCAAAAGTATAGATCCAGAGCAATCTTTAGGCAACAAAAGGTAGTGAATGAATGGAAAAACCCTTCTATTTATAACAAAATATTGAGTTAGTCTAGATATTGGTGCATAATTAAAATATTATTAACCAAATCTAGATCCAACTTTTATGGAATATTTTATTATTTTTGTTGGAGGGAAAAAGAATTTGAATTTGGTCAAATCCCTTTAATTGTAAATAATAAATAAATAAATGATATATTTATTATTTTAAGAATGTGGTTGAGTAATAATTAAATAAATAGTGATTTATTCAATTATTTATAAATGATTTAGTCAAATTTAACAAGGAATATTATTTAAATAATGTTTGAAATAATTATTCCTAGAAAATAATAAGATAAATAGTGATTTATGTAATTAATTTTCCTATTTTGAGTTAAATATGACTAGGAATATTAATTAAACTATGGTTTAATTTTATCCCTTGAGGAAAACCAAACGAATAGGGATTTATTCGATATTTCCTCATGGGGTTTCCTATTTAGACCATAAACAACTTAATAAATTGTGGATTACTAAGTTATTTTTCATACTGAAAGCAATTTTACCAGGGTAAAATTGTTCTTACATGGTGCACTTTGGTCCATTTAATAATAACAGATTAGATGACCAAAAATTGGTGTAACAGATTGCCCCCCAGTGTGCGAACATTAGGAGCTAATCGTATGACTAAAGTACGTTGTAAGAACTCAAACACTAGACACCGACGGGGGAATAAGAGACAGATAAATATAAGGTAGACTAAAGCACTAGAGGACAAGACCCTGAGGAGGCGAGACTTACAGGTGCGAAAATTCTCTTTTATGAGTGAGTACCTGTTCTACATGAGGCAAGGGAGGCATACCTATGCCCGCCGATATAACCAAGTACAAAGAATAATGCGTCCAACAAACAAGGGACTGAACTATATAGTACATGCTGGCATAAACATGGGCCACAGAAAAACATGATAATGGATCCCACATACATACTGTTCCTGGGATAGTAGCCAGGATTTATACAATAATATCTTAGTACATGAGATATAAGTACAACCAAAGAGGCCCTGAAAAATAGGAAAGGGCTCTGAAAATCTGAATGATACATGCAAACTAAAGAGGCACTACAAGGGGATGAGGCCGGAACCATCAAATCTATGTAGCTGCATCTAAGGTTGTAGTAGAGAAGTCATTCGGGTATGTTAGGGTCTACCTGAAGGGCCACCCCCTCATGAGGTCTGAAACATCTCAAACACACTTGCGAATCACTGGTACAATCTGTTGCATCACTGAACTATCAACTATACAGATCTCGGTCATGCCATAAGGAGCTGGAGCTAAGAAACAATCAAGTCAAAGGGCAATAAAGAGTCCCTTTGCCTGATCTGAGGCACCGAACAAGAGTAGAAGTTGGAACCAAGGTACACCTACCTTTAGACCCGTCTTCTGGAATGAATATAATGATGTCGACAGAAGGAAGTCTGCCATAGGTGAGGCAATACGGGATCCTCAACTAAGGCACGACAGAAAATAGTAGAGAGAATGATAGAATGACACCAGGGATAATGGTGAAATGGGGGGTCCTGAGTAGCGGACTGACGACTTCCCTTGTTAGAGCATAAAGGGAATGGATGACTTGGCAACTACTGAATCGACACCGGAGGAGAGAGGGGACAGTATGAATGGAGGCCAAAATATGTGACACGAGAGAGGGAGAAAGCCAAAATATGTGACACGAGAGAGGGACAAAGAAATTAAGGATGGAGGATTGTAGAGGGACTCGGGATAGACTCCATGGATGCGATGATAACTCAACTCAGATGCTCTAACAAGAAAAACTTGATGATGCTACCACACAGAATAGGCCCAGTGGGGACCATAAAAAACATGAGTACAAGATGGTTACTCACAAAAAAAATCAACACGAGCATGGACAAGTATGAAGGAAAAGTGGTGCCCCAAGTACAAGTGTTGCAAGTGAAGAAATTTGATTTTGAGGAGTGGTGAAGTGACCCTTCTTGGAAAAAAGGTTTCTGGGTAAAGTATCAAATCAAAAAAATCAAAAGCTGGCTATCTAAAAGATATAAAATGTGCATTTTTGGAGGGAAATGCTAAGGGTAATATTTATTAAGATAGAGTGCATTACGAGGATTAGGAAGAGGGTGGCCTTCGAAATCCTCTAGGAGTTATGCCCCTTTACCCAAATCCTTACTGATGATGTATGGGCCTAGCCATAATGAGTCAAAATTCCCATAACCGAGGACATCATGAGCCTGGTCATACACTAGAACAAGATCACCTTCGTGAAAAGTACGAGGGTGCACTTTTCTGTCATGTTGATCTTTGGTGCGTTTCTTAGCCGCTTCGGTGGTTTGCAATGTAACACGATAGTCTTCAAAAGTGTGCTCAAGAATGATAAGTTATTCTTCTAAAGGTTGGTTTTCAGGGAGAAGTTCGACGACTAGAAGAAGGGAAGGGATTTCAAAATCGATCAGTAGGACTGCCTCCTCACCAAAAACAAGGTGGAAAGGAGTAAACCTGGTGGAAGTTTTAACAAAATTTCTATAGGCCCACAAAGAAGGGAAGAGCATGAGGTGCCAGTTGGTTTTGTGCTTCTTCACTGTCCTTTGAAGCATGGTTTTAAGGATTTTATTGATCGCTTCAACTTGACCATTCCCTTGGGGGTAATAGAAGGATGAATATTGGTGCTCAAAGCTAAACAGAGAGGATATCTCACGCCATATCTCATCTTCAAAATGTCGGCCACGGTGAGAGACCAATTGTTTCAGAACTCCGAATCGAGTGATAACATGGCTAAAGAAAAAGAGGGCTGCGGTAGATGCCGTTTTTTTGAACGTTGGCATGGCCTCAACCCATTTTGTGAAATAGTCAACCACAATGATGATAGACTTGTGGTTACTAGCAGATGGAGGTCGACACTCCATAAAGTCTATGGCCCACTTACAGAAGGGACCAACTAAGATGGCAGGATGGAGGGGAGCTGGAGGAGCTCGCGCCTTTGGGGCGAAATGTTGGCAATTGGAACAGTGTTTGATTGCTTCAATGCAATCACCAAAGAGAGAAGGCCAAAAGTACCCAGCGCACCTGATTTTCTAGGCAGTAGTGAGACCAAAGAGGTGGCCACCACAAGCGCTTCTATGGCAGGAATTAAGGACTTTCTTAGCTTCAGCGTGTGTGAGACAATGACGAAGGACATTATATACACCGTGACGATAAAGGTTGTCACTGATGAGATGGTAGTGGGGGGCCTGGTGTCAGATACGTCATCGAGCATCATGATCGAGATGGAGGGTGAAATTTTGGGTTCGCAAATAAGTGAAGATGCCACCATACCAAGGATCATATGAAGTAACGAAAAAGAAGTTTTCATCGGGGAAATCATCATTAATTGGAGGATCTGGTGTACCGGTAAGCAATTCAGAAATGAGTTCAACGAGCACTAAATATTTCTTACTCTTTGGTGTGAGAATTTCAAGATTGAATTCCTGGAGGATAACGATCCAATGGGCACACTTCCCATTGATGATCCGACGACACAATAGGAAGGCCATAGGGTTGGAATTAGTCACAACCTTGGTGGAATGCATGACGATATAATGACGAAGTTTTTGGACAGGGAACATGACAGCCAGTGCTAATTTTTGTTCATGTGAGTAGGACACGGGGGAGCCTACTAGGTTCTTACTGACATAATAGATAACATGCTCGATTCCATTTTCATATTCCTGAATAAGGACCCGAGCGACTGAATGGGTGGAGGCTGAGATGTACAAGAGGAAATCCCTATCAAAGTTATGGGGACAATTCAAGGGAGTGGAGGTGAGAGCATGTTTTAGGGCATCAAAATAATTTTGAGCATAGTCATCCCAAACGAATGTAATGTTAGATCTAAGGAGTCTAAGGAACCCATGCGTGGTGGTGGCATAGTCAGGTATGAACCGACGAAGGAAATTAGCTTTGCCTTGGAGACTTTGTAACTGGCGTAAGGTACGAGGAATAGGAAGCTCAAGGATGGCTTGAACTTTAAAGGGGTCAAGTGTTATACCATATTTGGACAAAATGAAGCCTAAAAGACGATCGCCGGGAACACAAAAGACACACTTCAGCGGGTCGAGGCGGATATTATACTTGTGACATCGGGGGAAGATTGTACACAAATCATGAAGGTGTTGCACCCGATTTTTAGAACATGCAGTGAGGTCGTCTAAATAATCAAGGATAATATGATCCAAGTCATGAAAATAGTATGACATGGCCCGCTAAAAATTGGCTCCAAAATTCTTAAGGCCGAACGATATGACCCTATAAGCAAAGGTTCCCCACAGACTAATGAACACAGTCTTAAGATGATCAGCATGACAGATAACAATCTGATTGTATCTAGAGAAACCATCCATGAAGGATAGAACCTCGTTCCGCGAACACTCATTAATGATTTGGTCAATGAATTGAGTGAGGAAGTTGCCTTTGGGACAAGCTTTGTTCAGGTCGCGAAAGTCAGTGTAGACATGGATGGTGCCTTGTTTCTTGAGAACGGGAACCAGATTGGACACCCAAGTGGTGTATTCAATGGGATAGATAAAACCAGCCTGCTTGAGATTATATATTTCGGCTTTGACAGCCTCTCATCTAGAAGGATTAATGGGTCTCAACTTTTAATGGACAAGATTGGCATTGGGCCATGTATCGATATGTTGTTTGATAATGGTGGGATCAAGTCTGGGCATTTCTGAATAGGACCAAGCGAAAACATCACAAAATTCCTTGAATAACTTGGTGTAAGCCTCAATTTCTTCCGGGGTGCATTGGGTGCCCAAGGTAACGTTTTCTTCTACCCCTGGTTTGTCAGAAACGTTAATTTTAAAGGTAGGAGAGATATTGGCCATATTTCTTTCTTTGAAAGCATCAGGTGTAGGGATGGGATTTCTAAATGAATCAACCTCATCAGGAATGAAGTCTTTTGTTTCCACAACATATTGGTAATGGGAATCCTGCGGGAGGAAGTATGTGCGATGGTGCATATCATCCCACAGAAAGTGAGGGGTGGTCATCGCTTCCATAATTTCTTCATTGGAATGGAAGATGGGGTGATGGGCAGAAGTTAGGCCACTTGATGTGACAAAGCTACCTGACTCATCATCATGAGAAGAAAGGTTCACATGTGCATCGTCACAGGGGGTGACGGGAGAGGAACAGATAAGGGATCTACTGATGTTGAGCACAGGGTGATCGCTGAAGGGAAGTAAGGCGAAACAAAAGGGGAAGTCCTAGAGGGTTCTTCCACCGTGGATCTCATAGATGATGATAGGTAAAAATGGTGGTCGTAGGCTCTGTCATCTTGACATCGGGAGGGCGAATGTCAATGGGAGCAGGAAAGATCTCAAGATTTGCTAAAGAAAAACTCGCAAAAAAGGGAGAGGTGGACTTGTTGCGCTTGGCATCGAATTGGCGGACTGCTTCTAAAGAGGCATGATATTCATAGAGGTGGGGACAGAGGTGGGTATAATGGCCATGGAAATCACACAAAGCATAAGGATGATTTGTGCACAAAGACTTGATTTTCGAGATTGAATTGGGTATAGTGACATAGACCTCTGGGATATCAAAATTTGGAAACATTTTGTTGACCATGGGCTTGAGATGAGGCAATTCAGGACAGTTATGGGTGGCATGAACGATAACATCACACAAAGCACATAGGGTGGTACACTTTGGAGGCTGAGGAGGAGCAGGGGTTGCTTGGGTGGTCTTGTTGCTAGGTGCCTTCTTGCAAGCTTTGCACCCCTACCCGAACCTTTCACAACAAGAGTAGGTTCTTATTGAGGTGGCTGAGGAATAGAAACAAAGGGAGGGTTCATGGTGATCAGTTGGACAGGGGTGAAGGTAGCATAAGGTTTGGGATGACCAGGTGGGATAGTGGCTCGGGGATCAATGTACCAGACTGGGATCCCCAGGGTCATGTTAGGAAGAGATAAGGTAGCCATAACAGGTACCGAAAATACTCTAGGAGGGGGAGCTAGAAATGGCATCTAATCGAAGGGGTAATGGTTAGGAGGGACAAATCTAAGATGGTTAAGGCTGGGAGGAACCATTCCAGGAGGGTAGAGAGCCTCATGGATGCCAGATGTAGATGAGGGGCCTTGAGGAGGGGGGCCTGAAGGCTAAGTTGAGGTGCTAGGAGTAGGTTGTAGAGGGCAGGGCTGCTGACTAGTCGAACCAGTTTGCTTGAGGTCGGACCCAGATGATTGCATCACGCAAGCATTCGACGAGATTGGATTAGAGATAGGAGGAGGAAGACAAGGGAATGAACAAAGAAAAGAGGAGCCTTTGTAGACTCCGGGTGAGACACTGGTCAGAGGTCCGACTATTTGTTTATTAGACACCGAAGAGATGATGGAATCAGGGGAGATATGAGACTTCGGTTCGTAATATGTCAACTGGTCAATGGTGATAATATTTCTATTGTGAGGAAAACACATCTGATGATGAATCACGGATGGGATAGCAGACATCACATAAGTGTAGCTACAACCCAATATAATGTTGTAATATAAGGGGGCATCAATGACTTCTATGTCAACACAAATAGTCTTGCCCGCAAGAGTAATGGGACAATTACGGAACATGCCAAGGGGCTGGGAAGAGTGGCCATCCCACACTTGGAGGGTGATAGTGGAAGGGGCTAACTTATGAGAACCGATTTGCTTCCAAACATAAGCGTATATCACGCAGGTGGATGCCCACTCATCAATGATACAACGAGAGACACTGGCATTCCGGATCTTGACAGGGATTTGGAAGGCGATGGAGGCAGGAAGGGGTGATGTTCTAACCGGTCAACAACGAAGACAATCAAATGATCATTTGAAGGATCCATAGTTCCCATGGAAATTAGTATATCTTTTCGTTGAGAAGGGCACGACTGGAGGACTTCCAGCATTGACATGGAAGCAGGGGATTGTGCCAAGTCATCTACTATACTATATGAATGGGTAGCTTTACCAAAAGCAGTGTTTCAACATAATGGACCCTTGGGGATCTTAGGATGAACCTCTACTTTAGGATGAGGGATCAGTAAAGAACCATTAGGTGTCGAAAGAGGCTCTGTGGAACCTAAAGAAGGGGGCTCGGGGGCAGACATAGCGGGGGGCTTGTTGTACTAACAGGACCGAGTTTGAAGGTTGAGGTCAACAGTAATGGGTTGTTCATAGTTCATCATGAGGATCTAGTCATCAGAGGTACCTGTTGGAGTTCCCATGTTTTGGCAAGGTTGGAAATACCAAAAGATGAGACAACATCAAACCACTTTCAAACCTCAGGATCTAGCCCTCCTGGGTCCAGAGAGGGATCTCTCTATGATATGTCAAAGGTATACAACTTTAAAGCTCAGTGTTAAGATGTTAGGCTAGTTATAGGCACAGGGCTTGTTTTTTTTATTATTTGGTTGCTGGTTATCAGGAAACAAGGGTTCAATGTAAGACAAGGATGAGCAAAGATGGATAAGGCAGAGGTGAAGTATTCCAGGGAGCATTCAAACCATTGGGCAATGGATTCAGGAAAGGATTTGCTTGCTAATCAATACGCAGGTTTTCAATTGGGCTAGTCATCTAAAACATTGGGTCTTAAAGATGATAGTTTGGTATGGAATAGTAAGAGAGGAGGAACAGTAAAGGTTTAGAACACAAAGTTAAAGACCAGCTGGTCGCACAAGGATCCTAGTGGACATGGCTAACTCTAATCCCCAGTGTTCCCAAATCTTCCAGCGAAATCCTAACAAGAACATCGAAGAACAGATTCATTTAATTCATACATCAGAGAGTAGGCAATAACATCCACTACACTGGTTAAATCAACTGAAATCAATTCTTAGATAACACATTTAGTAGAAAACATCAAAGGCAAGGAGAGCAGAAACATAGGGTACCTAACAAGGGTAAATCCTATGCCAATATTCTGATGCAAGCCAATAGAAACGAAACGAAATTAATTAAAACACAGAGATAGGAAAACATCACCGCTGCTTTAGATCAGGATCCAAAGAAATGTGCTTGTCATATTAAATACCAATACCAGTCAAGTACAGTATTGCCAACAGCTGAACACTCAGTCTGAAATCATATTCCTCAGCCTATCTTACAACTTTTCACAGAGACTGTGTCTCAAAAGAAACTACTTGCAATTCTCTGATAACTAATCAACAACCTTTACAATGAGTTTCTTCATGAATTTATAACTCCAGTGGAGTAGAGAAGGTAAGTGAAAAAATAAATGCAGCATTAAAAACTCAAAAGAGGGAGAGGGCCGAAGCCCACTCTATATAAATTATGTGCATTTATCCATGGCACTCTTTGGGTGAAAGAGTGGTCTTCTCCAGGCTCCCATTTACTCCGGTATGTCTCTGACGTACTTGGCTACAGTATTCTATAGTACTTCTGGTGAATTTAAACAAAAACGTAGAATCAAGATGCTAAGATTTGCCATACTATGCAAAAAATGCTTCTGATAGCATAGGACTACTGTAGGGGGGGGGGGGGGGGGAATTCGCTTGGACACAATGTAGACTAAAAAAATAATGTGTACCGTGTCCTTACTCAAGAAGAAACATTCTGCTGATTTGAAACCCTAATTACATTGTTTTCTGTGCGCTGAACCTCCTATGTGATCCTCAGGATTTTTGATCCAGTACTCTGCGTTTAGAACTCAGGATTAAGGCTTAAAATCCTCAATACCGCATGTTGGAATAAACCGAAACCATAATGTGTACCATGTCCTTGCTCAAGAAGAAACATTCTGATGATTTGAAACCCTGATTACATTATTTTTTGCGCGCTGGACCTCTTGTGTGACCCTCGGGATTTTCGATCCGGTACTCTGCCTTTAGAACTCTAGATTAAGGCTTAAAATCCTCAATACTGCATGTTGGAATCCTTGATCATTAGTTGGTATTTCCCCATCGCTTCATAAATGTCTCATTTTGAAAAATCTGGGTTTTAATGGCGCCGGATAGGTTTTTCACGGAGATTGAACTGTCCTTGGATAATATTTATGCCGCCGCTACCTTTCCAGGCATTTCCCTGTAGTACCAACTTCCAAATTCAACTTTCTCTGCACAACACGCCATTACAATAGTACATATGAACCATGGCAGTCTTCTGCCTCTTTGTAACCCTGCAAAAACACGAAAACTGTTAAGAAAACAATGCATGGGGTCAGATGATGTGGATGACTGTGAGGATGATAGTGGGACTGCAGAGAAATGGCGAAGAAATGCAGAGGAATGGTGGAGAAATGCTTTGGTGGAGGTTGGCGAAATGCAAAGAAATTTAAACGTACAAAACGAATGTTTGACTGTGGAAAGAACATATGTAATGAGGGCGAGCGGATGTACGGTGGAGACACGTGGAAGGATGACGTGGCGGTACGGGGTCAAAGGCGATCGCGAATGAATCTGGACCATCCAATCTCGGGAGGATATCGACGGTGGAAAACACGTCGGAGGGCGATGGATAGTGGGCCAAGGGTACGGATGACTCTAATTAACCTGCGCGCAACTTCGTGGAACGACGATCGTTGGATGGGGTGCCCCAGATCGAATGGCTGATATGCATATCGCTCTGTATCCTGTGCTGAACGTTAACGCGTGATGAGCAGGCGGTTTTGAAACAGTACCACTGCCATGCGTCACATGATGAGTGGAATCGCTGGCTCATCGGAAAATACCGCCCACCTCCGAAAGGCGGTGTGATAGAAACCAGATGGTTTTGGACAGTGTTGGCGTGGTTGTGGGGACCACCTGGCAGGTGAACTCTGACCATAGATCTGGCGGGTAAATTAATGGTTAAGAATGTGATGAACGGTAAACGGAGGTGGGTGATGGGTGCTATGGGGAGAACGACGGTCGTCCGATCTATACAGATAAACGGTACAAAATGCGCCTGATACAAATGCGGTAAGCGCCCTTTACCTTGGCGCTTGGTCTCGGCGCCCGGTCGCGTGGAGGGGAAAGAAGCAAGGGCTTGGCCCAAAGGAGCTAGGCCCACATATATGGAGAAGATGACTTTTGGGCCATTTTTAATGCAATTTGAGGCCCGGGAAAGATAACGATAGGGGAAAACAAGGGGAATTAGACCAAACAAGGGGTGATCATAGAATTTGAAGCGAATTTTAGGGGGATTAGAGGATTAATGAAGGAAGTTTAGAAGGGGAAAAAAGAGGGTGGAAAGGAAACTTAGAAAAAGGGACAACAAAGTGAAATGGGATATCTTGCAGGGATACAAGGGGAAAAATAAAGCCTTTGGAGCACCATTTTTTGCAATCCAAGAGGCTTTATGATGGGCATCAGCAGAAGGGATCTTATCAAAGGCAAAGGCACAGGAGACTTCAAGGATGATGTGTCTTCAAGGAAGATGCATTCCTTGAAGGCTCAAAAACAATTTAGCCCCCTACTTTGCCTGTCAAAAATTTACAGGGGGCTAACAGTACCAGATGGAGGAGGTTGAGTGGCTGCTTGAATTTCAGGGGGTTGGGTAGCCACAAATCCTTGCTGGGGGAAATTATTAGTAAACATAGCCAGTTGGATAGGGGAAGCATTGGGAGGAACTGAAGGGGAGGCTTGTTGTCCTTGGGATGCTGCTTAATTTTCCCACATCTGACGCATCTGAGGTAAAAGAGGACAATCATGGGTGTAGTGACCATAGACATCGCAACAAAAACAAAGTTTGTTCGTGTGAACATGCCTATCCTACTTGGGCTAAGTGCCTTGTTGCTCGGTTTCCGTGTTAGGTGCATTCCCTTGGGGATTGTTTCCTGGATTACCTGGGGCATATTTGTTTTGGTTGCCTTTCCTCTTCTTTTTGGAAATAGGAGGATTAGTCGCACCTTACTGTGCATATACCTGACCCTGGGGGGGTGGTGGCTGTTGTTGAGGGGTTTAGAAGGCAAGGGACATTGAGGTGCTAATGCTGGATGAGCTGGAGCACCATGCTATGGATACGGATAATAAGGAGGTTGGGAAACATTGTGGTAAAGAGGCTAGGAAAAAGGAGGAGGCATGTTGTATCTTGGATACATGTTACTGGGAGGGGGAAAATTGTTGGAGGAGCCGGCCCCTCCCGGAGGGAAACCATAACCCATGGGAGGGTGAGTGTAAAAGTTGCAAAATCACGTGTAAGAGTCACAAAATCATGTGTAAGAGTCGCAAAATTAGTATGAGAGGCGGAAGCCTGTTCGACATACCACTTGGAAGCTTCTCCTTTAAACGTACGATGGAACAACCGAAGATGGACACAGTCATTGGTGATGGAGTTAAACAAACACCACATGTGGAAATAATGAACATGTTTGGTAGGATCCTCTCCAGCAAGACCTTCAAACTTGGGTATGTCTGAAGGGAGCTTGGTTGGCATAACAGGCCAACCAGGATCATGGTGCATGGGGTCATTAATCAACTGGCTAAAATCGGGAAGACTGAGGCCTGTCATATAGGGGAGCAAGGGAGCATCCAGGATAGTCCCTGTTGCAGCCCCACTAGTAGTATTCCTAGCATTAGGGTCAGGGATACCACCAGCGTTAGGTCCTGAACCAGACATGGTGAAGGTGATAGGAAGAGAGCCAGGGATAGAACCAGAAGGGGAACCCGATGAACCAGAAGCAGATTCAGAATGGGGACTCGGTGGAGGACGAACTTGAACCCTACACGGAGGAGTAAGTATTCATACCAGAAACTGAGGATGAATGCTAAGAAGTCTTCAGGATAAGCGCCTTGGGGGTGCAATGACGGAAAAAATTCACAGATCATAGAAGGAAGAGAGACCAACAAGGGAAAGGAGGCACATGATCAAATGATTACAATGTCGAAACAAGGGCAGGGAGGTGTAGGATCAATTGATTACAATGTTATAGTCTTGGCCTAGTGGTGTAAACTAGGTGCTCTTCACTTAGGGTGTGCGTGTATGCGATAAGTCTGTTAATTTTAATTAAGAACAGACGTGTGTAGAGAAAAAATAAAAAATATGTTGTATAACTGTAAATAAATATGAAAATGATAGTAAAGGAAACTAAATATGACAAAAATAAACAGCTAAAGGTCCATCAATTTAAACCCAAGGAAGAGGGCTTCCCAATAAATAATCCATGGGTGCGTGAAATCTAGTCAAAACACAGAAAATGGCCAATGGATCTAAAGTCAAGAGGGACAACGATATAAAGGTCAGATCTGTTGGAAATAGGTGTAGAAAACAACAAAAAACTAGAGGGAAAAGTGCGGCAAATGAGGTGGCGAAAGGCTACAACCTGAAGGGAAATGGATGGGACCCTAAAGGAGGACCAAAAAAAACTAAAAAGAGGTGTTTTGGATTGATGAATAACCAATCTGAAATGGATCTGAAATTACAGGTTCAGATCTGAAAAAATGGTAGAACACACTGAAATATCAGAAGACCTGCTTCAGCTAAAATCCTCCTAAAAAGGTGGAACCGTATTGAAGCCCTAAGGGACTAGGTTCCTACTTCAACAAGTAAGACAGAGCAAGTAGAGTTCCAAGGAAGGTGGAGGGGGAGGTTAGATAACCATGAACAGTAGCCCAAACAAACCCAAAAAAATCACAGAAAAATTCCCGCAAAAAGTTTAGGTCGTAGTTTCTAACCTATTTTCCATTGAGGTCGTAGTTTTCTGCGCCCTGAAGGTTGAGGTCACAGGTTTTAGCCTAAAAAGTGTGATTTGCACTTCCGGCTATCTCAGGAGTAGGTTTCAGAAAAAAAGTGTCGTCTCAACTGCGGCTGATACATGTCACCTGTGCAATAGGCCCAAAAACACACGAAAGTTATAATTTTTATTGTTTTAGGGTTTTAAAGGTTAAAAAAAACATCAAGAAAAGAAAAACAAGAAGCTGAAGAAAAAACCTAGGGGTTGAAGCAGCTGGTCATGCAGGGATCTAAAAAACGACAATGATCGTAATTATAAACCCTTGTGGAGTCGCCCGTTGTTAGTGTGAATTCTAATCGCAATCGTACGTAAAAAACTTACTTTAGCTGTGCATAAAAAACAAACCTAACATCAAGGAAGGCTGTTAATTTCCTTAGATATGTGGTTAGTCGCTCATAATAGATGCTACAAAATACAGATCTATGCAGTTAAATATATTAAACAACAAATAAAAGCAAGAGTTTCTCCATGCATCCAATGAACAAGACAAGAATGTTTTAAAAGAATTTTTTTTATTATGACACTTGGCGGGGGGGGACATAGAAAGATGTCACCAGTCCCCCTCAATGGAATGGGTTCTTGTATGTCCTCAACGCTTCAGATCTAAGATCTCTCTCGAAAGATGTCACCAGTCCCCCTCAATGGGATGGGTTCTTGTATGTCCTCAACGCTTCAGATCTAAGATCTCTCTCTCTTGATGGTGTAGAAAACCCAGAAAAAAATGGAACTCAATGGGAGCTCACAAGCAAAAAGGTAGAAAAATGTGGCAATGATGGAGTATCAAAGTCAGAAATTTTTTTTATAAAGTATAGATCCAAAGCAATCTTTAGGAAACAAAAGGTAGTGAATAAATGGAAAAACCCTTCTATTTATAACAAAATATTGAGTTAGTCTAGATATTGATGCATAATTAAAATATTATTAACCAAATCTAGATCCAAATTTTATGGAATATTTTATTATTTTTGATGGAGGGAAAAAGAATTTGAATTTGGTCAAATCCCTTTATTTGTAAATAATAAATAAATAAATGATTTATTTATTATTTTAAGAATGTAATTCAGTAATAATTAAATAAATAGTGATTTATTCAATTATTTATAAATGATTTAGTCAAATTTAACAAGGAATATTATTTAAATAATGTTTTAAATAATTATTCGTAGAGAATAATAAGATAAATAACGATTTATCTAACTAATTTTCCTGTTTCGGGTTAAATACGACTAGGAAAACCAAAAAAATAGGGATTTATTCGATATTTCCTCATGGGGTTTCCTATTTAGACCATAAACAACTTAATAAATGGTGGATTACTAAGTTATTTTTCACAGTGAAAGCAATTTTACTAAGGTAAAATTGGTCTTAGATGGTGCACTTTGGTCCATCTAAGAGTAATAGGTTAGATGACCAAAAATTGGTGTAACACTTAAAAGTTTTCTTTTCATCAACTTAACCATTTTAACCAACTTTCTTAGAGGTCTTCTACAACCCCAAAGAAATTGTTAGAGACCAAAAATTGGTGTAACACTTACAAGTTTTTATTTCATCAACTTAACCATTTTAACCAACTTTCTTAAAGGTCTTATATAACCCCAAGGAAATTTTCACAAAATTTGCATTAAAAAATCTCAATTTAATTTAAAAATACAAATTGGCACATATACACATATATTAACCCAATTCATTTTGTAGAGCATGATCCTATTAAGGAATAGCATAAGATTCTTAAGAATGAAGATGGGGATTCTTGAAATGACTTTGATGAAATGAAAAGAAAAGTTAGAGCACTTTTAGTGAAATGAAAGTTAGGCACTTTTAATTTGACTATGTATCTTAAGTATACATTACACAAAACACACGTTTAATTCTCTTCAAATTTCTTTCAAATTACCTCTTCAAATTTCAAGTTACCAATTTGTTCATTACAATTGAGAAAGTGATTTAATAACATTATCTTTCTAATTATTTATCTTACATTTACAATCCATTTATTAATTTTCTAAGATTTATTTCTTTCTTATGCATTATGGAATAGAAAATATTCCAAGATTAAAAATTTAAATATTGTAAGGTCCTTTTACGATCAATAGAAATTGGCCTATTTGTAGTAGAATTCTTCCTTTGGGAGGCAATGAATCGATGAGGGTTTTTACGCAAGGGTTTTGAACATCGTCGCACGCCATGCCGGCCATAGAAGGCAGTATAGGCAATTCATTCCCTGGTGATGAAATGGTGTGACTCCTTCTGGCAAAAATGGGGTGGGAGAGATAGTACCACAGCTGGATCATGGATTTGAAAGCAGGATTAGAACCCTGTGGGAGGAAGATCGCAGATCTCATGCAGCGCCTCCGTTTTTCCAAGGACCAAGGTGCGATTCGGCCCAATCGAGGGCGCCCTGCTACAGATCTATCCGGGATCGCTTCACTCCCGCTAAGGGAGTCGCCGCCAAAGCCTCTTCCCACAGCCTTTCCTCGATAGGTAGAGAGACCTGGCCGCCAAGGAATAGCTTTGCTGTGAAATATAGCTATGGAGCGCCAGAGCTCACGATGAAAAGAGCGTTTGGAGGCGATTTCCTCTCTGATCAGGGATCTCAGCCTGTTGGAAGCCTGCTGATCGGCTTTGACAGGGGATTTCTATTATTTTGTACGCCCTCTCATCTGCATGCAGCAAGAGCAGAGGCGCCTATGCCTGTTAGGCGAACCCCAAAGCCGATTCAATGCATAGAGGAGGCAGAGACGAGGGATCGGCCAAATCAGAAAGATTTCCCTACACGATTAGTCGGTTTTGGAGACTCTCATGCAAGAAGTAAGCGCTTTAAGGATCTCTGGCGAAAGACAGTCTCACTGACTACAGCCATAAACCGTGCCTGGCTCCTCAAGCTATGGAATGAGGCAATACCATGGGGGCAGCCCTTTTCCACGCAGCTTGAGGCAGCACAAAGGTATGGGCAGCTAGATCAGCCAGAACCCTCGCAACAGGTAACTCCAGTTTTCTTTCAGATTTTTATTAAATCCCCTGTGGGGAAAACCAGTCTTGTATGGGTACATGCAGAAAGCACGATTATGCAGCTGAAACAGCAAATCTGGACAAAGATGGGCTACCCCGTTCAGATCTAGCATCTGGTCAGTGGAAGATGGTCCCTTCAGGATAGCAGAACCTTGAACATCTACGATATAGGTCCAGAAACAACTATAGCCTTAAATCTGAGGCTGAGAGGAGGTGCTGTGCCCCAGGGTCATCAAAGCACCACAGGTGGAGACAAGGGGAAAAAGGCAACATCTCAGCAACAACCAAAGGGAGGCTTCTCATACAAAAATATCTTACAGGGTAACAGAGATCCAGGGTCCCCTTCAGATCAAGGTGGACATATACCTAGGCCATACATAGTAGATCAGCTTGGGCAAACCCCAGCCCTCAACATTGATTCTACAGGACTAGATGAATATGTTAAGTCCTTTGAAACTCAGGCCTTAATCTGTCGATTTAATAGTTTTTGGCCAAAGCCAATGGAACTATTTCGCTGGATCTACACCAGTTGGACCTTGGAATGTGATATACATCTATGCTCCAAGGGTTTCTTCATTGTGAAGTTCGCATCCACGGAAGCCAGAGATAAAATCATTAGTGCAGGGCCTTGGTTTTGGGGAACAACGGGTCTTTTCATGACCCCATGGTTTCCAGATTTTGATCCAAACAAAATGACTGTCTCCAGAATGCCGGTCTGGGTCCGCCTATACAACCTTCCTCTTCACTTCTAGAGTGAACGAGTCTTGGAAGGCATTGGGAACAGCATAGGGAAATATATCAAAACAGATCTGGAGAGGATTGAGGAGAGGATCTACACCTTTGCACGAATTTGTGTGGAAGTCGATCTAAGCAAAGGACTGCCGGAAAGTATAAGGCTGGTATACAAGCAACAAAACTGGCTACAAGGACTAGACTATGAAAACACTGCTTTCAGATGCAGAATCTGTAGGCTGACAGGACACTTGCAAAGTACATGCCCAGAAGCCAAGAAAGCAAACAGTAAAAGGAAGCAGAAAGGCAAGCAGAGAAAAGGGTGGCAATACCCCCCTCCCGACTCAGAGGACGACGAATCAGAAGCAGAGGAGGAAGTCACTCCCACAGAGAATACTGAGCCTACCCAAGGAACAGAGACTCAAAAGGAAATCATTTCAGCTAACAAGGGTTCACAACACCAGACAAATCAGGCAGAGAGGACAAGCGAGGATTTGAGTATGGGAGGGATCAAATGGCATCACTCCTCAGATACCTCAGACTGAGACAAGGATACAGGTCCACAGAAAGAAGAAACACAGTTAGTCCTAGCTACGATTGAGCCCACCCAAGGAGAGTGGCGCAAGGTCGAAAAGAAGAAGGGGAGAAAAACATGAGGTGTGAGTTTCTACTCACTCCCTGGAACCAGTTTTTCTGTCCCTTCCTCCCTTCTTTTTTCTTTTTTCATTCTTTTTGAATGCACGGTAGCCTCGCTACGTCGCATTGTGTGCAAAGCACACGAGCCCAATGGGCAACTTATGAAAATGCTTCAATGCATATGCTATGTGTAACTTTTCATTTTTAGAAATAAAAGGTTACCGATTTTTTCTGTGGAAAAAAAAAATTACTAATATTAATATATGTCATTCCTATAACCATATTTATACCATAAAGAATAAATCAATAGCACAAAAAAGACAATGAAAATATTAAATTCCTTAAAATTAATAGATCCTCATTAAGATATAACATGCCATAACTTAACCATCTTATCTATTAAATACATCACAATATTAAAAACATCTTAACTATTAAATAAATACATTACAAAAGGAAGTAACTTTATTGTTCAAATTGATTGCAATATAGAAATAATTAATATTATACTTTTTATTAAATATTGTAATTTAAAAGTAAGTTTATTTAGATAGTAGAGATATTTACAACTCTTTCCAATAAAACATTTCATTTTTATTATTAGTCCATGCCCAAAGCTCTGTCAGGGACTATTGTAATCGATGTGCTTTGAAAGATGAGCTTTTAGCAATTATTAAAAATGGTTTAACCAAAAATTTTCCAGGGACTATTCTAATTGATATGATTTGAAAGATGAGCCCTTGGAAATAATTAAAAATGGTTTAACTAAAATTTTTCCATATATGTTATAATTCACTTTTAGCTGAACCTATTAAACGCTGAAACGATTTAGTGTTGGCTAATTAAACATTTGGAGGTCTTATTTGGCATTTTTTCGAGACAAAGAGGTTCAGGAAAAATTCAAAATGCATATTTAATGAAATTATATGGCATGATTGAGTAATGCTAGGATTGTTGTAGCATTATTTACATAAAATTAAATGTTCGCACTTTTGGCTGTTGGTTACACATAGCTGCTGTATGAATTCTTGGGCTCGGCTTCTCATTACAAGCAGGAGTTGTCTAAATTCCATGTGTTGTGTCTAGTGTTGTGCCCTAGACAGCTGTGTTGAATGAACATGTGTGTTGAATGAATTTTGCAAGTTCGACAACTGTGGTGAATGATTGCCTTGAAGCATATGAGCTTGCTATCATACCTTATGCCGACATCATACCTTATGCCGACATTGGTGTACCCGCTACTCTCAATTTTTCTCCTTCTGCAACTTTCATCACAACAGAACTTTCATCACAAAGCAGCATAAATGTCATCACATAAATTTAATGGCAGAGCATCACATAGTAGTAAAACATTGATCACAAAGCAACATCACAGAGCAACATAACTTTCATCACATAACTTTCATGACAGAGCATCACATAGCAGCAAATTTGGTAAAGACAACAATTCCCCAACGGCAAATTTGGCAAAGCCCAACAGAAAATTTGGCAAAGACGAAAACTTCCAATTTTTCTCCTTCAACTTTCATAACAGCTACAATTCTACAAATTTCATCACAGCTACAAATTTGGCAAGACAACAATTAATTGCAACTTTCATCACAAAAATTAATTACAATTTCATCACATCTGCAAATTTGGCAAAGACAACAATTCCCCAGCAATAGGTACCCTAAATGCAAGAGTTGACTTTATCTCCATTTTAGAGTCTACAACCATTATAGTGACATTGATATCACGAAATCTAAAAAGTATTATGGAGCAAGGGAAGGTTGTCAGAAAGCTTAAAACCTATTAAAAAAGTAGAAAGAAATAAGTCTATTTCTATTTCTCGGGTAGGTTGAAAGTATAAATCCTGTTCAAAAAGAAAAAAACAATGAGTCTATTTCTATTTCTCACTGTGAAAAATTCATATTATTTTAAATGTGATTGCTTTATAGATGCACTGAATTTTTTTCTTACTGTGATAAATTCATATTAATATTTTTCTTACTGTGATAAATTCATATGAATTTTAAATTTGATAAATTCATATATATTTTAAATGTGTTTTCTTTCTGGATACACTGAATTTTTTTACACATTTCTTCCTCTATTTTTATAGCTTTGCATACCCTAACACTAACCCTAACATTAACACAGATTGTTTCCAAATATCAAATATTTACAAAGGTTCTTAGCAAAAAGGGGCTTGGTGGGTTTGGCTTCTGGTAAAATGGCTCAACACTAACCCTAACATTAACACTGATTGTTTTAAAATATCAAATATTTACAAAGGTTATTAGAAAAAGGGGCTTGGTGGGCTTGGCTTATGGTAAAATGGCTCACACAATTGTTGAAATGTTAATTTCAATTGCAGGAATGTACATCTGCAGCAGAGGTTGTGCAGAAGCAATTTACTGCTCTACAACAGCTGCTTTCTACTTTGATTTCATGGTCTAACCATGGTACCACAAGCTTTCTATTTTGATGAATTGTTGTTTCTGGCTTTAAAGCCCTTACAATCCTAACAGGGTTGACCGTTTTTTCTTAACACGGCAACCAAAGTTTTGTTGTACGCGCCAATTTTTAAGCGTTTGAATTGAGCCATCACAGCAGTGGTCCCACCTACCAACACACCAGCACGTGGACCAATAAGAATTTTTCATGTAAGTTTGGTGCCTACGTCAGCACAGCCAAAACCAGACCCGAAGCGGTTATAAACACAATTTCATAAATCTTTGCATAACAATTTTCCATGACATCAGCACAACCATTTGTTACGCAAATTTTCAATGCATTTTCATTCATAAAAGTTCTAAAATCTAATGGGGCCCAGTGCTGGCCAATCAAATGGCATTCATGTGGCTTTGGGCCTTGGTGACGTCACAACATTTTGTGACGCGAATTTTCATTGCAATCTATTTTATTGAAGTTTGAAGTCCGGCAGGTCCACCATACCAAAGTTAATGCTTTGTATTGACTTCGAATCGGAGGAAAGGTCTTCGACCTATTTTTTTTGTGTTTCATTTGAAAGCGCCGATGCGATGGGAATATGCTCGGCATATATATTATAAACTTTCGAAAATTTTGTAATATATATATATATATATATATATATATATATATATATATATATATATATATATATATATATATATGGGGTCAATAGTTTTGTTTTATGTTTTTTATTTTTTTAATGTTGCGCCATATAAATGAAAAAGCCTGAAGGCTAATGTAATATGAGACTGTGTGTGTGTGTGTGTATTCGGTGCCCGAAGGCAAAACAAAAAAACAGTGAGCACTGTATGTGCGTTTTAGAAAAATACAGAGAGAGACAGAGTATTGAAAAACTCTAAGATTTTGTAAGCACTGTGCAAAGAAAAGCACCGTTTTGTAATACTTGTTATGTTAAAGGAATAGAAGTATTTTTTTGTGCAATCTCTGTCTATCAGCAAGAAATTTCTTTTTGTTTGTTTCTCTGTCTTAAAAGAGGAGAATTTCTATTCTCCAAATATGTTCTGGAATATTCAGAAATTCCAACATGGTATCAGAGCTAGTCCAGGCTTTTTGAAGGTGTCAAAGAAACTGAAGGAAGGATTTTTTGTTGCGGCAGTTTCTCCAGCAGTGTGAAGGCTCAACTAAAATCCAAGGTATTTCTCAAAACAGATTTTTTGTTACTGTTTGAAGACAGTTAGTTTATTTAAAAAACACAGTCAAGTTATTTGAACATAGTTCAAAGTGCTAGCCATGGCAGGAGCCAACACAAGCATGAGTATTGGAAATACTCAGCTCCCACAGTTCAATGGGAAGAACTATGATTATTGGGCAATCACCATGAGAGCCCTATTTGCCTCTCAAGACTTATGGGAGCTTGTTGAAGATGGTTTTGAAGAACCAACAAACGAAAATTATTTTAATGCCTTAACACAGGCAGAGAAGGATTTTTTGTAAGGAAATAAGAAGAAGGACTCAAAATCCCTCTTCTATCTCTATCAAGTAGTACATGAGAGTGTGTTTCTAAGGATAGAAAAAGCTAAGAGATCCAAGGATGCATGGGATACTCTCAAGACAGCCTATCAAGGTATGGAGAAGGTGAAGACAACAAAGCTACAATTGTTGAGGAGAGATTTTGAAACTTTCTACATGAAAGAGTCTGATAACATAGACTCATTCTTCACACATGTGATTGGGATGGTCACACAGATAAGATCTCATGGAGAAAAAATTGAAGAGAGAAGGATAGTGGAGAAATTTTTGAAGAGCTTACCCTCAAGTTTTGATGTTATAGTCACAACCATTGAAGAGACAAAGGATCTCTCAAATTTTTCAGTTGATGAGCTTCATGCATCACTGATGACACATGAACAAAGATTGGGTAGAAATGAAAACTCATGTTTGGAGCATGCCTTCAAGACCCAAATGTCCTTTGGAAGAGGAAGAGGTCAAGGCAGAGGAAACAACAGAGGAAAAGGTAGAGCCAGAATCCAAAATAGAGGGGGAAGAAACAACCCTGCAAATACTCAAGGAAGGGGCAGCAATCAAAATCAAAACCAAGGCCAAGGCATCAACCAACATGGTGGACAAAATCAAGCACATGGAAAAAGGTATGATAAATCCCAAGTCCAATGTCATCACTGTAAGAAATATAGCCATTATGCCAATGAATGTAGGAAGAAGTAGAATGACATGGGCAATAGACCCAATGCTAATTTTACTAGAGAAAATATCAGCCAAGATAAATTTTTTTTAGCATGTAATATAGCTGAAGAAAAGAGTGAAGATTTATGGTTTCTAGATTCAGGATGTAGAAACCATATGACTGGAAACATTGCCATGTTTTCCATGTTAGATGAAAATGTGAAGTCTCAAGTCACATTGGAGACAGATAGTAAGGTTTATGTCACAGGAAAAGGCATAGTAAATGTCTTGACAAATAAAGGAGAAAAGAAAAGCATATCTGATGTATATTATGTACCAGGTATGAAATGTAATTTGTTAAGCATTAGGTAGCTCATTCAAAAGGGCTACAATGTTTTCTTTGAAGATTATGTATGCACCATAATGGATAAACCACCAAGCAAGCAATGTATTGCTGAAGTGAAGATGACAAGGAACAGAATGTCCCCTCTCAGGATGAGAGCAAATTTGAAGAAAGGAGAAGAAATGGCAGCAGTGACACACGAGACATTCCAAAGAGAAGAAAAGGATGAAAATTGGTTATGGAATTTTAGATTTGGACATCTCAACTTTGGAGGTCTTAATTTGTTACATAGGAAAGGAATGGTAAGAGGATTACCATTGATTGAGAAACCGGACAGCCTATGTGAAGGTTGTATCTTGGGTAAACAACACAGAGAAAGTTTTCCATCAGGAAAAAGCATAAGGGCAAAGGCACCCTTAGAAATTGTCCATTTAGATTTATGTGGTCCAATGCAAAAACCATCACTTGCAAACAGCCATTATGTGCTGACTTTTATTGATGATTACACAAGAAAAACATGGGTTTATTTCTTGAAATACAAAAGTGAAGTGTTTGAAAATTTCTGCAATTTTAAGGCACTTGTTGAGAACCAAAGTGGGCAGCATATCAAGGTCTTAAGGACTGAAAGAGGAGGTGAGTATATCTCAAAAGAATTTCTATGCTTTTGCAGAGAAAATGGCATACACAAGCAACTTACAACAAGGTATACACCGTAGAAAAATGGAGTTGCTGAAAGAAAAAATAGAACAATCATGGATATGGTAAGGAGTATGCTGAAGGCAAAAAATTTGCCAAATGAATATTGGGTTGAAGCTGTACATTGTGCAACATACATCTTGAATAGATGCCCAACCAAAGCAGTAATGAATAGAGTTCCGGAAGAAGCATGGAGTGGGATAAAACAAGGTGACACCCACATGAAAGTTTTTGGTTGTGTGGCTTATGCACACATTCCATATCAGCGAAGAAAGAAGTTGGAAAACAAGGGGGAGAAGTGTATTTTTATTGGATACAGTGAGGAATCTAAAGCTTATAGGTTGTATAACCCATCCACCAAGAAATTTATTGTGAGCAGAGATGTTCAGTTTATTGAAGAAGCTTGGGATGGAAGCATTGAGAAAACATTCAATGTAAAGAGTTGTTTGTCTCATGATGAAAATGAGGATGAGATGGCTGAAATACATCCATCATTAGCACCACTACCTCCACCAACACAAGGACAAAAAGGGACACCACAAGAAGGAGTAAGAACACCCTTGAGAAGAAATGAGAGTGCTTCTCCGAACACACCACAAGAAGCAGATTTGAGTGCTTCTTCAAGCACATGTACACCAAATGAAAGAGGAACAAGATTCAGAAATATGAGTGAGATCTATGAGCAAGAGGCAGCAAATGAAGGTATGAACTATTTATTTGCTTTATATTGTCATGTTTATGATCCTATTCATTTTGAAGAAGCTATAAAATATAAGAAATGGATAGATGCTATGGATGAAGAAATTAATGCCATAGATAGAAATAAGACATGGGAACTAGTTGAACTCCCAAAAGGTAAAGAAGTCATTGGAGTAAAATGGGTCTACAAGACCAAAAGCAATGCTGAAGGTAAGATTGAAAGGCACAAGGCTAGACTTGTTGTCAAAGGATATAAGCAGCAACATGGAAGAGATTATGAAGAAAATTTTGCGCCGGTTTCAAGAATGGAAATAATGAGAGCAATGTTGTCCATAGCAGCACAAAAAAAATGGAAGGTTTATCAAATGGATGTAAAATCAACATTCCTAAATGGAGTAGTGATGGAAGAGGTTTATGTTGAAAAACCTCTAGGCTATGAGAAAAAGGGCCAAGAGCACAAAGTTTGCAGATTGAAGAAATATATTTATGGGTTGAAACAAGCACCAAGAGCATGGTACAGTAGGATAGATTCTTATCTACTGGAAAATGGGTTTGAAAAATATGAAGGAGAACCCACATTATACATCAAGGGGAAAGATGGTAAGATGTTGATTGTTTTTTTATATGTTGATGATGTGATCTTTACAGGTAATGATGATTACCTCATTGAAAATTTCAAAACAGTCATGAAAGATGAATTTGAGATGACTGATATGGGATTGCTGAAATAATTCTTAGGAATAGAATTAGAGAAAAATGAAAATAAATATTTTATCTCTCAAGCTAAATATGTGAATGAAGTTTTGGAAAGATTTAACATGCGGGATTGTAAGGCAACAATTACTCCCACAATAATGGGATTGAAACTCAACAAAGAGGAAAATAGCAAGGATTTTGATCCTAGTTTGTACAAAAGCATAGTTGGCAGCCTTATGTATTTGACTGCAACTAGGCCTGATATTATGCATGTTGTTAGTTTAATTTCAAGATTTATGGAAAAGCCAAAGGAGGCACATTGGCAAGCAGCAAAAATAATTCCAAGGTATGTGAAAGGAACTAAAAGGTATGGAATTTTATATACTACTTCAGAAAATTCTGAATTGATTGGATATACTGATAGCGATTGGGATGGCAGTATTGATGACTAGCAAAATACATCTGGTTATGTTTTTCATATGGGTTCAAGAGCTATTTCATGGGCTTCTAAAAAACAACCTATTGTAGCATTGTCTACATCAGAGGCAAAGTATGTGGCAGCTACAGTAGCAGCATGTTAAGCAGTATGGATGAGAAGAATTTTGAGGAGATTATGTCAAGAACAGGTAAAAGGCACAGTGATTTATTGTGACAATAGCTCAGCTATAGCATTGTCAAAGAATTTTGTGTTTCACAAAAGAACAAAACACATAGATGCCAAGTTTCACTACATCAGGGAGCTAGTGAACAATGGAGAAATAATTTTAAAACATTGCATAACTCAGGAGCAGTTCACGGATATACTGAAAAAGTCATTGGGGCATAAAAGTTTTGAATATTTGAGGAAATGCATGGGTATGACAGATAACCCAACAGTTGAACTTAAGGGGGAGTGTTGAAATGTTAATTTCAACTGCAGGAATGTACATCTGCAGCAAAGGTTGTACAGAACCAATTTATTGCTCTACAACAGCCGCTTTCTACTTTGATTTTTTGGTTTAACCACGGTACCACATGCTTTCTATTTTGATGAATTGTTGTTTCGGGCTTTAAAGCCCTTACAGTCCTAACAGGGTTGACCGTTTTTTCTTAACACGACACCCAAAGTTTTGTCGTACGCGCCAATTTTTAAACGTTTGAATTGAGCCATCGTAGCAGTGGTCCCACCTGCCAACACACCAGCACGTGGACCAATAAGAATTTTTCGCGTATGTTTGGTACCTACATCATCACAGCCAAAAATGGACCCGAAGCAGTTATAAACCCAATTTCATAAATCTTCGCATAACAATTTTCCATGACGTCAGCACAACCATTTTTTACACGAATTTTCAATGCATTTTGGTTCATAAAAGTTTTGAAATCCGATGGGGCCCAGTGCTGGCCAATCAAATGGCGTTCGCGCGGCTTTGGGCCTTGGTGACGTCACAATGTTTTGTGACGCGAATTTTCATTGCAATCCAGTTTATTGAAGTTTGAAGTCTGGCGGGTCCACCATACCAAAGTTAATGCTTTGTATTGACTTCGCATCGGAGGAAAGGTCTTCATCCTATTTTTGTTGTGTTTCATTTGAAAGCGTCGATGCGATGGGAATATGCTCGGCATATATATTATAAAATTTCCAAAAGTTTATAATGTATATACAAGTCAATAGTTTTGTTTTATGTTTTTTATTTTTTTAATGCTGCGCCATATAAATGAAAAGGTCCGAAGGCTAATGTAAAATGAGACTGTGTGTGTGTATTTAGTGCCCGAAGGCAAAACAGAAAAACAGTGAGCACTGTATGTGCGTTTTATAAAAAGACAGAGAGAGACAGAGTATTGAAAAACTCTACGATTTTGTAAGCATTGTGCAAAGAAAAGCACCATTTTGTAATACTTGTTATATTAAAGGAATAGAAGTATTTTTTTGTGCAATCTCTATCTATCAGCAAGAATTTTTTTTTTTTTTGTTTCTCTGTGTTAAAAGAGGAGAATTTCTATTCTCCAAATGTGTTCTGGAATATTCAAAAATTCCAACAACAATTACTGCAAATCCAAAACGGGGATATAAATTAGCACGCATAAATACAATAGACAACAATAAAACAAAATGTGTAGATAGAAAAAGAGCGCTTAAGTAACATAAAATAGTTTAACTTCACCTATCACTGGACCACGTATCGAGGAATTTGATATAAACTATCACACATAAATATAATAAACAACAATAAACAAAATGTGCAGATAGCAAAAGAATGCTTGAGTAATAGAAAATAGTTTAACTTCACCTATCACTGGACTGCATAGTGTACTGAGGAATTCGAACTCGTCCACCAGTCCCTTGAAGTTGGAAGGAATTCATCCAACGGATTTCAGAAAAAAAGCTTGAATTTTTCATTTGGGTAGCTTAAGCTGCGACACATCGGAACTGGGTTGTTTTTGAATTCCTCTGCCATAGCCTCTTCTTTCACTATCTCGCAGCCTTCTACAGGCTCTGTCACTACCACTGCTTTGAATAATGATACACAGTCTCCTCTGCCTTGCACAGCTTAATGCCATCCGTTGCCTAAAATACTGGAGAGCCATAGCTTTGCTGCCATCCATGGCTTATCGTTAAGCGTGGCAATAAGCATGTCACAATTGTGTCTCACTACAATATAAAGGGGGGTTTTACGACAATATTTTAGACAATTTTTGGGTAAATTGTTTTAATTTGAGACAAAATAAAACTTGTGTATTGTCTTAAATATTGTCTTTAAGCGGGTGTCTCAAATTAAATCGTCTTAAAATATTGTATTTATAAAGATAATATATAACACAATCATTTTTGTCTCTCCAGAGAGAATTTCATTTTTGTCTCTCTAGAGACAATAGTTGCACTACAACACAAAGGGTGGTTTTAAGACAATTTCTGGGTAAATTGTCTTAACTTGAGACAATTTCATTTTTGTCTCTCCAAAGACAATAGTTGGAATTAAAGACATATTGTCTTTATGGAGACAATGTCTTTAATCTTATCTATTGTCTCTGTAGAGACAATATAAACCAATGAATCCAGAAAAATATCTCACCATTAAAATAAATCAATATAAAAAAATTAATTAAAAAAATCAACAATATCATTGAATAATTCATGTTAGGGTATAGTGGAATCGAACCACCAACCTCCTGCATGGCAGGTGCTCTTCCAAAGAGCTAGCACCCTTTAAATAATTATGTGAGGATTTATAAGTCATGAAAAGTATAGGACCAGGAGGCAAAGAATCTGCTGTCAATAAGAGCTCCAACATCTTTACACCCACATAAGATTTCCCTTTTTATTCCATGGCCAGGCACACATATGCAGAAAAAATAGGTCTAGAAAACTCAATAGAGATTGTCAATTTCTACAGTTTTTATGCACCCAATTAATCAATTTCAATATGGGTATAATAGAATAGTGATCATAAGAGAAATATAAAATTATGCTAGGAGAACTTATGACTCTTGGAGCAGCATGAACAGAGCACATAAAATCGGAAATACTTCAAAATGACAACCTAACATCAAGATTGGGTAACCAAGGCACCCTAAACTAGTAGAACTAAAGATAAAACATGTCAACAAACAATAGTTAGGCATATAAAACTGGAAATTAAAAAGGAAAAACCAAGAAACACATAAATGAAGAGTTGATATCCAAGTGACCGTTAAAGTGACAAACTTTCTCCTGCTTAAATGAATACACATCCAGATCTTATCATGGTTTATCTTTGGGATTTAATAGTTTGCATATGGACAAGTAGAAAAAGGTTGATAACACCTTCTATAAAATAAGTTCGACTTTGTCTAGGGCCTAAAATATTAGGGCTGATGTGTAGATCGATTATACAACTTAAAAATGAACTTCCGAGGCAATTAACAATTTTCTGCATCTATCAAATATATCTCCAATTGTAAATGAAAACTGATAGGTTTCTCAGTTTTGAGCTCAGCATTTTATTAGAAGGAAATGCAGGAACGCCTTACCCTTGCCATAAGTTAAGCGCACAAGTTTGACAAAGCATAATACCTAAGCATTCAAGTACTGAAATGGAAGGAATAAAGGAAGCTCAATGATCTATAAATGTTTCAAAATCATAACCACAAAGGAAGCATCAACCTGTATATTGCATTTCTACTCCAACCATTGCCCATCCCAAACAAAAAATGTGAGATGCCATCTATTACTTTTATCATAATTTTGTCAAACCACATCAAAAGAGCAGGCCAACAGATCAGAGGATAACATTGTATTTTTCTTGTAATCAAGAAACATAACAATTCATCTCACTTTACTCCCCAAAAATAAGACCACACCGTGTGCAGTATGTCTGGTTGAAAGATTATCTCAATAAATTACAAATGCATGATATCAATAGTTAGGCATAACAATAGGTCATGCTGCAATGTCATGTTAATGGGAAAAGGGATATATAATAAAAATCTTTGCCAAAAAGTGATACTTTTAACTAAATTCTCTGCAAGTTAGTTGCTTGTGACAACAAAAAGGCTTATTCTTCATACGCTAACAAAATAATTTAACTAGAAACCCAACCATTTCTATGGTTGTAGTTCTCTTTTGCTTCCTCTACAAAACAATCAGATTCTTGGATCACATTCATTTCTTCATATTTGGATAGAAGGAATGATTATAAAGTTCAAACATATGAGTTGGATTGAAATTTGAAAATCTTGCATACATTTCAAGGATGCTTCTTTGTACCAAAATATAATACAAAATTGTCTGTGTTGATGATTGTGCTACTATCTAAAGCAGGTGGAACTTTCCAATTCAGTTTCATTTCCTTTCATTCTGCACCCAATCATTTTAGTTTCTTCTCCTCTGCCAACTTACAGTTAATTTCTATATTACATATTTTGAGTTTTGTACAATTCACTGATCGATTTTATTTCCCTGCATTTAATTTCTCCATAGGGAAATAAAAAATGAACAGAGTAAATACAACATCGTACAACAACAAAATGACAAGATAGATATCGAGTATGTGTAAATTCTAGTTACCAGTACATCTTTTGTACCCCACTGGATAAAGAAAAAAAGATTGAAGACTGTATGGCATGGCAGAATTAACAATGCCCAGTTGAGCTAGAAAAAGGACTAACCATGAAGACTTAGTCAACCCGTCATTATTTATAAAACACTGATGGGTCTCTGCACAAAAATGGAAATAGTTCAATTAACGCTCGTATATAATTATATGGGCACTATACCACGTGTTAGCCCCCTATAAATATTTGACAAGAAAACGGGGGGCTAAAATGTTTCTGAGCCTTCAAGGAATGCATTTCCTCTGAAAACACATCATCCTTGAAGCCTCCTTGTGCCTTTTGTCCTTTGATAAAATCCCCTCTGTTGATTCCCATTATAAAGCCTCTCTGTTTGTGAAGAATGGCCAAATAGCCCCTTTCTCCTTCTATCGTTTCCCTTTTTTGGCTTTGAAACGCGTTAAAATTAAGCCAAAATACCCCTTATTTTATATATGTGGGTTAAGCCCCTTTCGTCCAGACCCCCTCAAACCATTTCCCCATATGCCCACGCCCGAGACCAAGCGCTTAAGCCTCGGGTGCTAATCGCAATCGCAAACATGGAGCGGAGCGCATTTCCGCGTTATACAAAAAACTTCCGATGCGATTGTAATATGGTCCTATAGACCCCCGCCGCAATCTGAGCCGTTGATCTATATAGATCCAACGGCCCAGCGCTAATCGCACTTGTTCCATCGTGCCTGCCTCCCTCCTATGTGAAACCTTTGATGCTCACCTCCATAATCGATTCACTGTTGGATCGGACGGCCATCGCACCACCGCTAATCGCAATCAGAACTTCTTGTGTGCCACCCTTCCGTTTCATCTGATTGCGATTCCCCGATCTGATCTGAGCCGTTGATCTCTTGTGATCCAACAGTCTGGATCTCATCGGTCATTGCTTCGTCGCCCCTCTCTATCTCCCTCCGATTGAATGTGGGTCCTTGATCTGGTCCTAGATCCGATGGTTGGCGCTCAATTTCACGTTGCTTCAAATCGCAATCGCAAGTTCTCAAATGTGTCCCCCACTGCCTCCCTCGATTGTGATCCTCTGATTCAATCAAATCCATTCGTTGATCTAGATCGATGGCTCCCATCACATCACGCGATTTCACCATGTTTCTCCAGCAGATCTTCCAAGCAGTTCATCATTCGATCTTCGTCGTTCATTGATCTCCTCCTGAGATCCGACGATCTAGGTTTAATCGCCTTCCGCCATGAATAGGTCCCACCACCCATGGTCCATTTCATATGTTTTTCGTTGCATTTTCCCATTTCCTTTGTGTGTTGCCCAACTTTCAAAAGTCATCTTGTTCATTAATCCCCACCGTTGATCATCGCCTCCAAACGGATCGGACGGCCCACATTCATTCTCCCATCAAAACTCCATTTCATTGCATTTTGACCTGTTTCCTCCACAACCGTCGTTTCTACAGTTCCGCCACCATTCCTCCAGGTTTTCAATGCATTCTTCCACCACCACCCTGGGATTTTATAACAGATTTATTTCATTGTGCAGGGTTTTCACCAGAGTGGTATTTCACTCTGTTTATCATAATCGCAGTTATTGCGATTCAAAGCACAGAGAGGTCATTACAGCAGCGGCAAAGTGAAACAGCAGAAGTGGTTTTTAAGGGATTTGGGCCTGTTAATTAAATATTTAGTGCCTAATCCCGTGTCCGAAGGATTAAGGCACAGTTTGAAGACTAAAGAGCGCACCAGCAAGTCATATCAGCACTACATAATAGCAGAACATGTTTTCTCCAGAGGTACACCTTCCTACAGCAGTCTCCATGCCTCCTCGAGCCTAGAAACAGTTAATTACTCTAACAGAAACTTCTTAAAGGCTGTCAGGATCGCAGTTATGGAAGCATGGAGACCTGAAAGACCTTTAAGTCACCTTACTTGCTTTAGAAGATAGAACAGAGGGCCTTACAGCCAGAAGGACTTCACGAAACATCCGAGCTCAATATGGGCCTGACAAAGTCTCCCAGACCATACCAAAAAGTACTTACAACGATGTAGGTTCCATTAAGAAGAGTGGGCACGAACTCTTTCCCCACTCTGTCTTAATGAGATCCATTTAATGAATATCATCTACTCATGTTATTCTATTCTCCTATAAGAATCCCCAAGAAAAAATTGAAAAGGGTTGTTGTTGTTGTTCAGTTGTTGCTGTTGTAGTTAGAGGGATTCATTTTGACTGTTAGAACAGTCTTGGGAGGGAGTAGCAGAGTAGTTTGTAATGTAGTAGGCTGGGAGGAGAAAGTTTGGACTATAACAGCCATTGAGCTCACTGTATGTGACTATTTTTGCATCAATTAATCAAGCAAATTTCACAGGATCCTGGTCTATTACTATGGGTGATGTTTTCTCTCTACATTGTTTTATTACATTTTTTAATGTTGTTCATTTTCTTCTGGTAGGCATCAGAAATCTGGCATAGGATTTACCCACGCATGGTACCCTATGTTTCTGCTCTCCCTACCCTCAATGTTTTCTGCTGATAGTGAGATCTGAGGGCGGACTCCCATGGTTTAACTAGTGTAGTAGATGTTATTTCCTGCTAGCTAATGTGCGAACTCGGAGCTTGCTGCTTGGATGCTTCCTACTGCTGTTAAAGCAAGGAAGGTTAAAAGTCCTTCTCTGATCTATAGACTCTAGCTTTGTGTAAAACTTATCTCTTTTTTTCCCTTGGAGCATGTTAAATCAGACCTGGAGTTAAATGACCTCTGGTTCAATCTATAAGCTGCCCCTTTGTCCCTCCATTGAGAGTTGCCTATGAGTATGTCAAAGCAGGTCTGGAGTTAAATGACCTCTGACCTGATCTCCAGACGGAAATTGGGTTGCTTTCCTTCTTCACCTTCTTTCCTTACTGTTCCATTCCACCATCTATCTAAATGATCCTTTAGTATAGATGACTTGCCCTCTGGAAGCCTTGCTTAGTTGTTTGCAGGTACTCTCCTTTCATGACTCCATAGCCCAATGGATGGCCCATTCTTAACCTATCCTCTTTTGTCAAAACGTCCTGCTATTTTTCTCCTTTCCTCCCGTTACATTCCTAGTTGATGATCTCATGAGCAACTCAACAACCAACCACATCATTTAAACCCTCCCTCGTGCTTCATACCTAGCCTCATATCTCATTTTGAGCTTCAAAGATATATATATCATTCTTTGTTTTATGGAGAGATCCCTCTCCGGATCCAGGAGGGCTAGATCCTAGGATCCCAAAGTGGTTTGATGTTGTCTTATCTTTTGGTATTTCCAAATCTGCCAAAACATAGGAACCCCAACATAATGGTGACTCTGCTAGGGAATCTGAGAGTTTATAACTGCTAAAATTGTTCTGTTTCCCATTGTCGTCACCAACATAATGGCAACTCCACTGGGGAACGAGACCAATCAGCCTGATTTGGTAAATCACTGTGGTGGATAGTAAAATTGTAAATCCTCCACCTAGCGACTCCACAGTTCTTAAATGATAAAAGACTCCACTAGTGATCAGTAGGTCGTTGATTATCTGTGCTTTCACAAGACTCCACTGGGAGACAATGTCGCAGTACAACATCAGCCATGCTAAAGACCAAGTCACCTCACTAATGGAAGACTCTGAATAGTTTGTAGAAATGAATACTGGTTTCATAGTAGAGTGTCATGCTGTAATGTCAAGTGACTTGGCAGAACTGGAGGTGGAAGACCTTCTAGGGGTTGTTCTCCTCAGCTCAAAATTCAAACCCGTGCTCAGGAAAATTTTCTTAAAATTGGTGGTTGAAAGGTATGAAGCTGAGATTGAACTTTTGGACTCACAAGAAGAATCATGTCAATTCATAGATCCAAGAGCCTTTTTGGAAAGTCTCCTACCCCCTAAAAAAGAAGAAATTCCACTGGTTTTCGATGTGCAAGAAGAAGATGATCAGGCTTTCAAGAGCCACTTTGAAGATGCAATGGAAGATACAGTGATCAAAGCTACCCAGGACGCAGACAAACTACCAATCATGGAAGGCCTAAAGGAAGAAAGCACCCATCATATGTTCATTGATCCTGTGGCACAGTACATGGAGGCCACGATTAGCTCAAATTCTCCAGCATTGATCTGTCGCAAGGGCCAGATTCATCAGGAGTGGTCACCACTGATGGTGACCGCAGTTTTGAAGAACCACATGCAGCGCACCCTATGGTTGTCTCTGATGAGCAGTCAGTGTTTCTATCCTTTTTTGTTAATGCTTGACTGGCTGCACTGTAATTATTGTGTCACCTAGAGCATTAGGGGTTTCCAAGTAGGGTAGAGTAGGTAGGAAATCTCAATAAAGCTCAGTCTATGAGCATGTAGTTAGTTGGTTAAATTTCTACAGAGTCCAACAAGCCAGACAGTCTAATCCTGGCTTGGTTATTTTTCAATTTATGCCTTAGAATGTAGAGAGGAAATCTGCTAGACAGTTTAATCCTAGCAGATAGTAGTTTTAGGTATAGAAAATATGAGGCCAATAGTTTAATCTGGTCTCATGGAGTAATAAGGGTAGAAGTAGAATAGGTTTATTTTCTTGTTTGTAAAAATTTATGATGTAAAGGGTCTGCAAGTCCAAATGCACCCAGAAGAAAAAATGTTAGGACTATAGTATGGATAGGTAGCTGTTTGGGAGAGAATTTCTGTTGATACGATGTCTTCATGATTTGTGGCAGTTGAGCTAAGGAAGAATGGATGGGTCAAGTACCAAGCAGCTGGCCTACTCCAAAGATCATTTTATAAATTCTTGACTCCTTCAAGAAGAAGCCATCCCCATGTGGAGCCATTGTTAGCCCCCTATAATTTTTTGACAAGCAAACGGGGGGCTAAAATGTTTTTGAGCCTTCAAGGAATGCATTTCCTCTAAAAACACATCATCCTTGAAGCCTCCTTGTGCCTTTTTTCCTTTGATAAAATCCCCTCTGCTGATTCCCATTATAAAGCCTCTCTGTTTGTGAAGAATGGCCAAATAGCCCCTTTCTCCTTCTATCGTTTCCCTTTTTTGGCTTTGAAACGTGTTAAAATTAAGCCAAAATACCACTTATTCCATATATGTGGGTTAAGCCCCTTTCGGCCAAACCCCCTCAAACCACTTCCCCATATGCTCATGCCCGAGACCAAGCGCTTAAGCCTCAGGCACTAATCGCAATCGAAAACATGGAGCAGAGCGCATTTCCGCGTTATACAAAAAACTTCCGATGCGATTGTAATATGGTCCTATAGGCCCCCGTTGCGATCTGAGCTGTTGATCTATATAGATCCAACGGCCCAGTGCTAATCGCGCCCACCTCCCTCCTATGTGAAACCTCCGATGCTCGCCTCCATTGTCGATTCACTGTTGGATCGGACAACCATCACACCACCACTAATTGCAATCGGAACTTCTTGTGTGCCACCCTTCCGTTTCATTCGATTGCGATTCCTCGATTTGATCTGAGCCGTTGATCTAGTGTGATCCAACGGTCCGGATCTCATCGTTCGTCGCTCTGTCACCCCTCTCTATCTCCCTTCGATTGAATGTGGGTCGTTGATCTGGTCCTAGATCCGACGGTTGACGCTCAATCGCACACTCCAAATCGCAATCGCAAGTTCTCAAATGCGTCCCCCGCTGCCTCCCCCAATGGTGATCCTCCGATTCAATCATAGTCATCCGTTGATCTAGATCGACGGCTCCCATCGCATCGCGCATTTTCACCATGTTTCTCCAGCAGATCTTCCAATTTGTTCATCATTTGATCTCCACCGTCCGTTGATCTCCTCCTGAGATCCGACGATCTAGGTTTAATCGCCCTCCGCCATGACCAGGTCCCACCACCCATGGTCTATTTCATATGCTTTTCGTTGCATTTTCCCATTTCCTATGTGTGTCTCCCAACTTTCAAAGGTCATCCTATTCATTAATCCCCACCGTTGATCATCACCTCCAAACTGATCAGACGACCCACATTCATTCTCCCATCAAAACTCCATTTCATTGCATTTTCACATGTTTCCTCCACGACTGCTATTTCTACAGTTCTGCCACCATTCCTCCAGGTTTTTAAAGAATTCTTCCACCACCACCCTGGGATTTTATAAAATATTTATTTCATTGTGCAGGGTTTTCACTAGAGTGGTATTTCAATCTGTTTATCATAATCGAAGTTATTACGATTCAAAGCACAAAGAGGTCATTACAACAGTGGCAAAGTGAAACAGCAGAAGCGGTTTTTATGGGATTTGGGCCTGTTAATTAAATTTTAGTGCCTAATCCCATTTCCGAAGGATTAAGGCATAGTTTGAAGACTAAAGAGTGCACCGGCAAGTCATATCAGCGCTACATAATAGCAAAACGTGTTTTCTCCATAGGTACACCTTCCTACAGCAGTCTCCATGCCTCCTCGAGCCCAGAAATAGTTAATTACTCTGACATAAAATTCTTAAAGGCTGTCAGAATCACATTTATGGAAGCATGGAGACCTGAAATACCTTTCAGTCACCTTACTTGCTTCAGAAGACAGAACAGAGGGCCTTACAGCCAGAAGGACTTCATGAAACATCCAAGGTCAATATGGGCCTGACAAAGTCTCCCAGACCATACCAAAAAGTACTTACAGCGATGTAGGTGCCATTAAGAAGAGTGGGCACGAACTCTTTCCCCACTCTGTCTTAATGAGATCCATTTAATGAATAGCATCTACTCCTGTTATTCTGTTCTCCTATAAGAATCCCCAAGAACAAATTGTAAAGGGTTGTTGTTGTTGTAGTTAGAGGGATTCATTTTGACTGTTAGAATAGTCTTGGGAGGGAGTAGCAGAGTAGTTTGTAATGTAGTAGGCTGGGAGGAGAAAGTTTGGACTGTAACAGCCATTGAGCTCACTGTATGTGACTAGTTTTGCATCAATTAATCAAGCAAATTTCACAGGATCCTGGTCTATTACTGCGGGTGATGTTTTCTCTCTACATTGTTTTATTACATTTTTTCATGTTGTTCATTTTCTTCTGGCAGGCATCAGAAATCTGGCATAGGATGTACCCACGCATGGTACCCTATGTTTCTGCTCTCCCTACCCTCAATTTTTTTTGCTGATAGTGAGATCTGAGGGCGGAATCCCATGGTTTAACTAGTGTAGCAGATGTTATTTCGTGCTAGCTGATGTGCGAACTTGGAGCTTGCTTCTTGCATGCTTCCTACTGGTGTCAAAGTAGGGAAGGTTAAAAGTCCTTCTCCGATCTAGAGACTCTAGCTTTGTGTAAAACTTATATCTGTTTTTCCCTTGGAGCATGCTAAAGCAGACCTGGAGTTAAATGACCTCTGGTTCAATCTATAAGCTGCCCCTTTGTCCCTCCATTGAGATTTGCCTATGAGTATGTCAAAGAAGTTCTGGAGTTAAATGACCTCTGACCTGATTTCCAGACAGAAATTGGGTTGCTTTCCTTCTTCACCTTCTTTCCTTACTGTTACATTCCACCATCTATCTAAAGGATCCTTTAGTATAGATGACTTGCCCTCTGGAAGCCTTGGTTAGTTGTTTGCAAGTAATCTCCTTTCATGACTCCATAGCCCAATGAATGGCCCATTCTTAACCTATCCTCTTTTGCCGAAACGTCCTACTATTTTGCTCCTTTCCTCCGATTACATTCTTAGTTGATGATCTCATGACCAACTCAACAACCAACCACATCATTTAAACCCTCCCTCGTGCTTCATACCTAGCCTAATATCTCATTTTGAGCTTCAAAGATATATATATCATTCTTTGTTTTACGGAGAGATCCCTCTCCAGATCCAGGAGGGCTAGATCCTAGGATCCTAAAGTGGTTTGATATTGTCTTATATTTTGGTATTGCAAAATCTGCCAAAACATAGGAACACCAACACCACACACCTCAATGCACTTCAACGGTTCAAACCCAGTGTGAGTGACTTTTCCTGTGACTGAAACTATCCCGACTATGTAGACAACTGTTGTTTCCCAATACTATGGCCTTTGATGTGCACCAACTTTCATTATTGCGAAGGCAAGGTAAATTATTACGGAATATGTAAGAACTCAACAATCAATTTTGTTAATATACGATCTTATTTTGATGAATTTATCTACATCCTTTTACTTGTAAGTTCAGCCATTACAAGACACAGATGGTCAGTCATGCACCTCAGCATTTCCTTGCCTTCTTAAATCCATTCTTTTCCTCGGCCACTAATTTAGATATTTCTTTGATATCCACAGCCTCTCAATGGTTGGAGGATTTTGTAGAGCCATCCTCTCAATGGTTGGAGGCTTTTGTAGAGAAATTGTAGAGATTTCAAATCTGCTACCAATTTTTCTGTCCTCGTCATGAGTTGAAATCCTATCACTATTTGTTTGATGATCATTGGTATGGTTAGGTAGTCCATCTTTGACAATTATGTGTCTTCTAGGTACAAGGTCGTTTTGATTACCATAGATAACTGGAAGGCCCAACTCATTTTGAAGGACTTCAACAATAGCATCAGATAGTGTGTTTTGTTTGTCAATATCTTCCGCAGTTCCAGTAAAGATTACCAGCTCATCTTTAATCGGGTATTCTGCACTTTCAAATACACTAAAATCAGTTTTTCATTTTAACATAAAAATCTAAAATATATTAAAAATGAGTATAAAAAAAGATATGGTATGCACTAAGTCACTAACAAGAATATGCCATAAGAGGATGCGAGTAAGTGCAACAGTTGACAAAACCATCTGAATACTATATGCCTATTGCTATATGGATGTCAAATATCTCATACTGAGTTAATTCGTCTTGCACAGCCTCAGGTTTTGTTGAGTAGTATAGTGAAAGTAAGTAGCTGCACATTAAAATTTCATCCAGAGGACTTCCAATTTTATGTTCTGTGGAATGGATAAGAAAGGCTTGTTATCTATAATCCCTAACAGTAACAACTTATTGTTTTTGAGTTAGTATTTTCCAAATATTTTTGGCATGGGCAATGGAAAACACCTGATATAGATGGGATATTATTATATATAGAGAGAGAGAGAGATGTGGGGCCATTTATCATATTGTTCATTGATTCTGTGAATAATTTGACCCTTTGGTTCCAGTGAATAGTGATTTTGAACCAAGATAAAAAGAAAAGATATGAAATATTTTTTTTCTTGATGACCGCCTCAATGGATCAAACTAGAAAATTAAAGTAGATGTCCAATAGATGCAGCCAAAAAGCCTTAATGAATGTATACACTTCTATGAGTTGAAACTAGCATACGATATATAGGCTATAGCCTGTCAACCAATTCCATTAATTTTACCAAACTAGGTATATGCATCATCTAAAATCAACTTACCATATCAAACTAAAACGTTGATATTTGTGTCATCCACAAGGTCAATATCAGGGATCACTCGTATCAGTAAATGGAACATCAGTCAGGAGTTGATCTCATAAGAGAAATAAGAGCAAAAAAATTATTTTGGAACTTGCTTTGAAATACTTGCAATGAAGACATTATTCAGATCCAGATCCAATGGTTGGACTAAAGGGTATCTATTTCGCAAAATCACCCAGATCCAATGGTAATACTAAAGGCTATCTATTTGGAAAAATCACCGAAAGACTTGCACCCATCTCATCCCTTTTTTGCCATCACATTCAGGTGAGGAAAACAAGGAAAACTATAGAGGGAATGGAAACCTGATGGATGACATAATATTCCGTTGACCTCACTTCTGAACCAAGGCCCCAGTGGTGAATTAGTGAGAAATTGTAGTATATAAGAGATTATTGTAGTTCTCAAACAAATAAATTAACATTATTGGGAGATATTTTCCTAATTCATAGTGTAACTCTTCAACACTCTTATCTATAGTACAAGTTAGGTTCTAATATAGTTTTAAAGAACGGTAAAAAAATAATAAGTTCACATAAATTGCAAATAACTTTTGATTGACTGAACAGAATTTTGTGATATTTGATGCTATGGAAATAACACACTTGAGGCTACCAAAAGATAAAATTTCACAGTATTTGGTATGAAATTATTAAAGCTACAATCCATACAAGTTTGACTTCTACGAATGGTCAGTAATTATAGGTCTCTATATATTACATACAACTCCAGTTTCGTTTATCCAAATTAAGTGTGATTAGTAATATATTTTAGAGTGTTGCTGGTGGAAATTTCGTAGGAATTGACATAGAAATTGGAGATTTACTATTAGTACAACGTCGGCTACTTATCTAGAAATGTTATAAACAATACATCAACTTAAATTAGCTATAGTTTTGATTGGAATATTCAAATTAAGTGATTCAAAGAATATTTTGACTGAATATTATCATGTGTGTCAGCTGCTTGTCCAGTCATTGAAGAGTTGTAAGAAATACATCATCTTAAATTATGTTTACATTTTGAATGGGATTATCCAAATCAAATTATTTAAATTATGTTTGGAATAGGACACACATGAGAATATTTAGTCAAAAACTTGGACCATTTTGTATGGAAATTACAACGATAATTAGGGGAACCTATTACAAAATGTGACAACCTAACATCAATACTAGACCATGGCTTTTATAAGTCATGACAAGTATAGGACCAGGAGGCAAATAATCTGTGGTCAATAAGAGCTTAAACATCTTTACACCCACATAAGATTTCCCTGTTTATTCCATGGCCAGGCACACATATGCAGAAAAAAATAGGTCTAGAAAACTCAATAGAGATTGTCAATTTCTGCAGTTGTTATGCACCAAATTAGGAAATTTCAATATGGGTATAATAGAATAGTGCTCATAAGAGGAAAATAAAATTATGCTAGGAGAACTTATGACTCTTGGAGCAGCATGCACAGAGCACAAAAAATCGAAAATACTTCAAAATGACAACCTAACATCAATATTGGGTAACCAAGGCACCCTAAACTAGTAGAACTAAAGATAAATCATGTCAGCAAACAATAGTTAGGCATATAAAATTGGAAATTAAAAATGCAAAACCAAGAAACACATAAATGAAGAGTTGATATGCAAGTGACCATTAAAGTGACAAACTTGCTCCTACTTAAATGAATACACATCCAAATCTTATCATGGTTTATCTTTGGATTTTAATAGTTTGCATATCGACAAGAAGAAAAAGGTTGATAACACCTTCCATAAAATAAGTTCGACTTTGTCTAGGGCCTAAAAGATTAGGGCTGATGTGCAGATCGATTAGACCACTTAAAAATGAACTTTCGAGGCAATTAACAGTTTTCTGCATCTATCAAATATATCTCCAATTGTAAATGAAAACTAATAGGTTTCTCAGTTTTGAGCTCAACATTTTATTAGAAGGAAATGCAGGAACTCCTTACACTTGCCATAAGCTAAGCGCACAAGTTTGACAAAGCATAATACCTAAGCATTCAAGTACTGAAATGGAAGGAGGAAAGGAAGCTCAGTGATTTGTAAATGTTTCAAAATCATAACCACAAAAGAAGAATCAACCTGTATATTGCATTTCTACATCAACCATTACCCATCCCAAATAAAAAATGTGAGATGCCATGTTACAAAAACCTACAATGCTAGTGTGATATAAGGTGGAAAAATTAAGAAAGTTGTTATATCCACATATTAAACAGGTTTTAAGCATCTACTCCAATATATCAAAGCAGATGAATAAGAGACAACATACGAAAACTGTTCACAGAAGATATTCAAACATGTTCATGTAAAGACACAAATTAGATTATTTAATATCTAACAAAGAATGCAACCATACTTGCCATCGAAAGGGTAGAAACAAAATTATGTAAAAGGAAAGCTAGTTTGTGCATTTTAGGAGGTTCTGTTTTTTCTGTTGATATTGAACACTGTAATGGAAAAATTGAAATTCAGATGAATTCACAACGTCATTGGAATTTCTACACTAAAAGTGTCACTAAAAATTTATCCGTTTCTTTGGAAAACTTACCCTGGTCTGGAATGCCAAAATGTAAGTCGCATATGTCTAGCAGCAGATGCAAAAGTTACTCCAACAATCAGCATCACTACTGCCAACAATGAATCATGGGAACTCTGAAAATAATAATTAATTGCTGTCATTATTCAATAAAGTAAACACAAACTCCACTTAACCATGCCCTAACATAAACTAGAGATGATTTGCAGCAAAATGAAACAAGGGAATAGAATTTTAGTCAACTAATGATTACAATAATTCCTACGCTTATCAAATGAATAATATGCAAGGCATATGTTATAACTTGTTACTTTCAGTTCATCATGGACAAGAGGCTAAAAACTGCAACTAGCAGTAGTATCTAGTCTCATGTATGGTACTAAGGCTAGATGTTACTAGAAAGCACATGACCCCACTGAAGGTAGCTTCAGTGATGACCACAAGGGACATTGGCTTTCTTGCGGATACTATCTAAGATAAAACTAACTTCTGGTCCTTGAGTAATACCTCAAAATTCTTCTGACTTGCTAAGAGCTCGTTCTCCTCAGACATAAGGAAACAGGTTTAGACCCTATTACCCCTTTTTTTAGCAGGGGTACCCATAGTAAAATTTTTGCATTATCACTTGTTTTCTGATGAACATGGTAGATTGGTGACATATAGTAGTCTTACTTGATAGGTTGGTTGAATTCTAATCTTTTGTCACTTTCACATTTCCAAAGGAAGTTCAGGTTGTTTGAGGCACTGATCACACCTCTCGAGGCAGTTTTGGCTCTGTTTGTGGACAATTGGACACCTCCTATGCATGCCATGTAGAATATATTTTAGCATTGTTCTAGTTGTCACTTTATAAGCTGATGTGTCTTATATTAAGGGCTAATTTTCACCTACAGCACATGTGACAAAAAATTTGGGTACTTTTGATGACTTGGAGGGGTTGTATGGATGATGTGTTGGTCTCTTAGTGTGCTTGGATGATGTGGATGTCGCTTGGGAAAGATATCTTGAAGAACAAGCAAGTTCGAATAAGGATTAATTCAGAAATACAGAGTTTTATGAAAAACTCATATTTGTGTGTTTCCAGATGGGGAGAGGGCTTTTTTATTTGCAAAAGTTTGGGGTTTAGTTTTCCATTCCTTTTTACATTTAAAAAAAAAAAATCTCTTATGTTTTCATTTGTTTATATAATTTTTTTTAGAGGATGTGATGGCATGACATTTCCGACAAGCTACAAATTGATCTTGAGTAGAACCTCCAGTGCTTCCAAACTGAAATGTATCCCATGTGGATCTGGATCTATGGAAATGTTGATCCTGGATCCTCCACAAGTGGATCTTGTAACATAGGCTTTTAATGCTTAGTATGACAATGCTAAATGCAACTGCCATCCAACCACTTATAATGAGAGAAACATGCTAGGCCTACTTAGTAACAAGGTTAGGTAGTTGCAATCCCTTTACTTAGTGACAACAACCATACTAAATATCTATGAACTCTAATATGTGGAATTGACCTTTCCCTGTTAAGCTTCAATTATCCTTTATGGTAATTCTGGTTGCAAGGATTTGTATTTACATTGCAACTGAACTTAAACGAAATGTAAAACATAAAATCATATGCAAACCACATAATAAAGCTACTATATAAATTGTATAGACACGAAACAGAGTTGGAGACAACAGGTTATAATAAATTATGGTTTATGGCATATGCACCTTTAATTAGTTATATTGTTAAGTACAAATGTGAAACACACTTAAAAATAAACCGGTAATATACACTAAGATGAAAGGATGGTAATCCTACATATCTCTTTATTTTGATTCTTCACTTTGCTCAACCTCTGTTATACCCAAGTTATAGGAATGGGAGACAGGGATTGAATTTCTAGCATGGCTGGGGGATTCCCCCCAATATTCGTTGGCTTGGAGAATGGTAATGGAAATAAACCCTTTTTCCTCTTCCCCCCACCTTGCAAGTCATACACTTGTTGACTGGAAAAAAACAAACAATACATCCTTAATACTTCCCTCTAAAGATTAAATAGATCGACGAGGGTAATCATACTCTGGTTAGGCACAGGAGACAACCTCATTTATAATTCTATCCCCTGAATCAGACAAGTTTATAAAAATGCAGAAAATTATGACTATCCCAGCATGAGTTGTACAAAAACCAAAAACATAGAAAAAATATGGGCTGAGCCAAAATTGAAAGATACAATTCCATAATAAATGTATTGATAAAGTCAAGCAATCATTGAACCAAACCATGTAAATAGGGTGTTCCAAATGGCAGAGTTTGAATCGAAAGATACAGTGTAGGAATTACATTTAGGCATCTTTCAATATCGAGCTAATGTTACTCAAGCCCTTATGTTAGCATCCATGGAAAGAAAGGGTTTGAATTTAAAGAAGTTAATATTACTGAGAATTGCACTGTCTGAGATGAACTCGCAATTAAATGTTCAAAAAACAAAACCCACATTAGGGTTCTAGAATATCCCCGCGTGTTGACATCCAGGGACTCAAAATACACCTTAAAACCCATTCAGATGCACACGGCAGTGACAATGTGCGACAAAATGGCGATTTACAACGCATTAGATGCTCAACTGGTGCCCAACCCAGACATATAATGAAAAAATAACGAGAAATTAATAACACCGCACATGCATTAAAATTTTCTTTCACAAGCCCGCGATTAAAACTCACCTCTTCTTTAGATCCCATGTCGTAGAAAGCCGCAACAGTGGCATCAAGAAGGGGGACATCAATGGGTTGTGAGAGGTCCAGAAGCTTTTTGGCCATGGTGTTCTTTTAAGAGTATCCGGCCAGCCAAAATCGCAAGGTACCCACTATTGGAATCCTTTTAATGTTTGCTTCGGAGGTTGAAATCCTTCACCTAACCTCAAACCCTCGAGCACAGCATAAACCCTAAACCATGGCCAAAATACGCAATCCAGGCATTAATATGCAGCGAAAAAACAACTTTGACCAGCTAAAGGCCGAATCCAGTCATTTTAGTCCTTCTGTCGCTTTACGCTCCTGTGTTTCCCTAGCTCGCCTCTTAGCTCTCTAGGACCTGAGAATAGCTTGGGCCTGTGTGTAATTTTTAATTCTGTGTTTGCTTGTCCTGTCACTGGCGCCCTTTTCACAAAACCAAAATATTAACTTTAATACGAGGCCAAGGTAGCGTACGAGGAATATGTCGAAAATATATATAAATAAATAAATAAATTATATGTTTTTTACTCAAACAAATATCCCCTTTGAACGGCTTTTTTTCTTTCCCCTCGCCCCACTTCTTTCTTGAGTTTAACTCCCATAGTCACCATATGATGTGCGTGACTCCCCTTGGTAAATATTCAATTGCGTGACATTAGCCTAACCTTTGTCGTAGGCTAATATGCTATAGTTTCCTAGCAAAAGTCTATTGCCAAAATTAATGTTTGCAAAGAATCAATGCTTGTGTTGTAGGGGGCCTCTTCGGAGCTTCAAATTTATTAAGGGTTTATCTCATGTGTTTTTGAAATGGTATTTTGCGGCCCTTTAAGGGTAGGTGGATTTTCATGTTCAAGGCTATTTCATAGGGTGAAGGGATAAGAGTTTGTATGTATGTTTTTATATATATATTTGGATAAGTGAGTTAATTAGGGGATAGGTTTTTTATTTTGGATAAGTGAATTAATAAGAGTTTGTATGTATGTTTTTATATGTATGTATTTTTGGATAAGTGAGTTAATTAGTGGATATATTTAGTTTTATGTATATTTTAATTTTTTAAATGAAGTGTTGAGAGGGATCAAATCTTTTAAGATGCAAAAAAAAATTGTAGTGTAAAATTTAAGGAAAGGTTTGCACCTTTATTGTAATATTTAAGATGGATTTATGTTGGCTCTTTATGATATTATTTATATTGTATGTAAGTTTCACATCTTTATATATATATATGTGTGTGTGTGTGTGTTTTTATTTTAAATTTTTATATTATTATTAAACATATGCATAATTTTTTTCCAAAACTAATGTATAGTGAAGTTAACCATATTCAGTCCCCGTATGGGATGGGAAGAGACGAGATGTGTGGGAGTCAGTATTGTCTGTTGTCCCAGCACTAATTGGAGGGGACATGCATGCAAACCCCCCACGGGTTATTAATGCCAAAAGGCGGCTAAGAGACGTCGAAGCTGTAGCATGATTATGCTTTGATGTCTTCCTCTCAAGTCTATAATTATCATGCTTATGAGCATTATAATTACATTGCCCCTGCATGCCTCCATGATTGCTTCAGCCTTTTTGAGCTCTAGATGTCTTGTGTTGCAATGATTTCGTTTCCTAAATGGGTGGCTTCAACAGAGCATCTTCCACATTTTGTTGTCTTAGCTGGAATTATATTTTATTGTTTCCCTCCACTCTTCCATCATGAATGGACATGTGGCATCCAGTGTCTCAAGGTTACCCCTCTTTTCTTTGGCCTCACTTCACATTCCCCTCCCCCTCAGTCATGCACCCCTAAGGAATTTGTCTCTAGTTTATGGAACCCTTCTAATCCTACTCACACACATTGGTTCCTTTGCGATGTTTTATTTTATTCGTCTTTAGTAGACCTGACAACTCTTGTTATAATTTGCCTCATAAAACTTTGTCTTTGCCTCTAGGTGTCCACCATGAAACAATCAAAGAGAAAGAAGTAACATGATTCTTGATGTATTGTTAAAAATTTCACCTTCAAAATAGCCATGCAATTTTCACATATTGTTTCACTACTCTTAGCAGCTGAAACAAGATCAGGAATAAAACCAGGCCATCTACTTGGCCATTCATGCTTCAACACCTAAAAAATTGGCAGCACTGTTTTAGAATTATCTATTTAATCAAGAAAAGAATAAGCATCCTAGTATTTACTATTAACCTTTCAATCACCTACACCCTGGAAAATGGGATACATGTTCAAAACGTAGGAAGAAAAGCTGTCAATATCTAGAAATTACTTACAAACAACACCCTCTCAAAGAGCATGGACAAGCTAATAAATTTATAAAAAAAATAAGAGCAAAGGATAAATATTTAAGCAAACAAACAGACGAAATGAACATGCACAATGGTTTAACTAATTAACCAAATAAACCATACACAATACCAAATTTATATTTTCCTTTCTAGGATACACTTAACTCCCTTAAGATGAAATTAAATGAAGATAAGACAGATAGGAAATAACACATTGATCAATGCGAACAAAAGTATGCACACAAAACCTCAGTGAGTAAAGTGTAGCTTTGAGAAGTCATAAACAAAAAGGTGGAGAAAAAGAAACATTGAGATGATTCTATTACTTACCTGAACCAAGATTACATTAAGTTTGTTAACATAAAGCCTCTCACTGCGAAAAGAAGCTTCGTTACTTGAAAGCTGAATAACAATACATATAAAAGTTAATATATCCACTGGAAAAAAACAATGAAATACAAACCTAGACAAGATGTATATAATAAAAACAATAATCAATGTTTACCAACTAACATAAGACACATGCATTAGATTGACCTGAACAATGAGATCTGATATGTAATTCTTTATCCCATCCCGTTGTTCAACTGGCAAAGCATTCCATCGATATTTGATTACACCTTCAATCACCTAAAATCACAAGAAACAAGATTAACTTAAGCTAGCAATTAGAAGTTTTACTAATGTAACTAAAAGCCGTATGCACCTTCAATCACCTAAAGTCATGAGGTTGAAAATGAAATTCAATTTTACAAATGTAAACTAGAAGCCATAGGCAGTCCACCTAGGAACCATGTGAAAAGCTTTTACAGGGTCTACAAAGCAACAGTCCTGTGCATTTTCAATTGTTATCCAATATAGTCATCTTGGGCTAGAATTATGCGCTAAGAAGTCTGAAGGCATTGCATCAAAGATGAGATCTCAATTTCAGCAAGTGTATCTGTGGCTAAAAAGAAGAAAGCCAACAGTACCTGAAGTGAAAAAAACTTTGTATTCAGATTCTGTGAGTTCTGCAGAATGCTAACAACTTGCAGCCATGTATCTGGATGAGCCTGTAAATCCCGCAATATCCGCTCCGCTGCTGCTCTCTGCAACAGAACAGCACAAACAGTAAAGTATAGTGCCAAACTAGAGTGACAATATAAAAGATATTAAAATCAAGAACCCTTAGTTTCCTTTATTTCCCTATTCCAATTGCAAAAGTGACAACTACCTATAACATTATATGTATATCACTGTCCCTGTAAGAAGTCACCTGGTTCATGTTCATGCTCAAATAATGTCAGAACAAAACACCGTGATTAAATTCAAGCTAAATTTTGAATTTCAAGGATTACATTCAGGGAACACAGTGCCTTATCCGTAACCATAAATCACTATCTGAAATCTCACAATTTAAGGATAAAAGCGCAAGCATATGGATTTAGTTTCCACTAGTATTTGCAAACTATTTGTCGCAAGTTTGACTCCTTGCTGTCAGACTGTTTACATGTAGCATACTACAGAAATCATTCATCTCATCAAATGTACAGCATAAAGAGAACTTGACTAATCATGCAGAAAAAACAACTCATGATTTTGTCATAGTTCCACTTCTTCTAGCCATTAGATATCATATATATTCACATAATTCCCAACTTGAAATAAGATATTATATATTTTCTTCGCTTAAAATACAAGCACGTGACATTTTAGGATAAGAATGACGTTCACTAGCTAATCATTAAATCATAAACTAAGTTTTTGTGTAGGTACACAACGCTAACATGTATGTCTTTACACTCCATGACCTTCTTGTATATACCTGGCATGAAGTAGTTAGGGATCTGTTAATACTAAAAAAACATTAGTGTCTGGCATAACTGGAACAATAAGGTGGGTGTTGGGACATTCCACAACCAGGGACCAACCATTGGCACATAAGACAGACAATTAACAGAACAACAGATGAAAAGAATGGCTGATGATGAGTCAAGGGCTAGGGGTAACAACAATAATATGGATGTTCTCTCTGTATATGGATAAAATTGATGTCAAATCTAATCCAAATTGATGTAACCATAAATATCTATCAATTTTTGTTTGTATGGATGAAATACAAACATTGCCTAGAATGATCCTCCTTAAGCACACCCTCTCCAAGATTGTTCACTGTTTGCATGGTTGAAACACAAAATCTATAAATAATAATTTTTTTTGACTACATCACCTCTCAAACTTTACCTTTCTCATTATAATAATTAGCATGTGTGGATGAAACTAGGTTTAATTCAACTTCATGAAGAAAAGCAACCTTGCTTATATGGCTAGGTTGAATTTCATCATGAGGAGTTTCCAAGAAGAGACTCATGTACAAGGTGTGGGAATAAAGGTTTATTTTCTCTAAAATAGTATGATACCTAAAGACTAAAATAACAAAGGATAAGATGTGTAAAAATAGCAAAAGGCCCTTAAGCAAGCACCCGTTCCTAGGCTAGATTAGAGCTCTAGGAATCCTCCAATTTTGAACGAATTTCGATGGTTGAATTTCAAATAAATTGATGTACTAGCTATCACACCAAAAGGGAACCCTTGAAGCTCCTTTTATTGGGGATTTCTTGAAGGTTTGCATTTTTTAATTCATCATTCAAAACCTTTTCTCTTAACTATAAGTGATCATTAGATGAGCCTGTACCATGGTATATCTCTCAACCCTTAGTCTCTTATAGTATTTCTCTCAAATATTTTTCATGGGAAGTCGCCCTAGCTTCTACCAAAGCTCACACTTTAATTGAAAATTTTCATTGAATGAGTCATCCTTACCTCACTTTGAACCCTAGTATAAACACATCAATCAAAATTGAGGGATTTTGGAAATTTTTATCTTAGGCATTCATCATTTTTTAATATTCCTAAACCCGAGGTCATCTTTCCCTCAAGCCTTTCTTGGAGAGTCCTTGTTTTGCTTCTAAAACATACAACCTATTATTTGATCCTCTTCTATGATGACATCTCCAGCTTCTACACCCTTAATTTCACCAAAAATACATTGTTTGCATCATCCCCAAAGTTCTTGGTATTGACAATTTCATGCCTATTGGAGTATTGTAGATATGCAATTTTGCACTGCACCTGACCCTTTCTTGCAATGTGGCATAACATGAAACAATTTCAATAGCTTGATTCAAACCCGCCAAAGAAAACCAACATATCAGAAGCTCAACTTAGCACTATGTAATATTTTAATTAATGTAATTTCCTCCCAATTAATCATATTAAACATTGGATGAAGTTTTTTATTTAATGCCAAAAAAATGAAAATCCTCCTACAATATAGATGGAATAAACTTTAAAACCTACAAAATGAAAATTGTGTTTCCAACTTACACCTCACACTCCATGAAGTTGCATTTTTGTCCTATGTCACTAAGATAAAGGAGATATCATATTGCCAATAGTATATTTCAATCCACATTACTTATGACACATTTCACCTTTAAAAAAAGATGCTCTAAATTTCATTTCAAAGAACAATATCTGATATTTTTTCCCAATTATGGACAAACAAGTCATTTGATTTGACATAATAAAATTATTGGTCAAAGGTGTGTATATACACAAACTTAAAACTAGACCTCAATACAAATAAATGAGAGAAATAGTCATAAAACTAGTGCTCAACACAGAAATAAAACAACTAACTCTAAAAAAAAACCCTATGTGGTCTACGATCTCAGCTTTGGAAGAGCCATTGACTTTCATCTAAACATAGACATCGTTCCTGGTTGATATGCAAATGCATCCCATTTTGATACAGTTGGGACCTAAAATATTCTATCTGAATGCTCTTGAATTCAATTATATACATAATTTAAATTAAGAAGTGAAAAGGAGTTGTAATAAGCAGGCATATTATAAAAGTTTGGTCGTTGTAACTTCTAAGTATTTTGAAATAAGTTTTTTTCCCTTTTGAGTTTTGGTACAGATGAAGGCTTATAGCCCAAAGAGTTATCAATTCCCGTGCTTTTTTATTGAACCATTTTATTTTTAGAAGATTGGGTCATATGATAGCAAATGTTGGAAGTATAACTTTGGACCTAGCCAAAGGGACTGAGACTCTGATGTTGTCATGTTTATCTTGGGAACTTCTAAGTTTTTTGAAATATGTTATTGGCCTTTTGAGGTTTGGTATGACAAAGGCTTATATCCAAAATATTTCTCATTTCTCATTCTTTTATATTGAACCATTTTAGTTTTGGAAGATTTTTTCATATGATAGCAGATGCTAGAAGTATAACTTTGGACCTAACGAAAGGGTTTGATGTTGTCACATCTATGTTTGAATTTTTTGACAAAAATAATGTTATAGATCCAAAGGACCACAATGAGGTTAACCCTGAAAAATACCATGGCCCTTTAGCCTTTAATAATGTGGAATTTACTTATCCATCTCATTTAAATACCATTATTTTGAGAAATTTCAACCTTAGAATTAATGCAGGGAGTAGCGCCACGCTAATTGGAAAGAGCATGTGTGGTAATTCCACCATCGTCAAATTCAGAGAGAAATTCTATGATCTAGTGAAAGGGATAGTACTCACATATGGAAAATATTTAAGGAGCTTCATTTTCCAGTCTCTGAGACAAAAAATAGCTCTTGTAGGGAAGGAGAAAACTCTTTTTGTTAGGATCATCTACGAGAACATTGTGTATGGTAAATATAATTCAACTGATGTGGACATAATAGAGGCCTCCAACGCCCATGAATTTATTTTGTAATTCCACTAAAACAAATATTTAACTACAATTATTCAGTAAGCTTGTGAATTGAATGTTATTAATGAATGGTGTGCATTGTGAATATATACTACAAATGTTTAAAGGATGGATATGAATTGAACACATGGAAAAGGAACTTGGTCAACTTTCATTCCACGTGGATGGGACAAGTAATAGAGGCAAGAATGTGCAATGAAGTGGAGACTCAAGCTCATGAATCAAATATTTGTACAAAATTTCAATTTTTAAAAGAGAAGGAAGAAAATAATAATTTTTTAAAGGCCAATTCCATGAGAGAATTAAGGAACTTTGTGATGCCTCGGTTAGATTAGAGTGCACAAAAATGATAAAATGTAGCAGGTGGAATCTGAGAGCGAATTACTTAAGGCAGGATATATAAGTGATATAAGATTTTTGAGTTTCACAAGGAGGAAAGGCTTCTCAAAATGCACTGTAATGTGGGCTTAATGATATGGAAGCTATCAATGACAAGATTCAAGAAGCAGGGAAACTCAAAATCTTGGTATAGAATTAAAAGGGAAATTGTAGCTAGTAGTTTTTGATGATGATGGATTGGGAACTAGGGGTGGGCAGGTAAAAAAACTCCAAGCATCACACTTCAGAGGCATAGATATTAACAACTCAATAAAAATGAAATCCCTAACTCTGGACACACACCATAACATCATCAACCTCTTGCTTTGACCAAGCTATTCAATAGTACATTCCTAGAAAAAATTTCTAATCACTAGAGGTTCATTGGTCCTCTGGAAAATATTAAACTCAACCATCATTCATGTATGGTCCCTTGATGAATCCAATAATAACTGTAATAATATACAGGGTAGGTTTCATAGATCAAGAACCAAAGGTCACCGCTTACAAACAAATCACAAATCGGTACACCAGTATAATCACGTGGTTAAAACCCTCAAAGAGGGAAAAAGTCCACGCCCTGAGCCAACGTAACCACTTCAGGGAATTTATTAATATAAAATAAAAGTTACATATGTTTCTCTCATAAATGGTTACCGGACAAATGACCCTCCATGCTCTTTAAATAGAGATCATGGACCGATCGGGTGTTAAGCCACGGATCAAGTGCCGTTAATACCGAGGTGAGAGATAACTATCGAATCACTACAAATCGTGACCATCGGATTATAAGTTACAAATGTACATGGTAAAGAAACACACTTTACCCAACTCTACACTAGACTAAGTTATTCTTAGCCATTTCCTATGTGTCGAAATATCCTAACATCCCCCCTTAAGAACAACTTGGGATAGGATTGAAGGATTTACAAAGGTGACACAAAAGGAGCCTATTTCCTATGTGTCGAAATATCCTAACATCCCCCCTTAAGAACAAATTGGGATAGGATTGAAGGATTTACAAAAGTGACACAATAGGAGAAGTAAGGAGGCATTAGAGCCTATCCCCCCTTAATGACAACTTTCCTGAACTCCAAGCATGGATGGAAGTTTGGTAAAATTCTCTTCTGTGAGAGCCTTCGTAAAGATATCAGCTACTTGATCATTGGTCGGACAATACTAAACTTCAAGAACACGATCATGAATGAGATTTCTGATGAAGTGTATGTGGAGTTCAATGTGTTTCATACGCTGATGCTGAACTGAATATTTACATAGTTGAATGGCACTCTAATTATCACACCAAAGTGTAGCTGGATGCTGCTGATGAATACCAAATTCAGATAGGATCTGACGAAGCCACATGGCTTCCTTGCTGGCTTCAACTGCACCACGATAATCTGCTTCTGCTGAAGAAAGGGAGATGGAACTTTGTTTCTTACAAGAACAAGTAATAGGTCCTGAACCAAGAGTGAATACATATCCTGCAGTGGACTTCCGATCATCAGGGTCACCAGCCCAATCAGAATCAATGAAACCAATCAACAAGGGAGATTCTCTTGCACTGTAATGAATCCCGAACTAAACTGTACCTCAAATATATCGAAGTATTCTTTTAGCTGCTTTCCAGTGACTTTCATGAGGTTGGTGCATAAACCGAGCGACAAGACCAACGACAAAGGAAATTTCAGGACAAGTATGTGTTAGATACAAAATTTTACCAACAAGTTGATGGTATAAGGTAGCATCAACTTCAGGGGCAGTACAATTGACTGAAATCTTGACTCCAGACTAAAAGGGAGAAGGGGCAAGCTTACAATCTTCCATGTGAAAGTGGTGTAGAAGATCACAGGAATACTTGGACTGAGAGAGGTTAATGCCTTCCTTGGATTACAAGACTTGAAGACCAAAAAAATAATGCAAGTGTCCTAAGTTTTTCATTTCAAACTTCTTTTTGAGGCTAGACTTCACATGGTTTATATGGTTTGGATCACTACCAATAAGGATAAGATCATCAACATAAAGATCAAGGATGGTGAAGGAATTACCCACCTTCTTGCTGTAGACAGTGTTGTCAGAATGACACCTAGAAAAGCCATTATCTAAGAGAAATCTATCCATTTTGGCATACCAAGCCCGAGGAGCTTGTTTGAGACCATAGAGAGACTTACTACAATTACTAAGTAATTTGCACAATTAATGGCTTCTGCCCAAAAATTGAGACCAAGTCCTTTAGATTGAAGCATACAATTATCCATTTCTTTTAAGGTGTGATTCTTCCTTTCAGCTACACCATTTTGTTGTGGAGTATATGGAACAGTATGCTGCAATTGAATGCCATGCTCAGTGCAGAAGTTGATAAATTTATTGTTAACATATTCTCCGCCATTGTTTGATCTTGGCAACCAGTGATGTCGTGTTTTTTCAACAAGAGAGCCTTAAAATTTAAGAACATGTTAAAAACTATCTTGAGTTTTAAAATATATAAGTATTAGAAAATCATGTATTAAATTAAAATACTTTGGCAGGAGAGAGAAGAAGAAAACGGCTAAAAATTGAACAAATCCGTACACAAGCTACAAAGGGCTGGAAATGCCAAAAAGAAACATTTAATCAAAACTATCTAGATGATGTTTTCAGTACACATCCGGAGCAAACACCATCCCGGCAAGATACCATAGGAAGGCCTGTCACCATATTTTCCTTACATAGAGTTTGAAGAGAGCGATAGTTTAAGTGACCAAATCGCTCATGCCAAAGTTTGCTCACATCATCATTATGAGCAACAAAAATAGAGGGAAGACATGATGACCCAAATTTTTCAAACTTATACAACCTTGTGGAATCATCAGCAATGCCAGTAGCTAAAATATGTTTAGGATCTTTGAGGTCCTTGATTACAACATCATGAGGTGAGAATTCTACTATTTTCCCTTCACCTGAATGAGTTATCTGATAAACAAATAGAAGGTTGCATGACAAGGTAGGAACACATAGTACATCATTAAACTGACCATTATCTAGATGAATGGTTCCAGATCCTACAACACTAAGAGATCTATCATCACCAATATAAATATGTTTGGTGTTACAATCATTTAAAGAAGAAAACATGGATTTATTTTTAGCCATGTGGTAAGAAGCTCCAGAATCAATGAGCCACTCATGAGAAGGAGAAGAAGAAGATACATTTAATGCATAACCAGATCTTGATTCTTAACAACCACAAGCAGAAAGTGCCATGCCTGAAGATGAAGGTGAAGAGAGCTCCAAATTTATGTTGTGCTTCTTCATTGCTGCTTCTAAGGCTTCCATCTTCTTAAAACATTTGGAATCTAAATGGCCATCACGATTGCAAAAGTTGCAATGTCTATCTGTCTTCTTTCCTTTGTTTTTATATTCCTTATCATTTTGGTGAGTTGTTTTTTCAGTTTGTGGCTGAAATTGCTTAGGACCCTTGTTTGGTTTCAGACCATACATTTTAGAATACTGCTTCTTAGGATTTTTTTGATATGATTGATGTTGGGCTGCTAAGGCTTTCTTAAAAGCATTTCTAATAGTGATAAGACGAAGGTGTAAAATTTTTTCTTGTTCTCTTATCAAAGAATCAAAAAAGACATCAAAAGAGGGATTCTTGTAGGTGGTTCCTGAAGAAATGATGGCTTCTCTAGTGGAATGGAAGGCAGAAACAAATACAGAGTATACAGGGCCAAGCTTAGTAAGAATGCAATAGATGAGGCTACCATCTTTCTTTTTGACCTTACAACCTTCTAAAAGAACTCCTAGGGTCTTGAATTTGGACAAAAAATCTTCAATAGAGGAGAAATTATTGGGGTCCAAAGTAAGCAACTCATTTTCAAGCTGATGGGCCCTGATTTTATTTTGAATGCCAAAGACAGTATTTAGCTTGTCCAGGGCTTCATGAGGGTTGTCAATGTCAAGGATATGAAATCAAAGATCTTGAGCAATGGACATTCCTATCAACCCTCGTGCTTGATCTTGTTTATTTTCCCATTTAGCAACTTTATCATCATCAGAAGGTTTAGTTTCTAGCCCTGTGACTATTTTATAAAGCCCTTTACTTCTAAGTATATCTACCATGTGAGGTAGCCATTGGAAATAATTGGTGCTGTTAAGAATAACCGAGCATGCACTTTCCATTTTAAAAAAAAACTGAAGTTGAGAAATGCTGAAACTAACTTCTCCAATGGAAAGATCTCAAAAAATTAGGCCGTTTAAAAAAAAACGGCTCGAAAAACGGCTTCCGGATGAAGAAGTTATGCCTTTTGAAAAAAACTGAGTTGTAGATGCCGAATAGTTACAGGAACAGGATGAAGTGTGGCTCTTTTAAAAAAGAAAAATCCGCCTCTTTGAACAAAAACATTTTACAAAAGAAGCTTGAGAAGGAGACTTGAACCCAAGACCTCTATTCTTCTATTAAACTAACCCCTCAACAAGTGAGATAGTAAAAGGATTCTGTTATTTTAGAAAGGAGGAAGGGGGGATTATTATTATTATTGTTATTGTTATTGTTATTGTTATTGTTATTTTTATTGTTATTGTTATTATTATTATTATTATTATTATTGGGAGGTGTGCGTGCCTTTTCCTGCACAAAAAACGAGAAAAATAAACGAAATGAAAAGCCTTACGGCAGAATATTAGATTCTCGGTTAGCCTTACCGACAACTATCACTTTTTTACTATTTCTGATTTCCCGAGATCTCACAAAGACACGGGGAAAGAGCATACATAGCAAAAAAATCCCTTTTTCCTGTTTCTAATTTGCCAAGATCGCACGGGGCGCACAACAAAGAGCATACACAGAGAAGAGGGTATAGATCCGGTAAATAAATAAAACCTTACTACAGGAAAAAAATTGAAATAAGCAGAACTATTAACAAATATAGCTGCAAAATAGATGTTTTATACCTCCAGATCTAAAATGACATAACTTGGGCAACCTGAAACCTTTTCGCATGAAACAAAAGATGTTCCTCACTGTAACAGATGCTCCAAACACAACCAAGCAGTTCTCCAAGCCCAAAAATGTTTAGAAATAGTATATCTACAAAACAGCATTCGCATGCATTCAAACCGGCTTCGGATTTTGATCAACAATGGATGTGACCCTCAAATAGCTTTGATACCATGTAAGAATATACAGGGTAAGTTCTGTAGATCAAGAACCAAAGGTCACCGTTCACAAACAGATCACAAAACAGTACACCAGTATAATCACATGGTTAAAACCCTCAAAGAGGGAAACAGTCCATGCCCTGAGCCAACATGGCCACTTCAAGGAATTTATTAATATAAAAGAAAAGTTACATATGTTTCTCTCATAAACTGTTATCGGAAAAATGACCCTCCATGCTCTTTAAATAGAGATCATGGACCAATCGGGTGCTAAGCCACTGATCAAGTGCTGTTAATACTGAGGTGAGAGATAACCGTCGGATCACTACAAATCGTGACCATCGGATTATAAGTTACAAATGTACATGGTAAAGAAACACAATTTACCTAACTCTACACTAGACTAAGTTATTCTTAACTATTTCCTATGTGTCGGAATATCCTAACAAGAACAGTCACTCGAATTACAACAATAACCATTATATATATTGGCAGAGAGATTTACTCGCAATAACAACAAAATATATTAGCCACGGGGGGGGGGAGTTGGAACCTATTTTACTTGTTTGACGATGGCAACATATTTTACTTGTTTGACGATGGCAACATCTGTAAAAAATACACGACAATGACATCAAACAAGCATAAGAAATGAATTTTTGAAAGTTAAATGTTGATGCATTTCAAAGTTGCACTAGTGCTGGAAAGAATAGTGAGAGAGGGCTTCTTTCGTTGTTGTGTCAGTGGAATCCATGAAATACCTCCCACTCTCCGTGGATTTCGGCCAATAGGGAAACAATTTCTCTAAGTGCTTACACAAATATATAGAAGCGGCTAATAAGATTCAAGAGAAGACAATACATCCTAAAAAAACATGTAAAAACGGATTCACCCACCTCCTACAATGAAATCGTTGTGCCATAGTTTTGTCACCAATGAAAGTGAAGCCAAATGTAATGCATAAAATAGATTTATGCTTTCAAGGATGCATAATTTTATACAACATTCATATCATGGCTAAAGAAGCAATACCCCCTCAAATGTAATGACCCATAAACACCGCAATTTTCCACGTTTCATATATTAGGCGGGCCTACAATAATAATGAAAATATGAAATGAGGAGTATGATAGCTCTTGAGTAACGATCTATGTGTATTTTTGTGCAACTACACAATGTGCACTAATTACATGGTGTAGTGAGTGCATAGACAATTAGCACAACTTAATGAAAATACGAATTTGATAGGAACCTAAGCCTGAAGATTGAACATACTCTCAACTTCAAACTTCACGCGCTTCATAAAATGGCCAAGCTATAAATGTAACCTTGCATATCAAATCATTTAAGGGTTTTGAATAAAACTAAAGTTTGTCTTTGTATTTTGATCTTCATTGCATATTTTGGAATATTTTAGAAATTTGCTGGATAGTTCTTGTCCACCAGACTTCCTAAATATGCAATCTAGTTTAGCTCAGGTTGCATGGGAAGGTCTGCATATCAAAAATTTGCAAAGGTTTTGAGAAAAACTAAAATTTTTGTTTGTGTGCATGGTTTTGTGGAAAGCTAAAACCAAAGTTTGTGTGCCACTTCTTATTGTGTTTGTGTGTATTTCTTATTGGTCTCTATAAGGTTGAGTTCATTATATATCTTCACAAGACTACTCTGGTACAAGGACATGTTGTCTAACCTTTTCAGTCATGTTATTTAGTCTCCACTTGTTGTACCACAAAGTATGGTTTGAATCTCTAGCTTAAAACATTCACAAATCCACAACAAAAAATCCATTCAACATCACATTGGCATCATCACTAGTCGACTCCTTCTCTTGGAAGATATAAAGTATTCCATCAACGATTAATTTCTCCAGATGAGCATCATCAATATCTGAATCTCCCAGGTTCAAAACTACCTTTTCAATTGTTCACTTCCATCTTTTAGATCTTTGACGATGCTTCCCACAATATCAACAACTCCCACTTTGTTAGCTAGAGACTCAACCCAATCCTAAAAAGAAGAAATGCAACACAACCCGAACCTAAAAGGTAGATAAGAGTTTGACTTGCTTAGTGTTCAAGTCTCAGACAAGGAACTCACCACTTGTGCTAATACTATCAATAAAGGAAATTTAGACCTAGTGTAAATACCAATTAAATCAAGAGAAAGAAAATGTTACACGTGAGAAAATCAAATTTACATGACCTGTTAATTTAGTATTATTACTGATGAGAGATAAAAGGTAGCATTGATTTTCCCATACTTGAATCCTACCATCTATGGAGACCAAGGAATGTTAGGATATCACCCCATGTCCATGTCCATTGGTATTTATGGAAAAACTAGAATGAATGAGGATCCCCTATTCATGGAGATCCAAAATGTGACATATCCCACTATCACTAACTATTAAATTCCATATCTATGTTTCCATATTTAACCAGTGTAAAGACAACCTGATTATTTTAGAACGTGTGAATACCAACTTGCCAATGATTTGCTGGCGAGGGAGAAATTATTATCAAAGTGTCCGAAGAATCTGTTTAGTTAGAGGCTATATCCAAAACTTCAACAAGGGAACACAATGTACTGTACATCGAGAAGAGTGGAAACTAGTTGTTGTAATTTAAGGAACATAACTTTAAAGTTGGAGCTCAGCTTCAAATTTTGCAGACTAACCAAACTTATATCAAATTCCCTATCTCCTATTTAGAGGAAACAAATATTGTGTAGCTTTTGTACATGGTGATATAATACAACATGCATAATGTGACAAGTGTTGGGGAAAATGAACATCTTAAACAAATCTATAGGCATATTTTGTGACAATAAACAAGATGTTGAGATAGACTTAGCTTAGCTTCAAATTTTGCAAACTAAACAAACTTGTATAAACTTCCAAATTTCCTATTAGAGGAAGCATATGTACTATAGATTTTGTACATGATGATATCACACCTCGTGTACAGTCACAGTTGCTGGGTAAAATGAATGTCTTGAACAACCCCATAGACATATTTTATCACAACAAATAAGATGCTTAGATAGACTTTAAAAACTAAGGTTATGAGATTTTTAGCTAGGACTCAGTTGTTTAGAGGAACTGGCTATGGGTCAATGATAGACGGGTTGTATCTAATCATATCAACAGAGATCGAAGGGACAAAAGAGGAATTTGATGTCCAAGAAATCTTTCTAGGAAAAGTTGTCACGTATTTCAGAGACGACTACCACACCAAAATGAAGAGCCCAACAAATTGTTGTCTTTATATAAGATAACGTTGAAATAACAACCTCGGTATAGGCGCGAGACAATAGTAGCCTGCAAGTTGACAAACTTAGGGTGCACTATCAGAGTCAATTTTGCAAGTATTAGATAATATTGTCTTAAATTGATATGGTTTTATCTTAATTGTTAATTGTCTTAAATGAGTTTTGTCTTAGTTGTAATTGTCTAAGTGGCCATTGTCTTAAAATATTTTTGTCTCAAACTATTTTTGTCTTAAATTTAAAGTCTTGTCTTAAAATATTTTCGTCTTAAATTGTTTTTGTCTTACAATATTTTTGTCTTAAATTGTTTTTGTCTTAAGTATAAAGTTTTGTCTTAAAATATGTTTGTCTTAAACTGTTTTTGTCTTAAAATATTTTTGTCTTAACCTGTTTTTGTCTTAAATATAAAGTTTTGTCTTAAAATATTTTTGTCTCAAATTGCTTTTGTCTTAGATATAAATTTTTGTCTTAAAATATTTTTGTCTCAAATTGTTTTTGTCTTAAATATGAAATTTTGTCTTAAAATATTCTTGTCTCAAACTATTTTTGTCTTAAATTTTATATTTAAGACAATTAATTGATATTAAATTTTAATGTAAAATAACTTAAAATAAAAAATAAATTTTTAAGACAAAAGATTTCTTTTATCTTAAACAAATGTCTTAAAATGCCCTTCATGTAGTAGTGTCTAAAATAAATGAATGATTTACCACATGTCTTATGAATAAAACATTAAATCAACGGCTAATGATTTACAACGTGTCAGATGTATCATTTTTTTATTTTCTTGGCTGCTTCCTTTACCCAGTCCTAGGAATGACCAACTTTAGCTTCACGAATGTGTCTAACAATGTTTTGTTTCCCTAACATTGTGACATCCTGTTTTTTCGGAAGTGAGTTTGTTCAGCTACATAAATGTCAGTTCAGGAATGTGTCATACAAGCTTTTGAATTCATGTTATCAATGAGTTATAATTTGTGTTTACATATTAAAATTTGTAAAGAACTTAGATTTTAATATAATTATTATTTTTAATATTAATATAATAAAATTATCATATTTATATTTAATTTATCATTGACTTTAACGCATCCTTTACTCAGTTGGAAGTTCCACCACAGGCTCTCTACCCGGTGAAACGAAATCCGCTTCAAATCTGGAGCTTGTGCATAGTCAGACATCACTCTAATTAAGAGGAAAAGGTACCACGTCGTTCATTCAATCCAGAATCGTTTCTTGTGATTTTTCCTTCAACAATAAGCATTGAACATCAAAAGTAATTTAATTTATCATTTTTAATGTTTTTGTTGCGTTTCGCTGAGATTATATATGAGTAGTCTTTAGTGGCATTTTTTTGAAGGTTTTTACGGTGATTTTTTACGGTGTAATTTCTTTAAAATCTGGCAAGAATTTATTGAAAAGAGAAGTTTGATTGTTAACCTTGCACAATCGAAGTGCCCTAGGGGTGTTTGAGGGTGCTGAATCCATATATAGAGTCAAAAAACCAGTTTAAATAACAAAAATCAAGGATTTACATCAAATTGGTACTGAACTCCGCTAAGGTTCTTTAGCTACCTCTCTGCCATACCTACCAGTCATGAGCATACCTACCAATCATGAGCAAAAATATATGGCAAGGTGTTACTCCTTGGAAGCTCGTCTTGTTATTCATTTTACTTATTTTTCTAAACACTGCATTGTAATAGTTATTTTATACCACACACTTTCAAACAAAACAAAACTCAACTTTAATGAAGGGATGTACAAATAAAATCTTTATTACGTGTGATTTTAGGGAAGGAAGGCATAAATCAATCAGGTTACTTCAGCATAAATCAAACAGAAAGTGAGAGCAGCTTCCAATTATCAAACCTCTTTTAAAAGCATCTTTTGCAGGGTTGATGTGTCTGTCAGTGGTCACATGGTCATCCTTCGAAAATGGACATGCCAGCATTTCATTTTAATATTTATTATTGATATAGATAAATATTGTATATGAATTGCTGTAAAACATTAAAGGGAAAGATCAATGAAAGTTATATACCTTATTTTTATTATTATTGTAGATCACTGCACTAAAGGACATGAAGTGGCAAACCAGCAGCTCCCATTCCCTTAATCATGGGAGCTCAAATTTAAGAGGAAGAGAAACCAATGGAGCACTTTTTGGGTGTAGATATGATGACTTTATACTATATATAACAGTGAAAAAAGATGAAATTTTGAGGATATTTAGTGATAAGTCTCCTATAAGGGTCAAAGCATGAAGATTAGTTACACTTTTGGGCCAAATGTGGTGATGAAATTTCAAGTTTTTCCTCTTTTATCGTATTGAAGCCCTCAAAATTTATATAACCATTGTGAATTTTGATTCAAAGTAAAAAGACAAATTGTGGAGAATTATGTTGCTGTCATTATGATATTTTTTGCAAAAATATTTAGTGTCTTATAATATGTCAATTTTACATTAAATGAAATGATTTTCCTTACAATTTTTCACACATCTTAGGAGGTATGTGTGTGTGTTCACGTAGCATAAATTAGTCTAAAATGTGTAATATATATATATATATATATATATATATATATATATATATGAGCATGATCTACATGGAGGGAGCTAAGTTTTTCATAGTAAAATTTCATTTTTTTTCTGCAAAAATATATTTTTTATTATTTTTCGAAGTTGACAAAGTAATATTTCAATTGCATTTTGCAAACATATGTGTTCACGTAAGGCTTTTTTCAAATATTTAAATAAATTGAAAGACCAAAAGTACCCATTTGAAGGGGACTCGTAAACGAAGATAGTGGTGTTTTTTGAATTTTTTTCCATGTGTATATTTTATGATATTGATATTTTATTCAACCTCTTTAAAATAGTTCAAAAAAATTCAAACATTATGTTTAAAATAAATTAGATGAAAAATATCGTATGAATTCGAAAATGTCAAACTCATATGCCACTGGATAGATGATTCCTTTGTGAATCCAATGTGATCAACTCTGGCACCTAAGGAATAATTTATCCCTAAGTCTGCTAGGGTACAAAATGGAGTTGTAGAAAATTTTGCAGAAGCGGTGCTAAAATTGTTGATTTTAGGACTTAAGAGGCTCGATCGAGCAGGAAGAATTCAAATTTAAATAGCTTGGCCAATGGTTCGGTAAACCCTCGATCGAACCATATACATGGTTAGCAGATGCTCGATTGAGCTATGTAGCTCAATCAAGCTATTATGTTCAATCGAGCCTTTATAAAAAAAATTGAATGATCTAAAATTAAACTTTTACCTCATTGTAAAGTTCCAAATCTTATTAGAATTTTTGTTATAATGTCATGTAAAAACCTTATTAAATTTAATATTAATATTAAAATATTATTATTATTATTATTAAATTAAATGATGAAATTATATAAATAAATAAAAATATATATATATTAATACATTTTAATGTTAATGTTAAATTTATTAATTTTGGATTGATATAATATTATTAACTTTAATATAGAATAAACTTCTTATATTATAATATATACTAGCACAACCATATTAATAAATGTGGTTGATATGAGCGTTAGGGTTTCGACTCGCATGAGACCCAACAAAACCCTCCAGCCACAGTCACTGCCGACCACTTCCCTCCTCCAACACTGTTCTCTGATCATTCTGTAGGGCCCATGGTAGACACAACGAGAGAGGCCCATAGCCGCTCCCAATGTAATTTCTCGGGTGTTGATCCACACAGTGAGCAAGAAAATAGGTCCAGTCAGGAAAGCCCTGCATACACAACAGCAGGTAATGATGAGCCCCAGTCAGATCTAGATCCACAAGTCAATGAGGCACATGCAACCTCTAAGTGCATTCCAAAATGCGCGGATTGACCTAGATTGGTTATTCCAGCACAGAGAATAAATGAAAAAATTTATTTCATGCGGTATCACGCACTAATCTACAAATTTATTGGAATTTGATTTCATAGAATTTGGTATTGGGGATCTGGATATCCTAGTTATGGAAGATGCATGCAAGCACAAGGCCTTTAGCTCCATCACCCTAAGACAAATCCAGATGCTCACCTTGGTTTTGGACAGATTAGTCCTAGGCATCCAAGGATGAACTCTTCAATAGGGGAAAAAATGACAGAGAGACGGTAAAAAAAGAGGGAGAAAGACAGATCTACAAAGACTGATCACCATGGGACACACCCTTGTGGAGTCTGGGAAATATGCCCAGTTAACCTAGTTCTTCTATCCTATCAAAATTTCCCAATGAATTTTATTTCCTGGAACATAAGGGGAATCAATAACCCATCTAAGCATCGAATGATTCATAGGAAAATAACAGCAGACAAGCCTAGTATTCTTATGATTCAGGAAAAAAAAGTACAAGAACCTCCATGGAAAAGCTGATGACCAAACTCTGGAAAGGTAGCCTTACAGTCGCGGTGGACGCTACCAGGGCATATGGAGGCCTGGCCATCTCTTGGAATCATTGAGACATCAACCTTAGTGATTTCCTAGTCACAAGAAACACCATCACTACCTCCTTCCATGTGGAAGGAACCACTATCAAAGGCTTTGTTACAAATGTCTATGGCCCCCAAATCCTACAACAAAATACAGAGTTACTCCAGTACCTGACTTGGCCCAAACATCAAATCCCAAATCAGCTCTGGCTACTTGGGAGTGACTTCAATATGATAAAGAATCGGGGGCGGGGGGAGGGGGGGAGGAGGCAGAAGTCAAAGTGAACCGGATATGGAAATATTCAAAGACTTCATCGAAGAACATGATCTCATGGATATCGCCAGCATGAATGGCTACAAACCTGGAACACTAAAAGAGGAGGAAATAATCAAATCGCCTGTAGACTGGACTGATTTATGGTCACTGAAAACTTCATCAAGAGGGGGGGTGAGCTTATAGCCACGATCATGCCCTCTGTGGGATCAGATCACTAGCCAATCAACCTACACTAGGAGAACAGGTAAGGCCTCTAGAAAACCCTTCAGGTTTGAGAAGTTATGGCTGACCCATCCAAAATTTATGGAGACAGTTCAGACTTGGTGGTCAGGAATGGAAATGTAGGGAAAATCCAAAATGCACCGCTTCTAGCAAAAACTCAAAGCTCTTAAAGCCAAGCTAAAATACTGGAACAAAAACACCTTTGGGAATATATTTCAAGATCAATAGATACTTGAGAAATAGATGGAAACGCTTCAACAAACCATCATCTCAGATGGCCACTTTGGAGATGCCCTCCTTCAGGAGAAGCAATTGACCCTCAAGTTGGAAGCGAGAAGACAACAGGAATAAATTTACCGGCCCCAAAAATCATGAATCAAATGGCTTCACGATGGGGAAATAAATACGAAGTTCTTCCATAGATCTACCATTTAGCATAGAATGCACAATTGCATCTTCTCGCTCTGCACAACCCAGGGCACGCATGTGGTAAAGCACAAAGAAATCACAAAAGAACTAATGGACCACTTCAGAGAGATCCTCACGAAACCCATACCAGACCGGTCAGAAGCCATTAACAAAATAACTCAAAAAATCCTAGCTAGTCGCCCAGGAGCAGAATTATCTCCTCATGAGACAAGTAACTATGCAAGAACAGGATATTGCGATCACCCAGCTCCAAGATGGAAAAGCTCCTGGACCGGATGGATTTACCGCAAATTTCTTCCATCATTGTTGGGACATGGTGAAAGAAGAGATCTTGGAAATTGTTGAGGAATCAAGACACTCCAAATGGATTCTCCCGACCCTCAATGCCGCATTCCTCACTCTCATCTCAAAGGAATAAAATGATGCCTCTCCAAGTAAGTATAGACCTATCTCACTCTATAATTTCATTTACAAAATTGTCTCAAAAATTGTGACGAACCGTCTAAAACCTCTCCTGCCCCTTATTATCTCGTCGAAGAAAATTGGATATGTGGAAGGTCGTCAAATCCTAGATGGCATCATCATGTCCCATGAGATAATCCACTCCCTCAAAGTCACAAAAAGCCCTAGAATTCTCCTCAAGAGTGATCTATCAAAGGCCTTCGATAAATTAAGCTAGGAATACATCAAAAAGATACTCATGACTTTTGGTTTTTTGGGACTTGGGTCCAATGGATATCCTCCTTGATTTCTTCGGCCTTCTTCTCAATCCTGGTCAATGGCTAACCCAATGACACCTTCTCTTCGTGCGACATTCTGCAAGGTGATCACCTTTCACCTTTCCTCTTTATTCTCATGGCATAAGGCCTCAGATGCTCTATCAAACCAGTTGTCACCAAAGGAAGCTTAAGGGGCCTCTCTCTCTACAATTATGGGCCTCACACACATCAACAATTCTTTGATGAAAATTTTCTCATGGGACACCCTTCAATCAAGGAAGAACTTTGTCTCAATTGCATCCTCAAACTTTTCTTCGAAGCCTCTGGCACCTCTATTAATCTTGAAAAATATCAAATCTTCTTTTTTAACACCTCGACTATAACCCAATGCAATATTTCCATAATCCTTGGCTTTTTCATTGAGAGCCTTCCTTCAAAATACCTAGGAGAACCCCTCACATATACAGCCCTCAAGCACTCATCCTAATGGGACCTCATGGGTAAACTTCAGGACAGATTGGAATCTTGGACTTTTCAATCGGTAAATCTCATCGACTGACTTGTTATCATCAAATTTATACTCCAATCCATGCCCCTTTATCTGTTCTCCATCCTTGCAGCTCCCAAGTGGGTACTTAAAGCTATCTGCAATTTGCAGCAACATTTTCTTTGGGGAGGAACCACGAACAAAAAGAAATGGGCTCTGGTCAAATGGGAGTTTGTTTGTACCCCCAAACATTTGGGGGGCTGGGACTGCGGGACTCGGCCTCCAATAATGTTGTCTTAGGCTCAAATATCTGGTGGACTTGGCTAATCAAACACGACACTCCTTAGGTAATGCTCTAGGCCAGCAAGTACTCTCTTGAATGGCCTCAACAAGATCTCATTAGATTCAATGTGGATTGCAATGGCTCCCTCATGTGGAATGCGGAAAATTATATGCAGTGCCAGCTTATACAACTCCACAGTTTTTGGGAAATCTGAGATGGCAGAAGTGCCAGGTTCTGGGAATATTCTTCAATCTTCCTCAATGGCAAAGGCATCTGCAACACTCCAACCGTAACAAGGTGGACTTCTTTTGGGACCCTTCTCAGGCTAGGACAATGAGAACTTGGAAGCATCCCACCAACTGGCTGGATACCTGGAGTGAATAAATCCCAGACAAAATATGCTCTGAGCTGCAAAAAAGTAAAATCAAAAGCAAAGATGTCAAAGACATCTTACGATAGGGGCATCAACCAAAAGGAATATTCTCACTAAAATAGGCTCATCATCTAACTCTTAACGAATTAAATTTTATTAAATGAAATATTTGGGATAATATTTGGAAGGCAAACCTATGGCCAAAGGTGGCTACATTCATTTGGCTTCTCAAAAAAATATGCATCCTCACTTGGGAAAATCTCTTAGCCAGAGGGTTCCAGGGTCCCTCATTTTTCCATCTCTGCAAGAGCAACTCGGAAACGATGGATCGCCTCTTGGATCAATGCACCCTCTTTGATCAACTATAGAATAAGGTAGAAATCATTAATAGGTTCACGAATCGGGCCCATGGATATATTGTTAGATCCATCCACCAATGGACTAATGACGCCTTTCAAAGCAACCTCCTCAACAGAACTTGGAAACTCATCCCGGGATTTCTGGTTTGGAAGATTTGGAAAGAATGAAATCGGTGAATATTCAAAGATCAAAACACCAGAAAATAGATTATATGCATGACTATTCTCCCACACATAAGTGAGACCCTCTCCTTGAGAACCTGGATGCATGAGGATCTTCCAACCTCCTCCCAAGAACGTATCATTCTGCAAAGCTAGAATCTTCCAAATAGGATCCCTCTAGAGTTGACCACAAACCATGTTAGAAATTAATCCAGTCCTGAATATTGGAGCCCCCCTCCCAAAGGTATATTCAAACTTAAATTTGATGGCGCTTCCAAAGGGAATCTCAGGAAAGCTAGATTTGGAGGCCTTTTCTGCAATGAACAAGGGACAATTCTCAAAATCTACTATGATACTCTAGAATGGGAAAGAAATACAACATCTGAGCTTGAAGGCATAAACCAAGGCCTCAAAATTGCCTACCAGGAAAATATATTTCCTCTGAAAGTAGTAGGATATTCCTAAGTCATCATCCATATGGCTACCAGAATTCAACACAGATACAGGGGCTCCAAACTCTCTTCTAGCTGGCACCTAGAATCCAACCTCAACAATCTGGAGAACCTCATCAATAGATGAGGCGTTATATTTTTCCACCATGTCAAAAGTTGTGCCAATCAAGTTGCCGACATGCTTATCAGTGAAGGAGTAGAAGGTCTAAACCCGGTCAGTAGTCAAGACTTTGACAGTTGGCCCAACTCAGACCTCAAGCACCACTGCATGATCCAAGCTATACGAGACCTTAACAACCTAGATGTGGGTGATTTTTCCAACACTGACAGTTGCCTCATTAATGAGGAGCATCATGCATAACAAGAGCAGGTGGAAGGGCACATGGAAGAAAGGTGATATAGAGGTTAGGGAATGGTTAAAAGGAGAGGGGAATAAAAAATGCCCTCATTCCAACCACAACATGAAGATCAGAGTGTTAATTTCCATGAATTCCATCCAAGGGAGGTCGCCTCTGCACACTCGATCCATTACAATGGTACTCCAGAGCAATCCATAAGATGCCACATCTACTCGTGCATCCCCATGAAAATTATTAGCCATTATACCTGGCTTTCTCCTTGGAACACCTTGCTCCGTCTCCATCTGGCTAGGATTCTACTATTCAGGACGTTGAGAGCGAGACAAGCATGGTGTCACAACCAATGAGGATGAAGAGGGCAGAGTGCCTCTAGTAGATATAATGAGGAAGACAATTCTCCCCTAAATTTTAGGGAAATTTTGAGGCAGGGATCCCCAGCCACATCCAAGAATTGGTCGACCAGGTGAAGGAGGAGCATCGCCAAGCCACGAATTCTCATAGCGAGACAGCAGCATCTCGGTACTCGAATATGAAAAACCTCTTTGTCTAGTCGCTTTGGCAAAGGCATCTTGCTACAGAGTGCATCAATGCACTAATTCTCAAAGGGGACTCTGCCTCTCTCATGGCTACTCAGATATGGGATGCCATGAATCATGATAGGGAAATTTCTTTCCCAATAGGGGGAAGGTGAGAGGTTGAGCTACTTCAAGGTCTACCTCGGGAAATTTGGGAGCCCTCCCGCTTATTGAGTCTTAAAATAAGCTGGGAGGAGGATAGGGACTTGGCTTAGCCAAGCAACAAGGCCTGGCGCAAATCCACCATCCCGAGACACCAGCCCCAGCGATACCTCAATATCTACAAGGGTTATGAGAGGAAATTCATCCAGCAAATATATGTATCTAAATCTTATTCCTATTTATTTTTTATGCAAAGAATTGCTTAAAATAAATAAATGTGGTTGATATACGCCATAGGCGTCAAAAAAAGAGTTGAACATTAACACAAAAAGAGTCATACAAGCTGACTCAATATATGTTAATTTTATTTAACCTAATTTTTTTATAAATCTCACATAATATAATATATAATAGTTTTAAAATATTGAAGTAACCATAACCTAAATCTACCTTTAAAGAAATGAAACCTAAACAGTTTCAATTGGAAGACAAGAAGCACTCTATGTATCTTTAATGGAGGTAGCTGGAACATTAATATTTTGGAAAATTTTAGATAATATTTCCATGGAAAAATTATCATTTTCCCTCTAGGTGAATGTACAACATGCATTTGAAATTTTTCATTTTAAATATGTATTATATAAAAAAATGAAATTGTTGTATGACATCAAAATTAAAAAATAAAATGATTTAAACATGATATTCTAATTGTCAAAGTATTTCAAAATTTTTGAAATATAAAGTGAGAGAGAGAGGGAAAGAAGGGTAAGAGAGAGAGGGGGGGGTTATAAATATGGAGAGAGGGAGAGAAGGAGAGAATCTCCAAGAAAGTGAGGGAGCTTGAGAGATGGAGTTGGAAGAAAAGATAGGGAACGAAGAAGTTCAAGACATATATAGAGAGAAAGGTGGAGAGAGAGATAGAGAGAGTGACAAGGGAGAGATGAAGAGAGAGTTTGTATGTTTGGGGGTGAGATAGAAAGACAAAAAAGGAGATATGAAGAGAACGGGGAGAGAGAATGAGAGAGGGAGGGAGATAGTCAATAGAGTAGCAGAACGAAGCTCAAGAGAGAGAGAGAGAGAGAGAGATGTGGGGAAGAGACATAGGGAGGTGGGAGAGAAAGGAAGAGAGGGAGGGAGGGAGAGAGAGATGTATTTGGAGTGGGAGAGAGAGGGAGGTAAGAAGAAATACATATAGAGAGAGAAAGGTGGAGAGAGAGAGAGGGAGGGGAGTCGCAAGGGAGATGGAGAGAGAAAGAGAGGGAGTGAAAAGGGATATGGAGATAGATGGAGAGATTAGAGTAGGATGGAAAATAGATAGAAGGGGATACAGAGGGAGAGAAAGGGAGGGGAGAGAGAGAGAGAGATAGGGAGGGAGATATAGATATATATGGATAAAAAATGTGTATTTTTGTGAGGTGATATAGAGGTATGAAGGAGAGATAAAGGAAGATAGAGATATAGATGGAAGGGGGAGAGAGGGAAGAAGAGGGAGATAGAAGGAAGGAGGGAGAGATAGATATATATAAAGATAAAGTGTGTGTGTTTCTGGGGGTGAGATAGAGAGACAAATAATGCCAATACTGGTTGGGGATGGTCATGCCTAGTCCTGGAGTCATTTATTGTTTGCTTAGCCTTGTAATCGTGTGTTTGATGGATTATGGAAGCTACAGGAAGTTATAGGTAGTGACCGAGATTCTGGGCTTAAAAGGTGGCACAAATACTGCGGACACAGGCAGAGGTCTAAGGAAAAAGGTCCCCAAATGCACCCATGCCCATGTTTTGGGAGCATTTAGAGCCTCCTAGACACACCCTTGTCCATATCAAGGGAGTGTATGGGGGATTTATTCACTAAAATTCTGTTATGCATTATTTTTTCACACTTCACTTTGTGTCGTCATGCCACCATTGTCACCAAATATTTTCTCCATGAAACATGTCTAAAACATACCTGAATATGTGAAAGAATACTTGATTTAAAAATATTGTAAAATCTTGGAAAAAGCCTTGTTTTACAATCCTAGCGCGCTCTGCACTACTGATGACCTGTTCTTGTCAACTTTTGCAAAACATGTGTCTAGCGCTAGCAGTGCGACTTTTGTCAGGAAAATCTGTGCTAGCCCTCTTCAGGCGGTTCTTCCCAAATGGAGGAGAATCTTCCCTTACTAGAAGTCTCAATAACAACAACGTGGTTTTAGGTTGTTAATGATAAGAGCAAAACCTCCCATTCATGGCCATGAATCCTCTTTCCATGTATCTTTCCCTTAATATGTGGAACTCATCCCACCTTTTACGGATCATCAACTCCCTCTCCTTACCTATAAATGAAACCCCTCCCATCCACAAATGGTTGGTTTCCATCCTATGAGCTGAATCATGCACAATTATTGCCCATATGTGAAGGAGGAAGTTGTTTGAAGAGTGGAAGCTAGGACTTGGCCGAGTCTTACCTGAAGGAATCTTCCAACATCAAATATTTTGGTTTTATTTCTCCCTTTACAATTATATTAATAATACATTATTTGTTTCCTTTCAATAAATTTTTTGATTATTGCATGTTTATTGTAGTGCTCCTTGATCTGTTACATATCTTGTACTAGAAATTGTTATGATTTGTATCGGTTAGTTGTGTCCACTTGTTCTTCCTTGTAGGAATTTTTCTTCACCGACGGAGAGGAGATCGTGAGCGTGGAATCAAAAGAAGCAAGGTTGACATCAAAGGCAAGCGTTAGCATCAAAAAGAGGTATGACTTTTACCCGCCTTCATGTTTTCTAGCATAAGTTAGGAAAGGTTGCATATATTTGTCTCATTTGTTGGTAGATCCTCCCATTAGGACTAGAGGGATCAGTTATGTCTAGAGAAAGGATTTCCTGCACAACAAAATGGTGACTCCACTAGGGAGCCTATAACCCTTCAAACCTCCTTTTCATTTTGGGTCGTTTGATTATTTTGGCCAATTGCCTTATAATACATCAGTTTTAATTTCTTATAAGTTTGCATTATGAGTAGTCTAGTCTTTAGAGTGTCGAATAGGGGTTCCTTTCAGTTTTTATTCTCTTTTCCTAAGTTTTTCTCTCCAAGCGCGTTTTATTTGGAAAATAGAGTGTTGTCAGTGTGTATTTCACTCTAAAAATTCGTGCTTAACACCATAGTTCCCTCTGTCTTCCCATGTTGGTATTAAAAGCAAGAATTTTTAGGGTTTATTGACAGAAAGTAAGGATTGTTTTTATCATTGAAGTCTTCTTCCTACTTTGTGTGCTTCGCATATTGATGGCTTGTTGTTAGATTATTTGTGGTTTGCAAAATTTTACTCCATGTTCAAGTAGTTAAAATGAGCATGGGGTGAATCTTAGGTTCTTTGGGTAATTACTATTTTTACTACTTGCATGTATGTTTGATGAGCATTTTAGTTCTTTTGGAAACCGGAAAGAATTGCATTTTCATTTGTTGAACTTTCATCTCAAAGTTTACTTCTCAAAAGTGAATTAGATTACATTGCATTTGAAACTTGTTGATGTTGTCATTAAGAATAGATTACATTGTTTAGTGTTGAAATTTGATAAATGCATCCTCATTCATTTTGAGAAGGAAATTGTGCATAGATTGCATTTTCTTAGTTTTCAGGGGAATCATGCATAAATTACATTGCATGGTTTGACATCTTTTAATGCTTTGAACTGAATTGGAACTATGAAAGTGAAAGATCTAGTTAGGAATATCTTGTGTGTTGCATACTTGATTATTACATCAACGTTTGCACTTCTTCTCTATGTTAGATAGCTTTCATCAAAATGGAAAGATTCTTTTCATCATATTAGTTTCACTATAGGTATGTTCAAGTGACATTAATTTTGAGCCTTGAAATTGAAACATAATTCAAGATCAACTTAAGATTTATCTCAATTAACATAAGGATCATTTGGAACATCAACAAAAAATCTAGAGGTCTAGGCTAGAGAGATGTTCCGACATCGTTAAACGTAGGAGTTGTCGGCGTTTTCTAGTGTTGCATTCTGGGAGTGAAATCTTGTTCCACGTACGTAAGTGCATAGGATCGTTCTCGATGTAGCTTCGGGTATATCGGATGTCACTCCACACATGATAATTCTATCAGAACGCTCTCATCAAACGCTTAGGCATTAGACAACACTACTACGGACTACACTCCCACGTACCATTGAGTATATTTTGGGAGTCCCCTATAGGTTTCTAACCATCCATAGGTAATCGAGTTGACCACCTTGTATACCATGATACGCCGAAAAAAACATTCGGGGAGATTGGTTGTCATACATTAAATCCTTAGTTTGCCAAGGTGTATATTGCAATTCATGGTTGCTTGGTAATCCTTCATTACTAGCTTACCCATTTTTTATTTAATTTTGTTAATTTCTAGAATTAATTGACCGCAAAATAACATCCTCCCCATGGAACAACTCCTTAGTAGATCTAGGTTGATACTAATGGAAATAGTTCCTGAGTTTACCAATCAAGGAAATCCCTCAAATTGGAATCCTTGTCCTTTTACTTCTTTTAGAAATATTGTGCTCCTTATATGGAAACATTGTCCCTTCCTAGATTTACCAATGGTTTTCCATTTTGTCTATTTTCGGCCCTTATGGTTCCCAATGTCCAAACTATTTCTCAACCAAGTTCACCTCGCATGAACAATGTCAACCTCATTTTGACCCTAAATTTGATCCTTTTCATTCTTCACTCATTGTTTCCTCCCCTCATTCTTCCTCTTCGCCTGGTGAAAGTATTGATTCTAGTAGCCAGGAGGCTAAGAAGAAGAAGAAGAAGAAGAAGCAAAATAAGCAAGGGGGCAACCCAGCAACCATTTCTACCAATGAAACTAATGTGGAAAAATCTTCCAATCATCCTCACAAATTCAAATTCCCTTGCAACTTATGTAAGGTTCGCCACCTTCTTAGATATTTCCCTGGTATTCCCAAGGTTTTAGAAGTGTGGTCCATAGGCTCACATCAACATCTCTCATCGGCCTCTGGAGATCATGTTGGTGATAAACACTCAACTAGTGATATTACAGTCCATGGGAAAAATGGTAAGTTCAAATTTCCATGTAATTTATGTGAAGGGAATCATCCCATTCACCTTTTTCCTTATATGGATGAAGCCTCGAGAATGTTGGAAAACCTTACAACTTCTTAGCCATGACTTCCTGCTAGTTACCGTAAGCTTCCCACTGATCCTCCACTAGTTGATCAAGTGATTCATCAGAAGTCATCTCTGGTCAATCACACTCTCTCTGAAATTTAATCCTATGAGTTTGTTCCCGACCAACCATTGGTTGAGAAAATGATTGACTTGATTCCACGTTCAGTCAATCGTACATTTTCCATAGAGGGTGAACCTCATACCAATTAGGTTCTTTTTGTTTCTTCAGATTCCCATGAGTTGGATGGAAATCCTCCCATTCCCATGGTACAAGAGGGTGATCTTCCCATTCCGATAACACAAGGGGGAAGTTCTCCTATTCCCACGGCACCCCCTCCAAGTATTATGGTTGCTTCTTTTGATTGGAGTTGACAAGCATGATATTGTCTTCCTTCTTACATGCCTTTTCAGATCACGGTCTAGGATTACAGTGTGGTTGTAGCTATCACATTCGTAGATGAAGGCACATTTGTTAGTATTCTATCCTCAAATACTTGGCAAGCTTTAGGTTGTCCGCATCTTGTGCCCATTACTCAGAATATGTTGGTGTTTAATAGAGGGACTAGTCAACTGTTAAGGATCCTTCCTAAGTTGTGTATTACTTTGGGAGGAAAAATCATCTATATAGATGTGATGATTGTACAAGGCCCTTTAGTTTTTAATTTACTCCTTGGTCGTGATAATGTTTATGTCATGGGAGCTCTTGTCTCTGCCCTCTTTTGAGTGATGTGTTTCCCGCATGAAGGAAGAATCGTTACCATTGGTAATCTTTCATTAATTGGTCCTAATATTAATCCCAATCAAGAAACATCCCTAAATGTTCCTTATATGTAAGTGGTATCTTCCCCACCGTAGGTTAATTATTTGGAAACATGGTTCATGCCCGCATCTACTGATGATCTAGTCAGTGATATAGTGCGTCATGTACTGGGGTCATTGGTTATCCCATATTATGTGAACCTCTTGGAAGCCATGATCTCTTATGGGCCATGATCAAGGTCTCGCCACCAGAGTTCATTTTTTTGTGTCAAGCTTGTTAAAAAACGAAATAAGGTCCTCGAAGCATAGTTCCTTTTCTTGTGTCAAGCTCCTTAAAAAATTAAACAAGATTCCTTGGAGCAGAGTTCCTTTTCTTTTGTCAAGATCCTTCAAAAATGAAACAAGGTCTCCGAAGCATATTTCCTTTTCTTGTTTCAAGCTCCTTAAAAAATGAAACAAGGTCTTCTGAGCATAGTTCCTTGTCTTGTGTCAAGCTCGTTAAAAAATGAAACAAGGTTTCGGAGTAGAGTTCGTTTTCTTGTGTCAAACTCATTAAAAAATAAAACAAGGTGTCGAAGCAAAGTTCATTTTCTTGTGTCAAGCTCCTTAAAAAAATGAAACAAGGTGTCATGAGGATAGTTCTTTTAGTACTTCAACCTCATTAAAAAATGAAACATGTTCCTATGAGGATAGTTACTTTACTATTTCAACCTCGTTAAAAAATGAAATAGGTCCCTGTGAACATAATTCTTTTACTGTATCAATCTCATTAAAAAATGAAACAAAACCCCTTCTAATTCAAGTTCTTGATTAGGTCTCATAAATTACTAGTCGAGTCTTTCACTTGATTGTTAGTCACTTTAATTGTTTATTGAATTAAACAATTCAAGTGCTACATAAATTGTCAACCCAGGGAAGTCTATTTATTTTAAAGGCAATCACACACTGTATCTGCTCAATCTCAAAAGCAATGAAATTTTGTAGTAAGAATTACACTAATCATGCCTTGCTTCAACAAACTAAAGTCTACTTGAGTTACAACAAAGACATTCTTTCTATTGCAGACAATTATCAAAAGAATCCTGGATTACATTAAAAAGACAACATCTAGGAAAGGAAACCAATCTGCAAAAGGAAAGACCAATTATGCTATAACAGAGAATAGGACCCTATTCCCCAAGTAGGAATCTTTAGCACCTGTTTATGATTGCCAAGCTTTCACAAACTCATTTTGTAAACAAGATTAACAATTAAAATAATCCACAATTACCTAACAACAAATTGTATTAAATCAATGCAACAAGTAATGGAAACAGAGCTTCAGCAATAGACAACAGAATTCCAATACTGCATAAATGAATTTAGCAAACAGAGTTTAACAAGGCACAAATGAAAAGAACAGTTAAAAAAATACAGGGATAAATGGGGGAATCTTGTGAAGAAGGTGGGCTCTTCCCTTCTCACAAGATTCCCCAGAACAAGGAATTAAGATGAAATGCTCAAAACAAAATTTTATTCATCTATCGAAAGTACAAATTACAAAGGATTCACATTCCTTCTCTGTTTCTGAAATAAATCTCTCATAGTATCTCCCCTTCCCTAATGCTGATGTATCCTCTTTTTAAAGAGGAGACATCTATTACAATTGATTTACATTATAGAAATCCTTTTTTTAACCCAATATGATCTTCTATACTGAAATAGGACCTTTCTGTTCTTCCATAGCAAAATGTTGTTACAATGGTTACGATGGTACTGGATTCAAAGTGTAGTTGTTACGGCCAGTATAACAACTTCCTTACCTATCTTTCCTGTTGCTATCGTGCCTAAAATACTGCTTCAAAATCGCAAACCATGGGTTGTTTCAGCAACGGGATTTGCGTACTATGTTGACTGTTTCAGCAACGCGGTCTTTAGACAGCCATGATGGATTAACTTTAGTCTTCAAACGGATTCAACAACGTGGTTCCAACAGTCATGATAAATTAACTGCAATCTTCAGACTGTTTCAGCAACTATATATTTTCGATTAATGATTAAATATGAAGGTAATGTAAAATTACATGTAAAACAAGTTAAACATATAGTAAAGAGAATAATGTTATATACCTTTGGAAGAATGAATGAAAGTGATAGTATAAGCTTTAAATATGGATTAGAAAAGAGTAGAATGATAGCAAAATGTATGGTCAAAATGGTACATTATGGGGTCCTAACATCCCCCCCAACTAAAAGGGTTGCATGTCCTCAGGCAACTTTAGTCTGAGTCTGAGTCCGGATACTGGCTTTTGGCATGCAAATTACTTAGGCAGTAGCTATGGAAGGTGCTATCTATTAAAGTTCTAAATCCTTGCACATTTTGCAATCTTTGCCAAGCTGCTGCTTCATCCTTATTACCCAATCTATGATGAGCATGATATTCCTCTGCTGGCATCCATAAAATAGGAAAATGAAAGTGGTACCCTATCCACTTTTCAGCACATTGTTGAACACATCTGATATAATTGGGTACTCTAGACAATGCAGTTTCGAGATTAGTAGGACTAAAAGGATTATACTCCTGCTTCTCCTTAGAGGATTGTTGTCAAAACATATTTTTTTCTCTTAAAGCAGCAGTTTTATTGGCCCTGATAAAATGGTGACAATCCTGGAGTATTGAAGCTTGTAATTCCTGTATATGTTCAGTCATCCCTGGCTTCTGCAAAAATTGATGATATTCTGCCACAAATATGGCAGGGTTCTGAGGTTCTGGACTTATCCAGAGAAGACGGTTGTCTTCATTATGCCTGGTTGCAAGGAAAGCAGTCTGCCATGTAATTTGATTAGCAATGAAAGAGGCAAATGCCCTGATATGAATGTCACCAACAAGAGGGTTAAGATTAATCTTTATGTTTTTAGGGATAGCTTCATTATGAAGGTACAACTCACATAGTAAGTGTTGATCACTGGTGGGGGCCTCTGCAAATGTTTTCACAAACTGTTCGGATGTAAGCACCTCATAGGGTCTTCCATCTTTGACTGCTTTCAATTGAAAGTAAACAAGTTGCTTTGAGAGAAATAAAGAGTAATTTAGAGACGATTTCCTAGTAGCCAATAATTTTTGTACCAATTCAAACATTAGGAGAAGTTTTCCTTTTATCTCTTTATTCTCCTTCTTGTAAACTCTAAATTGTGGCAGCTACTGAATAAGTAGCATCTTGGATGTCTAGTTCTTGTACATCGGTCGCTGGTTCTTGTGTTTCAGCTGCTGACTGAGTAGATGGTTCTCGTGGGACAACTACTGACTGAGTAGCTGGTTCTTGTGTGATAGCTACTTTTTCTGTAGAAAATGATGTCACATTACCCTGGGCCTCTAGTTCTTGTGTTTCAGTGCCACAGGGTGAGACAGGTAGTAATTCTGGGGTTTGGAAGGGTGGTGATGTGTGAATTTTTAACAAAATGGTTGCGGGATCAGAGGTAGTAGGAATGGTTGTTGCTTCAGTAGACGTCCTCATTTGTCTCCTAGGTAAGAAGGCAGAAAAAGTAGTAGTTTGCTTTTTCCTTTTATTAGAGGTTTTATCCCTAGGAGAAGGGCTATCAAAGGAGGTAGCTGCTTTAGTTACGACCCTTGTTTGTCTTTTTTATAGGGAGGCAGTTGTGATTCACCTTTTCCTTTTACGAATAGAGGAAGATGGTGGTGTATCGGCCTGAGAGTCATCACTGGGAATATGGATGGTAGGATCAGATGATTTTTCTAAGTGGTGAGATGGACTTGAATAAAATTTAATTGGATTAGTTGGTTCTATGGATGGAATTGGTGGAGGGTCAGGGATATTCTCTGGTTGCTGCTCGTGGGAACTTTCAGGAATTTCTTGAGGATTTTCAGCAGCTTCTTGAGGAATTTCAACAGCTTGCTCAGGGGGTAGGGGTGGGTTGTTTAGAGGAGGGTTTTGTTGAGCAAAACCCCTTTGAATCAATAGCTGAACAAGGAAGTGATGGGTGAGGGAAAGGAGTGGGAATTTTACCCATCTACAATAATATGACATATTTCTAATGCATCCAAGTAAATAGTAGGGAATGTTCACTAGTCTATCGTGCCGTAAATGATTCATTAAGACAAAATCATGCTGGTAGACTACCTGGTAGCGACCTTCACAAGTGAGGTAATGTTTGACGAATTCAACAACTTTCGGCCAAGGAGGCGGCAATGACTGAAGTCCGACACCCCGGCCTTTAAGCTCGACATGTTCTCCTGGCAGAAGAAAATCTTGTTGTGCATTCAAAATGATATGATTTCGACTAAACCATCGAGTACCAGTGACCGACAAACCTGAAACTTGTCCTATGTCACCCTCTGATACTAGAATTCGGACTCCCTGAACAGTAGAATGATCTTCCTGAAGATTTTATGCAAATTCAAGGACCTATAGTGGATCAAACTCTTGAAGTCTCTGAAAATATTCTACCCAGCCTGCCTGCTGAAAAATTTGATACGCGTCTGGGAATAATTCAAGCAGAGCTATCGAGCCGGGCTCATGTCGAATAGTAGGTCCTCCCATAGTTAACCAGCTTTGGTAAAATGCAGAGTCAAAGAGCGAAGTTACTGGACTTCTAACAGAGTAAACTTTGCGAATGAGAACATGGAGTGACGGTGAAGAGGTGAAGTAATGGGTAGAAAAAATGACGGTAAGTGGCATGCTGTGAAATGATGGCATATAATTTCGATATTCCCCCCAACTACGGCTGAAATGATGTCTTTAAGTGTGTGGATATTGTGATCATAATAAACGAAATCTTATCTTTAAACCATAGTTTAATTGTACTTACATATAAAATTTACATACCTCATGTTTACCTTTGTAGTTCAAAAAATATAATGCTTGTTTATAATGGATCAATAGTCATGGAAGAACTTTAGAAGCTTTTTGAAACATGAGGGAGATTATATTAGAGATCTGTTTTATCATAGGAAAAGACAGTGAAGGACAGGAGTAACATAAGGAAAAGGAGAAGTGGAGATGAACGAACTGAAGAAGATGATTTCATGACAGAAAATGTTGTATAGTCATGTCTTTGGAGAAAGAATTGGTGTTTCAGCAACGGGAAAAATGGATGAAATTTTGCTGAAAAGTGGTGTTTCAGCAATGGAAAAATAGAGAAAGTATTGTTGAGGAGTGATGTTTTAGTAGTGGGAAAATGGGGAAAAATATTTGCTGAGGAATGGTGTTTCAGCAATATGAAAAATGGGGAAAGTATTTGCTGAAGAATGATGTTTCAGAAATGGGAAAAATAGGGAAAATGATATCGAAAGGGAAAAAGGAATGAAGGGAATGAATGATGAAATGTTACTGGAAGATGGGGAAATGAATTGATGTGAGAGAAGCAATGCTTCTCAAAATGAAGCTTGGATCTTCTTGTAGTGAAATTGTCCTTCCTTGGTAAGCCTTTCCTTAATCAAGAATCTGCAAAATAATCAATTGTAACATGCCAGCCCTTGACAAGAATTATTAGTTTAAGAAATCTAATTCTAATACTAAAAATACAATGCAGAAAAATTAATTGCAATGAGGGGCAGAAGGCTCCCCTAAAAAGAGATAATGTGCATCTGCCATGCAAGTAGCCTTAAAATCTTCTTTGGAAACAGGGCGCTGGTACAGACGAAGCCAATGACCATTTACTAATAGTGGTGTTTTAGAGTCATCAATTATTAAGAGCCTTACTATTCCATTGGGAAAAACAACATCTATTTCGTAGGGTCCTAGCCATCTTGTATGTAGCTTCCCTTGAAAGTTTTCAAACCGAGAATCATACAATAAAGCCCAATTACCTTTTTGGAAATGCTTATACTTAATGATTTTATCATGCCACTTTGTTCTTTGTTGTTGAATCATAGTTGTCTGATGAATGGCATCTAATCTCTTTTCATCCAGTTCATGAAGCTGCTGCAACCTAGCTATCTGTGATTCAGTCAAATCAAGGTTAATAGCTAAAGCAGTCCTTAAGGTTTTAATTTCAAATTCCACAGGAAAAACAACACTTTTACCATAAACCAATTCATAGGGAGAAAATCCTGTAGTATTTCTCTAGGTAGTTCTGTAAGCCCATAGTGCTTCAAGGAGTCTTTGAGACCAATCCTTCCGGTTCTCCTTCACTGTTTTGGTTAGAATGGCTTCTATTACTTTGTTTGTACTTTCCACCTACCCGTTGGCATGGGCGTGGTATGGTGTAGTCATTCTATGATGAATATGATATTTCTAAAGGGTGGCTTTAAAACCATGAGAATTGAAAGGAGGTCCTCCATCTGTAACTAGCTCTCTAAGGACTCCAAATCTAACAAAGATTTCTTCAGATAGGAAAGCTAGGTCAACTTCTTCATTAGCTCTAAGGAGTCCTTTGGCCTCCACCGATTTAGTCATATAATCTGTGCAGAATAATATATAAACTCTTTGATTGGATGGAGGATTAGTGGGTCCTATAAAATCTAAGGCCCATCTTTCAAATGGTTCAAGTATTACCTGGGGGTTTAATGGCATTTCATCTCTATGATTAGGTTGACCCATTCTCTGACAACTATCACAAGCCCGAACATATTTCTTTGCATCCTTAAAGATTGAGGGCCAATAATAACCCATCCTAAGAATTTTATGTGCCATTCTCTTATCAGCAAAATGCCCTCCGCAAGGGCCATCATGATAAGCTTTTAGTATATCATACACCTCATCCTCTCTAATGCATCTTCAAATTTCATGATCAAGTCCTGTATAGAAAATACGCCCACTTATCCAGCTATACCGAGCACTTTGTTGAATGATTTTTATTTTCTCTCGATGTGATAGGTGTGATGGTAACTTCCCTGCAACCAAATAATTGGCAATGTCTGCATACCATGGTGAGTGAGCAGATACTGCAAATAAATACTCATCAGGAAAGAAATCATCTACTGGAGTATTATCATCAGCTTTTAACCGAGAAAGGAAATCAGCAACAACATTTTCTTTACCTGGTCGATCTATAATTGTAATATCAAACTCTTGAAATAAAAATAACCATCTGGTGACTCGAGCATTTGTAACAGATTTGTTCATTAAATACTTAATAGCCGAGTGGTCAGTATGGAAAAAAGTAGAGTAACCAATAATGTAATGTCGAAATTTATTAATAGCATAAATTACTGCTAAAAATTCCTTTTCGGTAACTGTATAATTAAGCTCAGCAAGAGTCATAATCTTACTAATAAAGTAGATAGCATAAGGAAGATGATTTTCCTCTTGTCCCAAGACAGCTCCAATTGCAGTATCTGAAGCATCAAAGGATATATGAAAGGGAAATGTCCAATCAGGTCCTCTCAAAATAGGAGTTGTGGATCTTTAACGAGCCCTAGGAAGGAGAAGTTGAGTCTCATTATTATTGACAATTCCATCACTATTTAATTGTTTTAATGAGTCTAGTGAAGGTAAAACTTGACATATTTTTCATGTTTGGAGAGTTTGGAAAGAAAACTCCATATGTCTCGTTTCGTAGATAGTCTCTCGAATATGAAAAGGTAGAAAAAAATACTAGAGAGAACCTCTTAGCCATGTTTAACTAAGGTATTCCTTTTTCGTAGATAGTCTATCTCAATCTGAAAAAAATGTTAAACTTATATTGAGTAGACGTGTTTTAATTTACTTTTATGAGTTTAGAAAGACAAGTGCTCAGAAATTTTTTCATATTTTGGGAGTTTGAAAATAGCTGAAAGAGGACTCCTCCTAGAGGAATGAGTGGTATAAAGGGTAGCCACTTGTTCCATTCATGATGGAATTGCTCAAAATATGCAAAGGTCAATAGGTTGGCTAAGAAGACCACTCATCATAGCGATTCCCAAAGTAAGGGTAAAACAATCAAGTGAGAGTGTATGATTAGCCAAGTAGATGGTAACGATGGAATACGAAAACCAAGGCTCATATGGAAAAAATAGGCTGATAAAAAATATGGCAATCACAAGAGTTAGAATGAGAATGGTTTCATTTTTACACAAGCTTGAAACATGGGAAACTATGCTTGAGAACCCTAGACAAAATATCTTGTTTGGTGCTAGATCCCCCCAGTAGAACTCGAGGGATAATTTCTGTCAACAGAAAGGATTTCCTGCAAAAAACAATTAGTGGGACCCAAGGACTAGTCAATTGGATGACTATGATAGCCTCTCAAGGCCTTGTAGTAGGTATAGGAGGTTTTTGTTATGGGTTTCTACCGATTCCACTTCCTTAAAGTCACCAAGGAGTTTCAGTATTGTTATAGTATCCCCTAATCTCATGTTTACCCCAAGTAAGCTGGTGAAAGTGGGTAGATATGAGGGGAGGTGTCACTATAGGGTGTTATCAGAGCAGGTTTCTCTCTAGTTGGGTCATATCTAATACCACAGGGTGGTATCAGAGCATGGTTCACCCCTTGGACTGGATGGGCAGTGTGTGTTGGTCGTGCATTCATGTCAATTTCATATGTGTTCCTTATGCTTGCGATATATGTGCTTTTTGTGTATGCATGGTGGTGGCCATTGTTGTCATTGTGTTGCCATGTGGAGTTGATTATGCTGTTTTTCGGATGCATTAATCATGAGTGCATGTCAAATGTATATTCATTTTTTATGCATTTTAGTGTTTATATGTTGTTATGCATTCATTTTCATGGTTAAGGTTGTTGTCCATTAGGTGATTGTATGCATTTTTTTTTTCCCACAGAAAAAAACGAACTTTCTATTAATATAGATAGTCTCTGAACATATGCCTAAGCATTTCTGAAAACAAAACATCCATTCCCTTTGAGAGAGAATGGAGTCATGGCTACTTAACACCTGTTGACAGAGTGCTAACAGCCCTAGAAGAAACAAATATCCACAGCATAAGCATCAAAGCATCTCTTGTTGCTCATCATCAGACCAAGGAGAGATGAGAGCAGAGAGAGGCTGCATAAACGTGATGCTCCATCACCATAAGAGCTGGCAGTAGAAACTTTCCCAGCCCCATATATATAGCATAAACAAGAACAAAAAGCGAGCCCAGAACCTCCTTACATAAGGAAAACAATTCTGGACTCAATATAGTAGCAGTTATTACAAAAGTTATAAAGGTCCACTGTACAATGCTGAAAATAAACAGAAATTACACAAAAAGAGGCTGTTCATGGTTATGAACAGTCCCATTCACTACTTCCTCTACTGCCCAGGACCCCATAGCGCGTTGAGCACCTTCTTTAGATAAGATATCTGCTTGCTGGTTCCTTTCCCTGTAAATGTGAACAACAGAAATCTCAGAGAAAAAAGTTTTAAGACGACAAATCTCCTTAAGCAAAGGAAGAAGAATAAAATGCCTGCACTGCTGAGTCCCATTGAACCAGTTGACAACATTCCTTGAATCACCAAAGATCTGAATCTGATTTATCTGTTTGGAAATAAGCCAGCAAAGAAGCAAATGGAGGGCTTTAAGTTCAGCGAAGTTATTTGACCCTTGCCCAAGGCCAACAGAGGCTCGGAGAGATTTTTCAGCAGAGAGATGGATAACCAGCCCAGCCCCACAGGTATCATTGAGATCAGAAGCACCATCGAAGTAAGCCCAGGGGAAGGATTCATTAATTGACTCCGGCTGGTGATTGTATGCATTGTAGGTCACTATGATGCTATTGGGATGTTATGATGTTGATGGGTTAGTTGAGATAGAGCAAGATATGCATATCATCAAGTGAAGTTGTAGCAATATAATTTGGATAAGAGCAGATCTTCATACATCTTGGTTAATGGTTGTTATAAGAATTAGGGTTATGTACATGCTTGTTAGTCTGTTGTTGTTGTGGTTACATGCATGGTAGATGCTAGTGAATCAGTGTGGTCATATGCACATGTGTCAAATAGCCATGAATGATAGTCAATTGTTGATTGTTATATGATAGTTAATTTTATGATTATGTTATATGTTTTTGATGAGTATGCTATATGTTAACTCGTTGTTGTTATATGTTAGTTAACTTGATGACCAAGGTTATTGCATTAAGATATTGATGTTATATGTATCATGCTAATTTGGATTAGCCTATACAGCCAGTTATTGTTATGACATTCAGGTATGAGTCGGCCTAATTATGATATTGTGTTTTACTAATCTAGAATGACTGTGCACATGTGATTTTTATGCATGAATGACAATTTTTTGTGATTTTATGATGTGAACATGTTATCTAGTTACTGTTATGGATATCAAGACCTTATTTATGTTTGAGTGGATATGTTATGAAGTTATATTGTGCTAATCTAGATTGATTTTGCAGACAAGTTAGCCTCCCATAATATACATTAAGATATGTGTTTTCTTATGTCGTGTACTTGGTTCTTAACTATTTGATTATGTCAACTATCTAGTGTTGAGTGTTTGGTGTCTATTATGTCGTCTAGTTTATTTATATAACATGCTATGTTTATAGTTTGTTTGAATGTTTGATTAATCGCATGATATGAGTATGTATCTGTAAGATTGCATAAAGAATGATTTTGTTCTAATATGATTGCACTAACACATATGTGTGGAGACAGTTGATGTGTACTTGAGTGCAATTAGGTGATAGTTGTACCATTATGTAGTATGAGTGATGACTGTGAGTTGACCATTGTTATTGACATGATTTTTCATTTGGGTAAAGTTTGACTTCAAATTAATATGCGTGATGTCTTTACCTTTGGAACATGTGGCAGACATGTTTGTTCAGTTACAAGGAAACTTGTTTGGCACAACAAGATAAATGGCTAATATATTGTTATATTGATTTATGTGCTGACAGTTACGTGTTTACGACAGTATGATATAGATAATTATGTTGCAAGAGACTGCCATGAAATCGTGAAGAAGGCTTAGGTTGAACTTTCCCTTGGAGTAAATAGGGACCCGTGGGGATTGAGTCATGGTGTTTTTTGTCAGTCTTGTGCCTTTCATCTTTTGTGGTTTGTTGTGCTTGATTTGCGGCTTTGTTTATGACTATTGTATGGCCATACCACTTTGTTTGTAGTGTCATATTGTTATTGGTTTTCATGGTTTTCTTATTCTTTTTTCTTGTTCTTTCCTTTTGTTTGAGAATCTTGGGATTTGGATGGGAAAGAGGAAATTTTATGGAGTTCAGACATAGTTGTATCATACCCAATAGATAATGTAAGGCTCGAATGAAGCTCAGTGCATGAGTGAGGGCAGTTGAATGCAAGATTATGACAACTAGTTGGACTAGTTGGGCCTATTGTGGTAAATGGATAATGGAAGTGCAGACGTGAGAAAGGCAATAGAAAAGGTAAATTAAATGGATTTGAGGTGTTGTATGCCTTGGCTATGTTGGAAATTGTTGTTCTCAATGTTGTGCATGTTGTGCATGGATAAAGTTCATTCTCTTAACCTGGACCTTTTATTATCTGGTTATTATGTTGTGATAATGATTATGCTAATGTTTATATGTATGCATGCATGTATGTATGTATGTATGTATGCCATGTCTGATAGGGTCTTTGTGGATCACGATTGTTTAATGCTAATTTTCATATGTAGATATATGTGCATGTATGTCATTGTACGTGTTGGATATGCAGTGTTGTGTACATATCGTACTATGCACATGCTGGATATGTGGCGTTGTACGCATATGGTGCTATGCGCATTTTAGATATGCCGTATTTTGTACATATGGTGATATGTACATGTTATATATGCAATGCTATGTACATATGGTGTTGTCTATGTGTTGTACATATGGTGCTATGTACATAGGGTGTTGTTTGCATGATTGTAAACTAGTGTTGTGTGCATATGGTTTTGTGTACATGTTGTACATGTGGTGCTATGTGCAAGTGGTGTTGTGTCATGTTGTGCTTGTGGCATTGTGTACATGTACATGTGGTGTCATGTACATGTTGTGCATATGGTACTAGTATACATGTGGTATTGTGTGCATGTCATACATGTTGTGTTGCGGGCATGCAGTATTATGTATGTGCATCGTGTAGTCGTGGTATCTCGACATGTGTATTCGTTGTGTTGTACTTTGTATACGTGTATTTATTGCATTGTATTGTACACCGGGTGTAGGTGTATGTGTTTTATGCCAGTGTAGGCATATGTATTGTGTTTTATTGTACACCAGGAGTAGGTGTATGTGGCATATGCCAGTGTGGGTGCGTGTATTGTATGGTGTTGCATGTCGTATATGGGTGTACGTGTTTTGATGTACACTATATGTATGTGTATGTGATTGAAGAGAAGAAAATGCATTGGGTGCTTGTTAGGTGTGGAAACTGATCCAGTGTGTTTACAAAAAGAACAAAGGCAGAAGTGAGGACCGATGAAGGATAAGTATCGATATTTTATTTCATTTCTATTATGCATGTGATCTATGATTCTAACTTATGATGATTACATGTTATTTATGATTATGGTTTATGATGATTGCATGTGATTCATGATTTTGATCTATGATGGTTGTGTTTTAAGCTAACCAGATGTGATATGTTTATGCATGATAATTTGATCAAGCAACTAGTTTTACTTATGTGGCAGGAAGTAAAGAGAAGTGCAAGTGTACCTTATTGATGGGCTACCAATGAGGTATGATTTTAATTTATTTCAATTTATTTTGAATCTAATGGAAATTATGTGCTTGGTACAAGAAAACATGTAATGCCCGGTTTGGGATAGTTGAAACCGGATGCAAGAACTAGCAACGTCAACAAAAGGAATTGGAACATGCAGCAGTATGTTGGTAAAGCACTTCAGGAGTAGGGCCATTATGGGACACTCATACCCAATAGTGTCCATTTATTTACATGAGCATTTTATGATGGGTATGATGGTTTTGAGGCAAGGATATGCCTTGGTTTTTGGACCTTTTGATGCAAGTAAACATTTCCAAGGGATAGACTACCCAAGATGTGGGTGCCAGCGGAACTTGGAAGGTGTGTGACTGCACGGAAGTGGGTGGCTGAATTGCCCGAAGGACTATGTAGTAGATAAGGAAAGGTCGGAGATGGATTTTTTTTGGTCATTAGCATTTCCAGATGGAATCAAATGCACATTGGGAGGTCGCCCTAGAACAATGAGTAGGTAACCTTTAATTGAGAGGACAAGTGGCGCAATATCATAGCGCTGGACATTGGATGCATCTTTGACCTTGGATGTGAATTATGAACTTCTTGAGAAGGAGGTGAATCCTATTATTACTTTTAGGGTGGAGGTGTGGGCCTCTAGAATCCCTTGTTGCAAATGCAAGCATCGTATCCTTTCATTTTTTGGTTGAGAAAATGTGCATATGTATATACGTGTATATCATTGTAAAAATCGTAATGAGCTATGTTATAAAGATATAATAAGCGGTATGGTTGTTATATTGTCATGTTGGCATGATGGTTTTGGATTTTGAGCAGGTTATTCATTGTAAATAATGCATCGAGCAAAGTTATAAAAATCCATGGGAAATATGTTTGTTTTTCAGTGGTTTTTCTGAGGTATAGGTGTGGTTTAACACCGAAGACGGTGCTTCCCCAAGGGGGAGGGTTCTGTAACAGACCCAAGTTAAAATTTCAGGTAATAAAAGATAATAAAGGGAAAAATAAGACCATAGTTAACGGACACTTATTCCAAGATTAATGTTTGGTTTTAAATTTAGTTTATTATGGATAAGGAAATTGGAAAAGGAAATGGCTAAGGATTTGGAGAGGTAAAGTGGCATTTATTTATGAAAATAATGGAAAATAGGAGAAAAGGAAGGTGAAAGGTCACATGTTGCACATGAGGATAAAATTGAAGGAAAATAATGGAAAATGAAGAAAATAGAGGCCTCATTGATAATGTTAGCCACCTATAAAAAATTTCATATCAAATGTTGGCTAAATCATTTTTGAAGCCTTCAAGAAACAAGTTTTATTGCAAAATTGATAGTTCTTGAAGTCTTATTAAGACATCTTACTCTTTGATTAATATTCACTGCAATTTCCCTTTTAATTCTGAAAATCTGTTGTTTTCATGAAGAAACGACTGTTGCAAAAAAACCCCATTTTCCCTCATTTTACCCCTCCTTTCACTCGTTATTAACCTCCATTTTATCCTCTTTTTCCCCATGAATTTCCTCTATTTTTCATTATTTCCCTTCTTCCCTTCATTAAAATACCTTTTATAAGGTTTAAAAATCCTTTTTTAGCTTATCCGAAACCTGCAAAATGCTTTGAAAATCCTTGGAAAATCATGAAAAAAAGCCTTTTTCATTACAGGCCTAAGCCCCTTTGGGCTAAGCCCTAAACTACTTCCCCTCCATGCGACTTGGCGCTGGAACCAAGCGCAAAGGCTGAAAGCGCTTATCGCATCAGCACTTCCGACGAGCGCAAGTCTATTTGTTACGTTGAAACTTCCGATGCCGATTGGCTCCTTTGTATATAAGCCCCGATCCTTTGCTTTCTTTATGAAACCTGGAGCCTGCAATCAGGCACTAAAAACATTATATAAACCCTTTCCGATCCTATTTTCCCTTTGTATTTCATAAAAACCCACTTTCCTATGTTTATATTTAAACCCGTTAGTTCATTTTTTTTAACATAAACCAACTGTTGATCTAAAGGCTGATCAACGATCAATAAAGTCTCGCATTAGAGTTTTTTCATCGGGCGCATTTGAAAAGCCCCCTCCTTGTCTCGATTCCGATTGGCCCCTCTTGTGCATATAAACCCCTGATCCCTCCGTTTTTCTTCATATAACCCGAAGGCCCCGCAACCGGGTGCTAATCATAAATAAAAGCCATCCCCGATACAATATTCCTTTGTATTTCATAAAAAAATTGATTTTCGTATGTTTCAAAGGGTTCCGATGGTTCACGGTTTAAACAAATCCCGACCGTAGATCTTAAACCAATCAATGATCGGCCAAATATCGCATTGGAGATTTCATTGGTCGCGGTTCAATATTTTATTTCCCCCTCCCGATTGGCATTCTCCTGATGGGTTGTCCGCCGTTGATCTCCCCCGCTAGATCCAGATCCGACAACCCACATCGCTCCATCCCTAAGCCTTTTCCCCCGCCTGTGACCCCCTCCTATTCATTTCCCACCGTTGATCTGGTCCTCGGATCAACGGTCCACATCCAATCGCATCGATGCTCTTTTATCTTTTTCCCCTATCGATCACAATCCTCCAATTGCATCTGGGCCATCTGTGCATCAAGATCCGATGGTCCAGATTGAAGCCTGCAACCTTAGGTAAATTTATGAAACCCCGCTTTATAATGTTTTTTGGGGAAATCTCTGTTGTTGATCTCTGCAGATCAATGGCCCACATTGATCCTTACTCCACCTGATATTGTATTCCATTTAACCCAAGATTAAATCTCTGCCATTGATCTGGTTCAATCCAACGGTCCATAATAGATCCGACAAGCCCAACTCTCTTGGGTCCTACCCATCCCAGATTTTATCTCTGCTGTTCATTCCTTGATCTGACGATCCAGATCAAAACCGCTCAGACCCTATCCCACATCTTATCACCCGGAATCTCATCTCCATCGTGCTCCTCCCTCAGCCGTCCGATCTAAGACCCCTGATCTGACAGTAGAAGCTCCATATCGCGTGATTTTTAGCCCAAACTTTAATTCTCCAAAGTTATGTGATATGGGTGGTTTTGAAATGCCACGTGTTGGCCTCTAACGCATATCACATTCGAAAATGTAAAACCACCCATCCACCTTTTTGCTACATGATACCGCTAGTTTCTTTAACCGAAACCACACTTCCCATTTACATTACATTTCATCGCGTTCATTCCCCGCCATCAATCTCTGCAGATCAACGACTCACGTTCAATCCAGCCATTACATTATTCCCCTCTGCCTTACTCTGAGGGACTTCATCGATCAACCACAACCGTTGATCTCTGAGGCCAATCTCATCCGATGGCCTAGTTTCCTTTCAGAAACCCCGAATTTCCTTTTGATAATATTTCCTCCGCCAAAGGATTTTTCACCCATTTCCTTTGTATTTCTTCCATTTCACAAAAGTATAGCCACGCTGCATTATATTCCCTCGATTAATCTTGACCATTGATAACCACAGATCAACGGTCTGGACTTAATCTTCCATCGTTTGTTCCAACTGCCTCCATTTGGCCCCCGCGATCAATCTCCACCATTGGATGCTTTCATCCAATGGCTGTGCTCTAAACCCAAGCCTCCAAAGAAATTAAACCTAAATACGCAGGATTTTATAATTTTTCCTGGTCTGTGCAGGTTTTAATGGTTTTTTCTATTATATTAAAGGAAAACCAAAGGCCGGGGATGACGATCCCCCATGCCTTTGTTCATAAGAAAATCATTCTACAGGGTTCCCATCAAATTTTATTGGTGCATCATGAGCACTGATACCATTTTAAACCCTCTACACACCTGCACATCAACAAGACACAGTAAAATTAATCAAGAAAAGAGTATCAGTGTGAAAGGATCCAACCATAGCAGAGATGAAGAATTGAAGACTGTTTACACAGTTTTGAGGGATTACAGCTAAAATCGACAATTAAAAGCCTAATCCATTCAATTAAACACAGTTTTAAGAACAGAGGACAGAATTTAGGCATAATTAACCCTAACACACAGAATCAAATCAAATTGATAGTGATTAAAGAAAGACAATCAGATTTATCAATTCGAGAAAGCCTCCACTGCCACATCAGAGGCTAATTGAATCCTCTCAGCTACCAAATGCCACCTGCAGCCTCAAATCATTCAAAAGAGGCTGAGTTATTATCCGAACAGAGGATATTTTCCTTAATACAACCGACCAGTTATTTCATGCCAAAGATACTTATTGCAAAATATCAGCAGAGTTATAACAAAGATGACACAGAGCCTTAAAGTCAACAAAATCTCCCCAGCGAGCTTAATACTTAATGTAAGCCAATTAATACAGAGAAATATTTGTAATCTTCTCCATTGAGCCCCTCAAAAGGCCATGAAGCATTAAAATTTATTAACTAAGGCTGTAGATCTTTTTTCTCATTCGACCTCCTCATTTTCCTATAAAATCTTGTTGAGGAGCTCATTGTAAAGGGTTGGTTGCAGAACTTTGAAATATACTTGTGCTCGAAATTTTCTACATGTAAATAGTGTTCAAAGGCTCTTGAAGCTCTATTTGTGATCAGATAAGTTAGGCTGAGAAGTGAAGATGATAGCTGAACTGAAACATTGGACTTGAAGAATGTAACTGGATTGACATCAATATACAAGATGATTCTTGGGATCCTGGTCTATATCATTGATGAAGTGCTTCTTTCTGTGTTATTGTTTTCCTTTCATGTATGCCATTTTTTCCATTATTTTATGATAAAGAACAGCAAGCATAGAGTTAGGATTTACTGTTTACAGTACCCTTCTCTGACTGATAAGCTTTATCTCAATGTTTTCCTCCAAATTGTGTATTCAAGAATGATTCAATATGGTCCAAACAGTTAGGAATGCTGGTGTTCCCTCGTCCTACTGCTTAAACTAAACATTGTTCTTGAATTTTATTTTCATTATATGCTCAGTAAAGATAGACTAGAAAAGTGATGGTTTGCCCTGTTTTCTAGCTTCTTTCTCCAAAGGTAGTTCTCAAAGTTTCCCTAAGGGTATGTTGAAAGCAGTTTAGATTTAAAAGTATCTTATCTGATCTTAGGCTGCGCTTCGTTTCCCTTATATGTTTTCATCCCTTCTAAAAGTAATTATGCGGATTACTGTATTTTTTGTCTGTTGATTTAGCTTTAATACGAACTTGCCCAAAGAAGTCTATGGTTAGCCCTGTCCTTTGGTTGGTTTTAAATAGTTACTTAAAAGGCTTTTCTTGTTTGGATAGAATGATAAATCCTAGTTGAAATTACTGTCTGTTTCCACCCCTTCAACACTTTTATTGTTCCATTCCATCATTTTATCCAAAATATCTTGTGATATAGATGACTTGCCCCTTGGACCACTCTTTAAATTGTTGCACAATTAAACCCTTTTATGACTCCATATCCCAATGGACTAAAAACCAGCGTCATATCTATCCTATCAGCCAAAGCTTGTTCTGATTGCTTGCAACTTCACACCTTTGAAACTCTTTCATTTTAGGACTTTCCACTCAACTAAAAATCATGCTCAACCATCCAAAACAAAACAAAAAACCCTCGTTCTTAATAACTTGCCTAATATCACACATAAAAACCTTAAAGATAAATCAATCTTTGCACTTATAGAGAGATCCCTCTCTGGATTCAGGAGGGCTAGATCCTAGAATCCCAAAGTGGTTCAAGTGTTCTCTCCGTAGTTCTGGTCTCACCAATTTGCTGGAATTACGAGGAGCTAACATTTCTAGCGAGTCCACTGGGGAACTTCTGAGCAAAATTCATCCTACATACTTTTGGAACCTCAAGAGACCTCTCAATTCAATGGCATTTGTTCTGTTAGCCAGTTAACCCACCAGGCATAAAATTTCTGGCCAAACACTCAGTGTTCAGTGAGTAAAAGCAGCCCTCTTCAAGCACTACCAAGAAAATGATAATCATGATAAAACTTATTTGAATCAGTGACAAACTAAGTAAACCTTAGGATTCTCTTGAGAAGCTTATCAATCCTTGAAGAAGCAGCTAGCTTAGCCATAAGAGTAGATTGGCTTTGTCTCATCACCGTAGCTAAGTGTTGAAACAAATTTAGGACACTCTTAGAACCCATAGGACTGAAATAAACTTAGAAAAACCCAAAAATATTTCAGATTGGTATTAAATAAACATGATGGTGGACCATAAGAACTTTTACCTCCAAAAGAGCTAAACATTTCCACCTGGTGACTCCACAATCCTAAACAGACCTTAAGACTCCACTAGGAAGACCCATTATCATCATAACATCATTTAAACCCGGTAAGAGGACTTTAGGATTAAAGTTTTCTTGTTTAAAAGATCAGTTAGCCTCTTAAAGACTGTCATATTTGGTTAAACTTTTCTTTTTTAGTTGGGTCTGAAAAACACAGCATAGTGGCTCCTAGAAAGATTCATACTAGAGCCTACCCTGACCCAAACCCTCCTGAGATAGTTGAAAACCCTGAAAGTATCCTTAGGAAGTCTCCTGAGGTTAAATTTTCAACTTTTTTCAGATCACCCTTGAGAGCTAATTCTGTTCCTCAAAATCTTGTAGCTCTACAACAATCACAAGTTGACTTAAGAAATCCATTTAGAACTAGGACACTTGATGATTTAGATCAGCTAGATTCAGAGTCTTCACTTTCATCCCCGGACAGAAGTGAACATCCTGGTAGCAGAGAAACAACACCACCAGATCTACATTTCCTTCACAATTTAGGTGTCACTCATCCAAGATCAGCTCGGCAATATTTTCCTGGTCCATCCACATCTGTTCTTCTTACATCCACTGTTCAAATCACTACATTCCAACCCACTTTCCCTCTTGTCAACCCACCTCTTGTAAATCCACCTCCACCCCGTATCATGGCAACATGGTATGCCCCATTGCTCCTTCCTTTTCCCTTAGTTAATCTTCCACGGGACTATCAGTCCAAGATACCATTGTATGATGCCAGTAATGCTATTACTGCTTCACAACATGTGGATAAGATGAATGACTACTTTGACATAAATGAGATTGATGATGAATCTGTCAAACTTAGATTATTTTCTCAGAGTTTAGGGGGAGAAGTAAGAAAATGGTTTAAAGGCTTAACCCCTCATAGTATTAATGATCTCCAAGCCTTCCATCAGTTATTCTTGAACAAATGGGAAGTGAAGAAAAACCCTCTCCAAATACTTTCGGACTATAAGAATCTCCACAGAAACACTGGGGAAAGTGTACATGCCTATTGCACTAGGTTTAACAACGTTTATAATGCCCTTCCCCCAGACTTAAAACCTCCACAAGGCTCAGATTTAAACAAGTTTCCTGAAATATTTGAACCTGAAATGGCCTATCAGCTGAGAGAGAGAGATCCTTTAACCCTTGAAGATATGCAAAAAGGAGCTCTTGCTATGGAAGTTAACTTAATGGAGAAAAGAGCAAGAATGAAGAATGAAAAAAGAGTGTCCTTTAGAGAGGAATCTACACCTTCCACATCTAGCTCAAAGATGGAAAGAATGATGGAGAAGATGATGAAAAATATGAGCATACTTGAGAGAGCACAAGCCAATCAAAACCAAACTGCTCCTCAAAACATAAATCAGAACCAAAATCAGAATTTTAGGAGAAACCAACCTCAAAACAGACCAAGGGAAGATGATAAACAAATTACTCCTCCTTTTCATCAAAACTATGTAAGTGAGGTTGAAGAAACGTTATACCAAACAAAGGAAGATGATATCAACATGATGGGAGTAGAAAATGATGATTTTGAAGTTCACTATGATAGAAAACAAGGTCTATATACACCCTATGATGACAAAAGAGATGATGATGAAAGTTATTATCAAGAAATGGAAAATGTTATCATAGAGTCTCAAAAGGAATATGACCTTAGGAGTAAAAGCAATCAAGAAACTCCCAAAACTAAAACCTCTGATAAATCTATACAAAACAACATTGTAAATAAACCCAAAATTGTAAAACAGAAAGACAAAACAGTGGCTGTGAATTCTTATAAAAACAAAGAGAAAGGCACTCTAAACAATGAAAAATAGAGTGCAGACCTTAGTAGTACTAGTACCTCAGCTAGTACTCATGTTAAAACAATTCTAACCAATGTAAATAGAGAAAATCAGCAAACTGACTTTGCTGACAGAGTGGTAGTTAATAAGGCTGAAACAAGCACTTCAAAGAATCAAATGCCTTTCAGTTTGGAGTAAGAAATTTCCAGAATCAAAATCTTTGTTTCTCTCACTGAATTAGCTGCCAAAAATGTATATAGATCCCAAATTTTGAAGGCTTTAAACATAGAAGAGAATAATGACACTGTCAATCTTAATGATGACCAACCAGAGCTCATATTCGGTCCTAAGATTGAGGTTAGATATCAAGAGGGACCAATTCCTCCTTTTTATGTTAGTTTAAATGTTCATGAAAAAATTTTGCACAACGCTATGCATGATTCAGGGGCCTCTCACAATTTAATGCCCAAAGCTGTAATGGAGAGCCTAGGCCTTGAAATCACCCGACCTTATAAAGATCTTTACTCCTTTGACTCAAGCAGAGTAAAATGTTTAGGATTAATCAAAGACCTTTGTGTTAACTTAGCACAAATTCCAGCCAAATGTTTAGTAATGGATATTGTTGTGGCTGATTTACCCCCAAAATATGGTATGTTGTTATCAAGATCTTGGGGAGCTAAGTTACAAGGAACTATGCAGATGGATGTGACCTACGTGACCATCCTTGTTTTCAATCAGACAAGAAGACTTTACAGGGAGTCCCATATGCAATACATGGTGACTAGCCAAGAGAGACCACATAACTCTCCTATTTATTCTGTAAACACAGGCCTTGACTCATTTATCCTTTTCAACGATGAAACATTCAATGAAAAAGTAACCTTGAGTGAATTAATAACAGATAGAGAGGAAGAGGAAGACAACACAGAAGTGTCAAAACAGTTTGCTAATCTCGAAAACTACAGCAAACAACACACAGGTCTTGAGCTACAAATCATGCATCCATTGCTTTTAAACCTTGAGAGTCAAGAAAACAGTCCTCAACACGATGAAATACCTGAGGAATTAAAACAGATACAAAAAAGTGTTGATATTCAAGAACAAGCCGAAAGCACACTTGTTGAAGAGGATAGTAACCAAACTGTTGAACCTGAAACTAGTCCTTTGTGGAGTATGAACCAATGCCGGTGCAGGTGTCTGGATACACAACACTGACAATAACCACACGGAGGGCCATTCCTACAGATTAAATTTTCAGTGTTCAAATAACAAAGCGGAATACGAATCCCTACTTTTAGGCTTACACTTGTTGAAGAAATTAGGAGCCAAGAGAATCAAAGTTCATGGGGATTCGGAGCTAATCATTAGGCAAATGAATGGGGAATACAATGCTAATCACCCCAGACTTAGAGCCTATCAAAACGACGTCATGGATTTGTTGAAAAATTTCAAGGAATCCCAACTTATTTTTGTCCCAAGACAAAATAATATCATGGCCCACAGTTTGGCTTTTGCTGCTAGGACATGCTTAGTGCCTTATGAAACCAAAAAATGTACAACTCAAATTAAATTTAGACCAGCTGTCCCTGATAACAAGAAATATTGGCAAGTATTTGATGGAGACAAACAAATAGAAGACTTCCTGCAGTCCAGAAATGAATTTGAACTACCAAGTTCAGATTCAGACTATGAAACAGACTGTCCGAGAGAAGAAAATATACTTGATGAATAGGAAAACTCTCTAGAGATGGCTGATGTAAATCTGCTGTCTAACAAACCTAAAAACACAACATAAATGATTGCAGAGTTAGAAACAGAAGACTTAGAAACTCTGGAGTCTAACAATAAAAGTTTTCCAAAGGGTATGGCCCCTTTAGAAGAGTTGTTTGATTTCAACGATGTGGCCAAGAAACCGAAACTGGAGCCTGTCGAGATTGAAGTTGAAGAGTGTAATATAGGCAGTGAACTAAAACCAATGATGATCAAACTGTCTAAGACTTTACTAGCTCACATCAAACTCAAATACATAAAGTTGTTTAAATAATTTTCTAATGTTTTTTCCTGGAGGTATGAGGATCTGAAATCCTATGACACTGAAATAATTCAGCACAAGATACCTCTCAAGGAAAACCAAAAGCCATTTAAACAAAAATTGCGCAGAATTAACCCTGTTCAGTTACCTTTGGTTGAGAAGGAAATCAAGAAAATGTATGAAGCTGGTATTATTATCCCTATTAGATATTCTAAGTGGGTGTCTAATCTGGTGTCAGTTAGGAAGAAAATAGGAGAGATTAGGCTTTGTATTGACTTTAGAGACTTAAACAAAGCTTCATTGAAGGAAAAATACCCTTTACCCAAGATGGATCATATTTTACAAAGGGTAGTTGGTTCTAAAATAATTTCTTTGCTTGATGGCTATTCAGGATACAATCAGATTTTAGTTCATCCTGATGATCAATTAAAGACATCCTTTACTACACCTTGGGGCACTTTCATGTATGTGAAAATGCCCTTTGGTTTAATGAATGCTAGTGCTACTTTTCAAAGGGCCATGGACATTGCATTCTCAGAAGAGTTAGGCTACTTCATCATTATTTACCTTGATGATGTCACTGTATTTTCCAAGACAGATGAAGAGCACTTAGAACATTTGAGAAAAGTATTCGAGAAATGCAGAAAGTTTGGGATATCTTTAAATCCGAAGAAAACACTTTTTGGTCTCCAAGAAGGTAAACTTCTTGGGCACATCATTTTAGAAGAGGGGATTAAGATAGACCCAAAAAGGATTGAGGCCATATTGCAAATCTCTCATCCTCGAAACATCAAGGAACTATAATCTTTCATTGGAAAGATTAATTTCTTGAGAAGGCTCATACCCAACTTAGCTGAACTCCTTAGAAACATTACAAACATGCTAAAAAGGGAACAAGGGGTTAAGTGGACCTTAGAAGCAAAGAAGTCCTTTGAACTGGTAAAACAAGTGTTAACCAAAACACCAGTTCTAATAAGTCCTGATTTTTCAAAATATTTTTATATTTTTTCATCTGCATCAGAACATACAATAGTTGTTGTCCTATTATAGAAAAATCCACAGGGACAAGAGTATCATATTGCATTCTTTATCAAGGCATTGAGAGATGCTCCTCTGAAGTATAACATTATGGAAAAGCAAGCTTTTGCTTTGATCAAAGCTTTAAAATACTTCAGAGTTTACATCCTTCACTCACACATCATTGCCTTTGTCCCAAATTCAGTTGTGAAAGACATTCTAACACAGGACCCAGATGGTAAGAGAGGTAAGTGGATAGTTGTGATACTTGAATATGATTTAGAGATCAAGCCCACTAAACTCATTAAAGGCCAAGGTCTAGCTAGATTAATGGCTGAATCAAATTTTGAAGTTCTTGATATAAATATGATAAATGCTTTAGATGAACAAGAGGAACTCTCAACTCCCACTGTTGAAGACCATTTTATGAATTCCTCTTGGTATGCTGATATTCTATATGTTTTGCTCAATCTGAATACACCTCCTAGTTTATCAAAAACAAATGCAAGGTTTTTAAAGTTAAAAGTTGTAAACTACTGCATTGTAGATAAATGTCTTTATTGGAAAAATGAAAGTGGGATATTGCCTACATTTTTTCCTGAGAATGATGCAGAGAAGGTTAAGCATGAGTTCCATGAAGGAGAATGTAGAGGCCACCTCTACTGGAAGACAACAGCCAACAAAATCCTTAGAGTTGGTTACTATTGGCCCACCCTCTTTCTAGATGTACATAAAATGATCATTGCCTGTCATAAATGCCAAATTTTTTAAGGCAAAAGAAAGTTTTGGCCCTTACCTCTGCATCCAATCACTGTTGAAGATCCTTTTCAACAGTGGGAACTTGACTTCATAGGAGAAATTCATCCACCCTCATCTACCCAACATAAATGGATTCTCATTACAACAGACTACTTCACCAAATGGATAGAAGCCATCCCTTCTAGGCAAGCCAATGACTCTGTCATCATAAAATTCATTGAAACTCATATCCTCTCTAGATTTGGCTGTCCTAGGAAGATCATCACTGATAATGCTGCAGGATTTGGATCCAAGAATATGGTTGAATTCTATCACAAATATCATATTACATTGGGTCATTATACTGCTTATTACCCTCAGGTAATGGGCTAGAAAAATACTCAAACAAGAGTTTGGTGAACATAATCAAGAAGTTGCTGGAGGACAACAAGAAGTCTTGGCACACAAAGCTAGTTCATGCACTATGGGCTGACATATTAGCAATTAAGAATTCTATTAGAATGTCACCCTACCAGCTTGTGTATGGAACAGATGCAATTTTTCCAACCAGCCTTGGTGTACCAGTAATGAATTTGATTCAAGAAGTGCAATCTAAAGACAATGAAATGATCAGAAGGATTAATCAAACTATACATCTTCAGCAAACCATAGAGGAGGTTTACAACAGAGCATTACAAAAGCAAGAGAGCATCAAGAAGCTTTTTGATAGAAGGACAAAGGCCAACAACTTCAATGTTGGGGACAAGGTGTTAAAGTGGGATTCAAGGAGAGAAGACAAGGGCAAGCATGGAAAATTTGATAACTTATGGCTTGGCCCTTATCTCATTCATTCTACTACTGGCAACAATGCTTATTTCTTGCAAGAGTTGAATGGAGCTAAACTATTTGGGGGTCCTTTCAATGGCAGGATGCTCAAACATTGTTTTTCTTGATCCTATCATGTTTCAAAGCCTTTTTATCTTTTTTCTCATTATAAATATTTCTTCCATCATTGCATTCAAAGTTAGAAAAATCAAAAATACAAAAACAATAGAAGAAAGAAAAAAGGGCAGATTGTAAAAACAAGAAAGGTACAACCCCATACCAAAAAAGAGAAACAAAATCGAAAAGTGTGCAAGCTCAAATGCCACTCCTGAAAAACACACTTCTAGTTAGTAATACAGCCTAATCATGACTAATTAGTTTTAAATTCACTGCTGATAGGTTAGTAAATCAGATCTGCCAAACAACTTAATCTTGGCTTATCAGTTAGGTAGATTAGGCTAGAAAATAAAGGTTCAAACAGGCTCAAAATCTGAACCTAAGTGTCCAAAAGAAGAATGACTCCCATCTGTTTTAATCTTGAGTCAAAAACATAGGTAAACAGGTTCTAATAAGTCCAAAATCTGAACCAGATAACCAAGAAAAAACAACTCGAATAAACTCAAAAACAGAGCTGAAGAAAAGAGAATGTCGTGCTTAGAACTTTCGTATCTTAAGCCTTCAATGTTTTGATTTAATTTTCTGCAAAATAATATCTATGTGCAGCTTGTTTTATGCCATAGATCAGCAACAAGTTAAATTGTTCAATCCTGAATTGTATGCTTTTAAATTTCTGTTTTAGAAGTTAGAGAATAAAAATTTGTTAGACTGTTTAATCCTAACAGATAGTAGATTAGGTAGAGAAGCATATGAACTCAACTGCCTAATCTAAGTTAATGGAAGAATAAGAAGTAGACTTAGATTAGTTTTATGCTTTGAAAAGAATAAAATGTTTGTAAAAGAGTTTGCCAATCCAAGTGCACTCTTAAAGAAGAAAAAATGTTAGATCAATAGGATTGGGTAGGTAGAAAGTTTGGTTTGATATTATTCCATTGTCTTTCATGGCTGCTAACATTTTCAGAGCAAAATAAAATCATCCAAGTGAAGAAAGTTGCAGCCCAATAGATGAGGCATTGATCAGCCTCCTAGAGAATACAAGTCTGAAGTTCTTGATGCCTTCAAGAAGGCACCATCCCCATGTGGAGCCACTGTTAGCCACCTATAAAATTTGTCATATCAAATGGTGGCTAAATCATTTTTGAAGCCTTCAAGAAACAAGTTTTATTGCAAAATTGTTAGTTCTTGAAGTCTTATTGTTGTGGAGGTAAATCCCCTTTGCAGACAGAGGCGATCCCTACTAGCCCAGACTGGGTCTAGCAACAATCGTTCACACTATAGTGCAGGTTCCTAATTGCAAATAAACCAACTAGTGATGAAGGCCTACCTAGAATCCAACGATGTTGCTTGTAGAAGAGGTAGTGCTCCCGTTCCTTAGCTCTTGCAGATCACGATCCCCACGATCTCCGTGATAGGACACCTGCACATGCGAGAAACAAAACAAACGCAAGCGTAAAATCCAATAGATGCAACTATATGTCAGTCAGAAAGGACATAACTCATCATCATAAAAAACAACAAGAGTGGAACCATAGCCAATAGTCGCTTATTATTAATCAATCAAAGGAAGAATACAACCATAGTTCTAACGCTAAATTCTCCTTCGGAGGGTCGCCAGCAGAACACGTCCCGAAAAGCCTGTCAAGGATGGGACAAACCTCTCTCTTCGGATCTTGACAATAGTCTCCTTTCTTGAATTTGGCCTTAAGGGAATTATGGAGGCTCTTGCAGCATAAGGCTCTTGGGAATTTGGAGACTCGCTATTCAGCCATTCAGCCCCTTCATCAATGGATGAAGGCTATATTTATAGAGGAGAGGAGGAGGTTGGGATCCCTAAAATAGTGGAAGGGAGGCCTTATCCCTTGGGAGGTTCCCCATAAGGTGGAAACAAGAGGCCAAAGGAGGAAGGCCGTGGTTATTCAGGCGAAACCACTCCTGATGACTCATCCACGAAGTTGTTGTAATCAAAACTAATCTTTTTAAAAAAAAATTCCAAAAACAGATTGTAGTGTTAAGCTTGGGACGGAAGCGCCAGATTGGCGGGCTCGTGTTAATTTTCCCCCATTGGCCTTGAGTACATAACTTGGGCTACCGGTGGAATTACTTGAGTGTTTTCAGAGTGCCTTCAGGAAATGATCAACAGAAGAAATGTTGTCCTCATGGAAAGGGATGCAATGATGGTATTTGCAAGGCATGACACTGCTTATTGGTCACAGAAACGACCCTCCAATGGGTGAGATGGGAATTGCAGGGACGGTGACAAATTACTGTGTAACACTTATGAATACATCTTACTCTTTGATTAATCTTCACTGTTGTTTCTCTTTTAATTCTGAAAATTTGTTGTTTTCTTGAAGAAAAGACTGCTGCAAAAAAACCCCATTTTTCCCTCATTTTACCCCTCCTTTCACTCATTATTAACCTCCATTTTATCCTCTTTTTTCCCATGAATTTCCTCTATTTTTCATTATTTCCCTTCTTCCCTTCATTAAAATACTTTTTATAAGGTTTAAAAATCATTTTTTACCTTATCCGAAACACGCAAAATGCTTTGAAAATCCTTGAAAAATCATGAAAAAGATCCTTTTGCATTACAAGCCTAATCCCCTTTGGGCTAAGCCCTAAACCACTTCCCCTCCATGCGACTTGGCGCTAGAACCAAGCACAAAGGCCAAAAGTGCTTATCGCATCGGAACTTTCGACGAGCGCAAGTCTATTGGTTACGTTGAAACTTCTGATGCCGATTGGCTCCTTTGTATACAAGCCCCGATCCTTTGCTTTCTTTGTGAAACCTGGAGCCCGCAATCGGGCGCTAAAAACATTATGTAAACCCTTCCCAATCCTATTTTCCCTTTGTATTTCATAAAATCCCACTTTCCTATGTTTATATTTAAACCCGTCGGTTCATTGTTTTTAACATAAACCAATCGTTGATCTAAAGGCCGATCGACGATCAATAAAGTCTTGCATCGAAGTTTTTTCATCGGGCGCATTTGAAAAGCCCCCTCCTTGTCCCAATTCTGATTGGCCCCTCTTGTGCATATAAACCCCCGATCTCTCCGCTTTTCTTCATATAACCCGAAGGCCCTGCAATCGGGAGCTAATCATAAATAAAACCCATCCCCGATGCAATATTCCTTTGTATTTCATAAAAATTTCGATTTCTTATGTTTCAAAGGGTTCCGTCGGTTCACGGTTTAAACAAATCCCGACCGTTGATCTTAAACCAATCAACAATTGGCCAAATCTCGCATTGGATATTTCATTGGTCGCGGTTCAATATTTTATTTCCCCCTCCCAATTGGCATTCTCCCGATGGGTTCTCCACCGTTGATCTCCCCTGCCAGATCCAGATCCGATGACCCACATCGCTCCATTCCTAAGCCTTTTCCCCCGCCTATGACCCCCTCTGATCCATTTCCCACCGTTGATTTGGTCCTCGGATCAATGGTCCACATCCAATTGCATCGATGCTCTTTTATTTTTTGCGCCCGCCGATTGTAATCCTCCGATTGCATCTGGGTCATCCGTGCATCAAGATTCGACGATCTAGATTGAAGCCCACAACCTTTGGTAAATTTATGAAACCCTGCTTTATAATGTTTTTTGGGGAAATCTCTGCCGTTTATCTCTATAGATCAACGGTCCACACTGATCCTTACTCTGCCCCATATTTTATTCCATTTAACCCACACTGATCCTTACTCTGCCCCATATTTTATTCCATTTAACCCGAGATTAAATCTCCACCATTGATCTAGTTCAATCTAACGGTCCATAATAAATCTGACAGGCCCGAATCTCTTGGGTCCTACCCGTCCCAAATTTAATCTTCATCGTTCATTCCTTGATCTGACGGTCTAGATCAAAACTGCTCAGACCCTGTCCCACATCTTATCACCCGAGCATCTCATCTCCATCGCGCTCTTCCCTCAGCCATCCGATCTAAGACCCCTGATCTGACGGCAAACGCTCCATATCGCGTGATTTTTAGCCCGAACGTTAATTCTCCAAAGTTACGTGATATGGGTGGTTTTGAAATGCCACGTGTCGGCCTCTAACGCATATCACGTTCGAAAAGGTAAAACCACCCATCCGCCTTTTTCCTGCGCGATTCCACTGGTTTCTTTAACCGAAACCACCCTTCCCATTTACATTACATTTCATCGCGTTCATTCCCCGCCGTCGATCTCTGCAGATCAACGGCTCACATTCAATCCAGCCATTACATTATCGCCCTCCGCCTTACTCCGAGGGACTTCATTGATCAACCACAACTGTTGATCTCTGAGGCCGATCTCATCTGACGGCCTAGTTTCCTTTCGGAAACCTCGAATTTCCTTTTGATCATATTTCCTCCGCCAAAGGATTTTTCACCCATTTCCTTTTTATTTCTTCCATTTCACAAAAGTATAACCCTGCTGCATTATATTCCCTCGGTTGATCTCAACCATTGATCAACACAAATCAACGGTTTGGACTTAATCTTCCATCGTTTGTTCCAACCGCCTCCATCTGGCCCTCGTGATCAATCTCCACTGTTGGATGCTTTCATCCAACGATTGCACTCTAAACCCAAGCCTCCAAAGTAGGTAAACCCAAATACGCGGGATTTTATAACTTTTCTTGGTTTGTGCAGGTTTTAATGGTTTTTTCCATTATATTAAAGGAAAACCAAAGGTCGGGGATGACGATCCCCCACACCTTTGTTCATAAAGAAATCATTCTACAGGGTTCCCATCAAATTTTATCGGTGCCTCATGAGCACTGATACTGTTTTAAACCCTCTGCGCACCTGCACATCAACAAGACACAGTAAAATTAATCAAGAAAAGAGTATCAATATGAAAGGATTCAACCATAGTAGAGATGAAGAATTGAAGACTATTTACACAGTTTTGAGGGATTACGGCTAAAATCGAAAATTAAAAGCCTAATCCATTCAATTAAACACAGTTTGAAGAACAGAGGACAGAATTTAGGCATAATTAAGCCTAACACACAGAATCAAATCAAATTGATAGTGATTAAAGAAAGACAATCAGATTTATCAATCCGAGAAAGCCTCCACTGCCACATCAGAGGCTAATTGAATCCTCTCAGCTACCAAATGCCACCTGCAGCCTCAAATCATTCAAAAGAGGCTAAGTTATTATCCGAACAGAGGATATTTTCCTTAATACAACTAAACAGTTATTTCATGCCAAAGATACTTATTGCAAAATATTAGCAGAGTTATTACAAAGATGACACAAAGCCTTAAAGTCAACAAAATCTCCCCAGCGAGCTTAATACTTAATGTAAGCCAATTAATACAGAGAAATATTTGTAATCTTCTCCATTGAGCCCCTCAAAAGGCCATGAAGCATTAAAATTTATTAATTAAGCCTGTAGATCTTTTTTCTCATTCGACCTCCTCATTTTCCTATAAAATCTTGTTGAGGAGCTCATTGTAAAGGGTTGGTTGCAGAAATTTGAAATATACTTGTGCTCGAAATTTTCTACATGTAAATAGTGTTCAGAGGCTCTTGAAGCTCTGTTTGTTATCAAATAATTTAGGCTAAGAAGTGAAGATGATTGTTGAACTGAAACATTGGACTTGAAGAATATAACTGGATTGACATCAATATACAAGCTAATTCTTGGGATCCTGGTCTATATCACTGGTGAAGTGCTTCTTTCTGTGTTATTGTTTTCCTTTCATGTATGACATTTTTTCCATTATTCTTTGATAAAGAACATCAAACATAGAGTTAGGATTTACTGTTTAGAGTACCCTTCTCTGACTGATAAGCTTTATCTCAATGTTTTCCTCCAAATTGTGTATTCAAGAATGATTCAATATGGTCCTAACAGTTAGGAATGTTGGCGTTCCCTCGTCCTACTACCTAAACTAAACATTGTTCTTGAATTTTATTTTCATTATATGCTCAGTAAAGATAGACTAGAAAAGTGATGGTTTTCCCTGTTTTCTAGCTTCTTTCTCCAAAGGTAGTTCTCAAAGTTTCCCTAAGAGTATGTTGAAAGAAGTTTAGATTTAAAAGTATCTTATCTGATCTTAGGCTGCCCTTTGTTTCCCTTATATGTTTTCATCCCTTCTGAAAGTAATTATGCGGATTACTGGATTATTTGTCTGTTGAGTTAGCTTTAATACGAACTTGCCCAAAGAATTATATGGTTAGCCCTATCCTTTGGTTGGTTTTAAACAGTTACTTAAAAGGTTTTTCTTGTTTGGACAGACTGATAAATCCTAGTTGAAATTATTGTCTGTTTCCACCCCTTCAACACTTTTATTGTTCCATTCCATCATTTTATCCAAAAGATCTTTTGATATAGATGACTTTCCCCTTGGACCACTCTTTAAATTGTTGCACAATTAAACCATTTTATGACTCCATAGCCCAATGGACTAAAAACCAGCGTCATATCTATCCTATCAGCCAAAGCTTGTTCTGATTGCTTGCAACTTCACACCTTTAAAACTCTTTCATTTTAGGACTTTCCACCCAACTAAAAATCATGCTCAACCATCCAAAATAAACAAAAACCCTCGTTCTTAATAACTAGCCTAATATCACACATAAAAACCTTAAAGATAAATCAATCTTTGCACTTATAGAGAGATCCCTCTCTGGATTCAGGAGGGCTAGATCCTAGAATCCCAAAGTGGTTCAAGTGTTCTCTTCACAGTTTTGGTCTCACCAATCTGCTAGAATTATAGGGAGCTAACAGATAAAAAGGCTTATGAGGATCAGTTGGCAAGATTTTTCTCAAACCTTTTGTCAGTTCAGTTTTGGAGCTCTCTCTCCATTCTCTCTCTCTCTCTCTCTCTCTCTCTCTCTCTATCTCTCTTAGACACTTGGGATTTTCTTGGAGAATTTAAGCATTGGAACAAGAAAGGGGAAATCAAGCAAAGGAAGGCGAAGGAAAATGAAGGCCGAGGAAAAGGAAGGAAATAAAATATCAAGCAAGGAAGAGCGGGATCAAGCAACTTCAATATGAATACTTACAAGTAACATATTGCATGTGTGATTTAATATCTGTTTTGGACACGCATGGCTTATGTATGTTGGTATTTGGTTGTCTTGATATCAGTGCAGGCATGGTTTTTGTGGGTTTTGACAGTAGTTTTCAACCTTGCCTTGCCTTTTTTCGGATAACCATGGTGTGATGGGATTGATTTCGGTTTTGAGATTTGGAATTGCCAGATGGTTTTTAGAATTCAGGGGGGAGGTGGTTTTATCACTTAGGGAAAACCCTGGATATGGGAAATCCCCAAGGTAACGTCGAACCTATTTTAGGATGAAAGCTGGCCCTTCAACCCGGAGAGGGATCTCTCCCTAAAACACAACTACCTAAAGGTCACTATAGTAGAAGGCTTCGCCTTTTAGATCTATGGCTAGATTTAATTCATAGGATGAAATTTTGGCTAGGATGTTTACAAAACACACCATTGGGAATGGAGTCTAGTCTATCAAAATTCTACATATATAATGAGCAGACTAAAAAAGGCACGATAACAACGAATCCTTTTAAAAATGGAGAATTTGGAAGAAGATAACTGAAGTGAAATAAAATTATATATGGTTGAGATAACAAATACTAATGGCTGAGAATCATGAGAAAGAGAATAAATGAATCCAGATCTCATAGAATAAAATTTCCAGACATGAAAAGAAGTTTTATAAACAAAGGGAAAACTTACAGGGAATTACAACACAAAAGATTCTTATAAATCTCTCATAAAAAACTATAATATATTCATGACTACTCAAATATACCATAATACAAATGTTTTCAATAAAATCCAACCCTTTTTCATTACTTTTAAAATTTATTTATAGACAATACATAAATTGATCACAAGATAATAGTCTTGAGATTTAATTACAAAATCCTAACAATAAAAGAGATAAAGTGTATCTCTCAAATACATGCATAAAGACTTTCCAAGCCTATCTGCATCTAAATATAATGCTATTGCTAGAGTCATTACTGGAGATAAGGAACGACAAGTCGAATTTGATGAGGTGGCATCAAAGTCACCAATTGTCCATGAGCTTTTCCCTCACAAATTCATGGGAAAATGGGGTGCTATGATCCCTTCGAAACTCCAAAACCATGATAGTTGTTAGAAAATCGAGAGACGATTTTGTTAATGGGTTCGTTATGGAAAAAAATCTATTTTTGTTTTGTAAAATTCATTCTTAGCTGTTGGGAAACTAATTTGGAAAAAAATTACTAAAACATTATTGAAAAATCCTGAAAAACAACCTTCAAATATACCTTCAAATATTTCAAACCGTAACACATGTTAGAAAACCGAGAGAGATTTTTTTAAATGGGTCTGTTGTGGACAAAAAATATCCTTCAAATTTAGAAAATTTGTTTCTAGCTATTCCGAAACCTCTCCTGAATTTACTTCCTTTTATAGAAAAACAAAGTTTTAACTGACATTTTTTTACAAAAATGCACTAACACTCTGGTTGTCAGCACAATTTACTTTTTTTTTCTTTCAAACAAATGATAAATGTTGATAATACCTTTATCAGTGAATTTATTTATAAAACATTATCAAAATATTAAAACGTTGATAGCCCTGCTATTAGTAATTTCCCTGTTTATTACATCAAAAGCGCTAACACTGAAATTTTCAGCCTTTTCTATAAAAACCTTTAAAAAACAAAGTTTATTGTGATAACAGGTGGTCTCAAGAAATTTCCAAAGGCATAGGAATCCCTTTACTGGTTTTGGCAGGACACATGGTAAAGCCTGAGAGTGGTGTCTCGGTTTAGGGCCTAGCGATCCGGTGTGGATTGCAGTAAAGCCTGAGAGACAAGGAGACATAAAATTTCTCAAGGATAGTGATAGAATTCGAAGGAATTCCAAGCTTGGTTCGGTTTTGTAATATTGGCACCGGTTTAAGTTTTATCATGGCATGGTGAGGGTGGAGGTGGTTTAACCTGTGGATTCCCTTGGTTGTTTTAGGATTGGTTTATTCATGAGATCCCACATTCATGCTTGGAATATGGCACGAGGGTGACTAGGTGAAGAGATATTTGGCTCAGCCATGTCTATGGTCGAGTGGTAAATGGAAGTCTCAAACCTGGTTGGCTCGTGCTTATGTTTAATAAAAGCTAAGTTATCTTGCTTTTGTACTTGTTAATGAGTGGCTTTAATGGTTTTTATCTAATTTTTATTTACCTCATTTTTTGTTGGTTATAAGCATGGTTATGTGACTAGTTCAAATCACAGTTATTTCATGTGCTTACTTGTAATTGTAAAGATAATGGATGTAAGACCTAATTGATGTCATAATAGTTCAAGGGAGAGGTAATGATCATTATTTTCATGTCTCATAATATTTTTCAGTCATTCATGCTCTGTCTTGTACCCCAGACCTGTAAATTTCATTAATTCCAAGTGTTTAACAAAATGTCATTCCCGGTTGGGGATGGTCAGGCCTAGTCCTGGAGTTAGTTTTTGGTTCATTAGTCTTGTCATCATGTGTTTGGTGGATTATGGAAGCTATGGGATGTTCTGGGTAGTGACCGAGGTTCTGGGCTTAAAAAGTGGAACAAATATCGCGGACGCAGGCATATGTCTGAGGAAAAATATTCCCCGGATGCACCCATGCCCATTTTGTGGGAGCGTCTAGAGCCTCCTAGACGCACCCTTGTCCATATCAAGGGAGCATCCGAGGGAATTCTTCACTAAAATCCAGTGGGACCTAGGGACCGGTCAGGTGGATGACTAGATTAGCCTTTCGGGGTCCTATAGTAGGTACATGAGGTATGTGTTATGAGTTTCTGTCGATTTTGGTTCCTTAAAGTCACTAAGGAGGTTGAGTCTTGTCATAGTAGTCCCTCATCTCATGTTTACCCCAGGTGAGCTAGTGAAAGTGGGTAGATATGAGGAGAGGTGTCGCTACAGGAATGTCTTTTACCTTTTAACATAATCAACATTAACAAGAAATATAAAGTAGAAAAGTTATTGTAGAGATAGTTCTCTATCTCATAAACCTTTCATGAATCGTATTGTAAATTGAAAATACCTACACTTAAGTTTCCTAAGCTAAATGACATTTTACTCATGTCAAGCGATCAATAATAAAATATTAATCAACCTTTTTTAAATTCTTTAATATTCTTCAAAATTAACAAATATAAGAACTAGGAATAATATAATTACGCCGAAAGGCGTTCCCTTTGTTGGGTTTAGCTGAATGAGACTGTTCTTGTAGCCAATGGGAGGGCTTTCTCATCGTCCTTCCAGCCAGTGAAAACCTCCCATTTGGCGCCTCCTCCTCTTACCAGCTCACAGTGCCAAAATTCGAGGCGGTTGCTCCACCCTCCTGCGCTCACCTCCTTCCCGCGTCAGCTCCTTCACGACCGTGCTGCTGTCGCGTCGTCCTGCCTCTACTTGACTCCTAGCCGCACCACTGCAACACGCCTCCTCTCCGTGCCCACGTCCCAACTCCCGCCCTCAACTCGGCGCCCTTCCACAAACCCAGAGCAGCAGCAACAAAAGGATTCTGCAGTTTTCTGTTAAAACATCTGCCCTTGGCTTGCAAGGCGTTTTAATCGATAGTGAGGCCGCGTGCTCGGAAATCAGACTCCTCGTTGCCAATCTCTCAGAAATTCTGATTTGAATGGTTCAAACGTATCTTGAGGTGGGTTTTAAGACAATTTGTAGTCGAACATCAAATTTATAGGTTCTTTGTACTGATCAACTGTATTTACTCGTCTATGCTAGGATCCATGTCTTTTATAAGACCCACAATCTGCTACATTGTTGGTCGCTTTGATGGAGAATCTGCGGTGCAAAGATATCCTATCCTCAAAGCTTCTTGCATTTGAGTTACAGGTCCTGTTCTTGACAACTTTGGATCAATGGCACTGTCCGCACGGTTTGTCTTTACCAGATATCTCACCCACCCAACAAGAGTGGTTTCCTTGCTATCTGGATAATAGTCAGAAATAGGTCTCTTCCCTGTGATGAGTTCGAAAAGCACCACTCCAAAGCTGTATATGTCACCCTTTGTGGTTGTTGTCCATGTTTGCCCATATTCAGGAGGAACATATCTAGGAGTTCCTGGTAGAGAAACACCGCCGGAGCCAGACGATATGTTTGATAAACCAAAATCTGCTAAATGTGACTGCAATGTTGAATCCAAACATATACTGCTTGATCTCACATCGCTGTGCACGATTTGGGGTGAGCAACCATGATGCAAAAAGGCAAGAGCCCTAGCAGTCCCCAATGCAATTCTATGGCGTACTCTCCATTCCATAGTCATCTCTTTGGAGTATTTACCTTCATTTTCCTCCCATGTATCTGAACTCCAATCCTCTGTGGCTTGTGTACCCAGCAGAAGATCATGAAGCCAATGATGAAGAGTGCCATTCTCCATAAAATCATAAATTGCTATTCTCTGATCACCTGCTAAACAATAACCAACTAGAGGAACCAGATTAGGGTGCTTTATCTTACCCAAAAATTCAAGCTCTGTTGCTGCCTCCTGGTCATTGTGTTTTTTTTTCATGAACCAGGACCTTAACAGCCACGTGGAGACCACCTGCCAAAACAGCCCTATAGACAGGTCCATATTTTCCCTCTGCCAGCAATGTTTCCTTGTTGAAATGAGAAGTCGCATTCAATAAATCAGCAAATGTAATATTCAAAAGGGGTTTCTCAAACATCACAACTGGAACTGAGTTAGCAAGCTTCACATCTGCAACCCATTTAAATGAATCTGTCTCAAATGAAAAAGGACCAGATATATGTTTCTCTTCTCTGTAGGACATTTGCTTCACAGGCCATTTTGTTTTTCTTCTGCATGCAAATGCTATACCACACAAACCTGCTAGAAAACATCCGAAGGAAATCCCCAGTGCCAAACCAAGATGGCTTCTCCTGTGTTGTCTTCCTTGAACAAAGTTTGGATTTACAGCTATAGGGCATGAGTATGATGCACCTTTAAAAGCTGTTGGAAATCTAGCTGTAAAATCTTTGGGTATGCATATCGTCAGATTGTTGTAAGAAAAATTAAAATATGACATGGTCTCTAAATGCATTAGCAGTACCATGGGGATATCACCAACCATATTGTTTACTGAGAGATCCAAGTAGGTAAGGTCATTCAGACTACCAACTACCCTGGTGCAGATGTGGGACGCCGAAGGGTTGCTGAAGAAGGCAGGGACACCTTCTTTGATGGATACTGCGCGGCAATGCATAGATGAACTGGTAAGAAGGTGCCTGGTGGAGCGTGTGGAGTATATTGTTGATGAGGACTATCACAGTGTGGAGTATTTAAAGATTCATGAAATTTTCCGTGACATGGCAATTGACATAGGCCAAAAGGAGGAAAACTGCTTATTTGCAGCTGGTCAACAGTTGCAGAACTTTCCGACTGAAAAAGTTTCCAGGAATTGCAGACGAATATCGGTGGGCTATAATGCTATTCATGATCTGCCAAATGATTTGAGATGTTCAGAACTGGGGAGCTTGGTATTAGCCTCCAATGTTCGTTTGCAAAAGGTTCCAGAAGAAATTTTCAGAAATGCCCTGTCTCTTCAGGTTTTGGATTTGTTATCCACTTCAATAAAAGGATTGCCAAACTTGAACCAACTTCAACAGCTTCAGTTTCTCAACTTGCCTAGCTGCTCCAAGCTGGTTGATCTACCTGACAGCCTCTGTAGTGTCCTGTCACTTAAAGGTTTGGATTTGTTCACGATGCACAGGGAAAGCGAGGGGGAGTTCACACGTTTACCCAGGAATTAAAGCTGTTGACGATGCATTTCTGCAACTCGCTTTTGCAAATGCATTTCTGGCGTACTTTGATTCCTATCGAAGGGTGATTTTGCCTGCAAACCTGGTTCAGGCACAGCGAGATTATTTCGGTGCTCACACCTATGAGAGGACTGATATGCCTGGTTTCTTCCACACCGAGTGGTTCAAGATTGCAAAACAATCAAAGATTTGAAATTTTTTAGATTGTCGAACTCCAGAGAGAATAAGCCCATCCATGCTTTAGGTTTAAATGTTAAATTGCATAGTGAATTCTGTTGGCAATGCATAGTTACTTAAGAAAGTTTTCCATATCATTTGCTTATATGCTTTCTGTACTTTTTCAAATTCAAAGAAACAAAGAACGTATCGAGGTTTTTGAATAAATCCTTAGTTGAATTTCAGAGCATAAAGCTACTAATCTGGTGCATTTTACTGGATTAAGTGATTAGATTTTAGCTATTTAATTTTAAAAATGAATACAGAGGGAGGTTGCTTATATTCAGATTCGTTATTTGCCTGACCGGAATATAATGGTTTATGTGGTTAGACAAAAGGTTGTGGATCTCAGGTCTTTGTGAAGGTTTTCAGGAACATTTTCTTGGATGTATGGAAATCATTTTCTGCATTAAATGTATATACTTTGGTGTGTGGGATAGGCTAATGTTTGCAGGTTATACAGAAACTTGTGGAAATAATTTTTTGTTTTGAATGTATATACTTTAGTGTGTGGGAGAGGCTTATTGTTGCAGGTTATGCAGAAGCCTGTGTAGTTCTTGCTTGGCCTTCGTTGATGGTTGAACAAAAATTCTTTTTTCCTTTTCTTATCCGTTAACTTATAGATGGGAATGGAACGGAGATTATGTTAAAGGATTTCAGAACTGGGACTGTATTTAGCTACTTGATTATATTATTCTAGGTAATTGGGATTAAAAAGATGGCATAGTGACTGAATTATCTTGAAATACTATAAAACATCTACCTTTTCTGTAGCAGCAGATTTAAAATGGACTAAAGAGACATAGGACCTTTCTGTGGCATTTATCTACTCTTGCTATTACATTGTTCCGATGCAACTAGAATATATATTAAATCTATTTATTGTTGTCATATTTGGTAGATCATCTCCAGAGGTTATGTTCAGAAAGCATACTTATATCAAGAGTACAATAGTTGGGAAATCCTTCTAATTTTTAATATGAGAAAAATTATAATTCAAAGGCAGATTTTCCAAGACTTTTATGACCTGCTATATAGTTTTTGGAATTTGGGATAAATTCCCTAATGCTCAACAATGTCCTGGCAAATCTTATGATTTATGGATCTATTTTTTGTAAAAAATGTCAGAAAATAATCAATTCAGGAATATTATTCCCTAGTGATAGCTGAATTCATCTATTTAACATTTCTGGAGTTTCATTGATTATAGTAGCCCATTGTTCCTTCAGACATGTAGATTAAATGAGATGGCACTTCTCACTTAATTGGTTTTTCGTGCTGGTTATTTGATTAGACTCTCAAGCATAAGTTATCAGTCAAATACAAGGTAGCTTTCAGAATGCTTGTTTGAAACTGCAAATTATCATGTGTTAGCAACTTGTTTTTAACTTTTTTGTTTTACTTCGTCTATAACTTAGCTGGATGGTTTTCTTGCCTACGTTATGATAGACAGAGACATTCTATCTGGAAGAATTGATCCAGCAGTAGACATTTGTTCCTTGCTGAGAACTCTGAAAATTAGTCTGATGTCACAGCTTTCATTCTGCATGTTTGATAGCCATAAGTTTCTTAGAATTATTGTGGTCCTTGGCCCGTCTCTAAAATTATTTGGGGCTAATGCTTCATGACTCATTTGTATATTGATCAACAGTGACATTCATAATGATAATCAAATAGGAAATTAATTTTAGACTATGAAATTTGGCTTTCCATTTGACTTCTTTCTTGTTTTGTACTATGCCTCTCTTTCTGCATATAGGACTCAAGACCATTTTTCTTTCTCAAAGTTCTTCATTTTTGTCCTTCTCAAAGTTCTCCATTTTTGTCCAATTATTAGCTTTAGTTGGAAAAGTTGAGCTTTTCTGCTCTTGGCTGTGAGTTTTCCTTTTTTGACTGCTTACAGTTGTAAAAGATGAACACTTGTAATGACTTAGGAGATGGAAAGCTTTATCTATGTTTTGGATAAAAATAGTTTGTGCAAGGCTTCAAATAGGATATACATTTTGCTTCAAGGCGAGCATTTAGCAGCTATTTGAAGATCAAGCCTAGTATTGCCGTTGCTTTTTTATCAAGAAAAGTATGCCCTACTAAGTGGAACCTAGTAGAGTGCCCACTTATTGCTATATTCACATAAACACAAATAGCAATGGTTTTTTCAGTAATGATGCAAAAATAACGTGCTGTACAAGAGAGATCAAATGTTTTAGCTGTTATGGTTTGTTCTTCTATAATTTTTATTAAACAGCAACTTTGAAGCTATAGATATTTAGATAAGGTACCAACTAAAATATCATCTGAGAGAAGGGTCAGTAGTAACAGCTAAAAATATGGTCACCCAAACTTAGTTATCGTAATCAACCGTGATTGTTGATGTAGACTTACTCTTACAACATTACCAGATTTCTTTGCAGTGTTTAGAAATTTGCCTGAAGCTACAAGGTATGCACATTCCAAGTTCCAATCAATATTCTCTATGAGCCAACATAAGGCCACGTTGTGATAGGCCAGTCTTAGGAAATTTATTTGTTGACATGAACTTTATTTATATTTGCCTTGAGTATTCAATCATGGACAGAATAGTGGTCCTTCTGGAGGCAAGTGTGCATTCAGACCTTTATCACTAGGGATCCGCCACTGTAATAATCAATGTTTTCCCAAGTTTTTGGGATGTCGGGATGCAGGAGTGGGGAAATGCATCTGCAGGATATATATATATATATACCCCTTAAATTTTAGGTAACATCGTAGGGGATGTCAGGATCTTCAACATAAGGGGACTCCATCTAAAATATATAAAATTGTAAGCTACAATATATAAAATTAGAAATATAAATGATAAATTAATGAAATTTTATAATCTTATACATAACAATTCATGATAAATCATGAATCATGATAATATATCATTTATAGGCTATCATCATTGTATTTCTCATTATATTTGGAAAATTGAAAAATGAGAAGATAGGATCAGCTTTCCAAGTTTAAAGGCAACAATTATATTTTCCCTAGTACATTTTTGCTAAAATCATGACAGAGAACTTCAATATTCAACACCACCAACATTATGGTATATAGAGGACTTGATGTTTTTGATTAAACCTCAATTCCATACCCTCATACATGATATAATCTAATATAAATATTGCAATCTGGCCAATCATTCAATTCTAAAAACTGTTAAGTTTGCTGAAATTTATCACCATATGAAGTCCAACTAGATTCGAACCACCCTCAAACATCATAAAACAATTAATGATAATGTAAAACATTTAAGCAAAAAATATAAAAATGAAATATAATGGAAGATGTAAACTTTATTTTTCATTGTTTATTCTTTTACTTTAACAATTTAATATTACCAGTGATTACCAAGTAGGGGTTTAAAACTTCAAAAAAAGATGATTGGATAAAAACGGAGCATGGGGGTGTCTCATTTTCTGAGGGAGACGTCTCCCTAGTGCATTTGCTTGCATCCATCCCGAAGGGGGATGTGCTCCCATGCCCTCAGGAACACATCTCTCTGTAACACTGGTAATAATAGCTTGTAATTACTAAATTAGTATTAACGTGAAACTACTGGAGTTAAATTTCAGGAATATGCCATTGTAGTATTCGAGTGCACGAGGACTCTATATCATCAATACAGGGACTTACACTGTAAAGCTAGTTTACAGATTGTCATAACTTTTGGTGTGGGTAATGGCTCATCAATCAGTTGTTTCTCACAGTTGTTATCCACATAGGAATATTCATAATACACACCCAAAACACACCCATACATGATGACAAGAGTATTAATTCCTGACTCTCGGATTATTCGTAATAATTAAACATTTACATTCAACATGTGAACTCCCTTTCCTTCTCGGCTGCTTGCCTTGGCTATACGTATAACATGGGGTTTTAGGTGCCACTTCGCCATAATTAGTATGGGATTTGTATTTTTTGATAAGAGTCACGTTTCAATTCAACTCGTTTTTTGTGAGTCTATTCTATTCGCTAAACCCTATTATCGAATTAATTAAACGTTAAAAACAATTCAACCATACTTAAAGTTTGAATTTATATATTTATTTTTATTTTCTACAATTAAATGCTATCATACAAAAAAATATTAGAAAAAAAATATAAAAACACATAAATAAATTAATTTAAAAAAATACAAATAAATGAATAAAGCAAAATATGAATAGATAAATAAAATAAAAATAAAACAAACAAAATAGAATAAATATAGAATTACAAATAAAAATATGATATATAAAACAAGAGAAAAACTATTTAAAAAACAAAAAAACAAAATACATAAATAAATAAAGATCAATAAATACATCAATAAATAAATAAACAAACAAATAACGTAAAAATAAAATTAATTACATTTTACTAATATTAGATTAATAATTATTCTTTTTTATTAAAAATAAATATTGAAATTTAAAATTAAGTTTATCAGCCCTTTGATCATTTGTTTACTCTTTTTTTAAAATAAAATAGAATGATTTTATTATTTTGAGCCAAAACTATCCAGTCATTTTACAAACGCCTAGTAGGGAATTACAGCTTTCTATTTAAAGATAAAGGTTATTTCATCAGTGTTTTCCATCTTATTCTAAATCATGTCTCACACTAAAGTTGGTTCAACCTAATCTATTCTAATGTGATTTTCGCAAAGACATTTTTAGTACATTTGCTTCACTCTTTTCCAAAAATAAAATAAAATTACTTTCTAATTGTTTGAGTCAAACTAGCCATTTCAATCTTACTCTCTCTACTATTTAGTATTTACTTAGTACTCATTTACGCAACTTCAATCAATCGCTTTTTCTATTTCTTTATACGCTACATTTCAAATTGTGATGTGCATATATCATTTCAAATATGATTAACAATACTTAAAACACTTTAATATTACAAATATGCACTAGCAAGGCACTCTCTTTACTAATCTTAGCAATTTTAATTTGCTATTTTCAAAATGCTAGTGATCTACTATTTAGTCTTTACTTAGTACCCATACTAACAATTCCAATCAATGTATTCGCATTTGCTTATACGCTCAGTATTTCAAACTCGCTATGTGCATGTGTCATGTCATATCATGATTAGCAATGAGTTGAAAAAAAACTTGAAACTATTCAAGATATACAATTCCAAGTAGCATAATTCAAAAAACTAATTTACAATTATGGTTATTTGACATTACTATTTCCTTTCCTTTTATACCTCACAAACCAACATCCCTCCCTAACCTCATTTTGTGCCTATGCCTTGTTTACCATGGAAATAATTCAACATGCCTTTATTCCAAAATATATGTTCCATAGGAAAACCTTTAATCTACTCAGTATTTCCTTCCACGAACTCTCTCCAACCTTCGCAGTAATGCAACACCCTACTATCGATGATTGAAGCTTCAGACACGCTTCAAAAACAAACCTTCCCGAAGTCGTAGGTCCGCCTATTCTCAAATTAATGCGATCTATACTTTCAACAAATGAGGTTGACATGCACGATAAAACCATGTTGAAAACACTCAACCAACCAATCGCACGTTTCGTCACGCTACCCAAAGGAAGGAATTTAGAGGCAACAAACGAAGATGAACAACTAGCCGCAAAAATTCTCCTCTCGCATCGGACAACGAGTTATTCTAACAAGCAACTTGTGGATTGAGGCTGCTCCTTTGTCAATGGTGCACTCGCACCCGTCATTGGCTCGTAAATGCACCAACATCTAACTTTCACCCCGAATGTGACTATTTGTTGTTGTCGACTTCTTCACTACAAGGGGTCCACTCATGGGATCCCTTCAATCTCTGGGACTTTATGCCGAGCTCCCCCATAACAAGGGGCTCACAAACACAACATCTGGGCTTCGCATGGCATGGGCCTTAACAATTCATAAATCACAAGGCATGACACTGAGACATAAGGCAACAACTGCAACATCTTTAAACATCGATCGACATAGGTCTCACTTTCACAGCCAGTATCAAGAGTCTGGTTCATATCAAATGACTCGTGCATCTCCTCGCTTTCTCCTTCTCTCGCTATCCCCGATGAAGGTTGAGCCCTTCAGTCATACGTTAAAAAAAGAAGAGGGTCTTAGTCGCCTCAAAATCTATTGCTCAAGCTCTCTAAACCCCTCACTATTGGTACCTTACCATCCCACTATCTATTCACTATTGTGCTTTCCCATTTGACTATATCTTCTAGTACATTGTTCACTAACATGCTTTTCAATTTCCTTCAGTGAACATAATGGATCGTAGATATATCTCAGCACCAACAATTTTGCAAAGAAATCAATGAACAAGAAGTCGTACCTCTCAATGTATAGGAGCGTATCTCTCGCGCCTACACTCACTCTCGCGTTTTACTCTATTGCGCCCACAACTATCAACTACCGCATCGATAAGAAATTGATGAATATCCTCATCCATATTCATGCAAAGGGATGCACACAGAGAACTCCAGCATACTATCTTGATCCATAGTACCATCTCCTAATTTCGATTCACTCCTTAAACCCCGTTTATAATACATCGCGTCGAATTGTGGCATAGTACTGTGTGATATGGAAGTCTCTTACCGTCCGATGCGTTATAACTATTGCAAGTCTTTCGCCCGCAATATTTTATGTCATGCAATCGTCGACACCGTTACAAGCCGATACGTATATTTTTAGACCTGATGCATTTTCAAAATCCGTAGATGTGTTTAATTCAACTCTAACGTCGACGGATCTATAAAGTCTTTTTACACCCTTCAAATCGCACTGATATCATATTAACTTGCCGCATCTAGTTCAGATTGAATGTCATCTTCACTATCGCCTGTATCTACAACGTAATTGCTAACTCCTCCGGGACCTCGATTCACCTCCTTAACGCTATATAATACTTTCAAGTCCGTGATATTATGGCTATAATAGTGATGTATATGAAGTCATCTGAAGTCCCAAGTTGCAATACGTTTTATGCTACTAACCATCGACAATATCCCGTACAACGCCGATGTGATATTCTCAACTCGATGCATTTCAAAACTCGAGATGTAATTTAATTCAACTCCGCAAATCGCTCAGCATTACCAAGAAACAAACGCATCAACTTATGCTCATCACACATCGATGTATACAACATTCAATTTATTCATAGTATAAAAGTGACGTAGTCTCAGATTTGCTAATTACACAAGAAAAATAACTCCACTCACTATTACACACAACACAAATTATCCTTCGAGCTTTCGCTCCATTCCAATCCCAATCTCTTTCTCCAAACTGACGAACCAGGCTCCAGTGCTCAAAGGATGTTGATTCTACAGAGACCCTACATCGACCACCATGTGATGCGTTTGTCAAAATGGTATGACGTGGGACCCAAAATACACCATTCGTCTCCTTTTCACGCCCTTTGCGATCACACAAGTGCATTGCTAGTATAACTTATTATGTGCGACGCTTCAAAAACCAACTACAAACATTACTAACTTTTTAATTTTTATCATATATATATACAACTTTTAAAAAAAATGTATATTTTTAATTTATATATATAATTGTTATACCCTATTCCTTCACAAAGTCGTATACATATTAATTGTGAATTTTAAAATTTTAATATTCTTTATATATTATTGGCTTTTGACATTACCTTTTATGTCCCTTGAAAATTTTGGAATGGCTCTAACCATCTCATGGAAAAAATTGAGATGAGTTCTAACTATCTCGAAGATGTGTCCCCTAACCCCGTTGTTTCCCATCCCGAAAACTAGTACAGAATAACTATAATAATATATAGTATCATTGATTATAAATAAAGAATATTAGTTTTAATTAGTTTGACTAATTAATTAAATATGTATTTGTTGTAGATTATAATTATTAAAAATGTATTTTTTGTAGACTATAATTATTAAATATGTATTGTTGTAGATTTTTTTTTATTAGAGTAGCATTACCAATTCATTATAAACGTATTTTATTTGAAATTGTGTTGAAAGTGAAAATGATTAAATCACAATTTTAATTTTAAAATGAGTAGAGTATGTATATTTTCAAATTTCTTATTTCATAAATAAAAATATTTTATACATTAATTTAATATATAATTTATGAGTAACTTTAAAATCAAATTATTATTATTTTCTATTTCTGACAGTAAACACATTAAAAGCTTGAGGCAAGAGAAAGTATATGGTTGGCCATCACTTGAAGTAGCTTTTATTGACCTTTCTACCTTTGTTTAGAGGAAAATGCCTCTCCACCATGGTTGGTGTTAGCCTGTGACCGCACACAAAGTGGAGAAGGAGAAAGGAAGGGAAATCTTGACTGTCAAAAAGCCTCAAAGGAATCAATCTGCATTTCAGTTTAGTAGAGAGGGGAAAGTGTAGCTGATAAGGTTTAATGGTAAGCAAACTTCATTTTCACCCTCATTCATCTCATTTATCCACTTTACCTTCATTTACCCTCTTTTACCCTTCATTCTTCCATTTCTAAGGTCCCATGCTACATTTATTTATTCGCAGCTTCGCTCCCTCACTTTAGACCACACCTTACCCCTTTCTTACCTTCCCCCATCGCAAGACTGCAAGATTCATTCTTATCATAAACAATCCACTCCTTGTCGTTCAAAACGATTATTGGCACTCAATTACCTTTGCACACCGCTAACCTCTTTGCTCATCGCATTTCGCACTCTACATAATATAACCTTTACCCTTTGTCACTTCCATGAAAAACTTGTGATCTGCGATTTGCGGGCGAGACCCCACCACCATCTACCACGTCACCTTTTCCCTGCCAACGCACATCGGTCCCTACCACTTTTAAAATTTACCACTGGCTATTCCCAGCTAAAACTTGTGACATGCGATCTGTGGGCACGGTCCCACCTCTATCCGTGCCATGTAACCTTCCCCGCCCCCTGCACTTCGCACTTCGTAATATATAACATTTAACCCCTGCTTCTCCTAGTTAAACCTTGCGACATGCGATCTACGAGTGTGGTCCCACCTCCGTCCATGCCACGTCACCTTCCCCGCACTTCGCACATCGCACTCTTTACCGTTTAAATTTTGTTGTGCGCACATAGACTTTGTGATATGCGATCTACGGGCGTGGTCCCACCTCCATCTGCCATGTCACTCTCGCCCATCGCATATTGCTCCCCGAAAGGTCCACACAGACATGTGTGAACCTTTCTCGGTTGCTTCAACAGCAAAACACAGGTAGTATGTTATATTTGTTGATGAATATTCTCGTAGATGCTAGATCTTCGTCATGCATAAGAAGAGCGAAACATTCTCAAAGTTCTGTGAGTTTAAAGCATTGGTGGAGAAGGAGTCGGGGAAGCAAGTGAAAGCTCTACGGAGTGATAATGGTGGCGAATACATCTCGGGCGAATTTAAAGACTTCTGTAGCAAAGAAGGAATTTGAAGAGAACTCATAGCACCTCATAACCCATAGCAGAATGGGGTCACTAAGAGGAAGAACAGAACGATCGTGGGTGCTGCACGAGCAATGTTGCATGACCAAGGCCTACCGATGCACTTGTGGGAAGAAGCATGCAACACTACAGTTTATGTGCAAAACTGTTGTCCTCATAGAGTACTTGGCATGAGTACACCTAAAGAATCTTTTACTAGTAAGAAGCCTGATATTTCTCATTTGAAGATTTTTGGCTCATCTGTTTACATTTCTGTGACAGAGGAAGCCAGGAAGAAGCTGGAGCCGACTGCAGAAGTTGGGATATTTTTTGGGTACACAGAAACACCCCATAATTATCGTGTGTATTTTCAAGACAGTCAGATGACTATGGTGCGACAGGATATAAAATTCAATGAGGTGAAAGCCATGAAGTTGTCGCTTGAGAGGGAGCTACACTTGCATGCAGAGGAGGAGCTACTTGTTCCCAAATATGAGCCTCTAGATTTGGATCAGCCACAGGAGGAGATTCATGGAGTGGAGGAGTCCACTCATGTAAAACCAAACATCAGACAAGGAAGAAAGCGTACCACAGAAGCTAAGAGACTTAAGCTTGATGCGACATAGAATGTAGGAGTCCCTACATCACAACACAGACAGAGACAATCACCTGACCAATTTACTGGATACATGGCTCCTATGAGCAAGTGTATATTTCCTTGGATTGGAAATATGGTAGCGGGAAGGTGAACTGTTTATGTCTCAAGGCAAGTATGCCCAAGAGATACTGGGGAAGTTTCACATGCAAGGCTGCAAGCCTATCGACACTCCTCTTCTAGGAAATTGGAGGAAAGAGGATGCTACATCGGCAGAGGTAGTAGATGCCACTGTTTATCGATAGTCGGTGGGTTCGCTCATGTATTTAGTTAATACAAGACTGGACATATGCTATGCAGTGAACCAAATTTCACAAGTGATGGTTAAGCCTACCAAGCTCTTTTGGAAGGCACGCAAGCATGTCCTAAGATATCTCAGGGGCACATCTAAGTATGGTTTATGGTACAGAAAAACGGATGAGGTGAAGTTGCATGGCTTCACGGATGCAGATTGGGCAGGCAGCCCAATAGATAGAAAGAGCACATTAGGAGGGATTTTCAGTATCAGATCTATGGCATTTTCTTGGTACAGCAGGAAACAAAGATCTGTGGCACTCAGTTCAATGGAAGCAGAATACATGGCAGCAAGTCAAGCTACATGTGAGGCTATCTGGATGAGGAAGATCCAGGTCGGTTTGTTCGGTTCACATTTAGATCCTACAGTGATACATTGTGATAATCAGAGTTGCATTAAACTCTCGATTAATCATGTGTTTCATGATAGATCTAAACATATTGATATCCGGTATCATCACATCAGAGATTTTGTGTAGCGGAAGATCATGTTGCTTCAATACATTCCTATGGAGGACCAGGATGCAGATATTATGACGAAGGCACTCACCAGGAGAAAATTAGAATATCATAGAGGCAGGATCAGGGTGAAGGATAATCCCTATGTTGTTGAGAGGGAGTGTTGAGATTCAACAAGATGATGAGCTTAATGAAAAGAGTCGCCTTCACTAAGTGGGCCCACAGGATATTTTTGGCCCAAGTCTATTTTAAGACATGGTGATCATATTTCAGAAGTTGCAGGATGCTATTTGTGGATGGTTGGTCAAGCTGGAAAAATAAATGAAATCCCATTTTTAGAATATTGGGCAAAGTCTATTTATAGATTGTTGATCTAAAAATAGAAGTGTTGATTACTATTAGCTCTTAATAATAATCTGACAATAAACATCAACTTATTCTTTTGGAGCACTTAATTTCAGTGCACAGATTTGGAAAATCAGTGGGTTGAAGGAATTACGCAATTCCTAGGGTTTACTAGTGGTTCATGCATGGAGGACTCAGTTAGAGCTGAAGTGGCAAAGTTATGACAGAGTTGGAAGAGTAGTTCATGGAGTTGTATTCAGTTTAACTTAGTTAGACTCAGTTGAGCTAGTTGTGTCTAGTCTAACTGAATGATATACTAGTGAGAGTGGGGTGAATTAATTAGTTAATTAATTCACAAATAATAACTCATTAATCAACTAAAAAATACAGCAGTTAACTACAGTGCATGTCAGTTCCAGTGGAGACCCAGTGGAGAGATAGGAGAAAGGGTGAGATAGACTATCCATTGTGACTACTAGTGATGCATTAATTGCATCTACATAGACATTGGAGATGCCAATGATAATAACGCAGTCAAGGAGAGTGGGATTGCATCAAATTGGTCTTTGTAATCAGCTTAGATTGCACAGTGGAGGCGGGCTAGCAGGAGGGCAGAAATCGGTGCATGGATTTGCATATTTCTTCTATGTTAGTGTGTCACGATTGATTGTACTGAGAGCTTGATGTACTAAGCTTTGTATGAGATTGTTACATGGTCTCCATGATACATAATATATTATAGTTGGGGTTTTCAGCTTCAGGATTTCCCATTAAACAACTGTGTTATGTGCGATTGTTTCTATTTTTATGCTTCACATGTGTTTGCAATTAATTTTCCACAAAAGATTAACAGTGGAATGATTCTGTATTTTTCAAGAAGTTAAATATTGTGAGATCAGGGGAATCTAGATGTATGCATGCTTAGTGTATATAATTTCTACAAGGAGAAGATAGTGCCACTAATGTTATTAGAGGTCTAGCCATCTCTTTAAGTCCTAAAACCATAAGTAGAGTGACCACCTTGCCCTTGGAAGTTCGTTGGAGCAAATAGGACAAATAAGTAAGTGTCACAGCCAGGAAAAACTTCTTAATTCTGAAAGAAAACCTATAGAAGATAAAAATGAAGTGAGAATGGAGATCCTACCTTACTCCTAGATGAGGTGGCTTATCACATCCTCAAATATATATCTTGTGAATGGAGATTGATAATTTTGTATGCCTACCATTTTAGGTTTCTCCATGAATTAAGATTCAAGGCAGAGTTTCCTATCCCACACAGACTCATTATTCCCCATTTCCTACTATAGACTATCATTGAGATGAGCCAAAAAGTGAGGAAGGTAAACACTAACACATTTCTCACCATGGCCTCATTAAACTGATTATTATCGATTCCCTCAGCCACTTAAGGAACCCTATGCTATGGATTGATTTTGTAGACATGGACAAGGAGGTCTTAATTGAAACCCAAGCCGTCACACCTACAGAAACACCAGCCTATAGCACTGGATGTAGGGGAGGAAAAACACAGCAAGAAGAAGCAATAAAAATAGAGGAAGAAGAGGCAGTAAAAATAGAGGAAGAAGAGGTAGCATAAACAAAGGAAGAATATGCAGGAAAAATAGAGGACTAAGAGGCAACAGAAACAAAGAAGAATAAGAAGAGATTTAGGAAGAAGAAGGAGAGAAACAAGTAGAATAAAAAGAGAGCCTCGAGGATACTTCTAAGACCTGAGAGATAGATAATCAAGGACATTAAACAAGTCTCTCTCCTGGGAATATTGAGTAAGAAGTGGCTATAATGTTTGCTACATTGGGCACACCTATCAAGCCCAAAAGGAGGTAGCCAAGGCAAATTACCCTATATTTCAAAACAAGGAAGATCACTAGGATTAGGCAAGGGAAACCACAACCTCGTTCAAAGGACCCTATCACTATTAATGAGTCACCAAGTAAAAAGGAAGAAGTGGGACCTAGTGAGGGAAATATTGAGGAGGATACCTCTCCTAAGGCCAAAATCAAACCACTTGTGATGCCTGTGGGAAGGCCCACCACTAGGGCAGTCAACTTCCAGAGACTGAAGACACAAACTGCCATTAGAAAAGCAAAAAAAGAGGAGCTACAAGAGGAAATATAGTAGCTATAGGAGAAATAGGGGTCACTAGAAGAGAAACATGGGATGCTACAGGAGCATAAAGAGAATCTACAAGAAGGAGTAGCCACCTTAAAAGAAGATGAAAAATGCCTCCAAGAGCTACAGCATCCTAACCCACAACCCAACTTATAATCCTACTAAAAAGTTTTTGAGGGAGGTAGGATTATAACTAAGAAATTTGCAGTCCCACTCCTGTGTGAATTGGAGATAGAGAGAGGCAGAACACATAGATGGATGCAAATTTCCAAATCCAAAATATAGAAAATGTGAGCCTCATGGAGGATAAATTCACTGAAATGGGCAAGGAATTGATTGACTTGAGAGTAAGGGATTTAATTATGAGGGAGAAGCTACAGGTGGAAAACACAAGGTTAAGAGAGAAATTGCAAGAAACAGAGACACAAATTTCCACCATGGCAAGTTTGTCTATGTAAGCCTTGCAATGTATGCAACCATCCATCTATGGAGAAGTTGTGGAAAGCATTTGTAAATCCTCTAAATAATTTAAGGAAAATATGGTTGTGGAAAGCACTAAAAGGAATTCTACAAGCACATCACTAATAGGTAAGTGATTCTTCGCATACTACATGTTTCATGTTTTATTTATAGGCTAATGAAAGGAGAAATTATTCTGATGTTTGTTACTAGGTTTTGATGGAAATCTAGGGAAATTTCTTTTGTCTACATTAGCAATTAGTTCTCCATAACAAATTGGTGAGCATACTAGGGAACAAGAGTTCTCCATTGTGTCCTGTTGTGACCCTTAACACCTTTAAACTCTTTTAAGAATTGAAATTTCTGGTTTGAGACCTTTGTTTTTATTTTTTCTTAAGTTTTTGTGTCTGCACAATTTTCCTTTAGAAACAAAGCACAAATTTGTGCATTTTTCTAAGCTGCATAGTGCGCATATGCTGTGAATTGAACTAGTGACCTGTGCAACCCGGTAATTTTTTCTTAAAAACTAAGGTTTCTCTTATTTAAGTCCAATTTTTTTGTTTTTATGATTTCTTAAGCTTGTTTATAGTCTTATAGAGTCTCTGTCAATTTGATTGGGTGTTTTGAATTTTCTTTTTGAGAGATTATTAATTTGATTTCCTTTGGTCATTACTTAGAGGATTGTCTCAGTTTCTTAACAATTTTTTCATGTTTTTTTATTTCATTTTAAAAAAAAATCCCCCTCATTCGCTTTGGGGTGGGGGGGAAAGAAGTTTGTCTGGGTGTCAATCGCCTTTGAGTGTCATCACTTTTGATATTTGGAATTTTCACCCTGTTTCCTTTACTTACGCTTGCTTGGTTCTTTAGTTACATTGGCGAAGGAGAATAATTTTATTGTTCTTTCACTGATTTGGAATCATCTTGTGTTTGTTTTTAAGAATTGTCTTGCACAGATTACATTTGCATAGTTAGAATTCTCATTTTCGTAAAATGAACGGAAATTGTGCATAGATTACATTTTCATAGTTTTCAAGCAAATTTTGGATATATTACATTGCATGGTTTGGCACTTAGGGCTTTGAATTTCATCGGAAAATTAGAAGTAGTGCATTCTAGAGTTAATATTATAAATAAGAACCTATGTCCTTACTTTCATCGAAATGAAAAGATCACAATATCATGTTAGATTGCATTAGATTTTTGAGTCAGGTCATAACACCATCAGTTTCACATTCATTTACCCATTGAGTAAATAACAACTTTAAAAAACAACGTTAATAAAATCAATTAGAATTTTTATTTTTTGTCTCTTTCCACCTACATTACATTAGATCAGGTTATAGGGCTTTGCAATAGGGAAGTGAGTTAACTTTCCAAAACTGCAAACAAACACTATAATCTTGATAAGGAGTAAATCCATTTATTACAGGTATATTTTATTTAAAATTATGTTGAAAAATAAAATTACAAAATTACATATTTAAATTTAAATTTAAAATTACACGATTTCTTCTCTCATACATAAAAATATTTTATAGATGAATTTGAAATTAAATTGTTATTATTATTAAAATAATAATTATTATAATTGATTTAAATTAAATATATATTTAAATTAATATGTAGGTTTATTTTGTAATAATTTTTTTGGAATTTTTAATAGTGACAAAATAAAGATTGAGATTTTTTTTAAAGTAGTTATGACCCTTGTATATTTTTAATCAAATTATTAGATAGTAAAAAATAACATATAAACAAATGTAATATGAAATGAGTGAAATGATTGTTAGATTTTTTAGCATGTGGTATTGATTAATGGTATTGTAACAAAGTCTATTTATATGTTAAGAATCTCCATAGATATGTGGGAATGAATCTTTATGATTAAAAATCACATTACATGTTTTTTTAAATGTATATATGTTTAACTCATATATTAATTTTTTATATAATTAATAATAATAATAATAATTCAAAATAAAATTATAATTTAGTTGATTTTTATGATTTTTTTTTTTAATTTTGGCAATGTATAAATGTTTTTCTCATATATTAATTTTTTTATATAATAATAATAATAATAGTAATAATAATTTAAAATAAAGTTATTGTTTTTTTTATGATTTTTTTTATTTTGGCAATGCAAAAATGTATTATTATGTAAGTGTTTTGATGTATATCATGGGATTTATGTTTATTAATGTTAAAAGTCATTTAATTTATATAAATACACTAGTTATTAAACAACCTATAATTTTTTATAAAAAAAATGGTAAAATTCTCCCTCACATATAGACCAAAAAACACCAACCCTTGGTTGTAAAAATTTTGAAATTTCAAAATTAATTGCATCCAGGCTTAAAAATACTTTGTCTCTTCACATTGCTCTTGAACAATTTTGGTTTCTGGAGGTAGGAATTTATAATATGCCATTGCAATAGATAAAGAATGTATTCATTCTATGAAGATCCAGAAATTGAAGGCTTATATGCTTAAAGTTGATTTGGTTAAAGCCTACGATTGTGTGGATTGGGAGTTCCTGAGGATGGTTTTCCATAAGGTAGGCATAGACCCTCGTATCATCATATGGATTATGGCATGTATCGTTTTTTTTTCGTCATCATCAATGGATTCCTGGCTCAAATTTTCGGGGCTTTCAAGGGGTTATGGAAATGTTATGCCATGTCACTTCTCTTGTTTTTTCTTGTCATAGATTGTATGAGCCATAAGACAGGGGAGACGAAGATAAGGGGTTTGATTTCGGGTGTGTGGGTGGCAGGCATCTATTATGAAACCAGCTCACAAAATAGAAGAAAAGGGAGATCAATGACTTAGAAATTAACCTCTTTAAGGGGGAAAACTCCTTTACATTACATAAATGAATAATTCTTGGATGATTCAAATGACAAAACCTCCTTTCTATATATAGGAGTTCAAGGGGTCACAATATAATCCTAGAATACATGAAAATAACAATGTAAGAGCACAACAATAACAATAGTGGGCTTCTATGGGGCACAATAATAGCAATATGGGGACTACATGGGCACAACAATAACAATAAGGGGGCTACACTAATAAAAATAAGAGGCTACACTAGTATTATAAGGACCTAACATGCCCCTCTCCTTCAAACAAGTGTTTTCCTCAACGCTTGATTATTTTTGGATGCTTCTGTATAAAATTCTCATCCCCCCATGTGGAATCTTTAGTGGGTATGTTCTTCCACTTCTTGAGATACTCTGAAATTGATCGATTTCGTAGTTGTGGAGTTCTTGTTTACGTGACTTCTTCACGTTCTAATTTGATTTTTCCTTGCTCTTTAAGTTCTGGAAATATTGTTTGAACTAGGATTTTGTCACCTATAACCCTCTTTAAGCATGAAACATGGAAAACTGGGTGCACTTGGGAAGATCCAAGAAGCTCCAATTTGTATTACATAGTACCAATCTTTTGCAACACATTGTAAGGACTATAGTACTTTTGCGACAATTTATTATCCTTATTAATTTGCTTGAGGGACATTGGTTTGTATGGTTGTAGTCGTAAAAATACCCCGTCTCTTACATCAAAACTTCTTTCACTGTGATGTTGATATTCCTCTTGTTTCATTCGATTCTACACCAAAGTTAGGTTATCCTTTAAGAGTTGGAGAACTTGTTGTTGATGCTCGATGTGATCTTCCACTGCTTGATCATCCATATTAACTTTTATTTCATCCTTAAAAACTTCCACCTTAGCCTCCATATCTGCTTTTAAACCATCTATGTCATCTTTGGTTGCTCTTTGTGAGATTGAAATGTATTTCACTTCTTCCTCTTCGCATGTCATAGTAGAGATTTATGAGGGCTTAATGGGTGTGGAATTATTTTTTATTTCTTTTGAGGAGCTCGATGTTGAAACTGATATATCTTTGTAATTTTGGATCCCCAAGATTTGATCTTCAATCTTTTCGTAGCCCTTTGATTCTTCTTTCCAATTCCATAGGTCTAACCGATTTGGATTCTTTAGGACAAAGTTATGCCCAATCTCCCACAATGACCTAATTATGGACTGGTTCAGTAGAGCGAACTTGTACGGCATGCCACATGTCACAGGTTCCTCCTTCGGCTCTGAAATCGATAAAAATGAAACTAAAGTCCGCGAACTTTCAATTACTTTTTATAGAATTCCAATCCGATGCTCAGAGAGAGAGTTATGATGATTTTCCCAAAGTCACCTATTTGAGATGAAATTTGGGACCCTCCAAAAACCCTAACTTCCACAAATCATATCTCTGAAAATGTTGTGAAACAAGGTCTGAAATTTTTACTGAAAGTTCCTCAGGATTTTTTCTCAAATGGGTTTTTCTTTTAGCTTCTAAACCTTCATATAAAAAAATTTATAGCAAAAATTCCACGATGACGTATTTGAAGCAACGAAACCCTAGAATCCAAAGCTCTAATACCAAATGTTATGAAACCATCTCACAAAATAGAAGAAAAGAGTGATAAACGACTTAGAAATCAGCCTCTTTGAGGGGGAAACCTCCTTTACATTACATAAATGAATAATTCTTGGATGATTCCAATGAAAAAATCTCCTTTCTATATATAGGAGTCCAAGGGGTCACAATATAATCCTAGCCGACATAACAATAACAATGTAAGGACACAACAATAACAATAGTGGGCTTTTATGGGGTACAATAATAATAATATGGAGACTACATGGGCACAACAATAACAATAAGGGAGCTACACTAATAAAAATAAGGGTCTAAACTAGTATTATAGGGACCTAACAACATCTTTCTATCACTCATTTGATGTTTGTGGATGACTTGCTACTTGGAGGCAAGTCAATCCTAGAAGAATGGGTATGCATACACAATATTGTTATGTTATTTAGTGTGGTTACAGACTTTTATATGAGTAAATATATGTCTATTATGACTTCTAGAGACTATGAGGTTATGGTGATCAAGGATATTTGTAATCTATTTGAGATATCTTCCATACAATTCAATGAAGGGTTTATATACTTAGGTTTCAGATTAAAACGCAACAAGTACGGGCATTAAGGATTGGGATTGTTTGATTGACATATTTGAAAATAAATTGGCTAGATGGACTCATTGATGGTTATCTATGGGCATTCATTTGACTCTGATAAAGTTTGTCCTACAAAACATTCACATTTTTTGGATGCATTTATTTTGTTGACGATGGAGATCTTATACAAGATTAAATCTATTATGGTCTGGTTCTTATGGTTTGGTCATGTTCATATGGGGAAGATACACTTGGTTAGATGGAATATTTTTTCACATCCAAAAATTGTCGGTGTGTAATATCCCGAACAACGAAATAATCATAAGATCTGCCACATCTAGGTGTTCTAGTTAAAAATAATTGCAATCAAAACACTGAAAAAAACAGGATCTAGAAATGCAGCCATTATTTATATTATTACTGAAGGAAAGTACATGCCCATATAATAAATTTCAAACCCCTGCAATGACATGCACGACTGCTTATCAAAAGAGAAGGCAAATGCACCGAAGCACAATTGTGGACCCTGGATGGATCCACCAGACAAACTAACACCCACGGGGTTTTCATCCATGGGAGAAAATTGGAACTGGCCACGCCATGTTCTCAAGAGAAACATAATAATATAGATAAACCTAATGATTCCCAATGCCTAGCTTCTATCCCCTTTTATAGGCTTGATGGACTCTCGAGATACCTTCTTTTATTATTTTCCCTCAAAAACCAAAGGCAAATACCATGGGTTGATACCATGGAAGAGTACCATGGTAAATACCATGGACATATTTCATCCATTTTGACCAAATCAAGAAAGGGAATATTACAAATCCTCTCGCCCAAAGATTGCTTTCCCTCGAGAAATTCACTGATATCCACAACATAAGCATTGATACCAGGATCCCATACAACCCAGTGTGTTATTCCATACCTCCATGCTAAAAAATCCCGAATGGATCCTTTGATACTTGGATCCCAAAAAATCCTTCGACCAATCCTTCCTTCAATAGATTCATCTGAATCCCAAACAATCCTCTGGCTAATCCTGGCCCCAATGGGTTCTCCTGGATCCCAATGCCACTTAAGTCCTCAGAGCTGTGGGTTATGGTACCATCTCAACCCTCCATCATTGCATGTGCCAAAGGGCTCAAGCTGAAATATGCCCTTAGCTGTGAGTATCCTCTTAGGATTCAACCCATCAATAGAGTACCAACTCATAATCTCTTACCAATCCAGGCCTTTGGAAGGATCAATATCTGCAAATCTACTATGTTGATGTTTCTCGATGCTTAATTCATGCTGCTCCACTCGATCACCCCACATGATGCATTTGGAGAAATTTTCACTCCTCTTCCCAATGTATAAAGGTGGGTTGGTAGTGTTTCAAGCCTTATCTATGTACTCATGTAGAGGGCTTCTCTGGAAATCCCAACTATACACCTCTTGCTGCCTTGTGAGAGACTTGAGTCATTCATCAACACTAGAAAATTTGGTTGTTGATTCGACACGTACCCCTATGAGCTCCTCAATTTTTCTATTCTCCTATAAGACAGTGTCTCAAACTGTCTAGATTCTCTACTTCAACATCATAAGATCTTCCTTGAAATGCATGTTATTTTCTCGAAAGGCCTCTTTTGACAATTATAGTGCCCTGATGAATGTCGTTGTATCTGTCAGCACCAGATGCCCTATAATCACAACTTCAACTTGAACCAGAAATGGCTCATCATGCATATTATATTTATCATGTTGCTATGCATGATCATGCTCATCATATCGGTTTATTATTACTGGCTCCTCATTTGATTCTCCTTTAATGTATTCTTCTTGGCCTTCTCCACTTTTGGGGATAGTTTGTCCACCCTCTCTGGTTGTCAAACATGGATGTACTGGTGGATTGTTATCTACACTTGATTGCCCATACTATTTAAGGATGTTCTCCAAGATATCTATAGACTCAACTATCACATCATCACAAGGAATTACCTCCTCCCTTTCACCATGTACTTTGTCAAGCTAACTGATTTATCATCGGCTTGTCCTGCAATTTTCTCTGAAAATCATGGTGTTTCTCCTCACTATATGTACCTGACTGCTTAGATCCTTCGTATGTTCTCTTCTGAAAACAGGTGAACCCAACTATGGATGAGTCCCCACGATCCAAAGAAGTCTCTAAATTTTTTGCCCTTTTTTCCTTCTTAACACCTAGACATGAATGTTTAAAGGCCCAAGGTCCCTTGTAGATAAAGCATAGTCCACTCCTCCTTAGTTCATTCTTGTTGCAGGTTTTGTTCTTGCTTCCTCCATCAATCCTTCTCAAATCCTTCCTAGTCAGCACCCTTTTCAGCAATTTTATGTTTTTCTCGATCAACTTCTCGATTAGATCATAGGAATATGGTGATACCTTTGGTTCCTTCCTCCAAATGGCTAGCAATTTGGATATTAGTATCTTGCAGATGTCCGCATCTCATTTTAAGAACATGGACATGATATTTTTCATGCATGCTTTGACATGGTTTCAATGAGTTGATGTAATACTGGTGTAAAATTTTTGGAGCAATTGAAAGATCAACTCGTCACATTCCATGTTCGGCATGAATGTACCAAAGCTTTAAAATTTTGCACTACTTCTGATAAGTAGGAAGCATGATGTTTTTCAACCCCTGAAGGGCTTATACTATCAACTACAATATGTCCTATATGATATCATTATAGTAAGGAATTAGTGGTCATGTTAAAGCCATGACCTTGTGACCTAACCTATCCACAAGGATGTTCCCAAAGTTTGGGTTGTATAAATGTGATAATATATGGCTTGAGAGCCCAATTGATTTTCTTCCATTCTGGGTGCCCCACCTTCGAGTGACATGTGTCTAGTTCCTCCAATTTATAAAGGTTTGTGATTGAATTTGTTCGTTACAATTTAGATTCAAATGTGAAGATCTTAGATTATTTTCCTTGTACTTCCTTCATTTCCCATGATTTCTTCTCACACAGAATGACATGGACCCTGGTTTGCTGCTTTGACCATCATTTTGGTCTTTGGAGATATTGCTGCATAAAAGACCATATATTGATTCTTCAAAAAAAAATGTTCATGCTTCAACAAATTTTCAACAAAGATGTTGATGCTTCAGTATCAACGGGAAATCCTCAAAAATTATTTTGTTTCTTTGTGCAATATGGGAAACCACAAAACCTTTGCCATTATGCATTTTGAGGATGCGGGAACGGCAATGAAGATAAATGAATTAGCTAAATATGGCAATGTAAGATTCCAAATGTTTTTGTCATCATGTGAAGACAAGTCCGAGATGTTTGAATCAGATTTCCTCCATGTTGTCGCGCTCCTTGGCGGTATTCTAGGTGGATCTGGGTACACTCGATCGATCAAAGCTACATCCCAATATGACACTCGGCCTTGGAGATTGATGTTGAGATCACCGCTTTTGAACGTCCCTTGACCATCATTTAACACCTTGACTAGTAGTCCAGCGGGATCTATTCTTCCGGTAGATGTGTTCCTATAGACTATAGGAAATCCTAAGCTCTTGATATCGACGTGTTACCCACTGGATCGATACATGACATGTGAGTTTTCTCTGCTGTAAATGACTCGACACCCACCATGACCTTTGAAAGATCGTCCCGTCGATCTTGTGGTTTCAACGACATTTCATTTCCCCTCGAAGCCATTTCAAACAGTTGTCACAAAGGTTTATACACATAAACCTTTATTTTAAGCATGATTTTTTCCTTTACCGGGTAATTATATCGTCACAATACCGAGCAATTATATCGCCAGAATCTTTATTGTGAGCTTCAGACACGAATTTTAAGTCAAAGGTGTGCAGTCAGAGAGTTGTGGAAGCCTCAGTATAGTCCCTAGAGTTGGATTGAGTCTTCGTTGTTAATATTACATGCTCTATCGCGATGGCATTGGATGGAGAAATGTGGTAAATGTGACTAGTGCAAATGTGACCCCAAAGATCACAGGCACAAATTTTTCGACCTTACGTTCCAGCGCTATTACCAATGCTCAGATCTGGTAGAAATCAACCTCCACAAACTCCTGGACTGAAAATAAGTTTGATTTAAAATAGGATGATATATCTCAGCCCTTGATAAAGAGATCTGCCCTATAAAACTGCAAAAATCTTCACATTAATCTTCACATTAAGTTGTTTGATGGATATGGAAACAAATATCAACTAGGCGGATGTGGATAAGTCATCGAAATGTTGGAATATGGAAAAATTCCATAATAACAATGAAGAGAATAAACTCCCTTCTTCTAACACAGAGAAATTAAATATTTCTCACTGGAAACAGAGTTTCAACTCATAAAACAAACTTTTATTCCATAAAAATGTTGTTACAAATTCTTCCTCACACAGAGGGATTAAAACGTGACTGCTGCTACAACACAGTGCAGAGAGAACACCTTCATGTCTCTCAAAATAAACACTCTGTCTCTCTCTGAAAAATACGCTTCTTTGTATTTTCAATTTTGCACTGTTGTGCATAAAAACGACTCTGTTCTATTTAAAAATAAAACATTGTTATCAAACAGGCTCTCGGGCCTTTCTTTTATAAGTGGCGCGCACTTTATAAAACATAAAACATATATGTGTCGGATTCGCGACTTAAAACATTAAACAAACAAATAAAAGTTGCGTTTGTGCGATATTTCGATGTGCGATGGGATCGCATCACGAATATCTGCGATCAAACATATGGCGTAACAAACAAAAGTGTGATGTTGTGATTTGCAATGGCGCGACGATCGCAAACATCAATATCTGCAATCGGCTTACGAATGGGCGGACATATATGTGACTTGCGATTTGCGATCGTGCAATGGCGCAACGATCGCATCGCAACTTTCAACCGTCAGTTTAACACTTGCCATGCAGTTTTTGCGATGATGCGATTTGCGCGATTTGCAATCACGTCGCAAATATAATATTCAATGCCGCGTGGTCTATGGGACCCATGGGCCTCATGCTTTATGGGAGGGTGATTTTATATATATATATATATATATATATATATATATATATATATATAACATATATATATATATATATTTGTTCGTTCTGCTCGCGGAACTCACCACATCAACAAGACACTTTCTGGAATATCTTGTGATTTACCGCCTCTGCCATTACTTTGCCAATTTAAATTGGTAAGGCTTTAAAGCCTGATTCAACCTATAATCAAAGCTCTGCCCGCTAGCATTACTTTGAGTCTTGGCCATTAACTATGTTGTTCATGAAAAATGGCTACCGCCTTTGATAAAATATCAAGGGGATCAAATCCCAACTGTTATGTACTACACCTGTGAAACTTTCCAATCCTTTTGCAATTTGTTCAAGACATCAGCAACTGCCTTTGCCTTGGCATCAATGTGCTGCAATCTTTCACTTCTACATTTATTGTTGATTGACTTCAGCAGTTGGAATTAATTTCCAACACTCCCCCTTAATTTCAACTGCTGGGTTTTTCTGCATACCCAGGCATTTCCTGAAATGTTCAAAGCTTTTCTGCGCAAGTGGCTTTGTGAGGATATCTGCAAATTGATCCTCTATTCTACAATGCTGCAAAACTATCTCACAATTGTTAACCAATTCACGTATGAAGTGAAACTTGGTGTCAATGTGCTTTGTCCTTTTATGAAAAACAGAATTTTTAGACAATGCAATAGCTAAGCTATTGTCACAAAAAATCACTGTCCCTTTTACCTATTCTTGACATAAACTACTCAACATTTTTCTCATCCAAACTGCTTGACACGTTGCTGTTGTAGCTGCCACATATTCTGCTTCTGTTGTAGACAATGCTACAATGGATTGTTTCTTAGAAGACCATGAAATGGCTCCTGAACCCATGTGAAAAACATAACCGGAAGTACTCTTCCGATCATCAACACTTCCAGCCCAATCACTGTCAGTGTATCCGACTAAATCTGAATGTTTTGAAGCAGTATATAAAATACCAAAACCTTTTGTACCTTTAACATACCTCAGAATTCTTTTTTATGCCTGCCAATGTGCATCCTTTGGCTTTTCCATGAATCTGGAAATCAAACTAACAGCATGCATAATGTCTGGCCTAGTTGCAGTCAAATACATGATGCTGCCAACTATGCTCTTGTATAAGCTAGGATCAAAATCCTTGCTGCTGTCCTCTCTGCTGAGCTTTAATCCCATCACTGTGGGAGTGATTGCTGCTTTGCATTCCTACATGTTAAATCTTTCAACTACCTCATTAACATACTTTGCCTGTGAGATGAAAATCCCACTTTCATCTTGTTCTACTTCTATTCCCAAGAAGTATCTCAATAAACCCATGTCAGTAATTTCAAATTCTTCTTTCATGACTGTTTTAAAATTTTCAATAAAGCAATCATCATTACCTATAAAAATAACATCATCAACATATAAAACTACAATCAATATTTTACCATCTTTTTCTTTGATGTAGAGGGTGGGTTCTCCCTCACACTTTTCAAAACCATTTTCCAGTAGATATGAATCTATCCTACTGTACCATGCTCTTGGCGCTTGCTTCAGCCCATAAAGAGATTTCTTCAACTTGCATACTTTGTGCTCTTGGCCTTTCTTTTCATATCCGAGAGGTTGTTCAATGTAAACCTCTTCCATTAACACTCCATTCAGGAACGCTGACTTCACGTCCATTTGGTAAACTTTCCACTTGTTTTGTGTTGCTATGGATAGCACTGCTCTCACGGTTTCCATTCTGGCAACCGGTGCGAAAGTTTCCTCATAATCTATCCCATGCTTTTGCTTATAGCCTTTGACAACAAGTCTTGCCTTGTGTCTTTCTATTTTGCCTTCAGCATTACTTTTGGTCTTGTAGACACATTTAACACCAATGACATCTTTACCTTTTGGGAGTTCCACCAAATCCCAAGTTTTGTTCCTCTCTATGGCATTTATTTCTTCATCCATAGCTTCTATCCATTTCCTATCCTTGATAACTTCTTCGAAATGAACAGGATCATCAACATGACAATATAAAGCAAACAAAGAATTGATACCTTCATTTGTTATATCTTGTTCATAAATATCTTTCAAACTTCTAAACTTCTTACCTCTTTCAGTAGGTGTACAAATGCTTGAAGAAGCACTTGAATTTCCTCCTTGTGGTGTGCTTGGAGAAGCACTGTCATTTCTCCTCAAGGGTGTGCTCTGCTGCTCTCTTGTTGGTGTTGCTGTTTGGGGATGTATTTCAGCCAATTCATCATCATTTTCATCATGAGATAAACTGTGTTTAACATTCATTGTTTTCTCTATGCTTCCATCCCAAGCTTCCTCTTCAATGAACTGAACATCCCTGCTCACAATAAACTTCTTGCTAGATGGGTTATACAACCTGTAGGCCTTGGATTCCTCACTGTATCCAATGAAAATACATTTCTCCCCCTTGCTGTCCAACTTCTTTCTTAGCTAATCCAGAATGTGTGCATAAGCTACACATCCAAAAACCTTCATATGTGTGACACTTTGCTTTGTGCCACTCCATGCCTCTTCCGGCACTTTGTTCATTACTGCTTTTGTAGGGCACCTATTCAAAATATACGCTGCACAATGTACAACTTCAGCCCAATAATCATTAGGCAAATGCTTTGCCTTTAGCATACTCCTTGCCATGTCCATTATGGTTCGGTTCTTCCTTTCGGCTACTCCATTTTTCTACGGAGTATATCTAGTTGTAAACTGCTTTTGAATACCATTTTCTCTACAAAAACGTAGAAAATATTTAGATATACACTCACCTCCTCTATTAGTCCTTAAGACTTTGATATGCAACCCACTCTGGTTCTCAACAAGTGCTTTGAAATTGCAAAAATTTTCAAACACTTCACTTTTGTTTTTCAAAAAGTAAACCCAAGTTTTTCTTGTAAAATCATCTATTAATGTTAACACATAGTGGCTGCTTGCAAGCGATGGAGTTTGCATCGGTCCACACACATCTGAGTGGACAATCTCTAAGGGTGCTTTTGCCCTTATGCTTTTCCCGGAAGGAAAACTTTCTCTGTGTTGTTTCCCCAAGATACAACCTTCACAAAGGCTATCTGGTTTCTCTATCAATGGTAAATCACTTACCATTCCTCTTCTGTTCAACAAATTAAGACCTCCAAAGTTGAGATGTCCGAATCTCAAGTGCCATAACCAATTATCATCTTTTGGTTCGCTTTGGAAAGTCTCTTGTGTAACTGCTGCTTTCTCTTCACCATTCTTCAAATCTGCTCTCATTCTGAGAGGGAACATTCTATTCCTTGTCATCTTCACTTCAACAATACACTATTTGCTGGGTGGTTTATCCATGATGGTACAAACATCATTATCAAAGAAAACATTATACCCCTTATGGACAAGCTGTCCAATACTTAAGAGGTTACACTTCATTCCTGGAACATAATACACATCTGCTATGGATTTCTTTTCACCTATCCTTGTTAAAACATTTACTGTTCCTTTTCCCATAACAGAAACTTTGCTATCAGTTCCTAGTGTGACTTGTGACTGCACACTCTCATCTAACATAGAAAACATTGCTATGTTTCCTGTCATATGGTTACTACAACCGGAGTCTAGAAACCATAAATCCTTACTTTTTTCTTCAGCCATATTACAAGCTAAAAACAAATTGTTTTGGCTGCTATTTTCTCTAGTGAAATTTGCACTAGTTCTACTTGCCATATCTTGCTGCTTCTTTCTACATTCATTAGCATAATGACCATATTTTTTACAATGGTAACATTGGACATTGGACTTATCATACCTTTGTCCTTAAGCATTCTGCTGACCATTCTTTTGGCTGCTGCCTTGGCCGTGGCTGTGATTTTCACTGTTGCACCTTCCATGTGAATGTGAAGGGCTATTCCTTCCACCTCTGTTCTAGCTTCTGCCTCTTCCTCTTCCTTTGCCTTGCCCTCTTCCTCTTCCAAAATACATGTGGGTCTTAAAGGCATGCTCAAGAGATTAGTTTTCACTCCTACCCAATCTCTGTTCATGAGTCATCAGTGATGCATGAATTTCATCCACTAAAAACTTTGTGAGATCCTTAGTCTCTTCTATGGTGGTGACAATCACATCAAATCTTGAGGGTAGACTCCTCAAGAGTTTTTCAACAATTCTCTTGTCTTTAAGAGTCTCTCCATGAGATCTTATTTGTGTGACCATTCCAATCACATGAGTGAAAAATGAGTCAATAGTGTCTGACTCTTTCATACAGAGAGTCTCAAAGTCTCTCCTCAGCAACTGAAGTTTTGTTGTCTTCACTTTCTCCATGCCTTGATAAGCTGTCTTGAGAGTTTCCCGTGCTTCTTTGTATTTCTTAGCTGTTGCTATCCTTGGAAACACACTCTCATGCACTGCTTGATACAATAAGGAAAGAGCTTTGGAGTCTTTCTTCTTATTGCTCTTCAACAGTTCTCTTTCTGCATGAGTTAACATATTAAACTCAAGTTCATCTGTTGGCTCTTCAAAGCCTTCCTCAACAAATTCCCATAAGTCTTGGGAGACAAATAATGCCCTCATAGTTATTGACCAATAGTCATAATTTTTCCCATTAAACTGTGGGAGATGGATATTTCCCATACCCATACCAGTGCTGGCTCCAGCCATTCTGCACTCTTGACTATGATTCAAAAACACTTGATTGTGTGTTTAAAATTAACTAACTGTTCTGCAACAGTAACACAAAAACTGTATAGAGAAATACCTTTGGATTCTTTTTGTCTGAGTCTTCACACTGTTGGAGAAGCTGCTGCAATAAAGAACTCCTTTTCTTCAGCTTATTTGACCTTCAAATAGCCTAGACTAGCTCCGATACCATGTTGGAATATGGAAAAATTCCAGAATAAAAATGAAGAGAATAAACTCCCTTCTTCTAACACAGAGAAATTAAAATATTTCTCACTGGAAACAGAGTTTCAACTCATAAAACAAACTTTTATTCCATAAAAATGTTGTTACAAATTCTTCCTCACACAGAGGGATTAAAACGTGACTGCTGCTACAACACAGTGCATAGAGAACACCTTCCTGTCTCTCAAAATAAACACTCTGTCTCTCTCTAAAAAATGCGATGCTTTGTATTTTCAATTTCGCCCTGCTGTGCATAAAAACAACTCTGTTCTATTTAAAAATAAAACGTTGTTATCAAACAGGCTCTCGGGCCTTTCTTTTATAAGTGGCGCGCACTTTATAAAACATAAAACATATATGCGTCAGATCCACGACTTAAAACATTAAAAAAACAAATAAAAGTTGCATTTGTGTGATATTGCGATGTGCGATGGGATCGCATCGCGAATATCTGAGATCAAACATATGGCGTAACAAACAAAAGTGCGATGTTGCAATTTGCGATGGCGCGACGATCGCAAACATCAATATTTGTGATCAGCTTACGGATGGGCGGACATATATGTGACTTGCGATTTGCGATCGCGTGATGGCGCGACGATCGCATCGCAACTTTCAACCGTCGGTTTAACACTTGCCATGCAGTTTTTGTGATGATGCGATTTGCGCGATTTGCGATCTGCACGATTTGCAATCGCGTCGCAAATACAATATTCAATGTCACGTGGTCTATGGGACCCACGAGCCTCACGCTTTATGGGAGGGCGATTGTTTATATATATATAACATATATATATTTGTTCGTTCTGCTCGCGGAACTCACCACATCAACAAGACACTTTCTGGAATATCTTGCAATTTACCCCCTCTGCCATTACTCCGCCAATTTAAATTGGTAAGGCTTTAAAGCCTGATTCAACCTGTAATCAAAGCTCTACCCGCTGGCATGACTTTGAGTCTTGGCCATTAACTCTGTTTTTAATGAAAAACGGCTACCGCCTTTGATAAAATATCAAGGGGATCAAATCCCAACTGTTGTGTACTGCACCTGTGAAACTTTCCAATCCTTTAGCAATTTGTTCAAGACATCAGCAACCGCCTTTGCCTTGGCATCAATGTGCTGCAATCTTTCACTTCTACATTTATTGCTGATTGACTTCAGCAGTTGGAATTAATTTCCAACACGAAATTAATAGATTATTAGCTAAGGTGATTATAGCAGATCATTGAAAACTAGTCTCTAAATTATTTTGCAATAAACCTTGAGGCTGACAAGATGCACAACTCTGATACCACTGTAATATCTTGGACTCAACTTTAATATGTCAGACTGTGAAACAATCAATAGATTTGGCACATTTAGGTGTTCTAGTTAAGAGTAATTGCAATCAAATCACTGAACACAACGAGATCTAGAAATGCATCCATTATTTATATTATTACTAAAGGAAATTGTACCTGCCCATACAATAAATTTCAAGCCCCTGCAATGGCATGCACGATTGCTTATCAAAAGAGAAGAAAAATGCACTGAAGCACAATCGTGGACCCTAGATGGATCCACCATACAAACTAACACCCACGAGGTTTTTGTCCTTAGGATCAAATTGGAACTGGCCATGCCAAGTTCTCAAGAGAGATATAGAATAAGATAGATAAGCCCGAATGATTCTGAATGCCTAGCTTCTATCCTCTTTTATAGACTTGATGGAATATTGAGAGACCTTATTTTCTTATTTTCCCTTGAAAACCAAAGGCAAATACCATGGGTTGATACATGGGAGAGTACCACGGTAAATACCATGGACAAATTCCGTCCATTTTGACAAAATCAAGAAAGGGAATATTACATAGTGGATAGGCATTTTGGACATTTATACTTTTAACAGATCTCTCATTATAAAAAATCATTGGAGGGAAATGTTTAGTAATTGCATATGATCTCAAATTAACATAGAAAAGTACAAGAGCGGGAAACATTTCTCAAAATGGATCAGGGATGACGTAAAGAGGAAAACATGTTCATCCTATATGGTGCAATATGATGAAAAATATTCAGTGGATGTTGGGTTTTCTTCACTAAGAAGTTGGAGATGGAATTCAAGTCAATATTGGTTTAGATGCTCTCAAGGGATTTACCGGGAACCACACATTATTGATCCCCCTTCTAAGCTTCCTTCATGAAAAAGGTTATTTCTATCTTAACCAGATTCATCAATTCACAATCATTTCTCTATCTTTTAATCATGGCTCAAGGCAGTTGAGTTGGGTTTGCAAGGAAATAATCTTGTTGTTGAATGAGAAGAATATCTTACTCAGCTATGTGAAACCAATGTTTTTATTTTTGAACAAGAGAATAGGTTAGTATGGGACAAGTTGCATAAGAATGGGAAAGCAGTGGCCTGGGTTATCTATCACATGCTTGCTATGGCCAAGATTCCATTTTAATACTATTTGTGGTTTCAATCTGTGTGGAAATGGGAGATACCACATAAATTGAAATGTTTTTGTTGGTTGGTGTTACATGATAGAGTGTTCACTTGGAAAAACCTACAACATCAAGGTTTCATTGGACCAAGATCTATCCTATGTGTAGAGGGGTTTGAGGAAGTGAATCACCTATTTGTTGAGTTGTCCTTTTGCTATGGCAGTATGGAATGGGGTTTTGGATACTTTAAACATCGTCTTTGTATGGGACAATCGTTCAGTGGAGGCATGTTTAAGCTCATGGTTCAATACACAAAAATACCATCAAACCCTTCCATTCTACATCATCCAGTCCATTTGGCGCAGCAGGAATTCATACTTGTTTTATAAAAAAAGGGTCCATTGTCACTAAATCAGTGGCATACTATGCGAAAATTGGGCCAAAAAAGAAGAGCACTTACAAGAGGGTGATTAGGTACAAGGAAATTTGGAATGATATTCCAGTAGGGTTTTTCGATGGAGCTTGTCTTCAAAGGAAATGTGGGTGTGGTGCTTTCATTGTGTTAGAACCAAGTAAATATTATCATTCTGGTGGGAGAGCAGATATGGCAGAAATAGTAGGGCATAAATTATAACTTTATGGGAGGTTCTCATATGGGAAAAATGGTTGGATTTGGAGACATTTTATGTACATGACAATGCAAAGGGAATTATTGATTGGGTTATGGATTATACACAGCTTAATCCTCCTATCCTATCAAACTAAATGAGGTGCACATATTTATAGGGAACAAAACCAAGTTGTTGATCTCCTATCAAAGAGAGACATTACTAAGGAAACTAAGAAATCGTGAAAATTCATTTTTGTAGTTTGTGTTCATGATTCATTGGTAAACACTGAGAACAAAAAATTCTCTTAAAATACATAATTTTGTTGATTTTTCCTTTTTCCTTTACAACAATTTTTGTTATCTTGAAATTGCCATGTGAGAACAAAATAAACTTATCATTAAGATGATAGATGGACTTACCTGTTACAATGTTGAAAAACTTTAAGAGTTTGAGATGCTATGCACATAGATATATATGCTAACATAGATAAGTTCCTTTATAGATCATAGATGGAGATAATTTGTATAAATATCCAGCAAAAGTCGTAAGGGAACGATGATTTCGCTGAGATTAATCTCTGATTTTGTAATTTTTTTATTTAATTAAAAAAAAAAAAAACAATTTTAAAATCAAATGAAAGAAAATTTATACTAAAAGATAAATATGAATTAAAATTCCATTCCAACCACCAAGGGAAGAATGATGCCAAAGTACCTGCCTGTGACTTTTTAATTTTTTCTATTGCTATGGGCCATTGTCACTTTATTGGAAAATAACAACCCTGTCCCATGTACACAAAGTTCGAAACGTGTGGCTAGAGCCCAACTAAAAGTCCTCCGTTCGATCACTATCGTACGCCCAAAAGTCAAGTTAACGCGAAATTTCTGCACCAGTCCTAACGATTTCGATTGCATTGAATATTTAATTGTTTGCAGCGATCAAATTTCTACACCTATTCCACAGCACACGATTGCGTCCTCTCCTCTTTTTTCTTTCCTTTATTAAGATTTTGAAAATGGGATTAGAATTTGACATACAAATCACTTTTTTCATTCCTTTATTAAGATTTTGAAAATGGGTTTAGAATTTGACATACAAATCAGATGGCACGTCAAAACAGTTGTTATTAAGATTTTGAAAATCGGTTTCGAATTTTACAAATGACTAATGAAATTTAGTTAGTGTGTTATTATTTTTTTATTTGTCAAGTTGTTTGTGATTTTTTAAGCTTGATTTGTGGTTTTTTTAGCATATTTCCTTCCTTAATATAAGGCACAACCAATTCAGTGATGTTTGATCATGGGTGGCCTTGCTAAAAAGACTCAGTTTATCCTCAACCAATTATGCTAATGAAACTTGATAGTAACCTGGTGTTATTATAATAATAATTGAAAAATCTTATTATTATTCTAATTTTTATTCTTTTTATTCTTCTTATTTGTTATGATATTTCTAATTTTAGTATATATATATATATATATAATTTTATGTTTATTTTTAATTTTTAATTAATTAATTATTTATATTATTCAACTAAATTAACTATTATATTTTAATTTATCAATGTTTAAATTTATTAATTTATATTTGAATTTTTGTTGTAATTGTTGTATTTCTGAAAATTATTTATTGATGAATGTAGATCAGCACAACTACCATTCTTCTGATGATAAACTACACTAAGTAATTGAAAACGCATGGGTTCTCAATTGTTCATGTGATTTTTCAGAAAATTTCTAAATAAAAATATAATAATAATCTGTTTTTTAATATATAAAATTTTATTAAAATATAATTCTTAAATTAAATAATTTAATTAATAAATAAAATAGTTTTTTTCCTATGATAATTTTTTATTAATTTTACTAAATTTTATAAAGATTTTTAAGAATTATAAATATTATAAGCTTAAGTTTTTTAATTTATAAAATTCAAATGTCTAAAAAAATTTTGAGTATTAAAATACATTTTAACCAGCAAAATAATCACAATCTCAGCCTAATCTCTTAATTACACTATACAATCATCAAATTAATAAAATGATAATTATTACTAAATATTATCCTTCAATGTAAATCGATTCATTAGTTTTATTAAAAAAACCATACCACCGGGAGTAGTGATCTATTATAAAAAAAATGCTCGGGATTTCACTTTTCCCTATACTTTCTTTAATTGTTAAAAATTCCGAGTCTTCGTTAAATAAAGCAGTTTTACGTCATATGTCGAGAGCAATAAGGATACCATTTGTGGAAATAAAAATGAACAAAATATAAAACAAAAGATTATAACAGTTTATGTTTGAGTTTGGGCTTCCAAGGCCCGGACGAGGATTAATATTTTTAAAGAAATTGTATCTTAGGTCACGAGTTTGCAAATATCTTCCTTGTGATATTTAATGTAAACAGCATAAATTTATTCATGTATCAATTCTCCCGTGAGAGTTTTATATAATATTATACATGTATAATAATATTTTACTGTTTCATGCGAATTTTCGTGTTCTTTAATTATGTGATCTTTTGAACAAAAATTCAGGTATTAATGAGAAATTTTTGTTGTTGTTTTAAATGTATTTTTAAATAAATAATAAATTTATTATTTTATAAAAAGGTTTGAATTACATAAAGTTTACATTAAAATTTAGCATTCACATTAAAACTAGTAATTCTAATAAATCTCTACCAAATTTCTGAAAAAATCATTAAAAAAATATATTTGTTATAAAAAAAAAAGCGCTGGATACAGAACTGTTCCCTAACAGGTTCGTCGAGATAGGATAAGCTTGGTTTGGGAAGCATATATTATTCGTACAAAACTCCGCCGCCTTTGCGGATTCTTGATGTCGGCTACACTTTTTTGTTCGTTTTGCTGCTTGTCAAAGATGTACGTTGATGTCGGGTCCAAAGAAATTTGCTGCTCTGTCACGGATTTCTCAAAATTCATTAACATAGGTGCCCAATTCATTACGGTAACTCTGCTGACTCGGCCACTTGCGGGGCAATAATTTTGGCCGGCCGTGTCTCACTTTTTTCTCCAAAACCTTCTTTTTGCTTTTGGACATTCTGCAGCAAGCGAGGATAACAGTCGCCCTCCATCGTTTATCTATAGCTTGAAACGCGCGCCGCACATATATTCCGTTGCTTCTCGCGGATCGAAGTTCAGGCGGTTCGTGGGGTTTTGAAACTGTATTTGGAACAATATTTGTCCAAAGTTTCACTTACATAGTCACGTTTTTCGAGACATAAAAATGAGAAAATAAATGGCGAAATCGTCCGAAGTTGAAGAAAAAAAAGTGTAATTGAGAATAGGGTTTCAGGTTGCTCAAGAGAGAATACAGAAGTGTAATTGAGGATTGGATTATCATCAAAGTCGGCCTGCTCATTATGGAAGCGCCGGAGGGAATCTGCTGGCGGTTTCTCCCTTGTTTGTTGTTTCTCTTCATCACTTGCAGGCTTGTTTCTGGAATTCCCATTTCCAACAATCAGTGCATCACTAAAAGAGATCGGCTAAGACTCGGTTCTTCGCTCACTTCTCAACAGAACACAACTTGCTTGGTTTCTCCCAATCAAACATTTTCCGCCGGGTTTTATGGAGTGGGTAAGAACGCTTACGCCTTTGCCATATGGTATACTCGGACACCCAACAGAACAGTGACCTGGGTGGCCAACAGGGAACGACCTGTCAATGGAAGAGATGCCCGTCTTTATCTCCAGAAAGATGGAAACCTCGCTCTGTGGGATGCAGATGGTAGCGTTGTGTGGAGTACCAACAGCAGTAACAAGAATGTAAAGGAGGCTCTTCTTCTAGAAACGGGAAATCTGGTGTTGCGCAGCTCTTCAGGTGATCCATTTCCGTGGGAAAGTTTCCACCAGCCAACTGATACCCTTCTTCCATTTCAAACCCTGAATGATAATACAGGGCAGTTAATATCCAGATTAGGGACTGCCACGTTTAGCCCAGGCTACTATCATCTCTATTTTGACAGCGACAATCAACTTCGTCTAATATACCAGGGGTCGGGCATATTGAGCAACTACTGGCCTTCTCCTTCCGTGGGAAGCTTTTCGGACGGCAGAAACACTTATAATAGCAGCCGTCAAGCGGTATTGGACGGGTATGGTAGTTTGGTCTCAAGCGACGGGTTTACATTTAAAGCGTCAGATTATGGAGAAGGCCCCAAGAGAAGATTAACTTTGGACTTCGATGGAAACCTGAGACTATACAGCTTGGTGGAAGAGACGGGTATATGGATCATTACTTGGATGGCTATTCCTAATCAATGTTATGTTCATGGCTTCTGTGGAATCAACGGTCTCTGCATTTACACTCCGCAGCCCAGTTGTACCTGCCCCCCTGGTTTTCACAGGAAAGATTCCACCGATTGGTTCCAAGGTTGCGAGCGCAATAAACATCTGAGTGCGTCCAGTACTGCAAAGCTTATTTATCTTCCACATACAGATTATTATGGCTACGATCTAAACTATCAAACTGGGATAACGTTTCAAAGCTGTAAAACTTGGTGCATGAATTCCAGCCAATGTGAAGGTTTTGGCTACAGAATGGATGGTACCGGAACTTGTTTTCCTAAGGTTTTGCTTGTCAGTGGATATCGATCTCCCAATCAGCAGAACCATATGTATATCAAAGTTTCCAGTGATGATTCTTCTGTTTCTAATTCTACTATTGCGTCTCAGTCTTTGCAATTAAACTGTTCAGCTTTGCGTCCCAGTGAAGTTTCTGATACGGTAAAATACGAGAAGCATAAGAGGAGAAGCGCCAATGTCAAATTTCCGCTAGGATTTGCAATTGCGTTTGGTGTCGCAGAGTTGGTTTGCGTGATATTTGGATGGCGGTACCTATCTATGGCATATAGAGATCCTGGCTATGATCGTCTGGGTTATTCAGCTATCCCCGGTGGATTCAAGAAGTTCAGCTTCGCAGAATTGAAGAAAGCGACGGATAACTTCAGTATAATATTGGGGGAAGGAGGGTTTGGGACGGTTTACAAAGGCGTTATGCCCGATGGTGAGGTGATAGCTGTGAAGCGACTGGAAGGAGTATCCCAAGGTCAGGATCAGTTCTGGGCAGAAGTGAGTATGATTGGGAGGGTCCATCACCTGAATTTAGTCCATATGTTTGGCTTCTGTGCGGAAAGAAATCACAGGCTGCTGGTTTATGAGTACGTTGAAAATGGGTCTCTGGACAAGTATCTGTTCACAGAAAGTGATGACAGAGTTTTGGGTTGGAAAGAAAGATATGGAATTGCAGTGGGCACGGGAAAGGGGTTAGCCTATCTCCACGAAGAATGTTTGGAATGGATTCTGCACTGTGACATCAAGCCCCAAAACATACTTCTGGACATGAAATTTTGTCCCAAGGTTTCCGACTTTGGGTTAGCAAAACTGGTAGACAGAGATCAAGCATTCTCCTTCTCCACAATTAGAGGCACGCGGGGTTACTTAGCACCGGAGTGGGCGATGAATCTGCCCATCACGGCCAAGGTGGATGTTTATAGCTTCGGGATTGTTTTGTTAGAGATAGTGACTGGACGAAGCTCGTTATCGAGTTCAACAGTCCAAAATTGTGGACATTTGGTGCAGTGGGTGTCTGCAATGATAAAGAAAAGGGGAGGGATTGAGGAAGTGGTGGATCCCAAGTTGCATGGAGATTTTGATATGGAAGAGGTAGAGAGAGTCCTGAAAACAGCACTGCTCTGTGTTGAGCCAGAAAAGGATGTGAGACCTTCCATGAGCCAAGCTGTCGAAATGCTTTCTCAACGGGATTTCTTTACACCAACAGAATCCATATTGCCTAACGTCTCAGCTCATTCAGCTCAAGTCTTCTCTTCTTCCTCAGATTCCATGTTGCCTAACGACTCGGCCCATTCAGTTCAAGTCTTCTCTTCCTCTCTTTCCACAGTAGGGGCTCAATCCTCTTCCTCTTGTTAAGCAGAAAAGGGTTTCCGTTTTTTCAGCATAAAAGGGTTTACAGCCTGGGCACGGGTGAACCTTTTCAGACACACGCTTTTCCAGCGACCTCCTCCGAAATTTGATGGATCCGAGATTTTCAGGGAATCAAAAAATTATGTAAATTGCGATTTCTGCCATTTGGATCCCACTTTCAGCTCTCGTTATACTTAACATTGTAATTAGTATAACTTTTGATTTAATGCTGTGATGGATCCACTAACTTGTGGTTTAATGCTGTGATGGATCCACTTAGAGATCTTGTGCTCTTGAGTCTTGACGGTTGTAATTTTTTATTTGAGTAATGATGCTTTGATGCACAGTTTTGATTTTAGTGCCAAAATCAACCTAGGAGAATCAGAATGAGTGGTTTTGCAATGATGCTGGTGCCCACTCCGGATGCGTCTGGATTTTTCCCGTCGTTATAATGAACCTTTTTCACATAGACGTGTTCATTATAACGAACCTTTTTCACATAGACGTGTTCATTTTTCCACATATTCATTATTGTTGAAAAGAAATATGTTCAAACTCGTATTTCATTAATTTTGTTTAAAATTTTTGTTAAAATTATAAGCTTGAGGTGTATAATTGGTATGATTAAGGAATTCAAAGTATTTTTTTAATAATGTTGAATGTATTTATGTATTCAAAATTATATTTTAAATAATTAAAGATTACAATCTTATTTAAAATTATACTGTGATATTTTTGTTAAAAAATTAAAAAATTAAAACATTTGTATAGTAGTCACAAATCAAAGGTTGAAATTGATCTCAAAAGTAGTTATGTATTTTATTTTATTTTAATTATATTAATTAATTTTTTTTTTTAAATGTCATATGAATATAAGTTATGTTTTTTGGGCATGTGGTATTAGTAAGCTATGATATTGTAACAAAGCTTATTTAAGGTGGAGATAAATATCCATGATTAAGAATATTGTTACATGTTTTTTAAAATTTAGATATGTTTGACTCATATATTAACCATAATAAAGTTATAATGTAGTTCTCCTTGCTAATATATCAAGTAGTACGAGGTATCAAGGGATGTGCCCATCACCTTGCTGCTTCCCGAGAAAATTAATGGAGGGGGTGGCGTGGCCAATCCCACCAGGATGATTTCATGCAAGAAATTAAATCACACATGCTCGTCGACTGGTTCATTAACAATTATCCATTGGAGATGGTTCAGGGGTTAAATTTCTATTTAACTCTTAGAGGAAATTTTGATCCGATGCAAGTGGGATTAATCCTCTCCTCGGTCTTCTTGGTAACCCAAGCAACCCAGCTAGGAGAGGGGAGCTTTTGGGTTGTAAACAATGCCTTTGTGGCTAGAATTGTGGATGGTGGTCTCCCCCGCTCGAAGGGGCTCCCAGAGGTCTATGTAGTCATTGAGCTACAACCAGTCTCATCAGTCGCAAATATGGGAGCCCTAATGTGTCAGAGGGGCACCTTGCTTTCAAGAGGTGGAGTTGTCTTGCGGGAAAGGTTTACTCTGAATCCTCGGTGAGTCATAGACACTCTCATCGTGGTTTCTATAAGGTATTCTCTGGTTTGGTGTATCCATTTAATTGGTCAACTCCATTATTCTATGGTAGTGCTTTGTTGAGTCTTTGATTCCTAGCAATTATGTATTTTTCTAAATTTCTTCTTGGTACTCTAGTGGTCCAAAGGATTTTAGAAGGTTATCTGTTTATTTTACAACAAGTTCAGGGTTTTTTAAGTTTCCAATATGTTTGATTTGTATATGAATCTGCTTGAGGATTATATAAAGTTTTACAAGTGAATAAATTAGGGTTACTTAGTCTTTTATGTCAAATAATTAAACACATAAAAATGAATTAAAATTTCAGTTTTTGCAGTAAATATGAGACAACATCACCATAACAATAAACACAAAACAACAAATGATGAAGGAGTTCACCTCTCCTAGGCTACATCTCTTGATTCAGCTTCCAATGGTTAGGCCTCTTTCATTATGCTCAAAATATGGTGTTTACATCAAGTTACAATGCTCAAATGGCTTTAACAATAGCTCCAATAACTTCAGAACTATCAAAAAACTCTATCTAGCTTCTTTCTACTCCCAAAAAGGCCAAAAACTAAAAAAGTTATGGGCTTCCCAAGTTTTTGCACTATCTGTCCTACAAATCACACCTTCTGCAATATGTCCTACAATTTAGGTCTTTTTTGGCCGCATGGGCGAAAAATTTTCCCCGTGCCAACGGAATTCCCACCGTGCCGGGTGCAAATTGTCTCCTGGTTAATCGGGCCAATGAGCTCACTATCCGGCTAAAAACCCACCAAGTGTTAGTGATAACCGTCATTGATTTCGCAAACTCCTACTGGTTTCAATATAACTCTGGTTTCTGGTGGTGACGTGAGGTTGATGATGAGTTGGGTTAGTGTAACCCTGCCCCCAGCAGGTTTCGTTACCCTACGATGGTGTGGCGTCGCGACATAAAATGTTCTAGTAGTCGTTTGTCATGTGATCGATTGAACCGGTTACGAACCTTTGTCATATCAAAATTTCGGTTATATCATATAGTTTGACCGCCGATAAAACATTGCATATATGCATACAAAATTTTGGTTTAAAACAACAATATATGTTGGGTCAGGGTTAGCCCCTAACCCTGGTCTGCAGACTGAGGTTGGGGTTTAACCCCGGTCCCAACCCCCGCTTGCAATTTCATTAAAGTTTAAATATGAGTTAAGAACATTATGGGTAAGAACCAAAGCATAAAGCGGATGGTAGGAAGCATGGTTGGAATAGCGAAGGTCTTGTGTTTGGCTCTCGGGGTTGTTGCTTGGCCCTTAAAAAAAATATTACACGACCACTAGGAGGCCACGTGGAATCCTCTGGTTGGCCCACGTGGTCCTCCCTGGTTGGTCCACTTCACCAACCTAAAAAATCGATAGAAATCAACCATTTAGTAGCTAATGAAATCCTAACAAGTGTCAAGCTGTCATAGGCCGATGGTGAACAGTCAACCTGTATAGTCAGCGTTCAGTTAGCAGTACGGACTACTAACTGTGTAGCCCTGTAAACTCAAATTTTTTTATTTTTTTTCCACAAACGAACAGAACTTGATTATCGGATCATACAATGTCGGTTTAGAGAGAAATGAGTTGCGCCTGATTCAGAACGATGAGATCTATGCAATCGTTCTAGTTTCAAGTCATTCTGACAACTTTGAATTTTGAGCCTAAAATTGATCCACCAGATCATTCCTCCCCACTGGAAGCTTTTGGACCTCCAAAATCTCTTTATCCAAAAAAAAATAGATGAGGGTACAACTCCCTCACCCTTCTGGTATCAATCCACTGAAAATTTCTTGAATGCAACATTTTGAGCTTTTCATGAAAACTGATCATTTTCCCTGATTTTAGAGACCTTGTCTTGCTGTCATAGATACCATTTTGCTACAATTTCCTAGAATATGTAGAACATCAGATATTCCTTGAAGGAACAAACACATTCCCTCCTTGGTCGTCAATCAAAGAAATCTTAAACAACTTCAAATTCCTCTCACCTTGAACATTATCGACATGATAGTGCTTGCCATGCCTAGCCTTACGCTTGGCTCGACTCTTGACCAAATGTGGTCGCCATTGCCATGAAACATCCCATTTCAAAGACAAAACTTCATGAAACCAACAAGAATAACTTTTGGAACCTATGCCCTATTTGTCAAATTTATTTTTCACTTTCTCTTTGACCTTTGCACTCTTTAGCAGTGGTGTTTTGTTCACATCACTGCTCAACAATGATGCTTGTTGATGCAAATCTACCTCATCTTGTTTACCTCTTTTAGGAGGAAACATGTTAGACTCATAAAACATCTTATCGCACCCATTATAAACCTCAATGAAATCATATTTTTCATTTTATGCATTTCCTTTAAAGGCCTCATTCACAGCATCCTTATGCTTGAACATTAACAAGGCAAAATTCTAACCAACATTGACAGTTCTCTTCATTTGTTCAACATTCATAAGAGACAAACTCATCTTCTGATCCAGGTGGATATTGGTGGCCACCCAACTATTCCACTTGGAACCCCACCATTGTTTCTTTCAAATTTTCAGTTTCCTTAATTGTAGCACAATTTACTGTTTTTGGCAATTTTTTGAGTCCTGAACTTCCAGAGTTATTTTGAGGCACTAAACAACGTTTTTTGGGAAAAAAGCCTCCAATTTAATATGAGTGTATGACCCAATATGTGAGTCTTTGAATCAATATTTGTTGTTTGTAGTTGTAGTCCTCGGATAGATCTTTCTAACGAGGTATCATGTGCATCAAACAAAGATCGTATGCCAAAGTTATGACCCCAGGAAATTGATGTACCAATTTACCCCAACGGGGCCCATAGTTTGGTGTTTCATCTCCTAGGGATAGGTTTTTGGATGTTTAGGGTTTTCCATTGTTTCTCAATAAAAAATAGGCCTTCGAGCCTAATTGTAACATAGTTCAAAGGCTTGTAGCCGCCACATCTCTTCTCAGAGATAAGCTACCATAGTCCTAGCTAGTTTATTTCCATTATGTCTGTAAGCATAATTCAGTTATGTAATATTAATGAAATGAAGTCTTATTTCTGTTGCACCTCTGAGTTTATGTGTATTTCTATATTTTATTGCGTTCTTTCATAAGTCTGAATCATCTTTTTATTATGCGCTCTAACAATATACTCAATCCCATTCTTGAAAAAGTGACACTTATTCTCATGGTGATGAAAGATTGCTCTCATATCATAAGATATGGGCTACCCAAAAATATACCACAAATATCAAGCAGAATTACATCAAGTTAAACTTCATCAAGAAAGTTTCCAGTGATTGCAAATCTAAGGATGCACCTTCTTGTAACCTGCAATTTTGCATTCTCACATACCCAACCTAAAGGATAGGGTCTAGGATGTGGAATGGTCTCTAAGTTTAACTTCTTGATAATGCCCTCTGAAATAAGGTTTTCTTGTGAACCACTATCAAACAGTGTGTCAATCTTGGTATGTTTCGAAACAAATTGTAGAAATTTTAATACAATTATGTATTTCTGGATTCTCCTGATCTAACAATTATATGCCACTGTTAAATACAGAATCACTTCTACAAAATTCTTTTGCGGAATTTAAAACACGATCACCAATTTGCAATATCAAGAAGAAAGATCAATCACACATAATAGAGATGTTTTACCGGGAAAGCATAAATCTAAAAACCCCAGTATCATATATTATGTATATATCATGGATTATGAAAGAATATCACACAAAACTCTAATCCAAGAGCTCTTAGTACAATATACAATCGTCTCACACTGTCTTGCAGAAATTGGCAAATGCCTTGGCCAATTTTCTACCTCACAATAGCCTGCCTCCAATGCGCAATCCAAGATGATTACAAAGACAAATTCGATGCAATCATGCCCTCCTTGACTACACAATCCTCATGATCATATCCAATGTGTGTTTGGCTTGCTTGAGTGCAACCTAATATAGTACATCTGATACTCAACCGTCCCTTTCACCTACACCTCAACTGGGTCTCCACTGGATCTAACATGCATGTAGTTAACAGTAGTAAATCTTCAGTTGCATGTGAGATCACTACATGTGAATTAATTTAATATTTAATTCAATGATCTCTCACTAGTGTCTCTTCAGTTACAACTAGCACACCGGAGTTAAAATACTTTACAACTCACATAACTACATATCCAACTCTATTACAACTTCAAATCACTTAGTTACAACTAAGTCCACTTGCATGTCCCACCAACCAACCTTTGAACTCGAAATTCTTTCAGCTAATTGGTTTGCCACTTTAGTTAACTGATTCCAAGTGCTCCATGAGAATAGATTAATATTTATTGTCCAACTATTATTAAGGGATAATAATAGTCGACATGCATCTATAAATAGACATGTGATCTATAAATAGAACTCGCACATACATCTACAAATAGAACATCATTTATAAATAGAATTTTCTCACCATCTATAAATAGACATCATCTATAAATAGAATTTTCTCATGCATTCTAAAAATAGACTTCCACCTAAAAATATCCTGAGGCTCCATCCTAGTGTAGGTGCATAATTTTCACTAGGATATTCTTGTTGAATCTCAACACTCCCTCTCAACAAGAAAGGGATTATCCTTCACCCTGATCCTGTCTCTATGGTATTCAAATTTGCTCCTGGTGAGCATCTTCGTCAGAATATATGTATCATGATCTTCCGTAGGAATGTACTAAAGTAACATGATCTTCCGCTGCACACAATCTTTGATATGATGATACCAAATATCTATATTCTTATATCTACCATGAAACACATGATTAATCGAGAGTTTAATGCAACTCTGATTATCACAATGAATCATTGTCGGATATAAGTGAGAACCAAACAAACCAACGAAGATCTTTCTCATCTAGATAGCCTCACATGCAGCTTGACTTGCTACCATGTATTTTGCTTTTGCTGAACTGAGTGCCATGGATCTCTGTTTCCTGTTGTACCAAGAAATAGTTGTAGATCTGATACTAATTATCCCCTCTAATGTGCTCTTTCTGTCCATTGGGCTACCCACCTAATCTGCATCCATGAAGCGATGAAACTTCACCTCATCCATCTATATGTACCATAAGCCATACTCAGATGTGCCCCTCAAGTATCTCAGGAAATACTTGCCCGCCTTCCAAAAGAGCTTGGTAAGCTTAACCATCGCTTGACTAAGATGGTTCACTGCATATCATATGTCTGGTCTCATGTTCACTAGATACATTAGCGAACCCACTAACTGTCGATAGACAATAGCATCCACTACCTCTCCAGATGTAGCATCCTCTTTTCTCCAGTTTCCTAGAAGAGGAGTATCCATGGGTTTGAAGCCCTCCATGTGAAACTTACCCAGTATCTCTCTTGCATACTCGCCTTAAGACACAAAAATTTCACCATCTCACTGCCATATTTCCAATCCAAGGAAATAATGAAGGAGGCTCATATCCTTCATCTCGAACTCCTTTGCAAGGTCCTCCTTGCATGAGTTTATCAGCTGCTTATCACCAATCAGTATTAAATCATCAACATAAAGAATAATGATTAAAAGCTTACCCTCCACCACAATTTGGTATAGGTTTGCATCCGCCTCACTTTTGGTGAAGCCAAGTATGGTGAAATAGTTGTCTATCCGAGTGTACCAAGCACGGGGTGCTTTCTTCAGCCCATACAACGCTCTTTTGAGTCGACACACATGCGACTCGCTGCTGAAAATCTCAAATCCTTCAGGATGCTCTATGTATACTTCTTCCTCAATGATCCCATTAAGGAACATAGTCTTCACACCCATCTGATGAATGCGCCAGCCCATCTGCATTGAGAGAGCAAGGATGGTCCTTATGGAAGAATACCTTGCGACAGGTGCAAAGGTTTCTTCATGATCAATCCCCTCGATATGTGAGAAGCTCCGGACCACAAATCTGGACTTGTATTTCTCAACACTCCCATCAGCAACTTGCTTTACCTTGTAGATCCATCTCAAACCTACCACTAATTTATCACTCGGCCTTGGAACAATTTCCCAAGAATTGTTTTTGACAATGGAGTCATACTCCTCCACCATTGCATCTACCCATGTGGGCTCCTGCACTACTTGCTGAAAGGAAGATGGCTCAGTGACAATACATTTTCTCATGAGAGCCATGTATCCGGTAAATTGATCAGGAGATTGTCTTTTTCTACACTGTGAAGTAGGGGCTCCTACATTCTACGCAACATCAAGTCTTAGCCTATCAGCTTCTGTGGTACGCCTTCTGCCAGTTCTGATGTTTGGCTCTACGTGAGTGGACTCCTCCACTCCATGAACCTCCTCATGTGGCTGATCCACATCTAGAGACTCATCTTTGGGAACCAATAGTTCCTCCTCCGCATGTAAGTCTAGCTCCCTCTCAAGCGACAACTTCATGGCTTTCTCCTCATTGAATTTTATATCCCATCACACCACAGTCATTCAACTATTTGGAAAATACACACGATAATTATGGATTGTTTCTGTGTACCCCAAAAATATCCCAACTTCAGTAGTCAGCTCCAGCTTCTTCCTGGCGTCCTTGGTCACATGCACATAAACAGATGAGCCAAAAATATTAAAGTGTGAAACATTTGGTTTCTTACCAGTGAAAGCTTCTTCAGGTGTACTCATGCCAAGTACTCTATGGGTACAACGGTTTTGCACATAAATCATAGTGTTGCATGCTTCCACCCACAAATGCATTGGTAGGCTCTGATCATGTAGCATTGCTAGTGCAGCACCCACGATCATTATGTTCTTCCTCTCCGCGACCCCATTTTGCTGTGGGTTATGAGGCGCTATGAGTTCTCTTCGAATTCCTTCTTTTCAGCAGAATTTTTTGAATTCGTTAGAGATGTATTCTCCACCATTATCACTCCTAAGAGCCTTCACTTGCTTCCCCGACTCTTTCTCCACCAATGCCTTAAATTCACAGAACTTTGAGAATGTTTGATCCTTCTTCTGCACGAAGAAGATCCAACATTTACGAGAAAATTCATCAACAAAAATAACATAATACTTATGTTTTGTTGTTGAAGCAACCGAGAATGGTCCACACACGTCTGTGTGAACTCTCTCCAGGATCATCGAAGTACAATTCTCCTTTTCATGAAAGGTGGACTTTACATATTTTCCCATAGCACATCCCTTGCACTGATCTGACTGCGCAAGTGTACGCCTGGGAAGTCTAGTAGAAATCTACTGCAAAATTTTTACGGCGCCATGGTGAAGATGGCCTAATCACCTATTCCATAATTCGCCCTCATCCCGACTCACCACTTCTTCTACTTTGCCCACCATTGCAACGTAGCCATCTACCTCTAGCTTGTAGATATTCTTAACTCAAATCCATATCCTCTTGGCTTGACCCATTGTTTTATGTCGCGGGAAATATTTCCATCACTAAAAACAACGTCATAGCCTCTATCCTCCAACATTGTGATTGAGACCAAGTTTTTCTTCACACTTGGAACATGCATAACATATTTCAATTGAAATGGTTTACCTGACTCCATCTGAAAGGTAATGGTACCAATGCCAGTCGCACTATATCGTACATCGTCACCCAACTCGATATGCATTTGGAGATCTTTCTCCTCCAAGTCACTGAAAATCTCCTTATCTCCCATCATGTGGAAGGAAGTGCCACTATCCAGATACCACACCGATCCCAATGCACTTGACACCATGCATGAGATTAAAGAAAAATCAAGTTCAAATTGCAAGGCAAGGGCCTTACCAACGGCAGCTCCAGCAACCTTCTTTTTCTTCTTCTTCTGCAGACAGTTAGTAGCAAGATGCCCATGTTCATGATAGTGAAAACACTACACCTTGGATAAATCTAGATTCTTGCCTTTAGACTCGGATTTTGAATGGAATTTATTCCCCTTCCCCTTCGTTTCCTTTGCATCCAAAGCACAATCCTCTTCATCATCATGCTTTGATGAAGAGTCGTCTCTGGTGTTCCACCTGAATTCCTCCTGCACTAGATCCAACCACAGTCGTTCCCAATCCGACAGTTTTTCCCGTCCGTTGACAACGTCTTCATAACTGTGCCAACTCTTCGGAAGTCCCAAGAGAGCCAAACTCACCAAATCATCATTTCCAACCGTTATTCCCACACTCCCTAGTTCATCCCTACATTGGACAAACTTCGTGAGATACTTTGGAGTGTTGTCACTCTTTTCCATCTTGATCTTCCTGAGTTTATCTTTCAGCGCTAATTTCCTATAGTCGTTGTTGCTTTGGAAAAGATCCGTCAAAGCCTTCCAGATAACATATGGTGTGGCTTTCCCATGAAGGCTTTGGACAAGGTGGTCTCGTACACCTTCCAACAAAATAATCCTCGCCTTTGCCACTTTCTTTTGCCATGCATCAAGTAATGCAACATTTGTCGAAGCAGGCTTAGGAACATATTTTTCAATGAATTCCTTCAAGCCATTATCTTCGAGCACCACCTCCATCCTGTCCTTCCAAGAAATGTAGTTCGAGCTGCCCTCAATTACATACTCTAGTCGCAAGCCATTGAAAGCCATTTCGATGTTTACTCAACTGTAGCACCGAGAAAAATTCTTGCAGCAAATTTGAATTGTTTCCACCAACAAACTCAGTTACTGCTTAAAAATTTCAATCTTCTTTTCTCTGATACCATGTATAAATTTTAATACAATTATGTATTTCTTGGATTATATCTGATACGCTTAATGATATGCCAGCATTAAATACAAAATATTTTTTGTTAAGTCCCTATATTACTAGTATAGTCCCTTATTGTTGTTAGTGTAACCCCCTTATTGTTATTATTGTACCCTTGTAACCTTCATTTTGTTATTATTGTGCCCTTAAATTATTATTGTTAGGTCGGCTAGGATTACATTGTGGCCCACTAGGATTACATTATGGCCCCATGGACTCCTATATATAGAAAGTAGGTTTTGTAAATTGTATCATCCAAGAATTGTTCATTCATGTAATGTATTGGAGGTTGCCCCCTCGAAGTGGCTCATTTCTAAGGCGTGAATATCTCTTTTCTTCTCTCTTTGGAGCTGGTTACACAACATTTGGTATCAGAGCTTTGGGATTCTAGGGTTTCGCTGCTCCAAACAGGTCATCGTGGCATTTTCGCTATAACTTTTTTCTACGAAGCTTCAGAAGCTGAAATTTCTAGGGTGCGAAGCTGAAATCTTGAGGAAGGTTGTCTAAAGATTTCAGATCTTGGTTCGCAATATTTGAGGAGATATCATCTGTGGAAGTTAGGTATTTTTTCAGGCTCATAAACAGGTCATCGTGGAAATTGCGCTATAAATTTTTTTGTACGAAGTTTCAGAGTCTGAAATTCATATGGTGGGAAGCTGAAATCCTGAGGAAATTCGTCAAAAAATTTCAGAGCTTGGTTCGCAATATTTTTGGAGATATGATCTTTGGAAGGTAGTGCTTTTTCAGGCTCCTGAATTTCATCTCAAAGAGGTGATCGTGGGAAAACTTCAATAACTCTCTCTCTGGGCATTGGATTGAAGTGCCGTAAAAAGTGGTCGCAAGTACACAGACTGAAGTTTCTTAGCTATCAATTTCAGAGACAAAGGACAAAACAGTGACACGTGGCAAGTCGTACAAGTTCGCTCTACTGAACCAGTCCAGAATTAGGTCATTGTGGGAGATTGGACACAACTTTGTCTTGGAGCATCAAAATCAAGTCAGACCTGTGGCATTTGAAAGAAGCTGCAGAGGGCTACTACAGGGCTGAATTTCAGATATCGAAGATTTTCAAGCACAGATATAATACAATTTCAATATCGAGCTCCTCAAAGCTAGTAAAAGGTGTGTAATTTTTTTTCCGAATTGCATAAGTCTTGTTTGAAGAATCAAGTTGAATTGATTGCAAGGGCCTATTGTAGAATAGATATCAATATTGGAGTCTGAAATGGCCCCTAAAAAGAATTCAACACCCATTAAGCCTTTAGAAGGCTCTACCATGACTCATGAAGATGAAGAATTGAAACATGATCTATCAAAATTACAAGAGCAAGTGCAACAAATTTCACTCTCGCAAAAAGCAGCAAAAAATGAAATGGAAGTTTTGAAGAAAGGCGTGGAAGTGAAGATGGACGGTTTGAAGAAAGGCATGGAAGCTAAGATGGATGGCATGGAGGCTGGCATGGAATATAAGATGGATGAAATGGAAGCTAAGATCGATGAGAAAATGGAAAACATGAAGAATTTTCTAAAAGCAGACATGGAAGGTTTGACAAAGTTGATACAAGAAAGGTTTCCTAATGGTGAAAAGATAGTAGAAGAACCTCATGATGAGCACAAAATAAATGTTAATTGTGATTTCGTAAACTCTAATGTTGGCGGGAAGAACCACCATATTCCAAAGATGGATATGAGGAAGTTTGATGGAAAGGATCCTGTAACATGGATACTACAGATGGAGCAATATTTTGATCTCCATAACGTGCAAAACACACAAAAGTTACGCATTGCAACTTTACATTTAGAACAAAATACATTTGTATGGTATCGATGGCTTTGCTCCCGTAAAAAAATTGTCACTTGGTCAATTTTAACGGAGGAAATGATAGCACATTATGAGGATACAAAGAGCAACACCTTCTTTAGCCAATTGATAAATCTCAAACAAAAGGGTTTATTGGGGCAGCACATTGAGGACTTCCAAAAATTGAATATAAGGGTAACTGATATTCCAGAGGAACACAGGATTGATCTCTTCATAGGCACTTTAAAGGATAACATCCAACATGAAGTTCGCGTTTTGGAACCTGATTCATTGGAGAAGGCATTCGGGTTGGCAAGAAAAGTTGAATGTAAAATTATGGCGACAAGGAAGCCTACCACTCAATTCTATAAAGAAGGAAGTGTTGCTACGCCTAGATTTCCACAACCTACGAGGTTGACACCACAACAATTGGAAGAAAAAAGAGCAAAAGGGCTTTGCTACAGTTGTGATAGAAAATACACTAAAGGTCATAAGTGTGCTGAGAAGAAATTATTTTACATAGATTGTGAAGAGGAAGAATAAAATGAACAAGAAGAGGATATAAACCAGGAACCAGCCCCAAAAGAGGAAGAAATGAATCCGACCATATCGTGTAATGCACTGGCAGGAATTACCACTCCTCAAACTCTCAAGATAAAAGGACAAATCAAGAAGAAAAAGGTAATAGTGTTGATTGATTCGGGTAGCACCCATAATTTTATTCATTGTAAGGTAGCCAAGGAATTAAATTGTTTCCTATACCCAGCACCAGAATGTCAAGTGATGGTGGCAACTGGAGGAACTATAAATTTCTCTGGAAAATGCCATAATATCAAGCTAACCATGGGGGAATATGTATTGACTAGTCCAATGCTTTCCATTCCTATGGGAGGTGCTGATGTTGTACTAGGAGTACAATGGTTGCAATCTTTGGGGACGGTAGCTTTTAATTTTCAAGAACTTTTCTTGAAATTCTTTTCAGAAGGAAAGGAAGTCGAATTACGGGGTATTGAAGGGAAGCCAGGAAGGATAATAAGCTCTAATGGCATGACAATGCTTCTAAAGAAAGAACAACGAGGCGTAATTGCACAATTATGCTCACTAGAAGTTCCAACATCAAAATCATCTATTTCTGCAGATCTCCAACAAGTCTTGGACAATCATTCCAAGGTGTTTGAAACTCCCAAAGGACTTCCACCTATTCGTGATCATGATCATGATATTCATTTGATTCCAGGAAGTGTTCCTCCAAACATCAGGCCTTATAGATATCCTTACTTCCAAAAGAGCGAAATTGAACGTATGATTGCAGAAATGTTAGAGGCGGGTATAATTCAACCTAGTCGAAGTTCTTTCTCTGCTCCTATAGTATTGATACACAAGAAGGATGGATCATGGTGCATGTGTCCAAATTATAGGTAGCTCAATAAGCTCACAATTAAAGATAAATTTCCCATTCCTATTATTGATGAATTATTGGATGAATTACATGGAGCAATTTGTTTTACCAAGTTGGATCTTCGCTCGAGATATCATCAAATTAGAATGAATACTGAAGATATTTCGAAAACAGCGTTTCGAACTCATGAGGGTCATCATGAATTTTTGGTCATGCTTTTTGGTCTTACCAATGCACCTTCTACATTTCAAGGGTTGATGAATTCCATTTTCAAACCCTTCCTTAGAAAATTTGTGCTAGTATTTTTTGATGATATACTAATCTACAACAGGTCTTGGAAGGATCATGTTGAACATGTTGACAGGGTGCTCAAACTATTGCAGGAGAAACAATTATATGCAAAAAAAATCAAATGTTTCTTTGGAGTACAAGAGGTGGAATATCTGGGTCATATTGTATCTCACGAGGGTGTTAAAGTAGACCCTAACAAAATTAAAGCCATTAAGGAATGGAAAGTTCCCACAACCATAAAGAAGTTACGAGGATTTCTCGGGTTAACAGGGTATTATCGCAAGTTTGTTAAGAATTATGGGAGAATAGCAATACCTCTAAAAACATTATTGAAGAAAGATGCATTTTCATGGACTCCTGAAGCAACTAAGGCCTTTGAACATCTTAAAGAGGCAATGTGCCTAGCACCGGTCTTAGATACGCCGGACTTCACAAAAACCTTTATTGTGGAATGTGATGCCTCAGGAAATGGAATTGGTGCAGTTTTAATGCAGGAAGGAAGACCCATTGCTTTTGAAAGTCATCCAATCAAAGGAAAGTATTTACAGAAACCTATTTATGAGAAGGAAATGTTAGCAATGTTGCATGCACTAAAGAAATGGCGAACTTACCTAATGGGAAGACACTTCAAGGTAAAAAATGATCATGATAGTCTTAAACACTTTTTGGAACAAAGACTATTGTCAGAAGAGCAGAAAAAATGGGTCACAAAGATGTTGGGTTATGACTTTGAAATAATCTACAAAAAAGGAAAGCTTAATGTTGTTGCAGATGCACTCTCAAGAAAGAATGAAGAGGTGGAAGCATTTCTTTGTGCTATTTCTATTATCCAACCAGATTGGATAACCGAAGCAAGAGATGAATGGAAGAAGGACAAAGATGTATGGACACTCATTCAAAAGTTGCAGCAAGATCCTAGTACATCTGATACATTTAGTTGGAAAAATGATTCCTTACGGTACAAAGATCGCTTATATCTTTGTAAGAATTCCCAACTAAAACAAAAGATTCTTCTGGAATTGCACACTTCTCCTTTAGGAGGACACTCAGGATTTTTAAAAACTTACCACGGGGTGAAGAAAGAATTTTTTTGGGATGGCCTTAAATCTGATATTCAAAAGTTTGTGGCGGAATGTTTGGTTTGCCAGCAGAATAAAGTGGAGACAATTAAGACCCCGGGACTTCTACAACCTTTATCCATTCCAAGTCAGCGTTGGGAGGAGATTTCAATGGAGTTTATCACAGGTTTACCTAAGTCTGAAGGAAAGAATGTCATCATGGTGGTAGTTGATAGACTTACCAAGTATGCACACTTTTGTGCATTATCTCATCCATTTAAAGCAAGTACAGTTGCTACTACATTTATGGATAGAATTCAAAAGCTACATGGAAGCCCAAGGGTTATTGTGAGCGACGGAGATCCCATTTTTACTGGAAATTTTTGGACGGAGTTATTTTCTTGTTTGGGTACTCAATTAGCTCATAGCTCATCTTATCATCCTCAATCGAATGGTCAAACTGAGATAGTAAGAATGCTTTGCCTATTGGTTGGGAAAGAAACCTTGTGGTACACTTCGTCAAATTCCTAATAGGATAGATAGGTTGGGAATGAGATAGCCTTCCTATGCGGTGGTTTATAATACTTGTAATCTCTGTAGTTCGGGCGGCAGAAGGATTTTCGCTTTTGGAGGAGGATGCGGCCGAGGGAGGGGGAGGGTAACGTGGGAGGAGACAAGCAACTCTCTTTTGGGGGAGGGGCCCCGAGAGGAACTTGAAGAACTAAAAGAAGAGGTTGGAAGGATATATTCTTTGTTTTGTATTTGATAAACAAACACAATGGGTCAAGTGGTTACCTCTCTTTGAATGGTGGTATAACACTTCCTTCCATACTGCAACAAAAGTGACACCATTTATGGCACTTTATGGATATCATCCACCATCCATCACATCATCTTTAAGGGAAAATTCGAAGGTTCAAGCGGTGGAAGATCACATCGAGCATCAGCAAGAAGTTCTCCAACTCTTAAAGGATAACCTGAATTTGGCACAAAATCGAATGAAACAACAGGCAGATCAACATCGCGGCGAGAGAAGTTTTGATGTAGGAGACTGGGTATTTTTACGGCTACAACCATACAAACAAATGTCCCTCAAGCAAGCTAAGAAGGAAAATAAATTATCGCGAAAGTACTATGGTCCTTACAAGGTGTTGCAAAAGATTGGTACTATGGCATACAAATTAGAGCTTCCTGCTTCTTCACGAGTGCATCCAGTTTTCCATGTTTCATGCTTAAAGAAGGTTATAGGTGAAAATCTTCCAGTTCAAACAATATTGCGAGAACTTGATGAGGAAGGAAAAATCATATTGGAACCTGAAGCGGTCATGGAAACAAGAACTCGACAGCTATGGAATCGATCAATTTCAGAGTATCTCATCGAGTGGAAGAACTTACCCACTGAAGATTCTACATGGGAGGATGAGAATTTTATACAGAAGCACCCAGAGCTACTCAAGCGTTGAGGACAACACTTTTTGAAGGAGAGGGGCATGTTAGGTCCCTATATTACTAGTATAGTCCCTTATTGTTGTTAGTGTAACCCCCTTATTGTTATTATTGTACCCTTGTAACCCCCATTTTGTTATTATTGTGCCCTTAAATTATTATTGTTAGGTCGGCTAGGATTACATTGTGGCCCACTAGGATTACATTATGGCCCCATGGACTCCTATATAGAAAGGAGGTTTTGTAAATTGTATCATCCAAGAATTGTTCATTTATGTAATGTATTGGAGGTTGCCCCCTCGAAGTGGCTCATTTCTAAGGCGTTGATATCTCTTTCTTCTCTTTTTTGAGCTGGTTACTCAACACTTTTCTACAAAATTCTTTTGCAAAATTTAAAACACGATCGCCAATTTGCAATATCAAGAAGAAAGATAAATCACACATAACACAGATGTTTTACCGGGAAAGCATAAAGCTAAAAACCCCACTATCATATATTATGTATATATCATGGATCATGAAACAATCTCATACAAAACTCTAATCCAAGAGCTCTTAGTAAAATATACAATCGTCTTACACTATCTTGCAAAATTTGGCAAATGCCTTAGCCAATTTTCTGCCTCACAATAGCTTGCCTCCACTGCGCAATCCAAGATGATTACAAAGGCCAATTCGATTCAATCATGCCCTCCTTGACTGAGCAATCGTCATGAGCATATCCAATGTGTGTTTTTCTTGCTTGAGTGCAACCCAATATAGTACAACTGATAGTCAACTGTTCCTTTCACCTACATCTCAACTGGGTCTCCACTAGCTCTGACATGCATGTAGTTAACAATAGTAAATCTTCAGTTGCATGTGAGATCACTACATGTGAATTAATTTAATATTTAATTCACTGATCTCTCACTAGTGTCTCTTCAGTTACAACTAGCACAACTGATTTTAACTCACTTAACTGAGTTAAACTACTTCATAACTCATATAACTACACATCCAACTCCGTTATAACTTCAAATCACTCAGTTACAACTAAGTCCACTTGCATGTCCCACCAACCAACCTTTGAACTCAAAATTCCTTCAGCTAACTGGTTTTCCACTTTAGTTAACTGATTCCAAGTGCTCCATGAGAATAGATTACTATTTATTGTCCAACTATTATTAAGGGATAATAATAGTCGACATGCATCTATAAATAGACATGAGATCTATAAATAGAACTCACACATACATCTATAAATAGAACATCATCTATAAATATAATTTTCTCACCATCTATAAATAGACATCATCTATAAATAGAATTTTCTCATGCATTCTAAAAATGGACTTCCACCTAAAAATAGCCTGAGGCTCCATCCTAGTGTAGGTGCATAATTTTCACTAGGATCTTCTTGTTGAATCTCAGCACAAATCTAATATGGAAAAGCGCAATTCTTATTTCTTCATCTAGAGTAACATTTAGACAACTTGAAGAACTAGTATTTGAAATTTTCTTACCTTTCAAACCCATCGATGCAATATTTGTTTCATCTCTGGAATCAAAACCTAAATCATGTTGTATTGTTGTAGTTGTCTTATCCTTCTCCTTGTTTTTCAACTTCTTGGGTCTCACTTTTTAATGAATTTTTGAGCAATGATCTTCATCATGTACATCTTTGGAACAATGTTTTCATGTGAGTTTATATTTCTCCAAATTTATGGATGCATTCTTCTTACCCTTACCCTTGAACTCACCCTTTCCCTTTTCTTCGGACTCAAAGGTGTTCTAGACTCAAAGGTGTTCTCCCTTGTTTGTCTCACCTGAAACATGTTTCCCTGTGCCTCTAGATGTGTGGCATGTACACACAGGGTGTTTGTTTTGTATGCATGGTGGTGGTCATTGTTGTCATTGTGTCGCCATGTGGAGTTGATTATGTTGTTTTCCGGATGCATTATCACGAGTGCATGTCGGCTATATATGCATTTTTTATGCATTTCAGTGTTTATATGTTGTTATGCATGCATTTTCATGGTTAATGTTGTTGTCCATTAGGTGATTGTATGCATTTTAGGTCACTATGATGCTATTGGTATGTTATGATGTTGATGGGTTAGTTGAGATAGAGCAAGATATGCAAATCATCAAGTGAAGTTGCAGCAATAGAATTTGGTTAAGAGGATATCTTCATACAGGTATTATATGTTTGGCATGAAGGTATCTTGGTTAATGGTTGCTATAAGAATTAGGGTTATGTACATGCTTTTTAGTCTATTGTTGTTGTGGTTACATGCATGGTAGGTGCTAGTGAATCAGTGTGGTCATATGCACGTGTCAAATAGCCATGAATGATAGTAAATTGTCGATTGTTATATGATAGTTAATTTTATGATTATGTTATATGTTGTTGATGAGTATGCTATATGTTAACTCGTTGTTGTTATATGTTAGTTAACTTGATGACCAAGGTTATTGAATTAAGATCTTGATGTTATATGTATCATGCTAATTTGGATTAGCCTATATAGTTGGTTAGTGTTCTGACATTCAAGTATGAGTCAGCCTAATTATGATATTATGTTTTACTAATCTAGAATGACTGTGCACGTGTGATTTTTATGCATGAATGACAATTGTTTGTGATTTTATGATGTGAACATGTTATCTAGTTACTGTTATGGATATCAAGACCTTATTTATGTTTGAGTGGATATGTTATGAAGTTATATCGTGCTAATCTAGATTGATTTTGCAAACAAGATAGCCTCCCCTAATATACATTAAGGTATGGGTTTTCTTATGTCGTGTACTTGGTGCTTAACTATTTGATTATGTCAACTATCTAGTGTTGAGCTTTTCGTGTCTGTTATTCCGTCTAGTTTATTTATATAACATGCTATGTTTATAGTTTGTTTGAATGTTTGATTAATCGCATGATATGAGTATGTATCTGTAAGATTGCATGAAGAATGATTTTTTTTTTATATGATTGCACTAACACATATGTGTGGAGACAGTTGATGTGTACCTGAGTGAAATTAGGTGATAGTTGTACCATTATGTAGTATGAGTGATGAATGTGAGTTGACCATTGTTTATGACATGATTTTTCATCTGGGTAAAGTTTGACTTCAAATTAATATACATGATGTCTTGACCTTTGGAACATGTGGCAGACATGTTTGTTCAGTTACAAGGAAACGTGTTTGGCACAACAAGCTAAAATTGCTAGTATATTGTTATATTGATTTATGTGCTGACAGTTATGTGTTTACGACAGTATGATATAGATAATTGTGTGGCAAGAGACTCCCATTAAATCATGAAGAAGGCTTGGGTTGAGATTTCCCTTGGAGGAAATAGGGACCCATGGGGATTGAGTCATGGTGTTTGTTTTCAGTCTTGTGCCTTTCATCTTTTGTGGTTTGTTGTGCTTGATTTGCAGCTTTGTTTATGTCTAATGTATGGCCATACCACTTTTTTTGTAGTGTCTTATTGTTATTGGTTTTCATGTTTTTCTTCTTCTTTGTTCTTGTTCTTTCCTTTTGTTTGAGAATCTTGGGATTTGGATGGGAAAGAGGAAATTTAATGGAGTTCAGACATAGTTGTATAGTACCCAATAGATAATGTAAGGCTCGAATGAAGCTCGGTGCATGAGTGAGGGTAGTTGAATGAAAGAGTATGACAACTGGTTGGATTGGTTGGGCCTATTGTGGTGAATGGACGAAGGAAGTACAAACGTGAGAAAGGCAATAGAAAAGGTAAAGTAAATGGATCTGAGGTGTTGTATGCCTAGGCTATGTTGGAAATTTTTATTCTCAATGTTGTGCATATTGTGCATGGATAAAGTTTGTTCTCTTAACCTTGACCTTATATTATCTGGTAATTATGTTGTGGTAATGATTATGCTAATGTTTATATGTATGTATGTATGCATGCCATGTCTGATAGGGTCGTCGTGGATCATGATTGTTTAATGCTAATGTTTATATGTAGATATATGTGTATGTATGTCATTGTACATGTTGGATATGCAGTGTTGTGTACATATCGTACTATGTGCATGTTGAATATGCGGCGTTGCATGCACATGGTGCTATGCGCATTTTAGATATGCAGTATTTTGTACATATGGTGATATGTACATGTTATATATGCAGTGCTATGTACATATGGTGTTGTGTGTGTGTTGTATATATGGTGCTATGTACATATGGTGTTGTGTGCATGATTGTACAATTGGTATTGTGTGCATGTGGTTTTGTGTACATGTTGTACATGTGGTGCTATGTGCGGGTGGTGTTGTGTACATGTTGTGCTTGTGGCATTGTGTACTTGTACATGTGGTGTCATGTACATGTGCATATGGTACTGGTATACATGTGGTATTGTGTGCATGTCGTACATGTTGTGTTGCAGGCATGCGGTATTATGTGCGTGCATCATGTAGTCATACGACATGTGTATTCGTTGTGTTGTACTTTGTATATGTATATTTATTGCATTGTATTGTACACCAGGTGTAGGTGTATGTGTTATATGTCGGTGTAGACATATGTATTGTGTTGTATTGTACATCAGGAGTAGTTGTATGTGGCGTATGTTGGTGTGGGTGCGTGTATTGTATGGTGTTGCATATCATATATGGGTGTACATGTTGTGATGTACACTATGTGTATGTGTACGTGATTGAAGAGAAGAAAATGCATTGGGTGCTTTTTAGGTGTGGAAACTGATCCAGTGTGTGTACAAAAAGAACAAAGGCAGAAGTAAGGACCGATGAAGGATAAGTATTGATATTTTATTTCAGTTCTATAATGCATGTGATCTATGATTCTAACTTATGATGATTACATGTGATTTATTATTATGGTTTATGATGGTTGCATGTGATTCATGATTTTGATATATGATGGTTGTGTTTTAAGCTAACCATATGTGATATGTTTATGCATGATGACTTGATCAAACAACTAGTTTTACTTGTCTGGCAAGAAGTAAACAGAAGTGCAAGTGTACATTATTGATGGGCAACCAATGAGGTATGATTTGAATTTATTTAAATTTATTTTGAATCTAATGGAAATTATGTACTTGGTACAGGAAAACATGTAATGCCCTGTTTGGGATAGTTGAAACCGGATGCATGAACTAGCAACGTCAACAAAAGGAATTGGAACATGCAACAATATGTTGGTAAAGCACTTCAAGAGTAGGGCCATTGTGGGACACTCGTACCCAATAGTTTCCATTTATTTCCATGAGCATGTTATGACCGGTATGATGGTTTTGAGGCAAGGATATGCCTTGGTTTATGGACTTTTTGATGCAAGTAAACATTGCCAAGGGATAGACTGCCCAAGATGGGGGTGCCAACGGAACTTGGAAGGTGTGTAACTGCAAGGAAGGGGGTGGCCAAATTTCCCGAAGGACTGTGTAGTAGAGAAGGAAAGGTCGGAGATGGATTTTTTTTGGTCATTAGCATTTCCAGATGGAATCAAATGTACATCGGGAGGTCACCCTGGAACAATGAGCAAGTACCTTTTAATTGAGAGGAAAAGTGGCGCAAGATTGTAGCACTGGACATTGGATGCATCTTTGACCTTGGATGTGAATTATGGACTTCTTGAGAAGGAGGTGAATCCTAGTATTACTTTTAGGGTGGAGGTGTGGGCCTCTAGACTCCCTTGTTGCAAATGTAGGCATCGTATCCTTTTATTTTTTGGTTGAGAAAATGTGCATATGTATATATGTGTATATCATTGTAAAAATCATAATGAGCTATGTTATAAAGCTATAATAAGCGGTATGGTTGTTATATTGTCATGTTGGCATGATGGTTTTGGATTTTGAGCAGGTTATTCATTGTAAATAATGCATCGAGCTAAGTTATAAAACTCCATGGGAAATATGTTTTCTTTTTAGTGGTTTTTCTGAGACATAGGTGTGGTTTAACACCGAAGACGATGTTTCCCCAAGGGGGAGGGTTCTGTAACAGACCCAAGTTCAAATTTCATGTAATAAAATCTAATAAAAGGAAAAATAAGACCACAGTTAACAGACACTTATTCCAAGATTAATGTTGGGTTTTAAATTTAGTTTATTATGGATAAGGAAATTGGCAAAGGAAATGGCTAAGGATTTGGAGAGGCAAAGTGGCATTTATTTATCAAAATAATGGAAAATAGGAGAAAAGGAAGGTGAAAGATAACAGGTTGCACATGAGGATAAAATTGAAGGAAAATAATGGAAAATGAAGAAAATAGAGGCCTCATTGATAAAAAGGCTTCTGAGGATCAGTTGGCAAGATTTTTCTCAAGCCTTTTGTCAGTTCAGTTTTGGTGCTCTCTCTCTCTCTCTCTCTCTCTCTCTCTTAGACACTTTGGATTTTCTTGGAGCATTTAAGCATTGGAACAAGAAAGGGGAAATCAAGCAAAGGAAGGAGAAGGAAAATGAAGCCCAAGGAAAGGGAAGGAAATAAAATATCAAGCAAGAAAGAGCAGGATCAAGAAACTTCAATATGAATACGTTCAGGTAACATATTGCATGTGTGATATACTATTTGGTTTGGAAATTCATGGCTTATGTATGTTGGTATTTGGTTGTCTTGATATCAGTGCAAGCATGGTTTTTGTGGGTTTTGACAGTGGTTTTCAACCTTGCCTTGCCTTTTTTTGGATAACCATGGTGTGATGGGATTGATTTCGGTTTTGAGATTTGCAATTGCCAGATGGTTTTCAGAATTCAAAGGGAAGGTGGTTTTATCACTTAGGGAAAACCCTGGCTGCGGGAAATCCCCAAGGTAACCTCGAACCTATTTTAGGTTGAAAGCTGGCCCTTCAACCCGGAGATGGATCTCTCCCTAAAACACAACTACCTAAAGGTCACTATAGTAGAAGGTTTCACCTTTTAGATCTATGGCCAAATTTAATTCATAGGATGAAATTTTGGTTGGGATGTTTACAAAACACACCATTGGGAATGGAGTCCATTCTATCAAAATTCTACATATCTAATGAGCAAACTACAAAAAGCATGATAACAACAAATCCTTTTAAAAATGGAGAATTTGGAAGAAGATAACTAAAGTGAAACAAAATTATATTTGGTTGAGATAAAAAATACTAATGGCTGAGAATCATGAGAAAGAGCATAAACGAATCCAGATCTCATAGACTAAAATTTCCAGACATGAAAAGAAGTTTTATAAACAAAGGGAAAACTTACAGGGAATTACAACACAAAGATTCTTGTAAATTTCTCATAAAAAACTGTAATATATTCATGACTATTGAAATATACCATAATACAAATGTTTTCAATAAAATCCAACCCTTTTTCATTCTTTCTAAAATTTCTTTATAGACAATACATCAATTGATCACAAGATAATAGTCTTGAAATTTAATTATAAAATCCTAACAATAAAAGAGATAAAGTGTATCTCTCAAATACATGCATATAAGACTTTCCAAGCCTATCTGCATCTAAATATAATGCTATTGCTAGAGTCATTACTGGAGATAAGGAACAACAAGTCGAATTTGATGAGGTGGCATCTGAGTCCCCAACTGTCCATGAGCTTTGCCCTCACAAATTCATGGAAAAATGGGGTCCTATGATCCCTTCGAAACTCCAAAACTGTGATAGTTGTTAGAAAATCGAGAGAGGATTTTGTTAATGGGTTTGTTATGGAAAAAATATATTTTTGTTTTGTAAAATTCGTTCTTAGCGATTGGGAAACTAATTTGGAAAAAAGTTACTAAAACATTATTGAAAAATCCTGAAAAACAACCTTCAAATATACCTTCAAATATTTCAAACCGTAACACATGTTAACCGAGAGAGGTTTTTTTAAACGGGTTTGTTGTGGACAAAAATATCCTTCAAATTTAGAAAATTTGTTTCCAACTATTTAGAAACCTCTTCTGAATTTACTTCCTTTTACAGAAAAACAAATTTTTAGCTAACATTTTTTTACAAAAATGCACTAACACTCTGGTTGTCAGTGCAATTTACTTTTTTTTTTTCTTTCAAAAAAATGATAAATGTTGATAATACCTTTATTAGTGAATTTCTTTATAAAAAAGTATGAAAACGTTAAAACGTTGATAGCCTTGCTATTAGTAATTTCCTTGTTTATTACATCAAAAGCGCTAACACTGAAACTGTCAGCCTTTTCTGAAAAAACCTTTAAAAAACAAAGTTTATTGTGATAATAGGTGGTCTCAGGAAATTCCCAAAGGCATAGGAATCCCTTGATTGGTTTTGGCGGGACACATGGTAAAGCCTGAGGGTGGTGTCTCGGTTTAGGGCCTAGCGATCTGGTGTGGATTGCGGTAAAGCATGAGAGATAGGGAGACATAAAATTCCTCGAGGATAGTGATAGAGTTCGGAGGAATTCCAAGCTCGGTTCAATTTTGTAATATTGGCACTGGTTTAGGTTTTATCACGGTATGGTGAGGGTGGAGGTGGCTTAACCTATGGATTCCCTTGGTTGTTTTAGGATTGGTTTATTTGTGAGATCCCACATTCATGCTTGGAATATGGCACGAGGGTGACTAGGTGAAGAGAGATTTGGCTTAGCCATGTCTATGGTCGGGTGGTACGTGGAAGTATCGAACTTGGTTGGATTGTGCTTATGTTTAATAAAAGCTAAGTTCTCTTGCTTTTGTACTTGTTAATGGGTGGCTTTAATAGTTTTTATATAATTTTTATTTGCATGGTTTTTTGTTGGTTATAAGCATGGTTATATGACTAGTTCAAGTCACGGTTATTTCATGTACTTACTTGTAATTGTAAAGATAATGGATGAAAGACCTAATTGATGTCATAATAGTTCAAGGGAGAGGGTAATGATCCTTCTTGTCATGTCTCATAAGAGTTTTCAGTCATTCATGCTATGTCTTGTACCCTAGATCTGTAAATTTCATTGATTCCAAGTGTTTGACAAAATGTCATTCCCGGTTGGGGATGGTCAAGCCTAGTTTTGGAGTCAGTTTTTGGTTCATTAGCCTTGTCATCATGTGTTTGATGGATTCTGGAAGCTATGGGAAGTTCTGGGTAGTGACCGGGGTTTTGGGCTTAAAAAGTGGAACAAATATCGTGGACGTAGGCACAGGTCTGAGGAAAAAATTCCCTAGATGCACCCAAGCCCATTTTGTGGGAGCGTCTAGAGCCTCCTAGACGCACCCTTGTCCATATCAAGGGAGCGTCCGGGGGAATTCTTCACTAAAATCCAGCGGGACCCAAGGACCGGCCAAGTGGATGACCAGATTAGCCTTTGGGGGTCCTGTAGTAGGTACATGAGGTATGTGTTATGGGTTTCTGTCGATTCTGGTTCCTTAAAGTCACTAAGGAGGTTGAGTCTTGTCATAGTAGCCCCTCATCTCATGTTTACCCCGGGCGAGCTAGTGAAAGTGGGTAGATATGAGGCGAGGTGTCGCTACAAGAATGTCTTTTACCTTTTAACATAATCAACATTAACAAGAAATATGAAAAAGAAAAGTTATTGTAGAGATAGTTCTCTATCTCATAAACCCTTCATGGATCTTTTTGTAAATTGAAAATACCTACACTTAAGTTTCCTAAAACTAAATTGCATTTTGCTCATGTCAAGCGATCAATAATAAAATGTTAATCAACCCTTTTTTAAATTATTTAATATTCTTCAAAATTAACAAATATAAGAACTATGAATAATATAATATAACTTATTATACTTACACGCTTCAAGCAACTACAAACATTACTAACTTTTTAATTTTTATTATTATATATATATAACTTACGAAAAAAAATTATGTATATTTTTAATTTATATATATAATTGTTATTCCCTATTCCTTCAAAAATTCGTATACATATTAATTGTGAATTTTAAAATTTTAATATTCTTTATATATTATTGGCTTTTGACATTACCTTTTATGTCTCTTGAAAATTTTGGAATGGCTCTAACCATCTCATGGAAAAAATTGAGATGAGCATCTCATGGAAAAAATTGAGATGAGTGCTAACCATCTCGAAGATGTGTCCCCTAACCCCGCTGTTTCACATCCCGAAAACTAGTACAGCATAACTATAATAAAATATAGTATCGTTGATTATAAATAAAGAATATTAGTTTTAATTAGTTTGACTAATTAATTAAATATGTATTTTTTTTTTTTTGTAGATTATAATTATTAAAAATGTATTTGTTGTAGACTATAATTATTAAATATGTATTTGTTGTAGATCTTTTTATTAGAGTAGCATTACCAAATTCATTATAAATATATTTTATTTGAAATTGTGTTGAAAGTGAAAATGATTAAATTACAATTTTAATTTTAAAATGAGTAGAGTATGTATATTTTCAAATTTCTTATTTCATAAATAAAATATTTTATATATTAATTTAATATATAATTTACGAGTAATTTTAAAATCAAATTATTATTATTTTTTATTTTTTATGGTAAACACATTAAAAGCTTGAGGCAAGAGGAAGTATCTGGTTGGCCATTACTTAAAGTAGCTCGTATTGACCTTTCTACTTTTGTTTAGAGGAAAACGCCTCTCCACCGTGGTTGGTGTTGGCCTGCGACCACACACAAAGTGGAGAAGGAGAAAAGAAGGGAAATCTTGACTGTCAAAGAGCCTCAAAGGAATCAATATGCATTTCAGTTCCGTAGAGAGGGGAAAGTGTAGCTGATAAGGTTTAATGGTAAGCAAACTTCATTTCCGCCCTCATTCATCTCATTTATCCACTTTACCTTCATTTACCCTCTTTTACCCTTCATTCTTCCATTTCTAAGGTCCCACACTACATTTCTTTATTTGCATCTCCGCTCCCTCACTTTAGACCGCACCTTACCCCTTTCTTACCTTCCCCCATCGCAAGACCGCAAGATTCATTCTTATCATAAACAATCCACTCCTTGTTGTTAAAAACTGTTATCGGCACTCAATTACCTTTGCGCACCGCTAAACTCTCCGCTCATCGCATTTCGCACTCCGCAGAATATAACCTTTACCCTTTTTCGTTTCATGAAAAACTTTTGATCTGCTATTTGTGGGCGGGACCCCACCTCCATCTGCCACATCACCTTTTCCCCGCAATTGCACATCAATCCCTGCCACTTTTAACATTTACCACCGGCTACTCCCAGCTAAACCTTGCGACATGCGATCTGTGGGCGCAGTCCCACCTCCGTCTATGCCATGTCACCTTCCCCGCCCCTCGCACTTCGCACTTCGCAATATATAATGTTTAACCCCCGCTTCTCCCAACTAAACCTTGTGACATGCGATCTACAGGTGCGGTCCTACCTCCATCCGTGCCACGTCACCTTCCCCACACTTCGCACATCGCACTCTTTACCTTTTAACTTTCGTTGTGCGCACATAAACTTTGTGATATGCGATCTACGGGTGCGGTCCCACCTCCATCTACCACGTCACTCTCGCCCATCACATATTGCTCCCCAAAAGTTTTAACCTTACCTCCCACGGTGACCATATAAAACTTGCGATCTGCGATTTGCGGGCACGGGTCCCACCGCCTTGCCACATCATCAATAGCCCTCTTGTGGCATGTCTTTCTCCCATTTCAGTGTTAACTTGTCCTTCTAAACCCACTTCCACTCCACGCCAATGCATCCAATGGCCCACAATCTATTTTGCAACCCCTCCATCTTCTGAAGGTTAATGCTAGGGGGGCGTCCGAAATGGCCAGTTTCTAATACCACCTCCGGTGCTACGTGGCGACTTGTAGTGATTTCGCACCCCCCCAGCCATTACCACAAACCGTCCATGCCACCCTCTGAAATCTGGTTCTAGTTTGCAATTAAAAACATAGCATGGGCTTTTGGGTGGAACATGCAGTATGGTTTATTCAGCTTTCTCAAGATAACCTCTGCTAAAGAGTTCAACACACACAACATAACTGTCTATTCCACAATGGGAAGCAGAAATCATGAGAATTAGAGAGTGGAGGTTTTGAAACAATAGGAGGAACCATATGATGAAGGTCGGACCGCTATCCACTTGTCACCACTGTTTAGTTTCTTTTTACTGTTAGATAGGGATGTTTTGCTAGTAAAATCCTGATTTTACCCAATTCTGTTTTGATTTCTGTTGCAGAAGTTATTGCTTGATGCATGCTCTGATAGTTTGTTAGGATATTTTGGTTCTCACCTGTGTGGGTCGATCATGACAGAATATTTGATCGTAAACCCTCAAGGATAACTCTATATGTAGTGAGTTCTAAGATGAAAGAAAGGTTCTGTAATTTTGAAGAATTTTGTTGTAGTTTTGTATGATTGTGCTCCCTATGCTCTGAGATACATATTTGGGAGAGTTTTGTAAACTTAATACAATAAAGAGTTTTTATTTGGATTCCAGATGGTGCAGTGAGTAGTATGTATATGTTTCCTTCTGTTATCAGTAATCTCCTTTTTATGTGTAATCATTGTTCATGCTATGCTGCTTTGATGGTTCATGTAATGTAGCTGCCGGTAGTCTGCAATTTTATTCATGAATTCGTGTCTATATAACGTTCAGGTGTTAATGCTCATGTATTAACCTTGTTGCACTCCCTTAATTCGTGCTCCACGAACCTCTGTTGTTGTCCATATCTCATTCATACAGGTTTCCTCTGAGTTCAAAGGGGACATATTCTTAATCCTCTTAATCTTGTCTCTAGCAGGTTCCTTCTCCATTCTTTCTCAACGTCTTTGCATATTTTCAAAGTTTATGCTCAGTGTTTTATACTTGGCCTATTTAAAAGCCATCAAGACTCATAGCCTCCTGAGCCCTCTCACAAGTATAGGGAATTCACATGAATCGGTCTCAAATGATCTTCTCCATTCTTGAATCACCAAAACCATTATTCTCTTGACCCATTTCTGTCAAATCCATTTATACAATTTCCCATATTTAACCTCTGACTTTAAGATGTCCTAGGCACTGGTCTTTTGCAACTCAATGTTGTCTCTAGGAGCTACAACATCTTTTTGGTGTTGTTTCCGGGGAACAAATTAGAAAACCTTTCCCTGGGATACGACATTATTTTCACCCTTCAATCAAGTGAGCACGAAGGGTTGAGAGTTGCATAGCCCTCACCTTGGCAACTCCACCATTATCAAATTTCAAATCAAGTGTAATCCTGGCTTACACCAGGCCTCATACCCGATCAGATACTTCTTAGCAGAGAACCCCTTCTGTATTTGATCCTGAAAAGATTATATTTAAGAGAATCTGGAGGGAGAAGCAGCCCATCTAGGCTGACCTACCCTCATTTCCTCTAGAAGATTTTCCTTCTTCTTCTCAGAAATCTAATATCTATGGTCCTGGCTCCACAACCCGTGTACTTGAGTATCCTCCAGAAACCTTTGCTTTAGCCAATTCAAACCTAAAAGACGAAGCCGAATCCACTGATACTTCTTTTCCTCCCATGCACCCTACACCAAAGGTTGAAGAAGTCAAAGAAGTTACAACACTCCAAAGCTCATTATAGATAAATATCCAAACCTCTACTTAGCATATACCTGTTGTACCATAGCCAAATCATCCTCAGAACATACCACCATTGCCCCTCATGGTTGTACCTAGTTTCCTCCTCAACAAATATTCTCCATTGGCTTTACCTCAAGTACTGAATGACATGCCTCAAGATTATCTAAATCTCTTGCCTTGATTCACCAGGGAAGATAGTACGCCTACAGAGAAACATATTTAAAACTTCTGTGCCTTTGCTGAGAATATTAATGTGGAGCACCTAGATGTGGTGTTGCAGCTTTTCGTCCAATCCTTAGATGGAGAGGCTCGAAAGTGGTTCAAATCTCTTGCTGATAACATAGTCAACTCTTGGGAAGAAATGGAGAATTTCTTCACACTAAAATGGGGAGAAAAGAGGGACCATGGCTATGTTCTCATTGAGTTCAATGCTCTCAAGAAGAGACACAATGAGGATGTAAAAGAAATTATAAAGAGGTTCAATAAGCTCTATAATAATCTCCCCATTGAAATAAAGCCTCTCCAAGCAGCTGCTAAGGTGGTTTTCGCAGGAGCTATTGAAACTAAGTTTGGGTTTACCCTGAGAGAAAGAAAATCCGCATCTCTGGATCAGATCCAGACTACTGCATTGGAGGTAGAAGCAAACTTGGCTTCTACTGGTAAATTCAAAGGGAAGACAAAGCATGAAGCTAGAAGAAAGAGAGGGGAGGAGGCTTCCACTTCTAATCAGAAGAGGGAACCATAGGAGTACAGAATTGAAGAAATGAATAAGTTGATCAAGAACCTCTCAAATAAGTTAGTGAAGCTTGAATTGGAGGCCAATAATTCCCCTCCTCGTTCTAACCAAATGATCCCAAACCGTGGGTTTAATCCTTAATACCAGAAGCCCCCTTTACAGTTGTTGCAGTGGGAAAGAAAGGAGCAGCAAGATCACATCCAACCTCTATACCTGGAAGGGGATATGGAAGGACATGCCGAAGAAGTCACAGACAACCAAGAAGATAAATTCCTCGCTTACTCAGAATATGAAGAAGGTGAACTCACCCTGCAAGAAGAGAAAGAAGAGAAGGAAGTCCCACCAGAGGATCGCGATATTGACAATTATTGCAGGAAGTTTGTGGATTTCATGCAAGCTCAACTCCACAAGAATCATGACCTTAGGTCCTCCAGAAAGAGAACTCGAGTGCAAGAAAAAACGAAGAGCCAATACCAAGAGAACATACCCCTTATAGTTCTACCAACAAAGGGAAAATGCCTTTAGAAGAATCTTCCCATAATAAAGTCGCTGCGTCCACTTCCACAAAGCAAGGCTCTAATCCTCCCGCAAACGAGACGTCATCATCTGTAGCCTTGAACCTGCCTGACCACCCTAGAGAGAAGTCCAAAAAATTCATTGCAGAAAAATCTCCCACAACCTTTAATATCCAGAAAGAGTTAGAGAAGGTCAAGATTCTGGTTCCCCTAATCGAGCTCCTAATACAAGGCCCAAGTGTCCCAATTCATGCAGCCCCATGGCGTAGGTTGTCTCCCAGACAGCCTCAATCTCCAAGAAGAAATACCCATGGTAGTTTTTAGACCTCATGTAGAAGAGCTGGACTCAGCCACTCTCCCGTTCTATGTGTCTCTAGTTATACATGACCTGTTACTACAAAACTGCATGCTAGATTCTGGGGCTTCACATAATCTATTGCCATTGTCTGTCATGGAGCAGTTGGGGTTGCAGATTACTAGACCTTATAAAGATTTGTATTCTTTTGATTCCAAGAGGGTAAAGTGTTGGGGCATGATAAAAGATCTGGTAGTAAACTTAGCCCAGATTCCGGCCAAAAGTGTAGTGATGGACATTGTTGTAGCTGATATCCCAGCTCGGTTTGGAATGTTGTTGTCTAGATCCTAGGGATCCAAGATTGGAGGGTCCATAAAATTGGACCTCACCTATGCCACTATTCCAATATTTGGTAGGGAGGAAAGAAGATTATACCATGAATCCAGAATTCGTGAAGATGGTCACCAAAGCCAATGGTTCCATAAATTCTCTGGTATATGGTAAGGAGGGCGAATTATCTTATCTTATGCTCGAGGAGGACGAAAATTTCCTGCAAGAAACAAAGTTCTATCCTCTAATACAGAAGAATCCTATGAGCAGAGAGGAAAACAAGATATGGACCTTGTAGTTTGATGGAGCTTACTCCAGAGAAGGAAACGGGGCCAGGGTACTCTTGATATCACCAGAAGGATGCTTGGTTCCCCTCTCCTTTAAGCTAGAATTTGAAGTCACAAATAACATGGTTGAATATGAAGCCCTGTTTTTGGGGTTGCAGACAGGGCGAAACATGAACATACAACACCTCAAGGTGTTTGGAGATTCAGAGCTTGTAGTGAGGCAAGCCAGGAGCCAATTCCAAACTAAACACCCGCAGCTCAAAGCTTACATGAATGAGGTATGGGATTTAGTTGAGAAATTATTTTCTTCTTTTAACATTCAGTTCATGCCAAGGGATAAGAAAAGAATGGCAGACTCACTAGCTATGGCTGCTAGTAATTTCCGCCCCCCGCAGAATCCTGTGCTCAGATATGAGGTTGAAGTGCGATACCGCCCTTCCATTCTAGACAACATAAAGAATTGGCAAGTCTTCGAAGATGAAGAGAATTTCCAGCCTTTTATGGAAACGGTGGGCGAGTTCTTAAATATAGTGATCGATTCAGTCCCTGAGGATGGCAGTGAAGAGCCAAAAACTAGGTGGGAAGAGACATTGGTTGGACACCGTGTTTTGCAATTAAAGGGAAATGTCATCCCGAGGGGGCTCGTGCCATTGGAGAGATTGTTTGAAAAGAATGATATCCCAATAAACCCCAGCAAAATGACCCTAAACGAGCCTATCATGGATTTGAACATTGGGACATAAGAAGATCTGAAGGTGGTGAAGTTGTCAAAAGGGGTTCCTGAAGAATACCAAGGTCAGTATCTCAGTCTGTTCCAATCATATAAAGACGTCTTCGCCTGGTCATACCAGGATCTGAATACTTTTTACATAGACATTATACAACACAAAATACCTCTGAAAGAAGACATTAAGCCTCATAAGCATAAGTTGAGACATATCAACCCCCTTCTTCTCCCAGCTATCGAGAAGGAAATAAAGAAGTTGTTGTAGGCCAAGATCATTGTCCCTTTAAGATACTTTGAATGGATGGAGAACCTCGTGCCTATAAGCAAGAAGAATGGTTAAATCAGACTTTACGTGGATTTCCAAAAATTGAACAGAGCCTCACTCAAGGATAACTATCCCCTCCCAAAGATGGACCACATCCTGCAAAAGGTGGTGGGATCCTCCCGCATGTCCATGATGGATGGATTATTAGGATATAATCAGGTGGCAGTGCTCAGGGAGGACCAAAATAAGAAGGCGTTCACCATGCCTTGGGGAACCTTCATGTGCGCCCGAATGCCCTTTGGCCTGATAAAATTCGGTGCCACATTCCAGTGTGCGATGGACATTGCTTTCATAGGAGAGCAAGATAATTTTGTGGTGATTTACCTAGATGACATCACCCTCTTTTCAAAGAGTGACGCTGAACACATAGACCACCTTCGACGAACCTTTGATAAATGCCGCAGGTATGGCTTGTCTCTGAATCCCCAAAAATCCAAGTTTGCCTTGGAGGAAGGAAATTTATTGGGCCACATAGTAACTAAGGAGGGAGTGAAGCTTGACCTGAAGCGGGTAGAGGTGATAAACGACATTCCCCTACCAAGAAACAAAAAGGAAGTATAGGTGTTCCTGGGAAGAATAAATTTTCTCAAAAGGTTCATTCCCAACTATGCCGAGATTATCCAAAACATCACTAGGATGCTAAAGAAGAATAGTGAAGTTAGATGGATTCCTGAATCCAAGGACTCTTTCAATAGGATAAAAAAAGCCTTTGCAGAAGCTCTAGTGCTAGCCGGTCCAAATTATGGGAATCCATTCATGATTTTCCCTTTTTCCTCTCCTCACACCATAGTCACAATACTTTTATAGAAAAATGTCAAAGGGCATGAACAGTCTATTGCGTTCTTCAGCCAAGTCCTGCGAGACACCGAACTGAAATATGATATTCTGGAGAAGCAAGCTAATGCTCTCATCAAATCTCTAAAGTCATTCCAGGTGTATTGTGTTACAATCTGCCATAACTTCCTATGTCCCCACAGCAGTGGTGAAGGATATCTTGGTGCAGGGCGACAGTGAAGGAAAAAGGGGAAAGTGCATAGCTAAGATTCAGGAGTATGAACTAGAGATAAAGCCTACCATGCTCATTAAAGGCCAAGGGCTGGAAAAAATCTTGTTTGAATCCAACTGTCAAGCTTTGGGGATAAAATCGTCTATGATAGGAGGGAGAGACACGGAGAAGTCTGGTGCACATTAAGGCACATAGATCATTCCCTCAAAAAAAATATAGTACCTTCTATCCTCATGGTATAAAGATATAGTGGAATATCTTTTAACGTTGAGATGCCCTCCTAACTATGATAAGGCCAAGTACTGCACCTTGAGGCTAAAGTCTCAAAAGTATATCGTGGCAAATGGGCTATTGTATTGGAAGGACCCGACGGGGATCCTACTATTGTGTTTAACAGAGCATGAAGTTTACCAAGTGATGATCGAATTCCATGAAGGGATATGTGGCAGACATTATAGCTGGCGATCCACTACACACAAGATCTTGAGGGCAGGTTTCTTCTGACCTAAACTATTTGGTGATGTACATGCTCGTGTCTAGGTTTGCGAGAAGTGTCAAATGTTCGCTGAAAAGAAAAGGTATGCACCTCTCCCATTGATCCCAATACATGTTGAAGAACCTTTCAAACAGTGGGGAATTGAATTGATAGGAGAGATTCACCCGGCGTTTAGAAATCAACATCGATGGATCCTCACTGCTACAGATTACTTCACCAAGTGGGTAGAAGTTGTGCCCGCAAGGAATGCTATAGATTTGGTGGTGATCAAGTTCTTGGAGGAGAAAATAATAGCTAGGTTTGGATGCCCACCTAAAATCATTACAAATAATGCCTAGGCTTTCAAGTCGGCTAAATTTGTAAATTTTTGTTAGCATTACAACATCTTGCTGGGACACTCCACTGCGTACTACCCATAGGGAAATGGACTGGCAGAATCATCTAACAAGACACTGGTTAGGATATTGAAGAATACCATCAATGAAAATAAAAAGCGCTGGGATTCCCAACTCAATTTTTCACTCTGGGAAAATCTCATCACCACTAAAAGATCCACAGGAAAGTCCCCTTATGAGCTGGTGTATGGCAAAGCCGCAGTCTTCCCAATTCAGCTTGCATTACATGTGGCCCGATTTTTACAAGAAAGAGAGGAGGAGCCAAACGGCCTTATCCAAAAAATGAATTAGTTGGTGGAGTTGAATGAAACCCAGGAACAGGTAAGCCTCAGACTAGCAAAGTATCAAGAAAAAATGAAAGGCTTATTTGACCAAAGAGATAAAGACATAGAAATCCAAGTTGGGGATTTGCTGTTGTGATGGGATATCAGGCGAGCAAACAAAGGGAAACATGGGAAGTTCGAACCACTTTGGTTTGGTCCATTCAGGGTGGCATAGGTCAAAGGAAACAATACTTTCGCGTTGGAGAACTTAGAAGGCGACATACTTGAGGCACCCGTGAATGGGCAATTCCTCAAGTTCTAGTTTCATCTTTGATGAGGGCTAATCCAACTCACTGTATATATCATTCCACTGTCTATACTCCAATTTGTTTCCTCCACTGTTTTCATTTCTCCCATTTCATCTTCCATGTCATCTTCCACTGTTCCCATTTTGTTTCATCCACTCTTTACATTTTCCATTTCATCTTCCATTTTGTGTCCACTTGACCATTCATATAAAACTTTGTCTAATAAGTGTGCATTTGCAACTCCATGTTCCCAGTAAAGTAAAGGCATTCAGGTCTGCAGGTTCTCAACGCACTAAAAACATCACGTTGTCCCCAGATGGAGCCAATGTTGGCCTGTGACCGCACACAAAGTGGAGAAGGAGAAAGGAAGGGAAATCTTGACTGTCAAAGAGCCTCAAGGGAATCAATTTGCATTTCAGTTTAGTAGAGAGGGGAAAGTGTAGTTGATAAGGTTTAACGGTAAGAAAACTTCATTTCTGCCCTCATTCATCTCATTTATCCTCTTTACCTTCATTTACCATCTTTTACCCTTCATTCTTCCATTTCTAAGGTCTCGCGCTACATTTCTTTATTCGCGACTACGCTCCCTCACTTTAGACCACACCTTACTCCTTTCTTACCTTCCCCATCGCAACAGTGCAAGATCCATTCTTATCATAAACAATCCACTCCTTGTCATTCAAAACTATTATCGACACTCAATTACTTTTGCGCACCGCCAACCTCTCTAGTCATCGCATTTCGCACTCCGCAGAATATAACCTTTACCCTTTGCCGCTTCCATGAAAAACTTTCGATTTTTGATTTGCAGGCGGTACCCCACCTCCATCTACCACGTCACCTTTCCCCACCATCGCACATAGCTCCCCGCCACTTTCAGCATTTACCACCCACTGCTCCCAACTAAACCTCGTGACATGCAATTTACGGGTGCGGTCCCACCTCCGTCCGTGCCACGTCACCTTCCCCGCCCCCTACACTTCGCAATATATAATGTTTATCCCCTACTCCTCCCAGCTAAACCTTGCGACATGTGACCTACGGGTGCGGTCCCACCTTCATCCATGCCACATCACCTTCCCCGCACTTCGCACATCACACTCTTTACCATTTACCTTTCGCTGTGAGCACATAAAATTTGTGATATGCGATCTGCGGGTGCGGTCCCACCTCCATCTACCACGTCACTCCCGCCCATCGCATATCGCCACCCCGGAAGATTTAACATTACCTCCCGCTGTGCCCGTATAAAACTTGTGATCTGCGATTTGCGGGCACGGGTCCCACCGCCTTGCCACATCATCAATATCCCTCTTATGGCCTGTCTTTCACCCATTTTAGTGTTACTTAGTCATGCTAAACCCACTTCCGCTTCTGCCATCCTCCTTTCAACTCTGCTCCACGCCAATGCATTCGATGGACCACAATATATTTCACAACCCCTCCATCTTTCGAAGGTTAATGCCAGGGGGGTCCGAAATGGTCGGTTTCTAATACCGCCTCCAGTGCTACGTGGCAGCTTGTAGTGATTTCGCACCTCCCCAGCCAATACTACAAACCGTCCATGTCCCCCTCTGAAATCCGGTTCCAGTTTGCAATTCAAAACACAGCATGGCCTTTTGGTTGGAACATCTAGTATGGTTTATTCAGATTTCTCAGGATAACCTCCACTAAAGAGTTCAACACGCACAACACAACTGGCTATTCCACAATGGGAAGCAGAAATCATGAGAATTAGAGAGTGGAGGTTTTCAAACAGCAGGAGGAATCATATGATGAAGGCCGGACCACTAGCCACTTCTCGCCACTCCTTTAAATATTCTGGAATTTTTCCTCCCTGGCCAACTATTTTGTTTCTTTTTACTATTAGATAGGGATGTTTTTCTGGTAAAATCCCGATTTTACCCAATTCTATTTTGATTTTTCTGTCACAAGAGTGATTGCTTGATGCATGCTCTGATAGTTTGATAGGATATTTTGTTTTTCACCTGAGTGGGTCGATCATGACATAATATTCAATCGCAAACCCTTAAGGAGAACTCTATATGTAGTGAGTTCTAAGATTAAAGAAAGGTTCTGGAATTTTGAAGAAGTTTTTTGTAGTTTTGTATGATTGTGCTCCCTGTGCTCTGAGATACATATTTGGGAGAGTTGTTTACACTTAATAAGATACAGAGCTATCAGTTGGATTCCAGATGGAGCAGTGAGTAGTATGTATATGTTTCCTTTTGTTCAGTAATCTCCGTTTTATGTGTAATCATCATTCATGCTATGCTACTTTGATGGTTCGTGTAATGTAGCTGTCGGTAGTTTGCAATTTTATTCATGAATTCGTATCTGTATAACGCTCATGTATTAACCTTGTTGCACTCCCTCAATTCACACTCAACGAACATTTGTTGTTGTCCATATCTCATTCATATCCGCTTCCTCTAAGTTCACAGGGGACAGATTCTTAATCCTCTTAAGCTTGTCTTTGGTGGGTTCCTTCTCCATTATTTCTCAACGCCTCTGCATATTTTCAAAGTTTCTGCTCATTGCTTTATACTTAGCCCATTTAAAAACCATCAAGCCTCACAGCCTCCTAATCTCTCTCACAAGTATAGGGAATTCACATGAATCAAGCTCAAATCATCTTCTCCATTCTTGAATAACCAAAACCATTATTATCTTGACCCATTTTCTGTCAGAGGCATTTATACAGTTGCCCATATTTAACCTTTGATTTTAAGATGTCCTAGGCACTGGTCTTTTACAACTCAAGGTTGCCTCTAGGAGCTACAACATTTGGCACTCCCTCAATACAAATTCCTCATTAGGAGTATCTTTGTCATTTTGGTTTTGCTAGTATGTTTTCTCCCTCTCTCTCTATTTTTTTGCATATATGTACTTATGGAAACACTCTCTATAGTAACAAATTTTGTATCTTAAGTATATATTTATTTTTAGACAAGAGACTTATTATTTAGTTGATATGGTTTTTCCAACTAATATCACTTGTTTATATATATATATATATATATATATGGTGTTCTTTTTGGAATAAGGTTCCAAAATTTCAATTTAATTACCAATAATTATTAAGTGTATGGTAGGTTGAGATTTATCTCAAAAGTAGTGACATTTGTAGTCTTTTAATCCAATGGATTAATTAGAAACTAAAAATGTCATATGAATAAGTGTCATATGAAATAAGTTATGGTTTTTTGGACATGAGGTATTAATAAGGCATAATATTGTCACAAAGCCTGTATAAATTAAAAATATTGTTACATGTTTTTTTAATCTATATACGTTTATCTTATAGATAACTTCTTATTTATAATTAATAATAACAATAATAATTTTAAATAAAATTATAATTTAGTTAATTTTTATGATTTTTTTATTTTATTTTGATAATGTGAAGATTTATGCTTTGGTGCTAATTATGAATTAATGTTTCTTTGTGTTTACAAATCTTTTAATTTATATAATTATGCTAATTATTAAAAACCATAAGTCTATTGAAACTATTAGAGCATATCCATCTAGAGAAGTTTATGGCCAACTCATTAACATAGTCCGACTCCTAGAGTATTTAAGAGAATTCACCCCATGATCTTCCATTAGCAAGGTGTTTTTAAGTACAGAACTCATCAATTCAAATAACTCTAAAAACTTATTAAAAACTTTACAATGTCTAATATTTTTTTTATAATAAAATAATAAAGTTCCTTATATATGTATGGGGGTAGAGTATGTATGCCTTTGTAAACTTAGCAATCAAATCATTGAGTGGAAATGGGTTCCTTATCCCACAAACAAAAAGCTCTCATACAACACTTTGATGTCTAACTTAACAATGACGTTAAAATTAGATTATATATATATATATATATATCACTCACCCACGCACCCACTTTACTCTGCTCGTGATATTTAAGCTAAATATTTTTTAAAAAGAATGTAACTAACGTGGAACATTGTGAAAATGATATGAAAGAATGAAGTGTGAAACGAAATTCCAACACGCACGAGAAGCATGATGCGGAGAAGTATGTGACCAAAAAGTGTCTTACATTAAAAGGAATGTAACTACGTGCAAATGTATATTACATAAAAGAATGAAGCGTGAAACAAATTCCAACGCTCATGAAGAATGATGAGGCCGAGTTTGTGACCAGAACTGTACCAATTTGGTACTAGTTAGATCCATAGATAATATTTACCTGTTATTTTAATAAATCCAAATAAATAATCATATTACATAATCAAACATATCATATTTAAAAATCAAACCTGAAAAACAGGAAATCCAGATAAATAATCATATTACATAGTCAACATTATCATACTTAAAAATCAAACTCGAAAAAAGAGACAACCATCTGTCAGCACAGAAAAATGTCTTACTTCATTGCCTTTGACTTTTTAAAAATTTCTCTTGTGGATGGGCCATTTTTAGTTTATTGGAAAGTAAAACGTCTGGCTAGACACAAACTAAAACTGAAGTAAACGTGAAATTTTTGCACCACTGTCCTAGCGATTTCGATTATATTGAAGATTTCTTCGTTTGCAGCGAAGAAATTTCTACACTTGTTCCACAGGGCAGGATTGCGTTTTCTTCTTCTTCTTCTTTTCATTTACTAAGTTTTTGAAAATGGAATTGTCTAACTAGAGGAATTGTTTGGACGTTTAAAATTGGCTAGAATCTGGGCCAAAAAAATTTAAGAAATCTTATAGTAAGAGTGTTTAAATCATGATTTTAATAGTGGAAATGGATTCAGCACCATCAAAAACCTCTAAGACACCCAAAATATTAAAGTTTGATAGTTATAACGTGAATTTACAAAAATCCCTACCAGATTTACTTAAAATTTTACCGGAATTTCCATAATTTTCAAGGCAAAAAAAAATCTAGTTAAACTACATTTTTGAAAATGGGTTTAGAATTTAACATCCACACAAATCTAGAAGAGTTGTTATTAAGATTAAGATTTTGAAATTGTTTGAGATAGTGCCTCATTTATGATGCATACTAAAGTTTAGGGATTGGTTTGGTTTGTTGGAGAATGTTGAGAGATTATCTCAATCTCTCCCTCCAAGAGTGGAATAAGTTGGATCTCACTCCAACTATATATATTTGATGTATCTCTATTTATTGAATGTAATATAAAAATTAATCTATTGTTTTGTGTGTTAATATTGTGCAATGGATGCTCTCATTATTTTTAATTTGGTATCAGAGCCTCTACTGGCTTAAAACCCTTACGGGATGGCCAGGAAGATGTGAGAGCAATGATTGTCAAACTGCTGCCGTAGGAGAGTAAATAGTTCAATGAATTTATTTTCTGCATGAAAGTTTTTGTGTGTTTGTTATTTTTTTATGTGATTAAGATCCGTTGGCTGGATTAAAAAGAGAAAACCGCAGTGCAAAATTCCATTCAATGCTCGTGAACAAGACCGTATAGAGAGAGATACAACTTCTTTAGCTTGCTGTGTACAAAATTCTGAGTCCAGGAATGAAATCCAATTACCGATTAACAAGCTTGAAGTAGAGGACGAAACCATACGTTGTCAAAGAGTAAGGCACGATCCTGAATAGAGACTGTCTTCCAGTCCATATTCGAAATATAGTCGATGGTTGGGGCCGAGACCGAAGTTGAAGACGCATTTTCTAGGATCACGTTGCCAGAGAGGACCGCGGAACTTGCTGGAGATTTCCCTTTTATATGATCTGGTCTTGCCAATAGAACCGGATAGCGCTGAGTAGAGGTTTCTCCTGTTCTGGATCCTGTTTTTTCGAATTCAAACGATCCTCCAAAGAAATCATTTGAAGCAGCCTTGATTTTGATTTGACATGGAGAGTCCGTGAATGAATTATGTATCCCAGTTGATCGAGCGCATAGAATGGCGCTGAGATTCAGATTATGTGTATTCGTATCGAAGCTGCATATGTGTTTTCTCAACATTTTCTGGAAAAAAATACACTTATATCTCTGTAACTGCTATGAAATACAGCTCCAATGGCAACATTAGCCAACGAGTGTGAGTCTAAAAGAACTCTGGACTAACGTGCAACTAATTATTCCAATCTCTTTTTGTTTCTCATTAGCATGCGTATCACATACTTCTATGTGATACTTTGTGACTACATTCCGGTCCACCAAAATCATGAACGACGAAACACAAGAAGGTGAAAACGTGAAAGAGATACAAGTTAGAACAACTGAATCGGTGGATGCAGTGGTGCTTTATTAATGCATGTGTAGAGGCTGTGCATCAAGAACATAATTCATTTAACAGTGGTGGAATGTTGAGGAGAAAAACGCCAAGTCGAGAAACAGTGGAGCTATTCAGGGGAAGAAAATTGAATTATTTCTTCTCAACTGCGTGTTCAAAGATAGCTGTGACAAATCTTAGGGTTTATTGTGTGGAATATATCATTATAGTGTGAGATTTAAGTTTATATTTGTGTAAAAGTTACTTTGTAAGATTGATCGTTGATCATACTCTGTATCTAGAATATTTTTCTATACGACTGTTGAAATTTATTCTTCGAGGTTATTTCACAGATGGAAATATTTCAATAGGGTAGTTCAGTGTCAAGACTCTTCTTTGGGGGTGTCAAGAATTTTTAATCTTACAAAATCAAAGGTCACTTTGCGGGATTGATCACTGATCATATTCTGTATCTAGAATATTTTCCTATATGACTGTTGAAATTTATTCTTCGGGGTTATTTCACAGATGGAAATATTTCAATAGGGTAGTTCAGTGTTGAGACTCTTCTTCGGGGGTGTCAAGAATTTTTAATCTTACAAATTCAGCATTGCTAGTTGGAAGAAGGTGTACTTTAAATGAGTTGGAAGGTAGGCTTGAAGATGTGGAGAAAGAAAGAGCTGAGTCCAGAAGACTGTAGAGTGGGTAGAGTTGCTAATGAAGGCCAATCAGACAAAGATAAATTACAACTTTTGTAATTGTGATTTCAGTATTGTAAGTTTTCTGTAATGTAGGCATTAAGAGGGGGTGTTTGAGATAATGCCTCATTTATGATGCATACTAAAGTTTAGGAATTGGTTTGGTCTGTTGGAGAATGTTGAGAGATTCTTTCAACCTCTCCTTCCAAGAGTGGAATAAGTTGTATCTCACTCCAACTATATATATTTGATGTATCTTTGTTTATTGAATGTAATATAGAAATTAATCTATTGTTTTGTGTGTTAATATTGTGCAATGGATGCTCTCATGATTTTTAATTGAAATGGATTTAGAATTTGACATTCAGAAAATTCGAGAAGAGTTCTTATTAAGATTTTGAAAATGGTTTGGCAGGTTGGTTTGAAGATTAGTGACCTGTATTAATAATAGTATAATTTTTTTAATATATAAGAAAATTTATTATAATATAATTGTTAAATAGTTTAGTTTGATTAATAGATAAAATGGTGTTGTTTTTTTCCTTTTTTTAATTTTGTCACAACTTTATAGAGATTTTTAAAAAGATGTTTAATTTGTAAATTTTAAGTATTTATGGATTTTAAAAAGTATTGAATCCATTTATACATTTAAAAATACATTTTAGACAACAAAAAACCACATTCACTCAAAATTAAATTGTATCTTGAAATTCTGAAAACATTATTTTATCTATTAATTAGAGTACATCCGTATCAAGTGCTGAAGATAATAATAATTATTAAATACTATCCTCTAATGTAAAACATGATTAATATTATTAAAAAACCAATATCACTCTAAATTAAGAGTTAGTGGTTTATAAGAAGTAAGTCTTAAGAAATTGAGACGAGAACTATGGAGAACAATTGCACAACTTAAATTACACACTCTAATATCGCAAAATGAAATCGACTTCAAAAATAGAAGAAAATGAGATCAACATAGAAATAAGCCATGGGGAAACCTCCTTAAGTACAAAAATGAACATTTTCTTGGATGAAATCTGAAATGACAAAACCTCCTTTCTATATAAAGTCCATGAGGTCACAATATAATTTCTATTCGACCTAATAATAATAATGTAAGGGCACATGTATTATGAGAGTTAAGGAATACAACAATAGCAACTTTAAAGTTACTAACAACAATAAGGGACTATACTAGTAATATAGGGACCTAACATGCCCTTCTCCTTCAAAAAAGTGTTGTCCTCAATGCTTGAGTAGCTCTGGGTGCTTCTGTATAAAATTCTCATCCTCCCATGTAGAATCTTCAGTGGGTAAGTTCTTCCACTTGATGAGATACTCTGAAATTGATCGATTCCGTAGCTGTCGAGTTCTTATTTCCATGACCGCTTCAGGTTCCAATATGATTTTTCCTACCTCATCAAGTTCTGGAAATATTGTTTGAGCTGGAAGATTTTCACCTATAACTTACTTTAAGCATAGAAACACCAGGAAAAACAAACATCCACAAATCTAAGCTTTGAAAGTATATAAGTGCTCATGTCTAAATACGTGTAAATTATCAACATAAAGAACAATGATTAAAAGCTTACCCTCCACCACAATTTAGTATAGGTTTAAAGTCTCACTCTTGGTGAAATAAGTCTAGTGAAAATAGCGTACATCGATACGAAAAGTGTAACCACCAGGGAATTTCATGATAAACTAATGTTCATTTAGTCACACACATGCGACTCGCTGCTGAAGATCTCAAATCCTTTAGGTTGCTCAATGTACACCTCTTCCTCAATGATCCCATTAAGGAACACAGTCTTCACATCCATCTGATGAATGTGCCAACCCATCTGCGCTGAGAGAGCAAGGATGGGCCTTATGGAAGAATATCGTCGACAAGTGCAAGGTTTCTTCATAATCAATCCCATTGATCTGTGAGAAGCCCCGAGCCAAAAATATGGCCTTGTATTTCTCAACACTCCCATCATCAGCTTTCGTTACCTTTTAGATCTATCTTGAACCTACCACTGATTTATCAACTGGCCTTGGAACAATTTCCCAAGCACTATTTCTGACAATGGAGTCATACTCCTCCACCATTGCATCTACCCATGTGGGCTCCTGCACTGCTTCCTAAAAGGAAGATGGCTCATCACGATACACTTTCTCATGAGAACCATGTATCCAGTGAATCAATCAGGTGACTATCTCTATCTGCGCTGTGATGTAGGGACTCCTACATTCTATGCCACATCAAGCTTCAGTCTCTCAGCTTCTGTGTTACGCCTTCTGGCTGTTCTGATGTTTGGCTCTATGTGATTGGACTCCTCTACTCCATGATCCTCCTCTTGTGGTTGATCCACATATTGAGGCTCATCTTTTGGAACGAGAATTTCCTCCTCTACATGCGAGTGTAGCTCCCTCTCAAGCGACAACTTCATGGCTTTCACCTCATTGAATTTTATATCCCGCTGCACCATGACCATCAGAGTTGTTTGGAAAATACACACGATAATTATGGGGTGTTTTTTTGTATACCCCACAAATATCCCAACTTACGCGATCGGCTCTAGATTCTTCCTGGTGTTCTTGGTCACATGAACATAAACGGATGAGTCGAAAATATTAAAGTGAGAAACATCCGGTTTCTTACCGATGAAGCTTCAACGGTGTACTCATTGCGAAGTACCCTATGAGGACAATGGTTTTGCACATAAACCTTGATGTTGCATACACCCAGCCCACAAGTGAATTGGTAGGCCTCGATCCAAGAAGCATAGCTCTTGCATCACCCATGATCATTATGTTCTTCCTCTCGGCGACCCCATTATTATGGGTTATGAGGCGCTATGAGTTGTCTTCGAATTCCTTCTTTGCTACGAATTCTTTGAATTCGTTGAGGATATATTCACCACCATTATCACTCTGCTGTAAGCCTTCACTTGCTTCCCCGACTCTTTCTCCACCAATGCTTTAAACTCACAGAAATTTGAGAATGTTTGATCCTTATTTTTCAAGAAGAAGATCCAACATCTACGAGAATATTCATCAACAAAAATAACATAATACATGTGTTTTATTGTTGAAGCAACCGATAATGGTCCACACACGTCTATGTGAATTCTCTCGAGGATCACCGAAGCACGGTTCTCCTTTTCATGAAAGGTGGTCTTCAAAAACTTACCCATAGTACATCTCTTGCACTGATCTATCTACGCAAGTGTACCCTTGGAAAGTCTAGTAGAAATATACTGCAAAATATTTAGGGCGCCATGGTGAAGATGGCCCAATCTCCTATGCCATAATTCGCCCTCATCTCGGCTCACCACTTCTTATTTTCCCACCATTTCAGCACATCCATCTACCTCCAGCTTGTAGAGATTATTGAATCAAATCCCTATCCTCTTGGTTTGACCTATTGTTTTATGTCACAGGAAGGCTTTTCCATCGCTGAAAACAACGTCATAACCTCTGTCCTCCAACATGGCGACTGAGACCAAGTTATTATTTAGACCTGGAACATGCATAACATCTTTCAATAGAAATGGTTTACCTGAATCCCTCTCAAAGGTAATGGTACCAATGTTGTTCCAACTGTATCGTCCATCGTTGCCCATTTTTATATGCATTTGGAGATCTTTCTCCTCCAAGTTGCTGAAAAAATCCTTATCTCCCGTCTTGTGGAAGGAAGCACCACTATCAAGATACCACACCGATCCCATTGCGCTTGAAACCAAGCATGCGATCAAGGAGAAATCATGTTCAAATTGTGAGGCAAGGGCCTCACCAGCTGCAGCTCCAACATCCTTCTTATTCTTCTTTTTATTTGGGTATTTAGTGGCGAGATGCTCATGTTCGTGATAGTAAAAACACTTCACCTTGGACAAATCCAGCTTCTTGCCTTTAGCCTCGGATTTTGGATGGGATTTTTTCCCCTTCCCTTTCCTTGCTTTGGCAGCCAAAGAAAAATCCTCTTCATCATCATGTTTTGATGAAGAGCCATCCCTGGTACTCTGCCTTATCTCCTCCTTCACTAGATCCGACCAAAGTCGCTCCCAATCCGGCAGTTACTCCCACCCATTGACAGAGTCTTGATAACTGTGCGAACTCTTCGGAAGTCCAAGGAGAACCAAGCTCACCAAGTCATCATCAGCAACTATAATTCCCACACTCCCCACCTCATCCCTACATTGGACAAACTTCGTGAGATACTTTGGAATATTGTCACCCTTATCCATTTTGATTTTTATGAGTTTATCTTTCAGCGCCACCTTCCTATGGTAGCTTTTGCTTCGGAAAAGATTTTTCAAAGCCTTCCACATTTCAAATGGAGTGGCTTTCCCATGAAGGCTTGACACAATATGGTCTTTCACACCTTCCAACAGAATTATTCTTGTCTTTGCTACTTTCTTTTGCCAGGCGTCAAGTAATGCAACATCCGTCGAAGTGGGCTTAGGAACATCGCTATCGATGAACTCCTTTAAGCCATTATCTTCAAGCACCGCCTCCATCCTTTTCTTCTAGGCTATGTAGTTAGAGCTGCCCTCAAGTTCATACTCCAAACGCAACCCATTGAAAGCCATTTCAATGTTTACTCAAATGTCGCACCAAGAAATTCTTGCATCAAATTCGAATTGTTTCACCAGCACAAAACTCAGCACCGCTTCAATATTGAAATCTTCAGTGATTAACACTGCTCTGATACCATGTAGAAATTTAATACAATATTCATGTATATTACCAGACTCCCCTGATCTAACAATTAAATCCACTGTTAAATACATAATCCTTCTACTCAATTATTTGTGGAAATTAAATTTCCAATTGCAAAACACATGAAGAAAAATCAAGCGCACATAACAAGATGTTTTACTAGGAAAGATTAAAGCTAAAAACCCCAACTATCATATATTATGTATATCATAGAATCATGAAACAATCTCATACAAAGGTCAGCTCATAGAGCTCTCAGTACAATATACAATCATCTCACATTGTCATGCAAAAATTTTCATATCTATACACCAATTTTCTGCCTCCTGACACCCTGTGTCCACTGTGTAATCCCTGTTGAAGAAGATCCATGAATGAATTCGATCTTTCCTTACCTTGACTTTGCAATCCTCATTGGCAACTCCAATGTGTGTATAGATGCATTGAATGCACCACTGTAGTCACAACTAATAGCCGAATACACCCTTTCACATATCTCTCCACTGGGTCTCCACTGGATCTGACATGCAAGTAGTTAACTCTTGTATTTCTTTAGTTGCAAGTAAGACACTACTTGTGAATTAATTAAATAATTAATTCACTCATCTTTCACTAGTGTATATTTAGTTACAACTAGCACAACTGAGTTAAACTAAGTAACAACTCCTATAACTACTCTTCCAACTCTGTTACAACTCTATCACAATCAGTTACAACGAAGTCCATCATGCATGAGTCACCAACCAACTTTGGAATGTGTAATTCCTTCAACTAACTAGTTTGCCACATTAGTTAACTGAAATCAAGTGCTCCAAGAGAATAAGTTATTAGTTTTGTCTGATTATCATTAAGGGCTAATAATAATCAATATGCATTCTACTTTTAGATTTGCGATCTATAAATAGACTTTGCCCATGTTCTAAAAATAGAAACTCATCTAAATATATAATTTTCTCAACCATCTAGAATCAGCATCCTGCTAATTTTAGAATATGCCCACCATTCTAAAAATAGACATATACCTAAAAATAGCCTGTGGGCCCCACCTAGTGAAGGTGCTTAATTTTCACTAGGATCATCATCTTGTTGAATCTCAATAAGTCTATCAACTACCACCATGATGACACTCTTTCCTTTGGACTTAGGTAAATCTGTGATAAAATCCACTGAAATCAAGTGCTCCAAGAGAATAAGTTATTAGTTTTGTCTGATTATCATTAAGGGCTAATAATAATCGATATGCATTCTACTTTTATATTTGCGATCTATAAATAGACTTTGCACATGTTCTAAAAATAGAAACTCATCTAAATATAGAATTTTCTCAACCATCTAGAATCAGCATCCTGCTAATTTTAGAATATGCTCACCATTCTAAAAATAGACATACACCTAAAAATAGCCTGCGGGCCCCACCTAGTGAAGGTGCTTAATTTTCACTAGGATCATCATCTTGTTGAATCTCAATAAGTCTATCAACTACCACCATGATGACACTCTTTCTTTTGGACTTAGGTAAACCTGTGATAAAATCCATTGAAATCTCCTTCCAACATTGACTTGGAATGGATAAAGGCTGTAGAAAACCTAGGGCTTTAATTGTCTCAACTTTATTTTGTCGGAAAACCAAACATTCTGCCGAAAATTTTTGAATATCAAATTTAAGGCCATCCCAAAAAAAATATTTTTTCACCCTGTGGTAAGTTTTTAAAAATCTCGAAATCCCCCAAGGGAGAAGTGTGCAATTCCAAAAGAATCTTTTGTTTTAGTTGGGAATACTAACAAAGATATAAGCGATATTTTTACCATAAGGAATCATTTTTCCAACTAAATGTATCAAATTTACTAGGATCTTGCTGCAACTTTTGAATGAGTGTCCACACTTCTTCGTCTTTCTTCCATTCATCCCTTGCTTCGATTATCCATTCTGATTGGATAATAGAAATGGCACAAAGCAATGCTTCCACCTCTTCATCCTTTCTTGAGAGTTCATCTGCAACAACATATAACTTCCCTTTTTTGTAGACGATTTCAAAGTCATAACCCAACGTCTTTGTGACCCATTTTTGCTACTCTTTTGAAGATAGTCTTTGTTCCAAAAATTATTTAAGATTATCATGATCAGTTTTTACCTTGAAGTGTCTTCCCATTAGGTAAGTTCATCATTTCTTTAGTGCATGTAGTATTTCCAACATTTTCGTCTCATAAATAGCTTTCTGTAAATTCTTTCCTTTGATTGGACGAATTTCAAAAGCAACTGGTCTTCCTTCTTGCGTTAAAACAACAACAGTTCCATTTCCCGAGCATTACATTCCACAATAAAGGTTTTTTTGAAGTCTGACGTAGATAAGACTGGTGCTAGGCACATTGCCTCTTTAAGATGTTCAAAGGCCTTAGTTGCTTCAGGAGTTTATGAAAATGCATCTTTCTTCAAAAAAAATATTAGAGGTGCTGCTATTCTCCCATAATTCTTAACAAACTTGCGATAATACCCTGTTAACCTGAGAAATCCTTGCAACTTCTTTATGGTTGTGAGGACTTTCCATTCCTTAATGGCTTTAATTTTGTTAGGGTCTACCTTAACACCCTCGTGAGATACAATATGACCTAAATATTCCACCTCTTGTACTCCAAAGAAACATTTGGATGTTTTTGCATATAATTGTTTCTCCTCCAATAGTTTGAGAACCCTATCAAAATGTTGAACATGAATATTTCAAGACTGGTCGTAGATTAGCATATCATCAAAAAACACTAACAAAATTTTCAAGAAGGGTTTAAAATGAAACACCAACCCTTGAAATGAGAAGGTGCATTGGTAAGGCCAAAAGGCATGACCAAAATCTGCAATGAGTCTCATGGTTGAATGTTTATTTTGGAATATCTTCTCGTAGAAATTTGAATAATCGATATGTTATCCACCGAGATTCTCCCGATCACACACTATTTATCTTCATGCACAATACATAATCTCTTCTACCATTAATCATTACATGCGGAAATAAAATCAATTGCATGCACACATTAAAACCATAAAAATTCACACATATGAACACAGTATGTAATGGGAAAGCTTAAAGCTGAAAACCCCCAACTATCTGTATATTATATATGTCATAGAGATCATGTAACAATAATTATACAAAGCTCCTCACAAGCTCTCAGTATAATCTCCACTTGCTACACACTAATCAAGCTAGATCTAGCAAAACACATGCTCCAATCTCTGCCACTTGATAGCCTGCCTCTACTGCGCAATCCCTGCTGAAGAATGCCTCTTGATGAGAATTAATTACCCCAGCCTTGCTCACGCAGTATTTAAAGGCATCTCTACTAAGTTTCGGATGCAAACCATGCATCACTATAGTCACAACTGATATTTACACTGCTCTTTCACCTATCTCTTCACTGGTCTCCACTGAAACTGTCCATGCACTGAAGTTAACTGATGTATTCTTTAGTTGATTAATGAGTTTATAATTAGTGAATTAATTAATAATTAATTCACACCACTCTCACTAGTGTATCAATCAGTTAGACTAGATACAACTAGCTCAATTATGTTTAGATTAGTTAAACTGAACACAACTCCATTAACTTCCTCAATCAACTCCACCAAACTCTCTCACATGAGTTCTAACTGAAGCATCCATGCAATAGCTCCACTTAACCCTTAGGAATAGTGTAATTCCTTATGTCAGCTCCTGTGCCACATCTGTGCACTTAACTGAAGTGCTCCAAGAGAATAAGATAATGTTTATAGTCCAAATATTATTAAGAGCTAATAATATTCGACATATCTATTTTTAGACTGGCAATCTAAAAATAGATTTTTCCCAATATGTCTAAAAATATAAGTCCATCTATTTTTCCAACTTGACCAACCATCCACAAATAGCATCCTGCAACTCATAGAATATGATCGACATGTCTAAAAATAGACATAGTCTAAAAATAGACTTTGCGACAAAAATCACCTGTGTGGGTCCCACCTAGTTTAGGTGATCACTTTCCAACTAGGATCAGGAATGATGTTTCAGGATGCCTCCTTCATTGTTTCTTGTTGCAATCTTCAACACTCCCTCTCAACAAGAAAGGACTGTATTTGCATGCGACATGCAACTCCATGCATTCGCCTTGCAACCTTCACAAGCGCCATGCAACTCCATGCATCTGCTCTGCAACTCCTCTGAAACTGAATAGTCTCCAAACAACTCAATCAGTCTTGATGCATCTAGCATCTATCATCAAAGTCTTCGACTTCTTCTTGGCCAACTGCACATGTCATCAGGAACCACTGCGCTGTTGAACTCTTGCACCCATGCACTCTTGCACTTGCTGTCAACTCTAATCCGCGCTCCAGTATCCGACACTGTCACTTTGATCTGCCTGCATCACTCCAACTGATCTTGCTACTGCTGCGCTGTGGGCACCTCGTAGCCAGGTTCAACTCATGAGATCCACACCATCTCATGAATCCTGCCCAGAAATCTCCTCTTGGGATTAATCATGCATGTCACCCCACCTCTCACCTGGTGGTATAGCTACATGCACTCCCTCTGCCCATCTGGCACGAAATTTCTCTGCATGAGTGGTTTCTTCCACTCCATGATCCTCATCTTGTGGTTGCTCCACATCCCGAGGTTCACTATTACCTGCATGCAAAACTTGCTCCCTCTTAAGGTACCCTGCATGGCTTTCTCACACTCTCAAGAGTAGGCCCGTAGAAATCCCATCTACTACAAGTCTCGTAGAGATTCTTTGCTCGAATCCCAACCTTCTTGATTCCTTCTTCATCCACGATAACTCCTACACTCCCAAGCTCATCCATGCAGTGGACAAAGATTGTCAAGTATACCGGAATAGTGTCATTCTTCTCCATTTTTATTTTCCTAAGTTTATCCTTGAGCACCAACTTCCTCTGGTCACTCTTGCTTTGGAACAAATCTGTCAAAGCTTTCCACATCAAGAATGGAGAAGCTTTAACATGAAGGTTGGACACTATGTGATCCTTCACACCTTCCAACAGAATCCTTCGACACCTTGCTACCTTCTTTTGCCATGCGTCAAGTATGGCAGCATCACTAGAAGTAGGTTTTGGAATTTCTGCATCTATGAACTCCTTCAACCCATTGTCATCCAGCACCGCCTCCATCCTGTCCTTCCATGCAATATAATTCGAGCTTCCCTCAAGGGCATACTCCAATCGCAATCCGTTGAAATACATCTCAACTTTGACACTAAGAAAACACTGCTGCAAATTCGAATTCCACCAGCACAAAAATCAACCACTTCAATGTTTTGCAATTGATCCAATGATCAATATCGCTCTGATACCATGTAGAAATTATATAATATGCATGTGTATTACCATATTCTCCGATCTAACAATATTTATTTTCTTTCTAAATACGTAATCCTCTCCACTATAATTCTTGCGGAAATTTAATCAACAATGCAAAACACATGAAGCAATAAAAACACACATAACACGTACTTATTTACCTAAAGCCTAAAATAAAACCCCAACTATCTCGTATATTATATATGTCATAGAGATCATGTAACAATCATTATACAAAGCTCCTCACAAGCTCTCCAAGATAATCTCCACTTGCTACACACTAATCAGGCCCGATCTTGCAAATCACAAGCACCGATCTTTGCCGCCCTAGCTCGCCACTACTAATCCCCGCTAAAGAATGCTCTTTGATGAGTTCACCACTTCACTCTTGCTCACAGCTTCTTAAAGGTGATCTCCAGTGAGCGTTGGATGCAATCAATGCATCACTATAGTCACAACCGATAGTCACACTTGCTCTTTCACCTACCTCTCCACTGGTCTCCACTGAAACTGCCATGCACTGTAGTTAACTGATGTATTCTTCAGTTGATTAATGAGTTATTATTTAGTGAATTAATTAACTAATTAATTCACACCACTCTCACTAGTGTATCAATCGGTTAGACTAGATACAACTAGCTCAACTGAGTCTAACTAAGTTAAACTAAATACAACTCCACCAACTACTTCTCCAACTCCACCAAACTCTGTCACATGAGTTCTAACTGAAGTCCTCCATGCAATAGCTCTAGTAAACCCTCAGGAATAGCGTAATTCCTTCTGTCAGCTGTTGTGCCACATCTGTGCACTTAACTGAAGTGCTCCAAGAGAATAAGATAATGTTTAGAGTCCAGATATTATTAAGAGCTAATAATATTCGACATATCTATTTTTAGACTGGAAGTCTAAAAATAGACTCTACCCAATATGTCTAAAAATAGAAGTCCATCTATTTTTCCAACTTGACCAACCATCCACAAATAGCATCCTACAACTCATAGAATATGATCGACATGTCTAAAAATAGACATAGTCTAAAAATAGACTTTGCGACAAAAAATCACCTGTGTGGGCCCCACCTAGTTTAGGTGATTATTTTCCAACTAGGATCAGGAATGATGTTTCAAGATGCCTCCTTCACTATTTCTTGTTGCAATCTTCAACATCTTCTGGCCTTCATTCTAATTTGATAATATCTTGAATGAAGATCCAACTTGGTAAAATAAATCGCTCCATGTAATTCTTACAATAATTCATCAATCACAGGAATGTGAAATTTATCTTTAATAGTGAGCTTATTGAGCTCCCTATAATCTAGAAACATGCGTCATGATCCATACTTCTTGTGCACCAATACTACTGGAGCAGAGAAAGAACTTTGACTCGGTTGAATTGTACCAGCCTCTAACATTTTTGCAATCATACGTTTTGCTCTTTTGGACATATGATCATGATCACGAATAGGTGGGAGTCCTTTGGGAGTTTCAAACACCTTGGAATGATTGTCCAAGACTTTTTGGAGATCTGGAGAAATAGATGATTTTGATGTTGGAACTTATAGTGAGCATAATTGTGAAATTATACCTCGTCGTTCTTTCTTCAGAATATTTTTCATGACATTAGAGCTTATTATCTTTCCCAGCTTCCCTGCGATACCCCGTAATTCAACTTTCTTTCCTTTCGAAAAAAAATTCAAGAAAAGTTCTTGAAAATTACAAGCTATTGTCCCCAAAAATTGTAACCATTGTACTCCTAGTACAACATCAACACCTCCCATTGGAATGGAAAGCATTTGACTATTCAATACATATTCCCCCATGGTTAGATTGATATTATGGCATTTTCCAGAGAAATTTATAGTTCCTCCATTTGCAACCATCACCTGAAATTTTGGTGTTGGGTACAGGAAGCAATTAAATTCCTTTGCTACCTTACAATGAATAAAATTATGGGTACTACCCGAGTCAATCAACACTATTACCTTATTCTTCGTGATATGTCCTTCTATCTTGAGAGTTTGAGGAGTGGTAATTCCTGCCAATGCATTACAGGATATGTTCATACTCAATTATTCTTTCTCTAGGGTTGGTTCTTGGTGTATATCCTCTTCTTTTGAATTTTCTTGTTCATTTTTTTTCTCCTCTTCACAATTTATGTAAAATAGTTTCTTCTCAACACACTTATGACCTTTAGTGTATTTGTTATCACAACTGTAGCAAAGCCCTTTTGCTCTTTTTTCTTCTAATTGTTGTGTTGTCAACCTTGTAGGTTGTGGAAGCCTAGGAGTAACAACATTTCCATCTTTATAGATGTGAGTGGTAGACTTCCTTATCGCCATAATTTGATAGATATTTTATAATTTAAGTTTAAGTTGTTTAATTTATTTATGCATTCCAAAATACATTAAAAAAAAATCATTTTTTCTTAAAATAATTTTACCAAATTCTAATAAAAAAATCTATTTAATCTATTAAATTACAATGAAATAAAATTATATAAAATTTATAATAAAATTTATTTATATAGAATTTACACTAAAATGTGATTATGATGAATTTGTAAGCACGGCCCAATTAAAAAAAAAAAAAAAACATTCAAAATTTAAAAATGTTAAACTTTTCCTACCAGGTTGATAATTTATCCTATATCGGATAGGGTATGGTTGGTACACAACTCAATTTATCATTGGTTGAAGGAAATTTGACGTAAGAATTTTTTTGAGTTGTTTTTAGTGTGATTTTTTAAAGTATTTTGTATTAAAATTTGGTGAACAAATTTGAGGTGAAACTGGTTTTTTGATTATATATTTAAATTTAACACCTTAAAAATAATTTAGAGCATTTCTATTATACAAAATTATCCATCAAATTTATGTTTTCAATCATTTTTTACAAAATTTTAGAAAAATTAAACCCAAAAATCCACCTAAAATAACCTTAAAAAATCACAAAAACAAACAAATGGTTCCTTCTGTAACTCAATCCTCTTACAATTTTTAAGCAGAAAAGGATTAACAGCCTGGGCAACCGGGAGTATCTTTTCAGACACATACGCTCTTCCAGCCACCTCCTACGAAATTTGATGGATCCGAGATTTTGCGGAAATCAAAAAATTATGGAAATTGCAATTTCGGCCATTTGGATCCCACTTCCAGCTCTCCTTATGCTTAACACTGTAATTTATTTTTCGAGTGTAAATTTTGATTTAATGCTGTCATGGATCCACTTAGACATCTTGTGCACTGTAATTTTGTATTTGAGTATGATGCTTTGATGCACAGTTTTGATTTTAGTGCCAAAATCAACCTAAGAGAATCAGAATGAGTGGTTTTGCAATGATGCTTGTGGTCAATCCTGATGCGTATGGATTTTTCCGTCGTTATAACGTAATAACCTTTTTTTCAATGCACGTGTTCATTTTTCCACCTATTCATTATTGCTGAAAGGAAATATGATATGTTCAAACTCTCATTCCATTAATTTTGCTTTTTTGTTTTTTTAATTAAAGTGTTTTTTTTTTTTAAATTATAATTTTGTTAATGTTGAAAGTGTTTATTAATTCAAAATCTTAGATCACAATCTTACTTAAAAATATAAAAAATTAAAACATCTATATAGTAGTCAAAAATCAAACAAAGCTTATTTAAAGTGGGGATAAAACTCTATGATTAAAAATCTTGTTACATATATTTTTAAATTCGTATATGTTTAATTCATATATTAAATTTTTTTTACTATAATAATAAAGTTATAATTTAGTTCTTCGTTCGGGGTGATATATCAACCCTTTCACCTCTTGAGAAAATTAATAGAGGGGGTGGCATGGCTTATCCCACCCAGAACAATTTCATGCAAGAAAATAATCACACATGCTTATCGATTGGTTCACTAACAATTATCCGTTGGAGATGGTTCAAGGGGTAAATTTCTATTTAACTCTTAGATGCAATTTTGATCTGATGCAGGTGAGATTAATCCTCTCTTCAGTCTTCTTGGTAACCAAAAAACCCAACTAGGAAAGGGGAGCTTTTGGGTTGTAAACCGTGCCTTTGTGGCTAGAATTATGGATGGTGCTCTCCCTTGCTCGAAGGGGCTCCCAGAGGTCTTTGTATTCATTGAGCTACAACCAGTCTCATCAGTCAGAAAGTTGGGAGCCCTAATGCATCATAGGGGCACCTTGTTTTCAAGAGGTGGAGTTGTCTTGCAGGAAAGGTTTACTTTGATTCCTCGGTGTGTCGTAGGCACTCTCGTCGTGGCTTCTATAAGATATTCTCTGGTTTGGTGTATCCTTTTAATTGGTCAATTTCAGTAGTCTATGGTAGTGCTATGTTGAGTCTTTGACTCCTACCAATTATGTATTTGTCTAGAGTTATACTTCGTACGAGCTAGTAGTCCAAAGGATTTTAGAAGGTTTTCGGTGTTGGCAATATGATTCCTATGTCTTAATATGTTGTCCTTGATGGCAAATATCTAGTAAAATATGGAGTATATGTCTTCAGTAGAATCTCAGGAGTCCATCTGAAGAAATGTGTAATGTCCAACAGAAGATTTGATAATATTCATGTTGAAGATTCTACACGTAGGTTTGTTCACGTCAAGTCGCTTATACACGTGGATAAGAACGATCCAAGTCACGCATGCCTTTTACGCTCCAAAAATATAATACCAGGGGCATTACCATGGTATTAGCCCACAGGATTGAGCGCCATGTCATCTATTTTATTTCGTCCAAGAATACCATCGGCAGTTGTGTGGTTTTGACTCATGGTATTGGTAAAGGCTAAATCTATATAAGGAGAAGACGATCATAGTGCAAGGGGGTGCGTGTGTAAGGGCTATCACTAAATACTTCTCTCTGAAGTATATCTGCATAAGATGAACTCTGTTTTATTGATAAATTTGAATTTATGATGCACCCTTGGATAGATTGATGGATCAAGATCTCTAGACCTGAAATGACTATGTTCTTGCATGATCCATTGAAAATATGATTAGATCCGAGACCTGGCGCATGTTTGCTGAAGTAGAATGAAGAAATCTGGGTAAGTTCTTTAGATCTGAAACATTCTGCAGAATTAATATTTATAGATCTATACGCTAGTTTGTCTCAGTAAAAGCGCGTATATACGCGGCTTTGCCTCAAAAAAGGCGCATATGGAAGTTAGGGTTTTCTGAAGCTTATTGCAGAGGTTTTTTGTTATTACTGCTATTTTTCTGCTATCTGTTAATGAAGTCTTCATGAATATGTTGCTTGATTGTTGTACATGCTGCTAAGTTGATTGTGTACAAATCTAATCAATGAGTGAGTACACATGTGTTATGATGACTGACTGATCAAGGGTTCTACAATTCTGGAAGGATATCTGACTGAAAGCCTCAGAACTGGATCTGTGACTGATCATATTCTGAAAAATAGTTCACAGATATATACACAGGTTGGTGTTTAGATAAACGTGTATACACGCGGGTTCAGTGAAGCAAAGTAGTGTATGCTTTTTGAAACAATGAATGTTCAGGGTTGAATTTGATACTGCATACTGATTCTGAAATCTGGTTATTACAGTGTTCTAACTATAGAGATCTCACTGTTCGATTTGATGTATTGGGTGAAGTTTATTATTGTTGATCTTTATGAAGGGTTGTGTTGAAGCTATGTGATCCAGTATGAAAATTGATGAAACATGGTCTCTGAAATCAGAGGTTGGCAAATTTCTTCTTCTCAGTAAATGCCTCGCGTACCGATATGAGTTCGCATCGTACAAAAATGTGTTGAAGCCCATATATGACATTGAAGACAGAGACGACAACAACGGTGGTTTTCCGAATTGGGTTTGCCTTAAATCTTGGCACTATGTGTGCTTCTCTTGTAATGACATTATTCTCCACGGTTTCATTATTTATCGCTAACTAGGGTATGTATGACTCGATGTTGAGTTAAAGATTGTTTTTGAAAAGTTTTTCTAACAATAAAATTATATCTAAGATAAGAGTTTCTTTTAATATATATCGCTTGTATACGCGAGTTGGGTTCATCAAAGCCGCGTATGGAATTCAGTAAAGAAAAAAATTTAAAATTATTAGTAAGCTCTAAATACTGATTCACCCCACCCCCCCCCCCCCCCCCTCAGTATTTTTCCCAACAGTTGGTACCAAAGCAAGTCCTTCTGAAGAAGCTTAATCGCTAGAAGGAAGATTAGCCAAGATGAGAAATCAAGATGGGACAACATCTATCAGGCCTCCTCTATTCAACGGAAACAAGTTAATCTTCTAGAAGAAAAGGACAAGATCCTATCTTCAGTATCTTGGAGCAGATGTATGGGCTATAGTTGAAGGAGGTTATCAATATCCAACTTCAGTTCCAACAGATGCAGCAACAAGAAAGAACTATGAAACCAATGCAAACGTGGTCAATACATTATTGGGAAGTTTGACTAAATCAGAATTTATCAAAGTCATGCAGTTGAATACAACAAAGGAGATATGGGACAAAATAATTCGAAGTTATGAAAGTGATGCCAAGGTAAAAAGTGATAAACTCCAAACTCTCAGAACTCAATATGAAAAACTCAAAATGCATAATGAGGAAATCATTTCCAGATTATTTTTACGTCTAGATGATAGTAAATCGTATGAGAAATCTGGGTGAAACCATATCTGACATTACTCTGGTAGAAAAGGTTTTAAGATCTCTAACTCCCAAATTTGAGTCAAAAGTGGCTGCTATTAAAGAGAAGCGGGATCTACAAACTCTTACTATTGTTCAACTTCATGGGATCCTGACTGCTTGTGAAATGAGAAAAGGAGGTCCATCTGAAGTCAAAGAAGTCGTATTCAGAGCTGCTACAAAAGGAAAGGAGGTAGAAGAACAAGAAGGATTAGGGTATGTCTCAGAAGAAGATGAGATAAATTTTGTAAAGAAGCTACAACTTGGCACTGGAAGGTTCAGAGGTAAGCTTCCTTTTAAATGCTTTGCTTGTGGAAGAGTTGGTCATTATGCTTCCAAATTTCCCCATAAAGATAGTCATGAAAAGGGAAAGGAAGTGGCTAAAGGAAATAAGAAAATGTTTACCAATAGAAAAAGCTATTATATTCATGAAGATAGTGATGGTCTATCAAATAGTGAAGAAGGAGAATCTGATCAAGATATTAGACTACTTACGGATTTTGAAAAGGACTCTAGCGATACTTTTATGGATGCATTAGAAGAAAATGATTTTCTTGAAGAAATAAATCATCTCAAAATATGTTTGGAAGAAAACAGAATTGCCATAAATACTCTAAAAGATCATCTTATAGAAAAGGAGAAGCACAAAGAGAAATTAGAATGTGAAATAGTAAGTCTAAGAAAGGAAATTGAGAAAGTGAAAACCTTAAATCTTAGATTTGCTAAAGGATCCTAAACCTTACATGAAATTATCAAAGTACAATGCTCTCCTCTTATAAAGATAGTTCTTGGACATATTGGAGAATCATCTCAATCTTTAGTACCAAGCTATCTAAATGCCGCTAAAGCTGGCCTACAACATTTTGTCTCTCAACAAAAGAACAAAGAATCTACACAGGTAAAGCATGACCACTTTAATACAAGGAAGAATAATAAAAGGAATATCAATCAGCAAGTAAACATAAATAGAAGGTTTCATGATTGAAAAAATTTCTTCTTTAATGGATAGTGTTTCTCATGTCATAATTTTGGTCATAAGGCTGCTCAATGTGTTGCATACAAAACCATCATGACCATAGAAGCAAGAAAGCAAAGAAATGAGACTGGAATAAAGAAGAATACTTATAACAACTTTTCTCCTCTTAAAAATGAAATTGAATGTGCTTATTGCAATAACTTTGGCCATGAGGAATCTGAATGCAGGAGCAAACTTCGGCCAAAAGCGCATATACCTTCAAATTCCAAGGTTTGGAGAAAGAAGGAATTATAGGTTGAAAGCTGTGGCATAGCTTTATTTGTAGAAGGAGAAGAAAATCAATGGTACATTGATAGCGGATGCTCAAAACATATGACAGGTGATAGAAATAAACTCCTTTCATACAATGCCCTAGAAAAAGAAAAGAATGTTACTTTTGGAAATGACTCTCCTGCTGTCATTAAAGGAAAAGGTTATATTTTTCTAAAAGAAAATGTAAAAGCTAACAATGTTATGTATGTGGATAGATTAAAGCACAACCTGTTAAGTGTGAGTCAAATGTGTGATCAAGGAAATGGAGTTGCCTTTAGTTCAAAAGAATGTGTAGTACGTGAACTTGACACAGGAAAAATTGTAATAAAAGGAACTAGAACACCAAGCAATCTGTATGTATTGAATGGTGGCCAAGAACAATGCTACTTGCGTAAATCTTCAGAAAATTGGTTATGGTACAAAAGGTTGGGACATTTGATCTTCTCACAAATAAGAAAATCCAGCAGACTCAAAGTTATTCGTGATCTTCCAAGCATCACTCTACCTGAAAGTACCATGTGCAAATCATGCCAATTTGGTAAACAAACCAGGGTGCAGTTCAATGCTAAAGAAGGATCAGCAAGTAAGCCTCTTGAACTTATACATACTGATCTATGTGGTCCTGTAAGGAAAAAATCACCTCGTGGAGAACAATACTATATTTTATTTATTGATGAATTCTCTAGAAAATGTTGGATCGGTTTACTAAAACATAAAGATGAAGCATTTGAAAATTTTAAGATCTTCAAAGCTTTGGTTGAAAATGAACTAGATCTAAAAATAAAATGTCTTAGATCTGACTGAGGAGGGGAATATATATCAGATGAATTATTTTATTTTTGTGAAAATCATGGCATAAAAAGATAGTTTTCTGTAGCTGGAACCCCACAACAAAATTGCGTGGCAGAAAGGATAAATAGAACTGTTCAACAAATGGCTCGGGCTATGCTTGACGAATCTGGAACTCCTAATACCTTTTGGGGAGAAGCAACACATACTACAATAAATATTCTAAACAAGGTTCATGTTCAGGTGAACAGTGATAAAACTCCTTATAAACTTTGGTATGGAAATATTCTCACTGTAAAGCATTTGAGTTTTTGGAAGCAAATGTTTTATCAAGAACAATGATGAAAAACTTGGTAAGTTTGAACCTAGAGCAGATGGAGTAATATTTCTTGGTTACTCTTCTAGAAGTAAAGCATATAAATGTTACAATAAAAGACTTCAGAAGGTTGTTGAATGTATTGATGTTGTAATTGACGAGTCTCTTTCAGATCCTAAAAGGGAAATAACAACAACAAATGAAGATGGTGATGATGTATATTTTCCCACATCAAATAGAAACAATATAGAAGGTGAACCTAATGAAGCATCAGAAGAAGATCTATCTGAAAAGGCTCCATCCAGGTATGTTCAAAAGAATCATCCAGAGTCACAAATTTTGGGAGAAAAGGGATCCGGTGTCCAAAAAAGAAGAACTCTTGTAGGATCTCCTAGCTATCTGGAATTCCTATCCACTATTGAACCACAAAATGTCAATCAAGCTAGTAAAGATGAATTTTGGATTTAGGCCATGAATGAAGAACTAGATCAGATTGAAAAAAATCATACTTGGGAATTGGTTCCAAGACCTCATGATAAAAATGTGATTGGAACAAAATTGATATTCAAAAACAAGTTAAATGAGAATGGAAATGTTATTAGAAACAAAGCTAGACTTTTTTGTAAAGGGTATGCTTAACAAAAAGGTATAGACTTTGAAGAAACATTTTCTCCCGTAGCTAGACTTGAAGCCATATGAATGTTTCTTGCTTTTTCAAGTTTTCAACAATTCAAAGTTTATCAAATGGATGTTAAATCTACTTTCCTCAATGGTGATCTAGAAGAAGAAGTTTATATAGAACAACCAGAAGGATTCAATCTGGGAAATGATGAAAAACTTGTTTGTAAACTTAAAAAGGCTTTATATGGTCTCAAACAAGCTCCTCGGGCATGGTACTATCGTCTTGACAAATATCTTCATCAACAAGGTTTTACAAAGGGATCTACTGATAGTAACTTATACACAAAAATTGAGAATGAAAAACTATTGATTGTAGTTGTATATGTTGATGATATCATTTTTGGAAGTAATGAAGATTCCATGAGTCATAAATTTGCTTCTTTTATGCAACAAGAATTTGAAATGTCTTTACTTGGAGAACTAACATTTTTTCTTGGCCTACAAGTGCAAAAAGCAAAAGATAGCATATTTTTATCACAAGCAAAATATCTTAAGCAAATTATGAAGAAGTATGGGATGGAAGACTGCAAACATTTCAGCACGCCAATGGTAATTGGATGTAACCTTAGTTCTCATGATGATTCTCCCGCAGTAAATCAACTAAATATAGATCCATGATTAGAAGTCTATTGTATCTCACTGGGACAAGACCAGACATTATGCATGCAGTTGGGATTGTTGGATGATTCCAAGCTAATCCAAAAGAGTCTCACCTTCAGGCTGTAAAAAGAATATTCAAATATCTACAAGGGACTCAAGACTTTGGTCTATGGTATCCAAATAATGTTGATCTCACTCTTCATGCTTACACATATGTGGATTGGGCTGGAAATGTTTATGATCGAAAAAGCACTAGTGGAGGTGCATTCTATATGGGGCCCCGATGAGTATCTTGGTTCAGCAAGAAACAAAGTTATATTGCCTTATCTACAGCAGAAGCAGAATATGTGGCTGCTACATCTTGTTGTACACAACTTCTTTGGATGATGCAGACTCTGCAAGACATTCAAATCAAATATTCACCTCCCATGTCCATTTTATGTGATAATACAAGTGTTATTAGTATCTCAAAGAATCCTGTTATGCATTCCAAGACTAAGCACATTCCTATCAAGTATCACTTCCTACGTGAAAAAAGTGCTTGAAAAAAATGTTAAATTGGAATATGTTCCCTCCAAAGAACAAGTTGTTGATATATTTACTAAACCTCTTCCCAGGGAAGCATTCGAATATCTCAAACAGAAGCTGGGAGTTGTATCTACCTCTCTGATTAAATCTGCTTAATTTTTAGAAGTTTAAATTTGATATGTAGGTTTCATAAAGAGGAATCACATATATACGCGAGTTTCTATACATAAAACCACGTATGGGTTTTGCTGACAGAAATTCTTTGGTTCAGCACTCATAACAATTGTGGTGTTGTTGGCTAATCCCTATTGTTGTTCCAGTATTTATATTTCTATATCATTCTCTGATGAAGATGCTTTGAAGAATTGGTTGTTGAAGGTGTTCAGGATGCATCAGCTTAGGGGGAGCACCTGTCTTGCTAAAAAGGATGCATTGTTGGCATTCTGATTAGTTTCTGATATATGATCTCTCTCTTGAGATATTTTGGTCCTATTAATGACATTTCATTTTTGTAATTTTATGAAAAGGGGACGTTGACACTCATGGTGTAAATTGTTCTAATCAGTCATGTAAGTACTTGTTATATTTTTTAAACCCACTTGGTTGGGTAGTTGAGTCAAATATGTATTTCCTCTTAATTGGATCATTGATGTAAGTATGAGTCCTTGGTGATAGGAAAGGTCATACTTGGTTGAGTTATAGAGTCATGTACTTCATTGAAAATTTATGAAGATTCATCATACACTCAAGGGGAGCATGGTACAAATAGTTCCCTTTACTCTTGATGTCAAAGGGGGAGAGAATTTTGGGTGTTTGAAGTAATTGAATAATGGTTATGTTTAATGTATCTATTTGTTGTGGTGATCAAACACCATCATGGTTGCCATCAAGTCAAAAGGGGGATATTGTTGGCAATATGATTCCTATGTCTTAATATGTTGTCCTTGATGGCAACTCTCTGGTAAAATATGGAGTAATGTCCTCAGTAGAAGCTCAGGAGTCCATCAGAAGAAATGTGTAATGTCCAGCAGAAGATTTGGTAATATTCATATTGAAGATTCTATACGAGGGTTTGTATAGAATACAAGCGGATAAGAACAATCCAAGTCGCGCATGCCTTTTCCGCTCCAAAAAGATAATACCAGGGGGCATTACCATGGTATTAGCCCACAGGATTGAGCGCCATGTCATCTATTTGATTTCATCCAAGAATACCATCGGCAGTTGTGTGGTTTTGACTCATGGTATTGGTAAAGGCTAAATCTATATAAGGAGAAGAAGATCATAGTGCAAGGGGGTGCATGTGTAAGGGCTATCACTAAATACTTCTCTCTGAAGTATATCTACATAGGATGAACTCTGTTTTATTGATAAATCTGAATTTATGATGCACCCTTGGATAGATTGATGGATCAAGGTCTCTAGACTTGATATGACTATGTTCTTGCATGATCCATTGAAGAGATGATTAGATCTGAGACCTGGCGCATGTTCGTTGAAGTGGAATGAAGAAATCCAGATAAGTTCTATAGATTCGAAACATTCTGCAGAATTAATATTTACATATCTATATGCTAGTTTGTCTTAGTAAAAGCAAGATATATAGCGCTGCTTCGTGTGTGCGCGATAGAAGTTAGGGTTTTCTAAAGCTTATTGTAGAGTTTTTCTATTATTGCTGCTATTTTTCTATTGTCTATCAATGAAGTCTTCATGTAGATATGGGTTGCTTGATTGTTGTATATGCTGCTAAGTTGATTATGTACAAATTTGATCAATGAGTGAGAAAACATGTGTTATGATGACAGACTAATCAAGGGTTCTTCAATTTTGGAAAGATATCCAATCGAAGTTCTTCAAATCGATTCCATAATGATCATATATCGAAAATAGTATTCACAAACATATATACACAAAAGTTGGTTTTTTAGAGTAAAGCACATATACACGTGAGTTCAGTAAAGCAAAGCAACGTATGAATTTTGAGATAATAAATGTTTAGGGTTGAATTTGATACTACATATTGATTCTGAAATATGGTTATTACAGTGTTCTGACTACAGTGGTCTCACTGTTCAATTTGATGTATTGGGTGAAGTTTATTATTTTTGATCTTTATGAAGGGTTGTGTTGAAGCTGTGTGATCCAGTATGAAAATTGATGAAACGTGGTCTAGAGTGATCCTAAAGGAAGTTGAAGCTTCTTGCCAATAGAAGTTGGTGTTTGGATCAGGGGGTTGAAGCTCCTTTCTAGTAGTGGTTGGTAAACGAGATATGGGGGTTGTAGCTCCCTTCCAGTTACAGTTGGAAAATGAGAGAAGGTTGCAGCCTTCTGTAGGTAGATGCCTACGTACTGATATGAGTCTGCATTAGTACAAAATTGTAAGCAGTTTTCCATATAATAAATATTGAAGACAGAGACGACAACAACGGTGGTTTTCTCCCGAATTGGGTTTCCACCTTAAATCTTGGTGTTCATGTGTGTTTCTCTTGTGTGATGATTTATTCTGTTGTTACTACACATATTTACTGCTTAACTAACATATGCATGACTAATAAGTTGAGTTAAAGATTGTTTCTGAAAATTTTTTCTAACAATAAAATTATATCAGTATACGCAAGTTTCTTTGGTATATGCACGTGTATATGCAAGTTGGGTTCATCAAAGCCGCGTATGGAATTCAGTAAAGAAAAAAAGTTAAAATTATCAGTAATCTCTAAATACTGATTCACCACCCCCCCCCCTCTCAGTATTTTTCCCAACAGTCGTTTTATTTTAAAACAAGTTCCTTTGTTAAGTTTCCAATCTTTTAGGGGTCTTCCTCTCTATCTCTGGAAATTAAGGTTTTATTGGTCCTCCTAGGAGGTGTACTAGAGTCACTCACACATATCAGTGCTATTTTTCCTTTGGCTTGGTTTACATAGAGTATTTATTCATGTTCTAGCTAGTGTGCTAAGGCGCGGGGGTCTACCCTGTGGCTTTGGTTGTGCCCCTCTTATGGTGACTTTCTTAGTATCTTAGAGGATCAACAACTTTCTAATGGTTGTTTGTTCTTTTTGCATCGAGCTTCTTTTCTGTTTCTTCTGTCAATAAGGGATTTTATTCTTTGTCATAAGGAATTGTCTCCTTGGGTTTGGTGGGGGATGCATTAGGGCTATACCCAAGCATTAATGGTGGGTAGCCCCTGGATTGGTCTGTTTAGGTTGGAGCCCTTTGTTTTGGTTATAGTGCTCTATCACAGGGATCCTCTACTATGTTTTTTGTTGTGGTCGTCCTCTGGCAAGCAGAAAAATTTTCTACGAGGTGTGCATTATCTCATTGTCATGGCTAGGAAATGCATGAGATTCTATCAAGGTTCAGTTGAGAAGGGTGGTCGTAGTTCTACAGGTAGGATGTGCGTGCAATCTCAGGCGCAAGAGGCAACATCTCGCTACCATGTAGAAACTTCCCTTGATACATGAGAACACATTCAACAACTAGAGACCGAGGTGGCATGGGAACGTCAGGTTTACTCTGACTCGGAGCTCTATTGAAGTACCTAATTGGCTTCCTAACTCTAGGCACACTAGGGGATGAAGGAACCAATATGTGCATTATGTTACTTTACAATATGAATTGAATAATTAGCTCGAATGTGTTCTGAAAGAAAAAAGAGAAGACATGAATGGCATTATCTCATTTCTGAATGATATGTGAAGGATCCAGAGGCATCAAAAATACTTATTAGAACGATTGGATGTTCGTCTAGCACATATGGAGAGTCATCTCATGTGAGGGGGAGATTTTATATCCTACTGGAACTAGTGTCCACGATCTGAAACCAATGACCTCATCTGACTTGTAGCTTTCTCTTATGCTTTTTCTTGATCTCTTGTTGATGGTTTTTGATAGATTTGTATAATATAGTTAGTTTTTTTTTGGGGGTTTTGGTGGCTATTATGAGGATAACATTGTACTTTGGCTTTCTTTGTATTGGTTTGAGGTCACAGTCCTAGTTTTGTGGATATATTGTAAATCATGTACTTGGGATGTGATTTTGTAAAATGTAGATAATATAATTTTAACTTAAAAAAATATATCTTATAATTTAGTTAATTTTTATAATTTGTTTAATTTTGACAATTTAAAAAGTATTGTGAAATAAGTTTTTTGATGTTTATTAATATTTTTCAACCATTTATTTTATATAGTTATTTTAAATTTATATATATATATATATATATATATATATATATAGATTTCTCATTATTTTATAAAAAAAACATTCAAATATCCTAACTTTATAATTAAAAAAAATCTAATAAATAATTGAAAATTTATCAACCCAATGATAAATAATTATAATTTTTTCAATCCATTATTTCATTTTCTTTGTGTGCGTCTATTTTCTAAAGATAAAAAATCAATGCGAGGAAAATGCAAGTAATCTTATCCAGCTATGGATTTGACCACATAAAAAGGTACTTTTTCTTTTTCATATATTATTTTTTTAAATAATATTAAAAAATCAATGTGAGGAAAATGCAAGGAATCTTATCAAGTTATGCATTTGAGCACATAAAAGGGTACTTTTCTTTTTCATATATTATTTTTAAAAATAATATTAAAAAAAGATAGTGTAAGGGATGTTTTAGAAATCAATGTAATGTGTAAAATGTTTTTATGACTATATATTATTTTTATAATTAAAACAACGTTGAATAATTTATTATAATTAAAACAACGTTGAATAATTTATTAGATTAAACTAATATTGTATATAAATATATTAAATTTTATTTTAAGATAAATATGTTATCTAGTATATTAATAATATATTGAGAAAATATTTTAATTTATATGAAAAGAGGAAGTAATTAATTGAAGATAATTTTTTATATCTAATTAAATATATAATTTCCTAAAATTTAGTCAAAAATATTTAATTAAATATACAATTTCCTAAATTTTGGTAAAAAATATTTAATTAGATATTTAATTTTCTAAAATTTAGTAAGAAAAAATTTATGTCGAAGAAAACTCTATCTAGAAGTAATTAATATTAACAATCACAACACTTTGGTAGGATTAAATAGCAAACATCAATATATAAGTGGCAAGTAGGAGTTTATCATTCCAATACTTCCCCTTAATCAATATTGTCTCCATCATCATCAAATGTTTCATTGTGAATTAAACACTCCCTAATTAGCAAATTATATATCTAGTCCAACTCAACACTTGCCTCTTTTAAAATCCAGTAGTCGACCATATGAAATATGTGTGAAATGAATGTTTAATTTTGTATTAATTAAAATCTCATCATTATAACTGCACTCTTTCATCATTTTGGAATGATTGGATTTCATGTTGATGAAGGTCACAAGAATGCCTTTCGTCAGTGGTAATAATAGAGTTATGTGGTTCTAAATTGGGTGTGGTATAACCAAAACATGGGAGTGATCCGAATTGGATCATTATATTTTTTTTCATCCATCTCGGTGCATTTGGAGTGGAAAAAGTGGAGGAATCAACGCACGAGACCATTTTTACCGGTGAAACACAGTTTGGTAAAACAGGGTTTGAAACCTTTCGCAAGCGTTGTGAGGCATCATACAATGTTTTTTTGCGGTCAAAATTTGTCGCTTTAGCATGCACCTTTTATTGCTATTCTACACACATAGGTCTTTTCAACAGTGCAATAAGCATGTCAAACAGAGTCTGTATGCAAAATTTATGACACTCAGAAGTTGACCTTTATGTTTTCCCACCTATAGTTTGGGGGGATGCTGCGTCAGCTCCCATTATTCATGGAAAGGGGCTAGCCACATGTTTGTGATGTAAAATACTCTATAATATTCTATATTATAACTCTAGTTAAGAGTTGAATGTAGTCAAACTTAACCACTAGAAGGCTATCAAGTTGTGTTATAACCAGACAACTAGGAGGAAGAGGCATTCCATTCTTTCGAGATAATTTTGTTCCATAATTGAGCAAAGATAGGTAGGAGAGATACGAGATAGAGAAAACAAAGAGGATCTGTGCAATGTAGCAGCCCACGGGCCACATGCATTATTTCTTTATACATGCAGCCATATTTCCAGACAGAAAAAGAGAATGAAGTGACCTCATCTTCCAGCTAGGTTTTCTCCCAAAAGGGTTTCCGAGAGAGCATATCTTGTGTCTTATGTGTGTGTGAACTTATTTTTTTGTTCTCTACTTTTCTGCATAATCTCCATTCGCATGCATGCACTAATTACAGTTAAATCTACAGATTTAGAATTTTAATAAAACTGTAATAGTGTAAAAAATCAGTATTTTAATATAGTTTTATCAGATTTGTTGTAACTAACTATCTAGTGGAATATCCACAGAATTTTACAGATTCAAGAACCATAGTTAGAAACAGTTGAAATATAGCTTTTTACAGGGGATGTTGTATTCGACCCTCCCTCTAATGAAGTCTTAAATAGAGTTCTTAAAGAAGTGTAGGTGGAAAAATCTCTAACAAAATCTTGAATGAAACATTATTTTAAAGGAATGCTTAACCCAATTTTTTCCTGTAATGTAGGGTTCTCGTGGTTTCTAATGTCATACTTTATGCAAATTAAGAGAAAAAGAGAAGTTTGACATACCTTTCATACCTCCATGTATTTCCTCTTCTGGTAGGGGTACCATGTATGGTAGCACATGTGAAGAGCTTGATTACATTCATAGGAAGGTATATACACATGTAGATGAGATATATGGCTAGGTGTGTTTTGTGGAGCATCATTGTTTTGTACGTAAATGTTGGAGAGTGCTTAATAGTAAGTGTATGGATGTTCATCTGTCATTTAACTTATATGGTTGGACTAGTTTAATTGGTTGATAGCCAATCTTTAAGGAAGAATACTCATCCAAAAATCAAAAGTTAGCTAGCCAATCTTATCACATGTCCATTTACCTTGCAAGTTTTCATTTCATCAACTTAACCATTTTAACTAACTTTCTTAGAGGTGTTCTACAACCAAGAGATGTTGTCAGAAATTTTACATTAAAAAATGTCAATTCAATTTAAAAATACAAATTGGAACATGTACATATATTAACCCAACTCATTCGATAGAGCATGATCCTATAAAAGAATAGCTTGGGGATTCTTGAAGTGAGCTTATGAAATGAAAAGCTGGAGCACTTTTGACTATGTATCTTAAGTATAAATGACACAAAAATAAATGCTAAATGTCTTCAAATTTCTTTCCAAGTTATGAATTGTTGTTTTGTCTACAATTAAGAAAATAATTTAGGAAAATGGTTTAATAACATTATCCCTCCAATTACTTATCTTACATCTACAATGCATTTGTTAATTCTTCTAAGATTTAATTCTTGCTCATGCTTTATGAAATAAAAAATATTCAAATATTAAAAAATTAATAATACTAAAATATCAATAAATACCATTTCTATAACAATCTTTATACCATTAATAACACAAAACAAAACAATACATATACATATACATATATACTCATTAAAATAAATATAAATTGGATAAAACATACCATAACTTAACCATCTTACCTATTATATACATTACAATATTAAAAACATCTTAACTATTAAATAAATACATTATAAAAGGAGGTAACTTTATTCTTCAAATTGCTTGCAATATAGAAATAATTAATATCTTACTTTTTATTAAATACAATGTAATTTAAAAGTAACTTTATTTAAATAATGTAGACATTTACAACTCTCTCCATTAAAACATATCATACTATAGATATTTTATTATTCATTTTACTTATTTTTCTAAACATGGCATTATAATAGTTATTTTATACCTAATGTAGTTAGCATCAGAAACCAATGTACCACACACGGTCAAAAAAACAAAACTTTAATGAAGGGATGTGCAAATAAAACCTTTATTACGTGTGGTTTTAGGGAAGGAAGGAATAAATCAATCCCCTCACAAAAAGACAAAAGCACATGCTAACAATCAAACCTATCATCTTTAAAGCATCTTTTATAGAGCTGATGTGTCGCTTAGTGGCCACTATCATCGTTAGGGGATGAGCGTGCAATCATTTTATTTCAGCGCACTGACTTTTACCAGTGTAAATCAATCGCTTCAACCAAAGAGTGAGAGCAGCTGGTAATTATTAAAGCATCTTTTGCAACGCTGATGTGTCTATCAGTGGTCACATGGTCGTCCTTCTAAAATGGACATGCCAGCATTTCATTTTATTATTTATTATTGATATAGATAAATATTATATATGAATTTAAAGCTGTAAAACATTAAAGGTAAATATCAATGAAAGTTATATACCTTATTTTAATTATTAATGTAGATCACCGCACTAAAGGAGATGAAGTGGCAAACCAGAGTGGTGCTAGAATAAGTATCTCAAGTACATCAAAATGTAAGAGCAATGAAAATCATATGCTTTTTTTTTTTAACTTTTGATAAATATAATATAGAAGAAAAAAAAAATTATTTTAGTGTTTATAAAGCTAAAAAATAGTCTATGAGATAGATTGTTTCTCTATCGGGTTCTTGTATTTGGCCATTTTTCTGTGGAGTCTTACAATAAACACTTTCAGTTTCTCGACAAACTCTTCGTTGAATAGATTATCCCAAGAGCTAGCTGCCAGAATATCTGCATAATTTTCCCTGTTGTCTTTGAAGGCCTCGCGTTCTAAAATGAAATACATACTTTCTCCTCCCACATTTCTTTTGGCTTTTTCCAGCACCCTGTTTCACAACGATTTGACGAGAATTAGTCCTTAATTGAGCAAAAATAATTTTGGATCTCCAAGAAATACATCCTGTTTCCACTTTTCTGAAAGAGCAAAAAATACATACTCTTTCCTCCCACATTCCTTTTGGCCTTTTCCAGCGCCATGTTTCACAACGGATTTGATTAGAATTAGTCCTTAATTAAGCGATACAAATTTGGATCTCCAAGAAATATGGCCCCTATGTACGCTTTTTGTTGATGATTATGAGTGGGTTTAAACTCTTCAATGTAGTACTTCTTTCTCCCTAGCTCTTTCTCCCAAGTACGTTTGTGGAACTTATCCATAACCAAAGTTTTTATCTCTTTACTGTTTGTGGGACATATGCTCAAGAAAATACCCCATTTACTAAACCATTTGTTATTTTGCCGCATCCAAGTCTTCTTTCTTTTGCACAATATGTCATTAAACACAACCTTAGGCCATCTACCCTCTCCATTTGCTCAATTTTTTTATACACCTTATGACTCGCACCAATATATGCATTGTTATAAAACTTTAAAGGAAACGATCAATGAAAATCCTATACCCTGTTTTTATTATTGATGTAGATAAAAATTTATATAATTAGTTAAAAAAATTTGGATGTTATAGCAAGGGGGGGAAAGTTAGAGGAAACAACTCTATGGGCAATTAGCCTAGAATTAGAAGCAAAGTGTCATGTAACAAAATATAATTATGTAGATTTCTAGTTGAAAACAGTGAGCTCTAGGTTGTATTATCCCTTTCGATGTATTTATTTTTATTTGAAAAATTGTAACATGATGAAGAAGAAGTTATTTGTCAAGGAAATTGTCTCAAAGAATTATACTTTTTTGGTTTTATGTAATTTTGGGAGGTCTTTTATTCACTAATTTTGGAAGAAATCAAATTGTTCTCCCAAACTTGGATTTTCTAGCAAGTTTGTTTTCACTATTTGCACAAGATATTTGTTCAAACATTCAAAGATATACATTAACTAGTCTAGAGGAGGGATTTTGTATGTGCATGTTGCATGTTGTTTTAAAACATGTGAACAATATAGCAGATTGCTCATGCATAAGAGTTTTAAAGAGCATTTATTGATGTGTCTTTTGTTATGTCAGTAAGATGTGCATATCTTCGAGATTACATAGAAAGTTGGTGCTTTTAGAGTGCTCAAAGATGATTGTAAATCTTTTTCTTAGATATAGTAGTTTGTGAATTTTTTAATAAATAAAATTGTAAATAATATTATTCTTGCATACCATCTATAAGTATGTAAGTGTTCAACCTTGAATATGCTTCCCTAATTATGATCCTTGTATGTTGTTGATGCAGGAGCATCAAGCTCAAATTTTTATTATTTATTTGTGTGAAATAGGGGGTGAGGCTTTTAAATTATTTTATTAATTATTTTATTCATTTTAATAATTTAAGAGAGAAAAATGTAAAGGTGAGGACTATTGTATATATTCTTTTAATAATTAAAAGGATATGAGTGAAATAGAATTAGGTAGCAAATTTAGGGAGTAGGAATTCTATGTACGGGACTTTGTTGAGTCCACACCTAGAATGAATCTAATTTAGATTTAGTTGAGATTTGTGTGGAGAGATTTTTGGAATGGAGTAAATCCATATTTGTGTATAAATAGGAGAGTTGTGTAAAGAAGAAGACAGGGAAGAGATGTGAGAAGTGAGGGATTAAGAGAGAGTGTGAATTGATTTGAGAGCTGTCGTAAAGTGCCAAGAGCTGAGAGAAGCTCTCCATTGTAATATGTGGCCAAAGATTTCTTTTATGTTATTAATATTTGCATTTTGTTTGAATAAGCTCTCTTTTGATTTGTATATTTGACATTGAAGTTAATAGCATTTTTATGCGACTGTTTGTTTGTTTATGAAATGGAAGAAGGATTTATTGTTTTATATGTGAGGATCTGATTTAACCCAGAATCCTTGCATCATTTGGTATCAAAGCTTGTAAGATGCCTATTTTAAATCTGCAAGTTTGTATATATATTGTGTGTGAAACTGTGAATGCAGGAAGAATTCACATCAGAGGAGGCACTATAGCCAACACCAGAGATTCCTCTCTGCGTTAGCCATAGAGGAGACAATTTACATCTCACACGAGACAAGGCAGTGTGATCAAGTTTGAAAGGATCGCACCCAGCAATTAGAGGGAGTCTGCATACGTTTGAGAAGTTGTGACTCCATAACAAAGAAGCATGGGTTAACTAGCAGCCCATACATCGCAGAGTTCGTGAGTGGCTATCACCCGAGCCACAGAGTCGACACCATCTAACGCAAAGAGCGAGAGCTGTGCCATTGCAATGGGCAGTAGAGTTTTATGAATGACGTGGAGAAGGCGATCAAAGCCTGCAGGAGTTGTGAGTTGAGTCGACACAATTGCGGTGCTATAAATCGTAGTAGCAGAGTTGACAACGAAGTTGAATTGTAAATTACAATACCACTGGACAGCAAACGGGTCTGACACAAAGGTCCACTCTGCGTATAGTAAGAAACACACTGAGGCAACGTTGAATGGTGGCACATTTGGCTGAGCCTCGTTTGCGGCCAACGGAGGCACGGTCAATCTGTTAGCAAAGGGAAGAAATTCAACGATTGCGTTGAATGCAGTGATAGAGGCCACATTAAACTTGGAGATTATACCTTGTAGAGCACTCAACACCTGCGATATCATACACCGGAGCCGAGATTGCCACAGCATATGGTTGAAGGGACGGTGTTAGTGGAGCATAGCCAGAATCACAAAGGTAACCGCAGGCATTTGAATGTAACTGCGTTGTTGGGATATTTCGAACCCAAACCCACGGCAGCAAGTAACACACAGCCACGATTGGAGGAGTTGTGAAGTTCTGCGATATATGAAGCCGTGTGCGGTAGTGAACGTGGGAGAAGTTTGACAAGGTTGCAGAACCCAACCTATGATACATACCATACACTGAAGCTGCATGCGGTTGTAAAGACTGCTATGGTGACTTGTGAAGTATGGAAGCAACCCAATAGCACTCATTTTTTATTGCTGACATTCAATAAAATCAACGAGTTCTATTTTCTTATGGTATATTCAAACAATGAAATCTTAAAGATCACTTTGATTTTTTTAATGGCATTTGTATAATTTGTGCTTGAAAATAATTTGCATTCGTATAGTGGGAAGTAAAGGAGTGCGTGAGTGCAAAAGCGAATTGAAGTTACACTCTGCGCTGGAGTAAGGAGTATGGTTATGGTCATAGCGGAGCCACAGGCCAATGTAATATGTTAGTTACTGCAGATGGAAGAAAGGCATGATCGATATAGTTGGAGCACCAACAACCATATATCAGTTACCATCGACGTGGAATGAGATCGCAGGGTCGACATACGAGTTAAAGAGCCACGAAATCGGAGTGTTGTCATATTTACAAACCGTGACTGTGAGAGTGAAGACCAAAATGTTTGTGTTTGGTTTGGGCCGGCTTCCAATGTGGAAGCGTTGTTGTCTCTGCAACGTTGGATGTCAAATGCCACAACGGCCGTACCATGGGCTTTACACATGGTCTGGCTTGATATATGTTGACAGTTACATTACATATGGTATGAGCCGAAACGTTATATACGTGATGTAGTTGTATTACATATGTTGTGGTTTGACATTACATTTGCATGGGAGCCACTGTTGCTCCAGCTTTGTCATATTTTTAATGCACAGTGACAATGCGGTATTAACAAGTCCGCATAACATTTGTGTGGGGATTATATATATCACATGGGTTATGATATTAATATTGAAGTGTTAACATTGAGGTCTTGAATTAATTTCAAGCGGATTTTATCATGGTTTGTATGGTGACAAGGTATGAAGGTTGGGCAACCCATATGGCTTTTAATTTAAATTCATGTCATTCAATAATGAGAGGGTTTATTATGCATAGTGTGGATTCTTAGCATTTTTGGTTGTGTTAATTTGAATCAAGGCTTGTATTTGGCAATAGCTCTTTTTGAAGATTCAGTTTTTTTTAATTAAATGAGAATTGCAGAGAATGCATGTTTGATGAAGAGATTAAAAGGAGATAAGACTTTGAGTCTGAAAGATGATAGCACATAAAGATACAGTGCAAATGAAATATGGAACAAGATCACACAGATATATTGAAGGTGAGTTGATGTGTTTTATTTTAACTTTGGTTTGAAGATATTATTGCAGAATTCAGGTTGCAGATCTTAGCAAACGAAGATCGTAATTTTAAAAGTACTAATGAAAGAGACTAGTCATAGTTTTTGAATGAAAGAAAAGTGTGGGTAGAACCTTGAATAATTCCAACGGAGATTGGATAAGAAGGCCAGTTGTGTGCAGGTGAGTTGAAGCCTAGAGAGAGCAAAGAGATTCTCAAAGAGGTTCCAAAGAATAGAGAACTGATGCTTGCCGAAAGACCAAGTCCAGAGAGAGGATTGGTGAGGTAAGTGGCAGCAGGGAGGACTTACTATTGCAGAGGATATAGTACAGCTCATGATGAATGAGTGAGGAACTCATGACGATAGAGACAAAGATGACTACTGAAGGTCATTGCAGAGGTTCTGAAGAAGACCACAGCAGAGGAAATGAGAAGGAAGATGCTAAGAAAAATGGCATGAGAATGAGTCAAGATCAGATTGACAAAGAGAGAGATGAGATAAATTTCAATCTTAAGTTGTTGATGGAAATGTTACGGAGTAGTAAATTAGACCAGAGATATGGATGGATTATGAAGAGGAAATTCACATGGCATAGACTGCAAGTGAAGTGGGAGCATAGAGTGAATGTTCAATTAAAGGAAGAGTTACTTAGTTTAAAGGGAGATTTGATATGTGAGCCAGCGTATGGTCCATTACTTTCTGAAAGTAATGATGTGACAGAAAAGAAATCTACGGAAGAGCTGAATCAAATGAAGGATTCAAAGCAACAAAGAGAGATGTTGACCGAAGCATCAAGTGAGACCACAAGGTCTTATGTTTTTATGACTAATAACTTGTGTGTGGTTGCAGGTACATCACAGGATGTTGAGCAAACTTTGAAGTTTGTTAAGGAGAAGAATTTGAATCTGAAATATGTTTAGAATGATGCTGAGATAGCAATATCTCAGAAAGAAATGAAGATACAGAGATCTCATGGAAATATTCAGCAGAATATTGAAGCAGAGGAAGAAGAGCCATCTGATGATTGGTCAGCAGCAAATGAAGGTATGGAAAGTTGTGTAAAATTTCCAAGTTCTACTCCAATTGAGATTTTTCAGTTAAATAGAAGGTTAGATCTTCAAAGACGAAAGTTGGAAAAGAAGAGGATCTATACTCAGGGTGAGTTGTTGAAAGACAAAGAACAAGGAGACATTCTTGAAACAGATGATATGGAGGAGAGACTAGCTGACAGTCTCATGGAGGATTTAAATCAGCATACCGATATGCTGGTGGAAGAGGAAATTTCAGAGCAGCATACCGAAATGTTGCCAGAGGAGAAAGAGGCACTGAAGCCTTATGTTTTTTATTTTAATAATTGTTTTGTGAGTACAGGTTTTATTGCAAATGCTGGAGAAAATCTATTGGACCGAGAAATTGAACTGATAAGGCAGATAATGATGAAAGTATCCCGGAAGAAGCCAGCAACAGTAAAACAAAGAATAAGTAGCAAGAGGAAGACAACAGAAGACTGTGAAAGCATAGCCAGTGGGGAAATGCAACATAAAGTGTGGAGACCTGGAGAAAAACAACAAACAAAAGCAGCAACAAATGGAGAATTGCAACACAAGATATGGGATCCAGGAAGACAAAGATCTGAAACACATGATCAGGCGATCATGGTTAATTTCAACCTTGGGAGTTTGATGCAGGAGCATCAAGCTCAAATTTTTATTATTTATTTGTGTGAAATAGGGGGTGAGGATTTTTAATTATTTTATTCATTTTAATAATTTAAGAGAGAAAAATGTAAAGGTGAGGATTATTGTATATATTTTTTTAATAATTAAAAGGATATGAGTGAAATAGAATTAGGTAGTAAATTTAGGGAGTAGGAATTCTATGTACGGGACTTTGTTGAGTCCACACCTAGAATGAATCTAATTTAGATTTAGTTGAGATTTGTGTGGAGATATTTTTGGAATGGAGTAAATCCATATTTGTGTATAAATAAGAGAGTTGTGTAAAGAAGAAGACATGGAAGAGAGGTGAGAAGTGAGGAATTAAGAGAGAGTGTGAATTGATTTGAGAGTTGTTATAAAGGGCCAAGAGCTGAGACAAGCTCTCCATTGTAATATGTGGTCGAAGATTTCTTTTACGTTATTAATATCTGCATTTTGTTTGAATAAGCTCTCTTTTGATTTGTATATTTGACGTTGAAGTTAATAGCATTTTTATGCGATTATCTGTGTGTTTATGAAATGGAAGAAGGATTTATTGGTTTATATGCAGGGATCTGATTTAACCCAGAATCCCTGCATTAGTTTTCAATCAAATCCTACACCTACTTATCAAGGAAATTTTATTTATTTGACATTCTATTATGATAGAAATGTTCGACATCTGTGAGACTAGATAACATCTTCTTATAATTAATGTGATACTCTTCAAAATTTTAAATTGTTTATATTGTTGGTACCTAAAAGAATTGTAATGAGGCCTATAAGTACCTATCCAAATTCAATAAAAAACTAAAGTCTCAAGACGAGATATCACAACAAATGAAGCCACGCAACACTTGGAGAAGTGAATATAATCTTATATTGATCAATATAAATATTTTTGTCATAATAATGTAAATGCAAACCTAAATTATAATTTATTCATCTTGAAAGGTTCAAAGAGAAGTCAACTGACTACATGTAATGTTAATTATGCACTATGGTACAAGGTGATGAAGTAGTTGGTATGCAAAGGGAGATGAAAAAGGTGGTAAAATGGCAATGGAGGTGGTATATAATGGTGGGTGAAGAATGCATGACCAAAGTCAAAGAAAGAGTTGCCATAAGAAAATGGCTTGTAGATCACATATGTAAGGATTTCAATGCATCGATCAATCAAATATTTAAGAAGGATCCATTCTTGGACCTATTAATTAATTAAGAATGATGTTAGAGAAATAAAAAGTACATCAAACATCAATTATAATGTCTAAGATAATTAAGTTGACACTTCATATTAGATCAATCATTCATTGCTTATATATGAAATTGCTCCTGGTAATTTTGTTTGGATCTTTGGAGCTTATAAGTTTGCAGTTTCCATATGAGGTCCTTAGCCCTATCCCAAAGGAAATATAGATTCTCATGACAAGTGGCACAATACAGGGTAGTCTTTGACAATACGGATGATAATATTCAACTTGTTAACTACTTTAATGACCATCAATTGGAGGACTCAATCTTTATTTCTCCTCATATTTGTCCAAGACTAGAAGATCTATTGTACCTCCTGCTTATGGAGGAATACTTGACACATAACCATTCTGATGTTTGTATAGATCCTAGGATCAAGGTTTTTAGTAGGATGTACAAATCTACTAATCCAATAGTTGACTTTAGTCATGTTCCAAATAAATAACTTATGGGTGTATATTAGAGATAAAGGATGATGATCTTGGTAAGGATTTCATTGGTAATAACCACACTCCACCGATCTCCTAATCCAACATTTACCATAGCACATTTCAGTCATCAAATTGAGGCCCTAATTGAGAAAACAAATGCATTATGGTTTCAATGTGGTAGTCTAAACCCAGTTGAGGTGTAGGGTGGTGAGTATAGAATAGTTGAGGATTTTCCAAGGTGTAAGAAAATTAATTTAGTAAAAATGAAGGATGAGGTGTCTTGCTAGTGGTTGGGGAGGACCTTTAGGTCAATTAGATCTCTAAACTTGAAGGTCAGGTAATGGTGGGTAGACTCAGTGGGATGAGTGTTTTCGTTCCAACTTTCAATACATGGGGTGCAAATTGAATTGGACACTTTCTTTGGTTATGGTCCGATCATGCATTTTCTTTCTTGCAGTTGGATCAGGTTTATCTTCTAAAGCAGTGATGATATTTTTTGGATTATGTCACTTCATTGGTATTTTCATAGGCATTTTTTATTTTAAAATCATATCATCCTCTATTTGGTCCTCAAGAATATTTAATTACTAGTTCCGCCATCTAGATTAAGTTGTAAAATGTACCATTGGAATCATAGACAATTTCTAGCTTAGTATGTTTTAGGGAGGTCTTGGGTACATATATAACTAGGAATGATAGCTATAAAACTAGTAACCATCAATTGGTGGCAAAAATTCTTGTGGATTTGGAACCTAGGAAAGGATTTTTTGAATCAATTGTTCTAATTATTTGAGATAGATTGTATACACATATATTGGACTATGTTAATGTTCTATTTAGATGTTAAATATGTCACAAGGTAGAATACATCTTAAAGGAATATGAGCTACATTTTTAGAAAAATATTGTAAGGAAGGAGATATTAGGGCCTATTTTATGGATATATATTAGCTTATCCCACCAAAGTCATTATCTCCTCTATCTTGGTTAGCATAGGAGAGGTCTGGTGAGGATCTCATGCCAATAAATATGGAAAAAAGGATAGAAAAGATTACAGGATTTTGATTGGAAATGTCTCCTTTCCTTTAATCATGGGAGATCAAAGTTAAGAGGAAGAGAAACCACTATAGAACTTTCTAGGTGTAGATAAGAAGAATTTGTACTATATAGCGAGGTGAAAAAAGATGAAATTCTGAGGATCATTAGTGATGAGTCTCCTATAATGTATAATTTTAACCCTTCATAACCTTCCTTTTGTCTACCTTGGACCTTGTTGAAACACTTATTGGTCACAAAATGGTTATCATATTAAGAATTGGCTCTGCAATATATTGTATTGCACTTTGGTTATTTTCCTATCTACAATTATAATATTAGACTATGTTTGATTTTTTATTGATATCTTGTTGTGAGTTGGGGTTTATTATTGTATGCTAAAAGTATGAGTGAGTGCATGTTCACTTTTGGAAGAAAAAAATGGATTACCTTATTCACTAGTGCATTTATGGTTAAAGAGAAACATTGTAGCGATCCATATGATAATGGATTAATGAAATATTTAATGCTTAAAATGATTTTTGTAATATTTTGAACCAAAAATTGGAAACGATATAACTATACACCTAACTAATGAATATTTTGGGAAATGGTCATGGAATTACATAGGGGATAAAGTGTCTGCAACCAATATAATTCCCTCTTCTTTAAAAAAAAAAAATTAGCCCCTTAGTAGATGGATAAAGTGTCCGCAACCAATATAATTCCCTCTTCTTTAATAGAATGATGAGGAATAGGGGATATAAATCATTGTATTTTGTTATGCTTGTTTCAGTTTTGGAAACTATTGTGTAAACATTTCTTTGCTTTTCAAATGGCATGAGCCAAATCTTATATAAATTATAATGAGAACGACTCAATACCTAGCTAGTGGAGGAACCATATGAGCAAGTGACATCTAGTATATAGATCTGTAATTAATTCTCTTTGTTGATGAAAATGTGATTTTCATGTCAAATTTGAGATTTTTGTAGCATCATTTTATAATTTCTCGGGGTAGCTAGCACCTACAAGTAGTGGCCTACTTTGAAGATACCAAATTTTCACGCATTATATTGTATTAGCTTTTACTTCTAGCATTATATTTAACTTTCTATATCAGCATTAGTTGCATTATTTCTTTCGTTAGTTTAACTATATGAATATTATGAATGATATATTTTGCTTCTAACTTTACTTACAAAGTTGAGGATAATAAATAGAATTGCTTGATTATATATTAATCCCATTAAGTAGCCATAGACTAGAATCATAGAATAAGTTTCCAATTTATTTCATTTCATGGAAATTTTGTCAATTATGTCACTTTACCTTCAAGTTATTTTATGTTCGTTACAACTGTAAAGTAAGAACTTGTTTATAAAGTCATATTCATTGCCTTCAGGTGTGAAAATAGGATGAGACTTTCATTAGATTATAGGTTAATTTACATTAGAGTAAACCTTTAATACAAACAATGCAATATCTTATGCCTTAGTCAATTAATTAAATATCCATGTTTTCGTGATCAAATCAAGCATATATATAAAAATTGACATTTTTGGTTTTGTTGCTAACGAGGAACTAAAGGACACATGACACTTGTTTTATACTAGTCATAGGTATAGAATACTTGGGTAAAGGATTATCCTAAGGAAGTTTTGACTACCCCTCTATTGAACCCCCATCTAAGTGTAAAGCATTAGGTCATTATCATATGCACAAGAAAAAATAAAAATATATACCCTCAAAGACATGGTGTAGTAGGAGCCACCCATAACACTAACATCCGAATAGGAAGATAAAAAAATTAGGTCCATCCTTAAGGAGTCTCAATAAAGCCATATGAAACTCCAACTAAACAAGTAGCATTAAATATACCAAGTAGCCTTCAAGAGGAGTAATATCCAAACCGCCTTTATAGGTTCTCCAACATAAAAACTATCAATTTGGAAGATCACAATTTTGTAGAAGAGCCAAACATTTTTAACAATTCTAATGAATCTATATTTTTCTAGTGAAAGAAGATTCCAAATATCTAAACACATACCTAATCCAAACAATAAAGTAGCTTGACACACCTACAACATTAGGTTACCCTTCTTTCCGGCTTATTTTGTTTCTTATGTGGGTTGTGATGATATCAAATTATGCTTAAGGAAAGTATTTAATAGTCAAACATCATTTATCATCTAAGAATAGGATGATGATGAGGATGACTATGAGATGGAAAGCCAAGATCTTCCCTAGCCTTATAACCATACATTTTTTTAAAAAAATGATCACCACAAGGTTTGCTAACCTATTTTAACCCCACCTTATCTAGAATTATCAACTACAGATAAGCCCCAATACAAAATAAATTTGGTATTTTAGGGGAAATACAACATGTGTGTGTAAAATTTTCATTATTTTAATCCATTAAAGATGTCCTACTATGTGCCAAGGTTGTATGGGAACTATGTCTAAGGAGGATTGAGAGAAAGAAAAAGAGCACACCCCAAATTTTCATGTTATTTTGAAACTAACAATTCATTGATCACTTTCCTTACACGGGAAATTGATCAACATTGAGAGAAAGTATTGTGGGAAACAAGAAAAACTCTCATTATTTTTATAGATGCAGTATTCCTCTCTTGATATATGAAATATTATTCTTATGAATTTTAATGAATGCAATGGATGAGTGTTAAAAATCAAACCCAATAAATATCTCATATAGAATATTTACTTGTTAAGAAAATACATAATAAATATAATTGTAAAGGAATATTATCTATCAAATTTGAATTCAATAGATATCTTTCCTTCCTATTGGAACCATCTTTGATTTTGAAAGGTGAAATAAAAATAAAATGGAAAAGTCATAAAATAAATTTAAAGGATATCTTTGTTGATATCAAATGAGTTTATAAAGAATCACATGCTCAAGAATCCAATGATACATCACTATAAAAATTCATAAAAACAAGATGACACTTGAATACGTTTTTATGGGATAAATTAATAATGTTATCCCAAATGTAAAAATATTAATAATATTTAGGAAGTATCAATTGACCCTTCATCCAAATTAATATTGTCACCAAGTATGATCTTGAACAAGGGTTGGTCCATCCCTCTTTAGTCTTATTCTTCTTCTCAAGGGTTATCACTAGAAATGCTTGATCATCCTTTCTTTAATATTGTATGTTTCTCATCAAGGGGTATATATGGAAAGGCCAACTAACCCTTCCTCTAGATTAGAATTATCTATGAAGTGGGAGCATGAAGAAGAGTTGAGAAGCCCTTCTTCAAACCTATTATTTTCTTCAAGGGAGAGCTAGAGAAAGAGTCCAACCAACATTTATTCAACTTGTTAAACACACATGGAATGGACAGAAGCTAATATAGAACATTAGATTCTTTTACTATTCAAATGATATACATTTATATTACATTTACATGACCCTTGGTTTCATATTCCAAGGTCTCTTGGGCTCCCTTAGACTATTCACATTCCATCACACCAATCCTTAGCAGATTAGGTGTCCAACATCCCCCCCCTTAATCCAAAGGGGTATATACAAGTCCAAGAAGAGAGATATAATAGAAATATAACAATGCATGACAAAAATATGTTTAATGAGCTCTCTAAAATGATGACACAAGGTGGAAGAACTCAAGGTCTCAACTAATGTTGGTTTAAGGATGACCACCAACACTGGAACTCTTAGTGAAGTTCTCGGAACCCTTCCAAATATGGCAAGAAGTTGAAGTCTTATGCTAGTGGAAGTGCTCCTTAATGCTTTGAAGAGGGAGACATTCAACTTGGAAAAGGGAGCTCTACAACATGTGGTGGTTTAAGGAAGCCCACCAACCAAAGGAACACTTAGTGCGATTCCCGGAACTCTTCCAAATATGGCAAGAAGTTGAAGTCTTATGCTAGAGGAAGTGTTTCTTAGTGTTTTGGATAGGGAGACCTTCAACCTGGAAAATGGATGTATGCAACCTGTGGTGGTTTAAGGAAGGCCACCAACAATAGCCATGTTCAGGGGATTTTGTGTCTCTGGCTACAATTCTGAATCTTGGAGTAGTTTTATCTAGCTATAGGCTCAGGCAACAGGTCCGAGTTGTGGCTCAAGCTCACTTGATGTGGCTTTGAAGCTTGTGCATGACCATCAATTCCCCCCTTGTCAGAGACAAGGTGAGAATATGAATAAAAATCAACTGCAAGATTTTTTAATACTCCAGAAGAAAATTATGGCATATGACTGAAATATATTCATTGTTGTTGAATTCCATTTCCAAGAAGCGATCCATCCAAGATGAATTTTTTTTCTTCTAGGAGGCTTATTTCTAAAGCATATTATGTTTGAATAATGAGTGTGATAACCACAATTGTTGCATGGGTGAATATCAAAACAATTATCTTTCACATGGCCAACTCGGTCACAATGTTGGAATTTCACAATCTTCTCTGGATTTGGACAAGGAACAGGTCAAAAAGAGTTATCTTGAAGAAACACAACACTTTTAAATTGAATGGACTTGGAATAGTCTAGAGTATGAAATGACATCTCATTTTCATATCCAAGACATGTTATGTTCTTGTCGCTGACAAGCTCATCCCCAGGTCTGATGATGGGCTTGGGAATCGTAGATTGAACTTCTACATCTTGATAGAAAATTCTGGAATAACACTGTGTAGACATGTGATCCATCCAATGTTTCAGATGGTTACTCCATCAATCATCATGGACCAACATGAGCCTTGTGAGTAAACGCATGCTAGAGGGCCTATTAATAAGAGGATTGTTTGGATGATGTATTTGATGGATAATGGTTAAAAATAATTAAAATAATAATATTTGACCAGTTTATTACTATTTTTGAAAAGGATAATTTAAATGGGATTTTATTAACAATTTTACCACAAAGGGACATAAATGAGCTGAGAATGGATTAAAAATTGTTATGATAGTTAGTTAGTTTGTATTAAATTATTAAATTTAATAAAAAATATAAATAAATAATGACAACAAATTTAAGATAAATAAATTGAAATTAGATTGCATTAAATTATTAAAACTAATAACAAATATAAATAAATTATATAAACTAATGACAACAAATTGAAGAAAATTTAGTTGAAATTGACCAGATAAATTGGTTGAAAATGATCATATTTTGATAATATGAAAGCATTAATGGGATGAAATGGATTTAGCAATAAAATTCCTTCAGAAATGAAGAGGATAAATTATATAGAATATATTAAAATCTAAAGGGAAATAAGGACCAATTCAATTCTATATTGTGTTAATATATATAAAACTGAGACGTAAGCTAATTTAAGATGATTAAACTATTAGCAAAGTGATAGAGAATAATAAAGGAAAGGATAAGATAAGGGAAAAAAAGGGGGGGGGGGGGATAGAAATCAGGGTCAAGATTCATTGGGTAAGATGGTGGATGATCAGCTTCCAAGACTGGCTTAGCCTATAACCATCCTCCCTATTAAAGTTATTAGGGTTCTTCTCTATTTCAAGGACTTCTCGAGTGATACGAGAGTTGTAGAAAGGTACAAAGGCTAGGATTTTAGATTCATTAAAGAAAATTAAGTGTTTGGTCTTATATGAGTGATCCAGGATGGCAGACTTAGAATGTCGGTTATGGTTGTGTTGTGGCCAGCAACAACCCCCTTTTTTTTATTTAGCATTATCACTAACACTAAATAAATGGGGACCCTTATTCAAAAAATCTAAAAACTATTTTCTTTTTAGAACTTGTTTTTCCTTTCTTCAATAAAACTTACTATCATAAACTTAGGAAAATATTCCTTGAAAAATCTAAAAACTTAAGTTTTATGATAGCATAGAATAAAATCATTCTTTAAGGAATATTGCGTCGCAAAAAGGTAATGAATGCAGCTTTATAAGCAGAACACAAAAAATAGCGAGATCACGATGCGAAACTACATTCATCACATCGCATGCTTCGAATGTCATATCTTACGCTGAAACTTCAAAATCACCGATGTGCGATAACATATATCGCAAATCGCGTCTCACAAGAAAATGCATTAGCAGATGTTTGTCATATGTTATGTCTTGCGATTTTGTGATATTGCGATATAGCGATTTCGCGATGTTACAATATTGCGCTATTGTGATTCCACGAGATTGCGATCTGCGATATTGCGATTTTGCGATATTGCGAAGCAAATCGCAGATCGCCTTATCACAGATCTTTAAAGGCTCATTACACGAAGAAAATCTTTCCATAAATCGAGACCTGGTTATGCGCTTTAATGTTAATCAATGAAATGGTTGTCACTCATTAATGAAAAATGGTTTCGTTCTGATTGTAGAGTTATTTCATGTAAGGTGGTATATTTTATACGTTTTCAGCATTTAAAACCTTCCCGTCACCTTTTTTATATCATTATTCTCACTTAATTCGTGAACTACATGAGTGAAGAACTGAGAACTATACAAAGCAGTATTTAGAGTATTATGGGAAAGAAAGATAAGGCTCCAAGTTCTGAGGATAAAGAAATGACACCCTTATACACATACACCACCTATAACAAAGACGCTGGTATCACTACTTGGGAGGGCATGTATAATCTACTTGAAGAAGAGAACCCTGGAGTAATGGAGGTTACAGCTACTGCAGGCTTGCATGGGTCTTCTGATGCATCCATTACAGAGTTAGCTTGTTCATTCTTGCACCGAATAGCAGCGAGACATAGAATTCTTCCATACGCGGATATGGTTAAATGGGTGCTGGATAGCACTGATATTACGAACAGAAAGTTTAAGACTCAGGGTCAAGAGCTCATTGGCTCATTCACTCCACAAGATTTGAGGCTTATGTATCATTTGCCGGAACCACGGGCAACTTATAACAAATAGTTCATGGAGAAGTTTGCCAAAGAAAATGAAAACCTGGGAGAATGTACCAAGGACTGGTCCAGGAGAGACGAACCATTGAAGAAAGATAAACACGGTATGTATAGTACGGGTTCTCTCACTTCTCCGTATTGCTTTGCTACTGCTATGCTCTGTAGGCTTTTTGGAAAGCCTGACATTAATAAGTTTTCACCTGAATGGCTTCTGTTATTGAATGCTGCTGTTAATGCTACTATCATGGATTGGGCTAAGATATTATCTGATAACTTAGCCACGGCTATTTTGAATTATCGATCTAAGAGAACTGTTTCTCATAGGATTTATCCTCCTTTTTACTTATCTGCTTATGTGATGGATTCAATCTGTTATGTTTCTAAGTTTCATTTAATGGGTTGGAAATGGACAACCCAAGATCCCCTACCCATTCATGTTTATCACAAAGAATTGTGGGATTCAAAGTTCATTCCCTATTTTTACAATATTTTCCATGGCATTATGTTGCCCCTGTACAGAAAATTGTATGATAAAGATGCTGCAAGGTTTTCTCCTAAAGCAGAGGTAGACTTTCTACCTGTTGCAAGATGGTTTGGAGAAGAATTGTTTACATATGTTAGGGTTTTTGGAATTTTTGCTTCTCCTCATGTTTTACCATTGTATGTTCATGATAAACTCATCGCCTGAGAAATTGCTTATCAAACCTGCAGAGAAGGAGGTTTGACTAAAGAATTGAAAGACAAGAAGAAGGCTATCTAGCCTCAATTTCCTGTGGCCTGTGGGGCCTTTTCATTATTTGATGTTGGTCATGCATTTAAAGAAGTAAACAATATTACATGTTTACATTTGTTCAATTTTCCAAGAAGACCATTCGACCCATATGATATTGTTAAAAATTTCACTACTGCAATCAAGATAAGAGTGTTTTCTAAAGAAGAAGATCTTTTCGATGACATGTTTCAAGAAAAAGGCACATTCAAAGAAATTCTACATTCGGCTCAAATACGGTTTCCTCCAGCAGAGCTTCAAGAATTCAAAATATACAGAGAAAGGAGGTTAACTACTATCCCTTTGTATAAATTACGCTTGGAACCCGTAAGGAAACCAACTCCTAGTATCAGCCTCAATAGATGTTCAGGTACAAACAAGTCTAAGTCAAAGTCCGGAAGAGAAACCTCTAAACACTCTAAGAGTGAAGAGTCAGTAAAAGAAACTACCCAGTCTAAAGAACACTCACAGCAACAGATTTCAACCTCTCCACAGTTAAATATTCCCCCTCTCATTGTACAGCAATCATCAGTCAAAACTGAATTGGATAAGGAATGGGAAACATTCAATGATTTGATTAATATTGAAGCACAAAATACACAGACACCTGTGAGAAATGTACAGACAACAATAAATATAGTCACAGGAGTAACTACCAATGTCTCAGAGACAGAACATATTCCTATAACCCCATCCTCTGAACTCATGCTCAAGATAGAGGAAATGACTCCTCTTGATGTATTCTACAGTCCACAACACAAGCCAGTGGTAAGAAAACAAAGAAAGAAAAGGAAATTAGAAAATGTGCCCTCTCATGATGCAGAACACCTAGATGTTCTATGGCAAGATCCTACCACCGATCCAACTGAAAATCTCACTAAATTATCTCAGATCACAGGAGCTTATGCCTCTGCAGCCATTGACAAAGCATCTGAGGTACGGAAATTATTGAATAAGAAAGCAGATCAGGTAAAGGTCTTGCAACAACAACTACAACAAGCCAGTGCTAACAGTGAAGCTCAGAAACAACTTGAAAAATTACAACAAGATTTTCAACAAATGCAGATTAAATATCAGAACAGTTTGGCCGAAAAAGAGAAATAGCTACAGGTCATGCAAGAGATGCACAAATATGATCCCAAGCTCACAGATTTTATCACAGAGTCTATTTCCTTAAATGACCAACTACTGCAGCAACAAGAAGTGTTATGTCAAAGAATATCAGAATGGAACTCTTATTGTGAAGAAAGTGATAAAATCACTAATCATGTCGTAGATTTACGACATGATTATGATTTAACTAAAAAAAGAGTTTCTGACTACTTATCTTGGCAAGAAATAGAGGAAGGGAAAAGAGCAGGTGCACCTATAATCAATGAAAATCACAAAGAAATACTTTTTAATGAAAGGGATGCACAGATTAGGAAGGCAGAGCAAGCAACAGAAGAAGCAGCCACAGCAGCTGGCAATATTATTGATTGTATAAATGAAAATTTACACAAGGAAAATCTGATTTCTGAAACTACTCCAAGGTACCTACCAAAAGCACAGCAACTGCAAACAGAATGGAAACAGAAAGCCCAAGAAAAGGCAGAATTGATTAAAGGATTAACAAAGTTAAATTGGGATTCTTACTGTGCATGTCTGGTAAAACCACATAGCCAATGTATGACTCTCAAGTGTATCATCAATTCTGCCAAGAAGATAGTGCCAACTCTTGCCAATTTCATCTTCACGGGATAGTTGAAATCTGAAGTCGGCCAGCCTATTCTTCTCAGATCAATGTTGAACGCTTGCAATTCCAAAGAACAGATTCACAATTAGTTAGTTGTTAAATTTTAATTTTAGATTTAGTACTAGTTTTGCTTTATTTTTTCCTAAAAAGAGAACGGTCATTTAAACCGTATCCTACATTTTTGTAATTAATTATTTTTAGATTTAGTTTACTAGTATTTAAACCCTTCTCATGCATTTAGAGAGGGGTCCTGAAATTTGTCAAAAAATTGTCCTCAAAACATGCACTTTTGCACCCTCAGAGGAGGTTTTGATGAATGAATGGAATAGGATTTATTGATATCTGTGTTTAATATCTGCTACTGATGTTGCACTTCTGTACTCTTAGTGGATGTTGGATTAAGATGATATAAGTCATTATTGCTTGAAGCTCATGAGTAGAACTAGTTATAAATGGTACTTTTATCTCTTAACTATTTCTGTCTCTGTGTTAAAGTGATATTTATGTTCAGTTATTTATGTATTAACGCTTGAATGTTTGAGTTATCATTTGGCACTTTTGTACGGTGATAGATATTTATTTATGCTTAATGTATGAATAGCTTATTATGTGATATGTTTTTCACAACTGTTTCATCTAAATTTTTATATGAAGTGGTTTATCTTTATTGAATTCTTTTCTTATAACAGTTGAATGATCTTTATTACCAATTTTTATTTGAAATAATTTTAGATCGCATAAACAGAAAGATTACATCCTGGGTTAGTTTAGAATTATATATTTCTGTTTAAATTAGAATACAATTTGTATGTTATTAAATTAGAAATAGAATAAAAGCATTTCATTTAGGAACTTTTTAGAAAGGAAATATCAATTCTCAACACACACACACACACACATATTGGGAAACTGGTCCCATTATCCCCAGTCGGTCCCACTACACCAAACGGAAAAGGAGCTGCTAACCAAGGTCCGGACCGGGTGGGTATCCCCCTTGTTGTAGACCCGATTTTTGGGGCTTCAACATATTTGGCGCTAGAAGGAGGGCCCCGAACTATGAATGGAAAGTAAATCAAAATCTAAATACCATTCTGAGAGTAAATCGCCCTCACCATCTCCCCCGAATTCTCCATCGCACATAGAATTTTTAAATCTAGAGCCCGAAGTCGAAAGGATAACAGTCACTGCCACAAACCCTGAATTTTTAGAAGAATCTGCTATTGAGCCTCCTGAATTTGAATCTTTGATCCATAAAATTCAGCGATTTTCAATATCACCTCAAAGATCTGATAAATCTCAAGGCAGTGTGACTTCGCAATATAATCCTTCTCATCCTTTTACCAGATTGAAGAGCGAAAAGCTTGGCATTCAGCCAACTGAGTTACCTCTACCTACAAGGAAGAGAGCAAGGAAATCACCTAAAGGGTCTGATAGTGAGATTATTTCATCATCATCATCCATCTCAACCTCTTCATCGCGAAGTCAACCATCCACCCCTCCACCTCAGACTATTGTCCGTCAGTCCACTGGAACTTCCACATCTCCTTCTCAAACATCTATTAATCGTAATACCCTTATCTTCCCAACCACAAGGATCATCTTCTGCACTTTCCTCTGTTATTAGTTCAGCGATGGCCCAAATGCCATGGAATAACCCAGGGGCAGTCTTAATGCCTGCACCCTTGAGTCAATTACCGGCCCATCCTGAAAAATGGCTACCTAAGTTTAACCCCAAAGTAGGCATGCTAGCGGAAGAACACATAAATAACTTTATGTTGTCCATAAATCTCAATGGAGTTATTAATGAAGATGTTGTTGTCTGAATTTTTCCATATACTCTTCAAGGAGCAGCCAGATCATGGTATTTCTCATTACCATATGGATCTATCACTAGTTGGGATATCTTTCAAGATCAATTTTTGACTAAGTTTGGTGATGACAGGTCTACAGCGACACTGATCAATGACCTGTCTAATCTTAGAGCTGAGTCAAAAGAGCCTATCAAGGATTTTAATTCACGTTTCAATAAATTATTAAATAAAATTCCTACTACTTCCAAGCCTAGTGAAGAAGTGCAAAGTGAATGGTACATCTCAGCTTTACCATCAAACATAGAAATCTTCGTTGACAGGGCTAACAAAACAACTTTAGCAGACAATATGAAGGAAGCAATAGGAGTAGAGAAACGTATTATTTCTTTATAAAAGAAAAATGTGATAGAAGAATGAAAATCCAAGAAGGTTACTTTTAAGGAAGATCCCAAGAAAAAACAACCAAAAGATCCATTTGATTTAGAAGGATTGCAGAAAGTTTTGAAAACCATGTCCAATGAAATGGTTGACATTAAGAAACAAGTGGCAGAAACATATTCTAAAAATCCTTTTAAGCCTTTCAAAAGAAACCCTTCAACTGATTCAAAACCACCAAATGCTATTACAAATGCTGAATCAGAAGAAGAAGAAGAGGAGACTGCTACTGAAGAAACTATCGATGAAGAAGAAGTTGTAGAAGTACAAAGTATGTGGGATTTCATCCTTCCAGATGAGGAAGATCAAGAAGCATCCCCGGTTAGCACTCGAAGTAGAAATAAACTTGATTCTCCTCAACCTACTCCTAAGCCAAAGAACGTAAGTTCAATGACTAAGGATAAATTTGCACCCAAGAAAACGACATCTAAAGCAATTCAAACTAGCCCAGTCCAAATAGATTCATTAACTCCATCAAAAACATTGATCGTTTCGGATGAAATGGAGTATAATATCATAGAAGATATGAAGAAGACTAGGGCTAACATCACTTTTTATGAATTGAGCAAGTTAAAACACCAACAAAAGGTACTTTTGAAAGAATTACATGTTGTACCAGAAAAACCTTGCCCGATCCTGTAATCTCTCAAGCTTCCAACGACATGGGAAGACCTCCAACTAATACGATTAGTAACGCTGATCTAGAAAATATCGCTTTAATTGGAGGAAGGTCGAGATCTCATACTCCTCCATTTCTTCTTACTTACGAAGTTTTCAATAAAAATTTGCATAATTATTTAGTGGATTCTGGAGCTTCATCTAATATTCTACCAAAATAAATATGTGCAAAGTTGAACATTCAACCGCAAAAATCTGTTGTACGCATAGTCCAGTTAGATCGATCGCAAGTTGAAGTGATTAGCGAATTAAATCAGGTTACCATAAGGTTGTCATCTAATCCAAAGGTATGTCAAGTTATCGATATTTTAGTTGCAGATATTCCAGAATTTTATGGCTTAATTCTTAGCAGAGATTGGTCAGAAAAAATTCATGGATACTTCGCAACTGATTGGTCGCACATGTGGCTTCCTTACAATGGTAAACCAAATCAGATAAAGGTTGAGCTTGAAAAACATCAGAAATACATAGTAACAGAACTGGAAGGAGAAAATGAACCAGTTGCATACAACAATAATATCATTGGTAATTATTCAGTTGATTCTTTCTTAGGAAATTTCAATGCTCATACTTCACCTTACTTAGAACATTCTGTTTTATCTCAAATAGAAATTTTTTCTCAAACAGATAGTTCTAAATGCATTAATTTTGTAGATACTCCTGTAAATAAATCTTTATCTTGGAAATTATTTTTTGATGGTTCTAAGTCTAACGAAGGAGCAGGAGCAGGATGCGTGTTGGTTAGTCCAGAGGGAAACAAAATTATGCTAACTTGCAGACTCGAGTTCGATTGCACCAATAATACCGCAGAATACGAGGCTTTAGTCCAAGGATTATATAAAGCAATCGGATTAGACATCAAATATTGACAAGTTTTCGGAGATTCTGAAATTGTAATCAAACAGGTATGCAATACTATACATTGTTTATCAGGTCATTTAAAGAATTATCAATATTTAGTTCAAGATCTGACTGAACACTTTATAGCATTTAATATTTCATCAATTCCCAGAATCCAGAATGCTAGTGCAGACCTCCTAGCTAACGTAGCCTCCAAACTTATTCCTGTACAAGACTATAGCCCTGATCGATTTTCAATCGAATTAATATTTAGACCCTCGATTCCTGATAACATTACCAATTGGAGGATTTTCAATGATGATCCTGATATTGTAAGTTTCATCACATCTGAAGGGTCTTACATCAATCAGATAATTGATGAAGACCAACATGACAGACAATTGTAACAAGATAGCACTAATAATGTTATGCCAAAACCAGTAGTCAAGTTAGAAGACCTTTATGATTTGAAAGATCGATTCAAAAGATCTACCAATTCAAAACTACAAAGTTCAACTTTGAATTATGAATTAGTAAATCTAGGAACTGATATCAAACCACAGAATATCAACCTAGGCCTCGGCCTAGCTCCTGAAGAAAAATTAGTGTATGTTCGTCTTTTGAAACAATACAAAAGTGTATTTGCTTGGAACTATGATGAACTCAAAACTTATGACACTTCTATCATCCAACATACTATCCCAATGATAAATGATGAAAAACATGTCCAACAAAAGCTGAGAAAGATCCATCCCAATCTAGAAAATCAGATCAAATCAGAACTCAATAAGTTATTGAAAGCCAAGATTATTTTTCCCGTTCGACATTCTAAATGGGTTTCCAATATGGTCCCTCTTAGAAAGAAGAACGGAGACATTAGAATTTGCATTGACTTTCAAAATATTAATAAAGCCTACCAAAAAGATAATTTTCCTTTGCCTCCTATGGAGCAAATATTGCAGGCAGTTGCAGGATCAGAATTAATGTCTTTCTTAGATGGTTTCTCTAGCTATAACCAAGTATTGGTTCATCCTGATGATCAATTGAAAACCACATTCAGAACCAAATGGGGCACGTATGCATATCAAAAGATGCATTTTGGTCTGATCAATGCTGGTGCTACATTTCAGAGAGCCATGGACATCGCTTTCAAGGGATTAGTTAACAAATCAGTGGTAATTTACTTAGATGATATAACTGTATATTCCAAGAAACGAAGTAATCATCTTAAAGATTTAAAACAGATTTTTCAACGTTGTCAAAGGTATGGAATTTCACTTAATCCCAAAAAATCCTTTTTTGCATTAAGTGAAGGAAAACTTCTTGGATTCATAGTATCAAAATCTGGAATTCATATTGATCCTGATAGAATCAAGGAGATTTCTGAAATACCCTTACCTCACAACAAGAAAGCGATGCAATCTTTCCTCAGCCAGATTAATTTTGTAAAGAGATTTGTACTAGATTTTTCAAGAATCATATCTCCTTTACAAGCAATGATTAAAAAGAATTCAAACTTCAAATGGGGCCAAAACGAATATGAGGCATTCAATCTGATCAAACAAGCAATTGTTAATGCTCCATATTTAGCAACCCCAAATTTTTCCGATCCTTTTATTTTGTATACATTTGCCTCTGATAAATCATATGTTGTGATACTCACTCAAGCAAATCAAGACAAGGCGGAAGCCCCAATTGCTTTCTTCAGTTCAAATTTACAGGGGGCTGAATTGAATTATTCAGATGTAGAGAAACAAGCTTATGTTGTTTTCAAAGCAATTAAATATTTCAGACCCTTTCTACTTAAAACCCATGCAAAAGTCATAGTACCGTTTCCAGCGGTAAGAAATCTTTTAGTTCAGAAAGATGTGGGTAAGAAAAGAGCCAATTGGGTTACTTCTTTACAAGAATATGATGTAGAAATCAAACCAGCAAATATTTTAAGAGGTCAAGGCTTTTGCAAAATACTAGCTGGAGCATCGCTTATTTCTGAAAAACCATCTGCAGAGATACAAATGTATGAGGTAAACCTAAACGATGTTGAATCATTATATGCTGATATCATATTTTATCTAAAGAATGGATATGCTCCTCCAAATCTTGATTACACCAAAAAAATAGCTCTAAAGTTGAAGGCTAAACAATATCAGCGTGTGAATGATGTTCTTTTTAGAATGAATTATGATTATGTTCTCCTTAGATGTCTTGAGAAATCTGAAGCTGAAAAATTCTTGCAGGAACTTCACGATGGGTCAGCAGGTGGAAATTATGCTGGATATACTACTGCACATAAAATCCTCCGTGCAGGCTATTACTGGCCCACACTATTCAAGGACTCACATAGCTACGTAAGGAAATGTCAAGTTTGTCAAACCGCTGCTGGAAGACAAAAGAAACCATCATTGCCATTACAACCAGTCAACATTGAACAACATTTTGATCAATGGGGATTGGACATAATAGGTGAGATCATTCCTCACTCTTCTAAGCAACATAAGTATATCATTACAGCAACTGATTATTTTACTAAATGGGTAGAAGTAGTTCCTCTCAAGACTGCTAATGCTGAGCATATCATCGAGTTCATAGATCAGTTCATAATCACCAGGTTTGGTTTACCTTCTGCTTTAATGTTTGATAATGCATCATATTTTTCTGGCAATGCTATGACTGAATTTGCACATAAGAGAGGTTTTAAACTTAAATACTCTGCCAATTATTATCCACAGGGAAATGGATTAGCTGAATCCACAAATAAAAACTTAATCAGAATAATTAAGCGAACCATTGATCAAAATCATAAAAATTGGCATAAGTCTTTAATATATGCTTTATGGGCAGATCGGATAATGCAAAAAGCCTCCATTGGCACTTCTCCCTTTAATTTAGTTTATGGGAAAGAAGTGCTTCTACCAACTCATCTAGCAATTCCTTCTTTGACCTTAGTTCAATATATTGATGAAGCACCAACTTCTTCCTTACAACTAAGATAGCAAGAAATAATTAAGCTAGAAGAACAAAGAGAACAGGCCAAAATAACTCATGCTCATCACGAAGCATTAGTTAAAACTTCTTTTGATTCAAACATGACATCCAGAAAAGACTTTCAGGTCGAAGATCTAGTTTTAAAATGGGACAAGGCTCATGAGGAAAAAGGGAAACATACAAAATTTCAACGAATGTGGCTTGGTCCTTTCCAAATCACAGAGATCATAGGTCCATCTACTTTTATGTTACAGGATTTAACAGGAAAAAGAGAGTCTTTACCTGTTAATGGACAGATCCTCAAAAAATATTTTCCATAGGAGATCATTCTTCTATTTTGTATATTAGTTTTTATTATTTTTCATAATAAAACCAGTTGTTAATGGTTACATTTGGAATTCATGAAAAAGATACAAATTCTCTTTTAGATTTTGTTTTTTCACTTGTATAAATAGAATTCTTTTAGAAAATTGATCATTATTATTTAAAGATACAGTTAAAAGCTTTAAACCTAGAAATGATATTAGTTTCAACTTTGAAAATTTTGATAAAAAACAACTTTTAGTGGGAAATTGTTTTATGTAAATCTAATGAAAGGTATCAATAACAAAACAAAGATTCTCTGTAGAAAAGTTCTTTCCAAAAAACTCTACCATTGTCATCCAGAGCTATCTTAAGGAAACAATGACTTCCTCCCTACCTAGAAAATTACAATGTTCAGGGAATAATCCAACAATGCACTTTAACTTAAAGAGTAAGAGGTCTCATCATGAGCCGACTTATCATGATCATAGATATTATAGCTTGCTGACTTTGCCAATACTGCATACCACAACAGGGCAATGACTCAAGATTATTGCAATCGAAAGGCAAGGGGTCTCATCACGAGCCAGTTTGTTCAGCAAAGTTATAAATCAAGTGAATGGCACTGTCATAAATTGGCTACCAAACCAAGACATTGTTCTTTAAGGATAAAAATAAAAATGAAAGGAATAAGTGTGAACATGGATTTCTCTTTGAAAATTGTATATTTCTCTAAGTAGGATACAGGATCATTGCTGGGTAACAGGTAACCCTGTCGAAGCTATAAATGCTTGCTGGCAGCAGTGGCTCTACCTACGACAAATGAGCATATTTAAAACTGATTTATAGAGAAGTCTTTGTTTTTATCTTTATAAACTAAGTAGTGATTGATATAGATACAAGGACTAGCTTGAGGAAGTAAATAGTCAAAGTTGAATATAGAAGAAATGAAATATCATTGATAGATAGAAGCATAATATACTTTGTCTTTCTATAATAAAGTTTGACTTTCTGGAAAATTTTCTATTTTGAAAGTTTAGAAAATTCAAAAGAAAAGTAGAGATAACTAGTTCTTCCGAGTGATTCATCAATTTTTGTGGCCAGCAACAACCCCATTTTTTTTTATTTAGCATTATCACTAATACTAAATAATTGGGGACCCTTATTCAAAAAATCTAAAAAATATTTTCTTTTTAGAACTTGTTTTTCCTTTCTTCAATAAAACTTACTATCATAAACTTAGGAAAATATTCCTTGAAAAATCTAAAAAACTTAAGTTTTATGATAGCATAGAATAAAATCATTCTTTAAGGAATATCGCGTCGCAAAAGGTAACGAATGCAGCTTTATAAGTAGAACACAAAAAATAGCGAGATCGCGATGCGAAACTACATTCATCGCATCGCATGCTTCGAATGTCATATCTTACGCTGAAACTTCAAAATCACCGATGTGCGATAACATATATCGCAAATCGCGTCTCACAAGAAAATGCATTAGCAGATGTTTGTCATATGTTATGTCTTGCGATTTTGCGATATTGCGATATAGCGATTTCGTGATGTTACAATATTTCGCTATTGTGATTCCACGAGATTGTGATCTGCGATATTGCGATTTTGTGATATTGTGAAGCAAATCGCAGATCGCCTTATCACAGATCTTTACAGGCTCATTACACGAAGAAAATATTTCCATAAATCGAGACCTGGTTATGCGCTTTAATGTTAATCAATGAAATGGTTGTCACTCATTAATGAAAAATGGTTTCGTTCTGATTGTAGAGTTATTTCACATAAGGTGGTATATTTTATACGTTTTCAGCATTTAAAACCTTCCCGTCACCTTTTTTCTATCATTATTCTCACTTAATTCGTGAACTACAGGAGCGAAGAACTGAGAACTATACAAAGCAGTATTCAGAGTATTATGGGAAAGAAAGATAAGGCTCCATGTTCTGAGGATAAAGAAATGATGCCCTTATACACAGACATCGCCTGTAACAAGGACGCTGGTATCACTACTTGGGAGGGCATGTATAATCTACTTGAAGTAGAGAACCCCAGAGTAATGGAGGTTACAGCTACTGCAGGCTCGCATAGGTCTTCTGATGCATCCATTACAGAGTTAGCTTGTTCATTCTTGCACCGAATAGCAGCGAGACCTAGAATTCTTCCATACACGGATATGGTTAAATGGGTGTTGGATAGCACTGATATTACGAACAGACAGTTTAAGACTCAAGTTCAAGAGCTCATTGGCTCATTCACTCCACAAGATTTGAGGCTTATGTATCATTTCCCGAAACCACAGGAAACTTATAACAAACATTTCATGGAGAATTTTGCCAAAGAAAATGAAAACCTGGGAGAATGTACCAAGGACTGGTCTAGGAGAGACGAACCATTGAAGAACGATAAACATGGTATGTATAGTACTGGTCCTCTCACTTCTCCATATTGCTTTGCTGCTGCTATGCTCTGTAGGATTTTTGGAAAGCCTGACATTTATAAGTTTTCACCTGAATGGCTTCTGTTATTGAATGTTGTTGTTAATGCTACTATCATGGATTGGGCTAGGATATTATCTGATAACTTAGCCACAGCTATTTTGAATTATCGGTCTAAGAGAACTGTTTCTCAGAGCATTTATCCTCCTTTTTACTTATCTGCTTATGTGATGGATTCAATCTGTTATGTTTCTAAGTTTCCTTTAATGGGTTGGAAATGGACAACCCAGGATCCCCTACCCATTCATGTTTATCACAAAGCATTGTGGGATTCAAAGTCCATTCCCTGTTTTTACAAGATTTTCCATGGCATTATGTTTCCCCTATACAGAAAATTGTATGATAAATATGCTCCAAGGTTTTCTCCTGAAGCATAGGTAGACATTCTACCTGTTGCAAGATGGTTTGGAGAAGAATTGTTTACATATGTTAGAGTTTTGGGAATTTTTGCTCCTCCTCATGTTTTACCATTGTATGTTCCTGATAAACTCATCGCCCGAGAAATTGCTTATCAAACCTGCGGAGAAGGAGGTTTGACTAAAGAATTGAAAGACAAGAAGAAGGCTATCTGGCCTCAATTTCCTGTGGCCTGTGGGGCCTTTTCATTATTTGATGTTGGTCATGCATTTAAAGAAGTAAACAAAATTACATGTTTACATTTTTTCAAGTTTCCAAGAAGACCATTCGACCCATATGATATTGTTAAAAATTTCACTACTGCAATCAATATAAGAGTGTTTTCTAAAGAAGAAGATCTTTTCGATGACGTGTTTCAAGAAAAAGGCACATTCAAATAAATTCTACATTCGGCTCAAATACGGTTTCCTCCAGCTGAGCTTCAAGAATTCAAAATATACAGAGAAAGGAGGTTAACTACTATCCCTTTGGATAAATTATGCTTGGAACCCGTAAGGGAACCAACTCCTAGTATCAGCCTCAGTAGATGTTCAGGTACAAACAATTCTAAGTCAAAGTTCGGAAGAGAAACCTTTGAACACTCTAAGAGTGAAGGGTCAGTAAAAGATACTGCCCAGTCTAAAGAACTCTCACAGCAACAGATTTCAACCTCTCCACAGTTAAATATTCCCCCTCTCATTGTACAACAATCATCAGTCAGAACTGAATTGGATAAGGAATGGGAAACATTCAATGATTTGATTAATATTGAAGCACAAAATACACAGACACCTGTGAGCAATGTACAGACAGCAATAAATATAGTCACAGGAGTAACTACCAATGTCTCAGAGACAGAACATATTCCTATAACCCCATCCTATGAACTCATGCTCAAGATAGAGGAAATTTCTCCTCTTAATGTATTCTACAGTCCACAACACAAGGCAGTGGTAAGAAAACAAAGAAAGAAAAGGAAATTATAAAATGTGCCCTCTCATGATCCAGAACACCTAGATGTTCTATGGCAAGATCCTACCACCGATCCAACTGAAAATCTCACTAAATTATCTCAGATCACAGGAGCTTATGCCTCCGCAGCCATTGACAAAGAATCTGAGGTATGATAATTATTGAATAAGAAAGAAGATCAGGTAAAGGTCTTGCAAAAACAACTACAACAAGCCAGTGCTAACAATGAAGCTCAGAAACAACTTGAAAAAATACAACAAGATTTTCAACAAATGCAGATTAAATATCAGAACAGTTTGGCCGAAAAAGAGAAACAACTATAGGTCATGCAAGAGATGCACAAAGATGATCCCAAGCTCATAGAGTTTATCACAGAGTCTATTTCCTTAAATGACCAACTACTACAACAACAAGAAGTGTTATGTCAAAGAATATCAGAATGGAACTCTTATTGTGAAGAAAGTGATAAAATCACTAATCATGTCGTAGATTTACGACATGATTATGATTTAACTAAAAAAAGAGTTTCTCACTACTTGGCTTGGCAAGAAACAGAGGAAGGGAAAAGAGAAGGTGCACCTATAATCAATGAAAATCACAAAGAAATATTTTTTAATGAATGGGATGCACAAATCAGGAAGGCAGAGCAAGCAGCAGAAGAAGCAGCCACAACAGCTGGCAATATTATTGATTGTATAAATGAAAATTTACACAAGGAAAATCTGATTTCTGAAACTACTCCAGGGTACCTACCAAAAGCACAGCAACTGCAAACAGAATGGAAACAGAAAGCCCAAGAAAAGGCAGAATTGATTAAAGGATTAACAAAGTTAAATTGGGATTCTTACTGGGCATGTCTGGTAAAACCACATAGCCAGTGTATGACTCTCAAGTGTATCATCAATTCTACCGAGAAGATAGCGCCAGCTCTTGCCAATTTCGTCTTCACGGGACAGTTGAAATCTGAAGTCGGCCAGCCTATTCTTCTCAGATCAATGTTGAACGCTTGCAATTCCAAAGAACAGATTCACAATTAGTTATTTGTTAAGTTTTAATTTTAGATTTAGTATTAGTTTTACTTTATTTTTTCCTAAAAAGAGGAAGGTCATTTAAACTGTATCCTACACTTTTGTAATTAATTATTTTTATATTTAGTTAGTAGTATTTAAACCCTTCTCATGCATTTAGAGAAGGGTCCTGAAATTTGTCAAAAACTTGTCTTTAGAACATGCACTTTTGCACCCTCCGAGGAGGTTTGGATGAATGAATGGAATTGGATTTATTGATATCTGTGTTTAATATCTACTACTGATGTTGCACTTCTGTACTCTTAGTGGATGTTGGATTAAGAAGAGATAAGTCATTATTGCTTGAAGCTCATGAGTAGAACTAGTTATAAATGGTACTTTTATCTCTTAACTATTTCTGCTTCTGTGTTAAAGTAATATTTATGTTTAGTTATTTATATATAAATGCTTGAATGCTTGAGTTATCATTTGGCACTTTTGTATGGTGGTAGCTATTTATTTATGCTTAATGTATGAATAGCTTATTATGTGATATGTTTTTCACTACTGTTTCGTCTAAATTTTTATACGAAGTGGTTTATCTCTATTAAATTATTTTCTTATAACAGTTGAATGATCTTTATTACCAATTGTTATTTGAAATAATTTTAGATCACATAATAGAAATATTATATCCCGGGTTAGTTTAGAACTAGATATTTTTGTTTAATTAGAATACAATTGCATGTTGTTAGATTAGAAATAGAATAAAAGCATTTCACTTAGGAATTTTTTTTTAGAAAGGAAATATCAATTCTCAAAAACACACACACATATTGGGAAACTGGTCCCATTATCCCCAGTCGGACCCACTACACCAAATGGAAAAGGAGTTGCTAACCAAGGTCTGGATCGGGTGGGTATCCCCCTTGTTGTAGACCCGATTTTCGGGGCTTCAACAAGACACATCAGCAAGGCTATTTCCTTCTCAGAAACCTGTAAAGACACTGTGATAGGCATCCTAATGAAAAAACCTCATTAAAACTGTCAGAACAGTTATTACACAGTCATGGGAGGCCTCAGAACCGAAATATGACAGTTACTTGTCACAGAGGTCAAACAGAGTACTTCGGCCACAGTTATCTTCAAAGAACACACTTCAGAGTTATTACCAGCCTACCATATATGCCTCAAAGATAGAAAAAATACTAAATTGGTACAATCAGTTAATTCAATGGTCATTAAACACAATGGGCATTTGAATACCTTTCCCCTCTATCTTAACTAACATTTATGATCTTTCCTTCAACACTCTTCCTCTCTCACCTATATGTATTCACAAAAAACTTATTGTAAAAGGTTGGGAAATTGTAAATTGCTAAATTTTTATTGAGTAAGAGCTGCTGAGTAGTTGTAATATAGTAGGCTGGGAAGAGAAGTATCAGACTGTAGAAGTTATTGGGCTCAAAGTATGTAATTGGTCTTGGACATCAAATATACAAGCAGATTCACTGGATCCTGATCTAAATCATTGGTGATGTTATTCTTACTGTAATTTTGATTCTCCTTATGTTTCCACTGTGTTCATATTCTCTAATAAAGAGCAGCAAATATAGACTAGGATTTACTTCTAAAAGTACCCTAAATCTGACTGATAAGCTTTATCTTTATGTTTTCTTCTAAATTTGTATTTAGGAATGATTTCAATAGAGTATAACCATTCAAGGAATGTTGGTGAGCCCATGTCTTGCTGAGTAGAACTTGAGATGTTGTTCTTGAATGATCTTTTCACTGCATGCTAAGTAGAGTCTGTTATCACTCAGATTTTCCTTGAAGTTGTTGGGAAGAGGAAAGAGGTCTGAGGTAACCACAAACCAACTTTTAGGTACAGAATCTAGCCAATCTGTACCCAGAGAAGGCTCTCTCTTTAAGTTTTAGCTTTGTTTTTGAAAGATATTAGGCTAGTTATGAAAGTTTAGGGATTTTGATTGTGTTTGGGTGCTGGAATTAAATAGCAGAGGGGTAGGACTGAGTAGTTTAAGCCATTGGGATAATGGAGTCAAATAAAATAGCTTAATTAGATTTAGTTTCTTAACAAGGGATGGTTTCATAGGGAAAGGTAATAAAATAGGGAACAATTAAAGATCTAAATGAATGGAATCAACTCGAAATGGGTGAAGGGAAATTAAGAATCCTTCAACATATTCGAAAGAGGGAACTTGAATGACTATTAATAAAGAGAAATTAATAATTCTTTATCAAATAATCAAAATGAATAAACTAGAAAACAGGAGCAATTAAGAATTCACTGTTCATACTAGTTCAAAAGAAAACATTATAAAAAACAGTTAAATTATCCAGATATATAACAAGAAAATCATGTATTTCTTTTTCAAATGCAATGTCCATTGCTCTTTGGAAGGTTGATCTTGCATTTTTAAGTCCAAATGGCATTTTAACATACTTGAATGTGCCGAATGTGCTGCATGGTGTTGTAAAAGCTATTTTTTCCTGGTCATCGGGATTAACCAGAATCTGGTTGTATCCTGAGAACCCATCTAGAAGAGAAATCCTAGAAGCACATACTACCCTTTGTAAAATGTGATCCATTTTGGGAAAAGGGTAATTATCCTTCAAAGAAACCTTATTTACATTTCTTAAATCAACACATAATCTGAAAACCTAATGGGAGAAAACCTAATTAGACACCCACTCTGAAAACCTAATGGGAGAAATTATCCCTGCTTCATACATTCGTTTAATTTCTTTTTCGATTGAGGGCAGCAGTACAGGTTTAATTCTTCTGAGTTTTTGTTTGAATGGTTTCTGATTTTATTTCAGAGGTATTGTATGCTGAATTATAGAGGTATCATATGATTTCAAGTATTCATAACTCCAGGCAAAGATATCTTGGAATTCTCTTACTAGTTCAACATATTTTAATTTTTGGTCAGGAGGCAAAGATTTAGATAACTTTATCGTTTTTGGATTTTCTTCAGTTCCCAAGTTATATTCCTCAATATCTGCTTTTAATGGTTCCATCTTGGGTTTCTTTGGAATATTGTTAGAATCAAAAAGATCTTCCAGAGGAGTTAATCCTCTAGGCAAATGATTGTCTTTTAAATTAATGAACTCAGATTCTCCTTCCAGAATCTCATCAACATCCATTTGTTTAAGGTCCTGCATTTATTTTTTGGTGAAATTTGTTGGATGAAGCATTTGAATTGCATTTTATTCTGAAATTTTTGTTTCTTTCTCATTTGTTTGGTCAAATTCAATGACTATATCTTCATCTATGTTACTGTTAAAAAATTCTTGGTCTAAAGTCAGGAAATTGTTAATCTGGTCATCACTTGCAAATACTTGCCAGTTCTTAAAATTGTCTGGTATGGTTGGTCTGTGTCTAATCTCAGCTGTGAACTGATGATTAGGTTCGAAAGGTAATTTACAGGTGCTGGCAAACATTGCTAGACTATGAGCGTGCAAATTTTTTTTTCTTGGGATTTTAGCAAGATGAGCTTGTAGAAAAGTATTGAGTATCTCTACAACTGTTCCTCTGTATTCTCTTAGTCTGTGATCATTTGTTAGAAAGTGTCCTTTGATTTGTTGAATAATTAAATCAGAATATCCTATGACAGATACTCTAATTGCCCCTAATCTTTTGACAAGTTTAAGACCTAGCAAAAGAGCTTCATATTCTGCCATATTATTGGTGCAATTAAAGTTTAATCTGTAGGAATGGCCTTCAGCATGATCATTTTCAAGGTTGTGCACCCAAACTCCAGCTCCTGCTCCTAATTTTTTAACTAAACCATCAAATTCTAAATGCCAAAGAATTTCATGTTCATAATTGGTATCAGGAGTTTTAGGAACTTTTTTAACAGTGAGATTTGGTTTTTTACTTTCTTCTGGTTTCTCTTGGGTATATGATGTTTCATTCTTCTCAGAGATTTCCTGGATTTGAACACTAGATTTTCCATTTGTGATTTATTTTGGTTCTGTTGCTGGAACTTATAACTCAGTGGGAGGATCAATTTTAGCATTATAAAGAATAAATGAATCCATATCAGAGTGTACTGGGTAGATGGGGAAATTTTTGGGTTTCTCCTTACTACTGACTACATATTTCATTAAAGTCTCTCTGTATAGTTTCTTTGGGTGTCTGAATACTGAAATAGTAGCGTATGACATGTCCAATTGAAGAGATCCTTGAAGCTTTGCACCCCAATATCTGGACAATAGCATGCCATATTTTGGAGGAATATTTGCTACTACTATGTCCATCAAGTTTGTTTTTGCAGGGTATTGAACCAGTGAAACACACAAGTCTTTGATTAATCCTAAACATCTCACCTGATTTGAATCAAAAGAAAAGAGATCTTTGTATGGTCTGGTGATATCTAGGTTTAATTTCTCCATTACGGATTTGGGCATTAGATTGTGAGATGCCACAGAATCAAGCATGGCATTATGAAGTATTTTATCATGTATGTTTAAACTCACATAGAATGGAGGAGTTCCTCCATTAATTGGTTTTCCATTTACTTCGGGGCCAAAGAGTAATTTAGGTTGGTCATCAAAAAGGTTTATTGAGTCTTCACTTCCAGTGATCTTGAGTGATCTATTGATTTGACTTCGGTAGACACATGTTTAGCTAATTTAGAAAATGGAACAACTATTTTTAATTTGCCTACTTCAACCTCTAGATTAAAAGGTTTTTCATTCTAAGTTCTTGTATTTCCGGAAGTTGGATTCTCTTTATCTTCTGTGCTTTCTATATTTTTCTCCTTCTCAGGAGTGGGGTTGTGGGCTGAGGTTGTTTCTGAATAAACTTCTGGAAGTTCCTCTACATTTCCTTTGGGAGGAAGAGTATTGGAAATTTGTCTGTTATTCAGTTGATTATCAAATACATATTCAATGATTGGATTAGCAGGATTAGGATCTGATCTAGAAAGAATATGTATAGGGGTAGTATTGGTTTTACCTTTGAGGGGCTGTTTTGTAGCTTTCTGTTTATTTGTTTCAGGGACATCAATTCTTCTGCTCCTCAGATTATATTTCTTGTGGACTTCATAAATGGTTGTATCATATCCCTCCTTGAAGTCAAATGATTCTCCTGAATGAGTTTGGAATTGTTTGAGAATGTGATCTTCTTGATCCTCTTGGGTCAAGAAAACTTCATGTTCATTATTGTGTCCAGATAAGTTGTTTATTTGAGTATATTCCGTCGGTTCATCATAAATTGAGTCTTCAACATAATTTTCCTGGAACGGGGGCCTAATTTTTTGGTCAGGACCAATCTTTTGAGCGTTTTGGTTTTGGTTCTTTCTGAAATTTGGATTTCTCCCAGTATTGCTCGGTTGACCATCCCAAGGAGATTTCCTTTCAATTGTTTCTACTTTATCTCCTAGCCTTTCCATTCCTTTAATAATAGCATCCAGTTTCTGTTCAAAAGCTGAAGGTTCTTCTTTTAATGGTATCCTCCTTTCACTTCTAGCTTTAGCTCGTTTAGATATCAGGTTGGCTTCAACACTGACAGCTATACTTTGCATATCTTCTAAAGTCCGAAGAGATCTTACCCTAAGCTGGTATGCCATATCATAATCAAATTCATCAGGGAATTTGATTAATTCTAAATCTGGAGGAGGTCTAAGGTTTTGGGGAATAGAATTGTAAACATTATTGAACCTAGTGCAGTAATCTTGCATAGTTTCTTGTGTTCCTCTCTTCAGGTTTTCATATTCTGATAAGATTTGGAGAGGATATTTATTCTTTTCCGATCTGTTTAAGAATGTTCTATAAAGAGCTTCCGGGTCAGCAATACTGTTTGTAGGAAGGGCTCTAAACAAGGTTCTAACTTCTCCAATAAGACTTTGAACGAATATTCTCATTCTTACATCATCAGCATCTATTTCATAAATTTCAAAATAATCGGTCATATTTTTTGTATGTTGTTGTGTAGTGTAGGTACCAGAACCATCAAAAGGAGTGATTTTACTTTGGTAATATTGGGGCATAGCCCCTATATTGGCTGGTAATACCAAGGGAGCATATATGTTTGCCATTGCAGGAGGTAGTGATGAAATAACAGTTGAGGTTGGTCTGAGAGCGATGGATGGAGGGGTAGAAGGGGTGGTTTGAGGTTGAGATGTTTGAGGAAATTTTGATGAACTTGGAGAGGCTGAAGTGATCACAGAAAGATTTGGTGTTCCTTCAGAGGAAAGCTCAGATTGTATAGAGTTCTGCAAATTTTTTTCAAGATGTGAAGTAAAAAATTCAAGTTGTAAATCTTCAATAAATACTGGGTCTTGAACCAAGTGCAACAAGTCAAATTCAGAAAAGTTTACAAATAAAGAGGTTTCAAATTGCTCATCAAAAGGTTCATCCTCAAGGTAAATCCACTTCATAGGACAAGATATTGATCTATAGAGAGGCCGAGAACTATCAGAACTTTCTTGGCTATCCTTTCTCCTAAGAATTCTGGGGATCAGATTAGGATTTTCAAACAGAGGCAGTGGATTTGGATTAGGATTAGCCCTGGTGTAATGAGTCCTTTCTGAAGCCATTTTTCTAGGTGTTTTTTTTTTTTGGTTTTTTGTCTAAATGGAATGAACTATACAACTTCAAAAATTTCTTTAAGAAGTTTTAGATATTGGATTTAGATTTTCTTAAAGATTTATCTGACTAGAGGAACTGATCAACTGTTTGAAACCAAATGTTCAGTTCATAAACTAGACCAAAGATATACTGAAGCAGCATTTATTTACTTATGCAATTGTAGAGCAAGAACATTTCAAATGCTACCTAGCTAACTTCAGGCTCCGTCTGTAGTTTATAAAGTAAAAAATAGTAAAAATAAAATTATTCAGGTCCCTAGTGTTGTCACCACTATGTTATCACTCAAATTTTCCTTGAAGTTGTTGGGAAGAGGAAAGAGGTCTGAGGTAACCACAAACCAACTTTTAGGTACAGAATCTAGCCAATTTGTACCCAAAGAGGGCTCTCTCTTTAAGTTTTAGCTTTGTTTTTGAAAGATATTAGGTTAGTTATGAAAGTTTAGGGATTTTGATTGTGTTTGGGTGATGGAATTCAATACCAGAGGGGTAGGACTGAGTAGTTTAAGCCATTGGGCTAATGGAGTCAAAGAAAATAGCTTAACTGGATTTAGTTTCTTAATAAGGGATGGTTTCACAGGGCAAGGTAATCAAATAGGGAACAATTAAAGATCTAAATGAATGGAATGGACTCAAAATGGGTGAAGTGAAATTAAGAATCCTTCAACATATTCGAAAGAGGGAACTTGAATGACTATTAAGAATTCACTGTTCATAATAGTTCAGAAGAAAACATTAAGAATAACAACGATTGAAAACAGATTGCACTTAAGCACTTTCTGAATTATTCTTTTTCGTTTATCATTCAAATATGAAACATAGATGGTATAATAAACAAATATAAAACTTTAGAACAAATGAGATTGAATAATTATTGATACTTTTTCTGACTCAAGAATCCTGTGAAAAGTCCTTTGTATCAATTCCTTATCCAGCTAGCCATGCAAAAATTTTCCAACAGCACTTTATTCCAAAATAATCAGTATTACAACAATGTCTAAGAATCCCCCCCTCAATACTCTAATTGAGGGAGTATTTATACAAAAAATTATCAAAAATATCTCCTAACAGAGTGAGATATATTTTAGGATGACTCATGAATACGTTACAAGAAAAATAGAGACAAATGGTCTCGTAGATAAGAGGAAAGGTAATCGATGTTGTGATGTTCCTATTTTTATGAATGTGTTGGAGGTAAGCCCTATGATTTGGCTTGTTGTTGTCTTATTTAGTTACTCTGTGTTGGCTGCTTAGTTTTTACTGATACTCTTTACCTGTACTAATACACTTTGACCTATTTGATCTCTATTTATCCTTTTTTATCATTACTTACTGTAGTAAATAATCAAAATTTATCCAAGAATATTTTACAAAATATCTAACATCTCTTCCCACCATTGTGCTTTTAGTATTCTGGTTCTTTGAAGCTTTCTCAAGGTCTCATTAGTCTCTGTGTATCTGAAAAAAGTAGGACGAATTGGAAATAAGTGATTTACCTCATGTTCGAGATAAAACAAATTTTCTAGACTGTCATGAAGAATTTTTCCTATGGGCAATGCTTTTGCTGTTGATGAACTGCCCTGGTTGTCTGCATACTTATTCAATTTTTCAACATATATTTCATGGCTCATTATTTTATCATGTGACACGAAAGGACTTGGCAACCCTTTACTCTGCAAAATATCCAATCTCTTTGTAAAAGAATTGATTTCTTCCTGCATATCATGGCATCTTCTTTCTAATTTTTGCATCAGAGTTCTTTCAGTAAAAACCCTTTTTACCTCCAAAATTGTCCCTGTTCTGTCTTGGATGCCCAGCTCCTCAAGCTGATATCTGTTCTTGGTATTTAAAAACTGTATAAGCTCATTGGCTTCTTCAAGCATATTTCCTAATTCTTCTCTTGCCTTTTGAACTTCTTCTAGAGCCAGTTTCACTAAATCATTTTGCTAATACATTATTTGGATTGATGGTTAGACATCATTTATTGATTGGGGGATGTTGGCCCAAAGAATTTCTTTGATTTCTTTCATAGGTTTCTCCAATGTGAGATCCCTTTCTAATGATTTCACCAATTTTTCTAATCTGTTAATCTCTCTTGTCTTTTCTGCAACACTTATCTTTGAGAGATCATACTTTTGTTCCAAGGTGGTAAATTATACCTTTGTTTTCTGGAGTTCTGTCACTTGGATTTTCAATTCCTCCATTGATTTTATTAATTCTTCAGTGCTTAAATTGGAAGTGTTGTTTTGTGCTATTCCTGTTGTTGTTGTACCTGTAATCACTTCTGTTGTCGATGCTGAGATGTTTGGTGCTATTGTTGTCATGTTGGGAGGCTGAGAGGTCGACTCTCCCTGCAAGTCCTTTAATTATTTTTCAAGTTCTTTTTCAGTCTCATTCAGTTGCTCATTAAGTTTCAAGAGCAAATCCATCAATTCTTCTTCAGATTTTTTTTTTAATTATCTCTGCAGTCTGTGGATGCCTTTAAGGTGGCAATTTTAGCTGTTTCCTTAGTGCTGTAATATCATCATATTTCTTTTTAATCAAGGCTTCTGTAGCCTTAATATCTTTAGGATTATGACCCAATCCAATAATTATTTCTTCCAAAGTTTTTATTCTGTTGTCCTTAGCCTAGGAGGAAGCTTTTTCAAGATGCAGTTGAGCAGTTGTATTATCCATGGAATTCTGTAATCTTTGGGCCATCATTGACTTACCAGTCAAGGTTGAATAAAGCATCTCTCTTGTTTTCTTATGTAGTTCAATCTCATCCAGAGGATGAATATCCTTTTCCGTGATTTCAAAATTGGTTCCTACATAATCTGCTGTTGTTTGTGGCTGCTGCACTTTAGGCTTGAAATGGCTCATCACCATTTTACCTTCCTGGATGTCATAGGCTAACATCAATCTTTGTTGATTTTTGGGAGCCATCTTCAAATATTGATTATAAACTTGAAGTCTTAATGGATCATTTCTGGCTTTTATATTTATGAATGTTTTCTTCATATCCCAAGCATCTTTCACTGGTGGTTTAAAGGATGACACTTCTGCACTTTGTTGTCTTTCTAGCTCTTTTCTTTGTAAGTTAGTGGATGTCCCACTGATTCTGAATGTTTGTTGGCTGTCTAATTATTCTTCAGAGAAAGGATTTAATCTTTTCCTTTTGACACCAGGTTGTTCTGAAGGTCCACTGATAGGGGTAGTTGTTTCTGCATCTCTCTTTTTACTTTTTTCTTCATTGAGAGGAGTTTGCAAGATTGAAATTTCTGCCACATTGATCTGAGTGGGAGAAGTCTATATTTAGGCCTATTCCTTGGAAGTTTTAGGCTGTTCTGACATTTCAAATTGTTCTGTGACCTGTGTACTAGTTTCATTTTCCTTCCCTTTGGATATTACTGTGGCTGGTGCACTGGTTTCTTGCAAATTTTGCTGAGAGGTTGTAGCAGAGGAAGGACCAATTCCTGGTATTTGTACCTACCCAAAATAATCCAGGTCAAGTATTTTCTCAAGATCTTTCATAACATTATCAACATTGACCTGTTCGCTATCTTGTTCTACTAAGGTCTCTTCCATCCATTCATCCATATTTTCAAATTTTTCAATCTCTAGAATCCTATGGTGAAGGTATGGTGACAATCTGTTTTTCATTCTCCTATCACAAATAAAGCTATTAGAATCATAAGGTACCCAGCATAAATTTTTTTGTAATTTGAGATAGTCTTCTAGAATTCTTTCTGCTTCTTTCCCTACATCCCTAGTATTACAGACAAAAGGGCCTAATTGACTTTTGAATTTGAGCTGAGATTTCTTCTTGGCATTAAAAAAATGGACTATGTCTGAATTTATCATTTGTCTGAAATATTCTAAGGCAAAGAGCCTCATTGGAACATACTTTGGTAGCTTGAAAGGACAGAGCTCACACCCATATATTCTAATTTCTATATGATTCTTGTATAGGTATCAATCACCTATCATGTATTGCTTGGAAAGATGGAGGATTTTCTTCATATCACTATTGACCCTGGGAGGGGAAACTCTTGTTAATAAGGTGGTTGCAGGGTGAAAAAATAGGTCAATGAATTCATTGTAAGAATAAGGGGACTCAAAGGAATTATGGAAGATTGCAGACCAGAATATTACAGACCTTGGATTTCCTTTGATGTCTAGTTTCCTAACAGGGAAGGGGAAATTATCTAACTGATAATAAAGCATGAGATGGTATATAAAAGTGGAGTATTTAAAAACTCTTTCATCTTCCAGTCTCATGAACTGATCATGAATCTTATCAGCAATGTAGGAGGAAAAGTTATACTTGACAGCAGGGGGTTGTCCAAGAGTAAAAATTCATAGTAACACTAGGGTTAGCTTATCAACATATTCACTAGTGTTGAAACCCATTACAGAAGATATCATATTTAATATGAGTATGCCCATATCTGTGAAAAATGTATATCCATAAGGAGGTGGGCCTTTGGGTTGATGTTCTGGTAGCATGAAAGTCTCACAGAGGTGATTCAACACTTCTTGGGATAAATTTGTGGATTTTTCAAGTAAATCTCCCATGGAAAGGGGAGTCAGGGCTTGACCGAGATAAAATTGTAACATTTCATTGATGGATTGAGCAGTTATTGGGAAAAGAATGGTTTGACTTGGGGACATGACTGCTCGTTGATTAGGATCGTAATTGGCATGGCAGTGATAAATTATTTCAGGAAAAACATGAACTGAGGGTAAAAAATACAAAGGAATATTAGATTCCCACAGTCCAAGAATATCAGAGCCATTCAGGTAATTATCTCTGCATTGGCAAAAGATTCTAAGAAGATTTTCACTAAGGATGGGGTCTTTTATCTGGAAATCCCTATCCGCTAGAGGTATATAGTCTAAATATTTATGAGGGGCATTCAGAGGCGCAATATTCAAAGCCACAGGGGTTTCCATTTCTGGTTCTTGTGGATTCAGAAAGGAATTTGGGTTTTTGATGGAAAAATGGGCACAATTACAAATCTAGGAACTTATGGAGTGAAATAAAGACCAAATTGTACTGTTTTTTAGTCTTTTTCTATGGAATTAGAGTAAAAAACCAATACTTGTAGGGTTCGACGGGAATTGAATAAATACCTGTTTCCGGGAAGTGAATAGTGATGAAAACAGGTGTAGGCAACTGCTGACAAGTTCTGGATTGTTCGGCTGCAATTTTCTTGGCAAGGTGGTGGTTTGGAAATCTTCGACAGTTGGCTTTGACATTCTTTGCATGGGAACACTGGTCGCAGTAGAGAATAATGAAAATGACGTGTGTTTGTTTTTTTTATTTACAAAGTCAAGGTTGGTGGGGGTTTTTATTTTTTGGGCGGATGACATAAGCGAGAAAGGGTTTGTCGTATGCGGAGGGCAGTAAGTGGTATGCATCGCACCACTTTTGGGGATTGGTGGTATTCGGCTGATAGCCAGCGAACACATAGACCTTGCGACGTGTGGTTGGGTACTGTTCACAAAACCGCTTATTGATCGCGCGTTAATGTTCGATCGTGAGGGGTGCTGCGATATGGATGGCAACCGTTCGCTGTGGAGTGGTTAATCGAACGGCTGTCAGGGAGGTGAGATGATGGGTGTTTAAAAGAGTGGGCCCAACATAATTAAATATTATTTAATCATATTGGGAGGAGTATGATTGGTGGGATAAGTTATTAATTAACCATGAGAGTTAATTAATCCTTTTTTAATGTGGCGGGGAGTCAGGGCTCTTAATTAGTTATAAATTTAAATAATTAATCCGATTTAGCACAGTATTATGGTTATATTTCAACCAAGGGGTGCGATATGTAATATTTAGGAGTTTTATATAGTTAAAGTAATACGGGAACAGGTTGATTTACATAGGGAATTAAATAATAAAGTTAGGAGTTAATATGTGAAAGTGAATGAAAAGCACTAAGTATAAAACATTAATATTATGTATTTCACTTATGCTTGAATGAAAAGGGTTTTTTTATGAGATATTGTGCAATTTCTCTAAGTAAAATAGGATTTTACTTAGGAAAAGATTTTTTGGAAGTGAATGAATGACTTATGAATGGTTTTAAGTACTTATGCTTTTTAAATTATTAGGCCAAGGGTCCGGTCCCTCCAAAAGTAAAGGAAATGCCTTGAGCCCCTCTAATTTTCAAATGCCTTAGTACTTAGGGGAAATTAGTGAAATTTTTAGGGAAAAATGAGAAGGCAAATTAATCATTTGACCTTGTTTTGCTTGAAATTCTTCCAGTGTAATGTCTGCCTTGCACTTGTGATGAAAGTAAATATTAACACATTCAGAGTCATTATCCATCACATGTAATTCTGCAACATCATCTACCTACCCTACCTACTTTAACCTAGCATTTTTTCTTCTTTATTAGGGTGCACTTAGACTGGAAAACCCTTATCACACGTTCTTTTCTCTTACATGTAGAAATCTATCTAAGTCTAACCTTATTACATCCAAGGGCTCAGATTAAACTATTGAGCTCCTTTTATTTACTCTACCTATCTACTTATCTACCAAGATTAAATAGTTTGGTCAGATTTTATTCTCTATCTCTAAACTTCTAGAATTAAAACTGCAATTCTGTTCAACTTAAAGCTGTTTGACATTTATAGTGACATAAATTTTGATTACACAATTTATTTATCCTAAAAATAATGCTTGTATTAGGCTTCTTTATTATTTTCTTTTAGTGAGAGTTTATTTTTCTTTCTTTTTGTATTTATTCTTTTACCCTTCATTTTCTTTTAGTGCTCTTATATTTTCTACATTTTAAAATTTTCCTTTTTTAGGCAATGGAAAACCTTTGCAGCAGGAAAGGTATGGACATATCCCCTGGCTATCAAATCAATCATGATGTAAACATATGGTATAGCAGTATAACACCATCTACATGATTAAGAAGTCCATCCTTTTCTGTGTCAATTTTCCATAAATATCCCAGACTGGTGTTGCATTTGAAGAATTTTAATTGTATTCTCATTTTCTCACTAGGTGCATTATTTATTCACCATTTTCATGGTGTTGTCAAAATACAACAACTTCATTAGTTTCTTCATCGCTGTTTTATTGTGCTTCTTCATCCCTATTATCAAATAAATGTGGAAATAATACGGATAAATGCAGGAAAGATACGTATCTTCCCAAAATAGCGAAGCAAAGAAATTAGCTAAGCAAGTGCAATTAAATGAACCTACGGAAACGTTGAAGCAATAACACATTTTTATGTCTGAATTCCATCTCTTCTCACAATTTTATTAGTGGGGAGAGTCCAGTTTTGCAAACCCCTATAAAGGTGTGTTAAATATAGTGTGATGGTGTAGTAACCCCATAAAGAAAGGTGAAGAATGGTTCTTAGTTTCTATTTAACAAGGGACTTTTCTAAGGAAAGGGGTTAAGATAATAGAAGGATACAATTGAATAGGTATATGATTCAAAATACTACCTATAAAATTGCTTTTAATAGCTGATGATTATTTATTTGATCCAGAAATGAACATAGGACCAGTGGGCCCAGCAAGGTTAGGAATGGAATATCATAATGATTCCTATCCTTGATAAGGTTAGAGATGATTAGACAAAAGAAAATTTTCTTCAAAAATGAAATTGATCCTATAATGTGAGCCTTGGGATACTAGGAAAAACTTGTTGTAAATGAATAACAGAATTACATGAATTGTGGGCAATTCTTCAAATCATAAAGGAGGAAGGCAACGATAGCATAATGGCCTCCAGTGATCGATTTTCTTGTCTGGGGTGTATTCATGAAATCATGCCCTGGGTGACCTGTCAGGGGCTACAAAAATGGAAAAAGGGGAAAAGGTTTGTAGCTCAGGGTGAAAAATTAGAACCCTTTTAAGGACCAGCCTATTTCTCTTGGGATGCCGAGGTGGGAGTATGTGAACCCAGGAGGCAGATTGAGTGAACAGAGCTAGAAAGTTGCTTTGTGGGCAAGGAAAGAAGAAAAAATTATTAAAGTTTGTGTGACCACTGAATATTCGAAACATTAAGAAAAATTGAAAAAATATGAACATTCAACATATATAAAAAGTCTCATAGTGACAAACAAAACAATAAACTGGTTGCACACATTGACGTTAAAGCTAAGCAATCATCGAAGGTTAAAGCGAAAGTATGAAAAAAACAAGGCATATCAGTAAAAGTACAAACACCAATATGAATGTTGTATCCAGCGAACATCGCATTTTGAAAAAAATGAAAGCTTGAAATACAAAAATGTTTAATGTGCCTTTTATAGTTCAACCATTTATCCTTTGCGTGTCTCAAGAAAAAATAGAAAAATTCCTTTAAAATCTTGAGAGGTCCAGTGAAATGATGATCATGTTAACTAACATCAATATATACACATAGGGTTTTAGATGCTTTCATAGGGTTTAAAATACAGGCCCTAATATCTGAATAATGTATAAATAAAAAACCCCTATTGGTGGCAGTCTACTGAAAACTAGGGCACCTAAATAGAAGCCTAAGCCTTAAGGGTGGAAAATAATATTATTTACATGTTTTGGGACCTAAAAGGATAATAATATGTTGGGCGTTTAAAAAAAAAAGAAATTAATATCACTCAAAAATAAATGGACGGGGGAACATACATACTTATAAATAAATAGACATGTGGTATCACAGTTTGTGGGAATGAATAAACAACACCATAGATTAAATGCTGATCAAAATATACACATATGTATCACTTTGTAAAGGATCAAGTTATGGAATGAACATGCTGTATGGTGAAATAAGCATATGGGTAGTGGGACAACGCAAAAGTGAAACTCATTAGGCTTATTAGGCATGTTGCAAAACATCATCATCCATCCAGTGGATCAAGCCATTACTTGGAAACATGGGTGGGGATGTGATGGAGTGTTCATCTATTGTTGGCCAGTACAATGGCTGTGTACACAACATAATAAACTAGTACGTAGGGGTTACTGAGCATATATAAGGAAACCTATAGCAATTAGAAAAAAAACCTACAGTGTATATAATATCCAGCTATGTTCACTGGGTTTATTGCAAAACAAACTATTCCAGTAATTGCAACAAAGAATGAAATGCTGAAAAAAAAGGACACTTCATAATAGATTACACTTATAAATATGAGCTTTGACATGATGGATGTTTGAGCATAAAAAGGTTAATACATGTGATTCCATTACATTTAGATAAATTTAAATGAAAGTTATTATAGTTTAAAAAGGTTAGAATATAATAATTTTAAATATTCATAATATTTAATAAATATTAAATGAGAAATATTCAGTTTGTTTTAAAAGATAAACATTTGGAAAAATGTCATACATGTTGAAACTTTAATATAAGGAAAAATTTGGTGGTTTGTTGGAAGATGTTTAATAAACCAAACCTTTTATTTTAATAAACGGTCTTACAACTAAAAATATTTAGGACATTTAAACATATGTAGCTCATTCTCACAGTTGTGAAGACATTATTGGAAATTATGATGTAGAAAACATTTGATTTTTTTTGTATAATTTTATTTTTTTACGGTTTAATAAATTATATGCTAAAGGACACAGCACATATATGTTGTTGTTGTGGACTTAATAATGTGATTAAATCAGAGAAGATATCATCCCTACAATCTCTTGGAAAAGCACTAAAGCTAGGTGAGTTTGATTAAAGAATAGTATGAAGATGTACATTTTTGGAAAAATAATTTTAAATGTTATTATTGATTTCAAAATTTTAAATTAGTTATATTTAAATTTTACATGTATCTGTGTGATCCATGTAACCATATCTATAAAACTCAAACTGTTTTGGAATACTACATACTTTATATGAGGCTATAATTTATACTTTCCTTCGCCGCTCTAGAATGCCCTCAGAAACCTAGAAAATATACTATACTTGTCCAGCAGTAATGATAGGCGTCAATGTAGGTATTGTTCAGGTCCTTTATAACTTCGAAGGTCAATGAGTTAATGACAAATATTACGCTTAAAAAAGTTCATTAATTATAGCTCTGAATGGCCTTGATTTGTTGATGCGATAAACTTCAAAATCCATATCATTTGAAAAATAGCGGATTCTTTGCGATATTGAATATATATTGATCCTTTCATTCGCGTCTATGTTTTTCTGTTTGTGGGACATCCTTTATCTGGTTTTCTTGGCCTCACATAAATGTTATTCTTCTGTTTCACTCTTCAATTTCATTCGATGCAAAAAAGGATAGCAAATCCGGCCTCTCTTTTTACGCTGGTGTTTATTAATGTCATCCCACACTCACCTCACGGGCTTTCTCACAAAAGGTTGCATTACCTTCATTGAATTCATGCTCTAATACATCTGCCCCTGGGCTGGTGGCTTCTTTTTGTAAGATATATGGATGATTACTCCCTGGTAAACGCCATCATGTGAGACTGTTCCAAACCAAAAAATTAGAACTGCGGGTGAACAGGGGGAAATGATGTAAACCTGCAGAAACGGAAGGTAACAGAAGAAAAATTCACATTTGAGCGTAGAGGTGAGAAAATGAGGCATTGTTGTTATGGAAAATACATTAAGAAAGAAAAACAAAAGATATGCCTCCGCAGGCTGTGAAGGTGAAATTCCGAAACTGTTATTGCAGGATACGGAAAATACAGAAAAACGAGATTATTAACATGGAATATCACGCCCGTATAAATAAAATAAATATAACGATACCTTGCAAGAAAAAATAACTGGACATAATTCGAACAGGCATTAAAAAAAGGAGTAATCTTGATATTCATAACAGAAATGAAATTATTTGTGAATATCGTGGTGGAGTTATCTGCGTGTTTAATTATATCTATATTTGACAATACGAGTAATATTAAACTCGCATTTATAGATTAATATTGATTATAGTGAAAATAATAATTATATTAAATATATATTATGATGGGTTTTATTACTATTAATTATTATATAACAGTAATAATGTAACTATCATTTGTCTTGAAAATAGTAATTAAAAAAAAGCACTGGTATTTTTCCATCCCAGTGCTAGTCTATTGTGCCAAGTTCAGTTCCCCTCATGTGGCCTCCTCAGACCATTATTCAGATTCGTCAAGTTTAAACCTGTAGCGCATAAAAACTGGCAATGATGCATTCTGTATAAAATTATCTGCACGATGAAGGCTGTTATCGTAGCGGTGTATTCATTTTAATTAATTAAAAAGTAATAAATCCCTCCTCATGAATGTTGTAAAACAATTCTTTCTGCTTTCATAACCAAAAGTACGTTTCGGCGAGTTGATTGTTTCTGACAAACAAGTTAACGACAAAACTCAAAGAAACCAGACTTTGTTAGTTCGGGATATCCAGCGGACAACACATTTTTTTCAGACGGGGCATGCTCCCCCAGCGAACATTACAAAAATAAAGGTGTGACTCGTTTCTACTTATACTAGGCTTGCTAATTCACATATGGCGGCGGTGCTCGAAGAGTTTTAATTTTCTATAGTGTGGAAAAAAAAAAAATCGACCGTGACTTCTCTCTGTTTTAGAAAAAAATAAGTTAATAATTTTTCTTTCTTTTATATAAGTTTATAATATTAAAAATTTAAAAAATATTAATAACAAAATGAATATTAATATATATAGAGAGAATAATTTGTATATATGATTTCTTACGCTATTAAATAGGATTTATATTTTATATATGAGTTAATTGATGATTTGGATATAAATAAATATTGTTTAATATGACATATAATATATATTTATGGCATAAAAACAAAAAACAAATAAAAATAAAAAAACATAATATGTTTTAATATATGTATGCGCTGTTGTGGAGAGTATAATACATATATTATTAGGTTTTCAATAGTGTGACCATTAATTGTTTTTTTTTTTAATTTTTTTTTTTTTTTTTTAATTTTAATTTTTCATTCATTTAGTATTTTCAATACTATTAAGTTCATATAATTAGGTTTTGTATCTAAATAACAGATTATTTTGCCTCTTAACTTTAAATATTAATTAATGTAATAATAATTTTTTCTTTCAATTTAATTTATTATCTATCTTTATTTTCTCTTTTTTTCACCTTTTTTTTCTTTTCATCACATTTAATATATGTCTGGATACATCTTTTCGATGAGAAGGTGAACACCAGCAGTAGTGCTATGTTTTGACGCTCATCTTAAAAAGTTAAAGCAATTTATAATAACAAATATAATGATTGAGATTAATGCATTGCTGGTGTACTTTCTCTTATAATGTATTACGATTAGTATTATCATAGCAGTCATTACAACATGATGACGCTCGACAATAGTGAAAAAACAAAAAACAAAGAAAACCTTAATGCTGGGAACTTGTATTATTTATTTCATCCTTATTATTAAATAAACGTGCTTTAATATGTTTGAAAATATTTATTCCTAAATTAAATATGTTGTTTATTATTTAAGGCGGTTCGTATTCAATCAGTCAAATGTTTCTGTAAGATGGAGTGGTACTTTGGAAAAAGTTTTTTATTTTATTTTAAAATTATTTAATTAGCAATTCTTTTGTTTTATATTTTATATATTTCATTGAATATTTGTACATTGTTAATAACATATTTACAAGAATTTTTATATTTTTCACCTTAATATTACCAAATCATTTTTTGCGAACTTTTTTACATAATGAGGATTATCATAGTTAATTTATCAAGTAATAAATATGAATATCAACATATGTTAATATTTTCATTAAATGAACACTTTGTTTTTTAATTATTATTAATTAATCATATTATATGTGTTTTTACAGAACAAAAAAATTATTTTATTTGATTAACACTAACGAATCTAATATTTCTAGTTTAATTTATTATCTTTTATTCAAAAAGTATATATTATATAAATAAATTGAAACATTTCTATAATTATTAAGTGGCACGTAAGTAATATCGATATACTTGTTTATTAGTGTTATTTATTAGATAAAGAATGAATAAAAACAATGAGATCACGGTTCTATTTTTATTGAGTATATGGCTTGATATATTAATCCCAAACAAAATGAGCCATTTCGTGAATCTGACTCTTTTCATCGTGAGATCTCTATATATTTATTATTAGGTGTTTGAATGTTGGTGTTAAAGGCAAAAGGATGATCTTCAGGATCACTGAATTAAAAATGCAATTCATGGGTTAAAAAAATATATAAAAGGATGTATGGGTTCTACATAGCGTAAGTGGAACAAGGTATATACATATATATTTAAATATTTATATCAATGTTATTAAGCATTTTCATATCTAATAGGTAATAAATTTCTTGATGCTAAATAAATTAATTTAAAATGATCATTTATCTGCTAATGGTAAAACAATGGAATGGTTGTATTTATTTAAAGACTTATCATTACTCGTGATATCTTGAACAATTTTTATGTTACTATGCTTAATGTACTAATTTAGCATGCTACAACAACCAACGCTAACTCAGTTGCTTTTCGATAATTGTTTATGTGTTTCAAGTCTGTATTTAGTCTTAGTGGACTATGATGATTTCTTTTTAATGGATGTAACTTTCAAATAAATTAATGTGAAAGGATTGCGATTTTGTTAACGTGTACTTTACTATTTTACATTCGTTTAATACTTATTAACTGTGATTTTATTCTTTAATAATTTAACAAATTCTTGAATCATATATGATGAATGATACTTTCCTAAATTATTTGTCGCAAAGTTATTATTAATATGAAAACAAAGATAATTAATTTATCAATACGAAAAAAAATTGAGTCAATAAATATAAAACTAATAAGTTATCATATTAATTTATAATATATAGTGAGGAAAGAAAAGAGCAAACAAATGATCATAGCATTCCCGATCTTAGATTTAATAACATGCTTAAAATTTAATATGGGAGATACAGAGAAATCAAGTTAAAAGGAGAGAAACCTTCGTTTACCTCTTTTCTTATAGTGCAAATTGTAAATACAAACAAAAGGTCACTTAGTATAGATTTTAGTATTAAACTATGGCATGAGTGATTCATATAGAATCTTCTACCTCCTCTACTATCTTCCCTAAAATCACTCCTAGGTATCTGAGTCATTTATGGAAAAAGTACAAAGATAAATCAGTGGAATCTCTTATGTTTTAATGGTTCGATATACATAGTTTTAATACATATCGAGTTGTTAGGGATTTAACCTTTCTTAAATATAAATTATTACTAGTATTATACCCACAATGAATCCATCTTTAATTGGGTAACATGGATCTATCATCGGATATATATATATATATATATATATATATATATATATATATATATATATATATATATATATATACATACACACACATTATATGTCAGCTCCATATTTAGGCATGAAAACAGTATACATCTCCTTGTCTTGCGGAAACACTAATAAAATATTTAGCTTTAAAGAATTTCTGCCACGGGGTATATTTATATATGATATATATAGTTCGGTTTGAATAGTTTATTTGTGACCGAAGGAAATATATATATATATATATATATATATATATATATATATATATATATATATATATATATTTATTCAGAATATTTTATTTATAGGGAAGCACACACCATGTATGGAGAGAGAGCGTGTGTGTGTGCGCCTGTCACAAATAAATATTCAATGGAACTGTCTCTGTCTGTCTATAAATAAATCAAAATAATAAAGTATTATAGTTTAAAATATATATATATATATATATATATATATATTTATTATAATAAATACATTTATTTAATTTGTTTAATATTCATATTCTGTCTAAACATATAATAGCAATGAAAAAGATGTAATATCCACACATTCTTTGAATTAAAGCATCTATCAATAAATATAAGAACTATCTCTCTCTTTCATATAGATTATATATATGTATGTATACCAAGTACAGTTTTATTCCATGTCATTGGAAGAAATCATTTGGGTATACACAGATTGTAGGTGGATACAGGTTAATATTTATGTATATTAAAGAAGACCTATTATAAATTATATTAATTAATATAAATGGTGCACATTTTAATGTATATTTTGTTGCATACAAATGTTTGATTTATATTTATGATCATGTAGTTTTTATATAGATATTTGAAGTGATAATCTTTTACAGAAGAACATTTTAGCGTGTTTCAAAGACAACAGTGTGTTTCTATCTTAAGAATGACATAGAGAATGGGATCAAGGAATAATAAATATGAATGAAAAGGTTTATAGTAGTTGTTAAAAATACGTAGATATTCCTAAACATAAGTCCTACAAAAAACATGAAGAATGGAGGTTGAAACTAAAGAGGAAGAATAAAACTCACAACAAACATAATGTTCAAGGAAAAACCCTGTTCACATTAGTGGAATGGGTTCAAAAATGACGGTAAAGTAGTATGGATGCATATACTTTGTGGCTGCATTTATGTTTGTATATCACTTATGATGATGCGAGCATAAAGATGGATTCGGAGGACGAAAAATTTGGGAAGCCATGATTGGGGTAAAGCAAATATTACAAAAACAGGTCTTCAGGATATGTGAGTGGAGTTATAGGCTAGAGAAACCAACATGGCAAAAATGGGTGCCAAAGACAAGCAGAATGCGAAGGAAGAAAACATAAATAAATACGGTTTAGGCATAAGGGTTGTTCGGAAATGTCTTTGAAATTTGTTTTGGTAGTATTTTCTATTATTTGTGAATATCACTTCTATTGAATTACTTTATTGTACGTTGTTGCATTTATTTTGAGAGTGAATAAATAGACAGAAGACATTTTCTTCATAAAAATTTAGGAAAAGAGATATCATCGACAAAATAAAAATTTTAGACTGTTTTATGGTTTAGTAATCCACTAAACGTGAAGTGTAGAAATTTGATACATATATCATGAGGACTTATTATTAAAAGAAAAAAATTTGATCGTTGTATGTATTTCAATTAATTGGTGACCATGTTATTATTTTATGTCTTTTATGGTGATGAAATGCGTAATTTCATCGGTTTACTTTCATTAAACTTCTGTCAAGATGCTTTGAAAAACACTTGCAAAACTTGGTTTAAAAAGCAATTACTATGGGCTTATTGCAAAATGTTACTGAAGGGCATAATACGATTGTTGTAGAAAGTGAAGTGAGCTTTGTTATAGTTGCAAGCTGCTTGTGGTATATAAACTTGATCCGCATGCTACTTAGAAAAGGTTTATACTTTTATCTGAAGGCCGCATCTCGGAGGTGGGGTCTCATGACGAACCGCGTGTTTGTCCTTCCAAGCAGCCCTCGGTGTGAATGCCGTGGACGGCGGTGTCTGCATTTCTCCTGGAGGTCATCCTGCCATCCGCATGCTTGTGTTTATCAGCCAGCCATGTATGTTCTTCTTGGACCCCTTAGGTTCATGATGTGGTTGGGTACCGTAAGGGGACATCATGTCTGTCTTACATAAGCCCATTGAAGGTCACAGTCTTGTTGGGACTCTAGCTCGGTCTGCACGGTAGTATTCTTATGGGTGGTGGGGGTCGTATGCTGTTTCATAGAAGGAACCTTTGAATCCTTCACTGTGGCTGGTGACGTAATATCCTTTGGGGTTGCGCTTTGGTCGGATGTGCCTGTTGTGACTGCGCCAGACGTCTAGGCACCACTCTTCTATTTAGGTGGAAAAGTTGTAATCACATGGTCAATCTCTACTTCTGTGGCCATATAAGGAAGGTTATACTAAGCTGGATCTCTATGGGCCTGAATCTTCACATTATGCATGGTAACCTAGAATGTTGCAATATCCTTGTATTTGTTGTAGACCATAGGCGACAAGCGTGGTTGGGAATGAATTCCTTGAATACTACTACCACTACATGTGAAAATATGGAAAAGGCATTCTTTAGTCCAAATGGCATGATAGCGTACTAGAATGAGCCCTACTCAGTTGCGAAGGTTGTCTTACTGCAGTCTTCAGGTGCTATGCAGATCTGATGGTACCCCGAGTGTTAGTATGAATCTTTTGTCGGAAAAATACCACTTTAGCTATGCATAAAAAATTTCCCTAACATCAAATATGGCTGCCAATATCTTCAAATCTACAGTTAGTTGATCAAGATAAAAGCTGCACAAATCCAAATCTATGCATAAAAAGACATTAAGCAATGAGAATAAGATTTTGCTCCATGCATCCAATAGAAAAGACAAGAACAATATGTTTGAAGGAATTTTTTATATCAAGGGCACTTGAGAGGAAAACACGAAAGGTGTTTCCAATTCTCCTCAATGGGATGGGTTCTTGAAAGTCCTCAGCGCTTCAGATCTAGCATTTCTCTGTCTTGTTTGTGTAGAAAACCCAGACAAACATAGAACTCAAAGGGAGCTCATAAAGTAGATAATGGAGAATGTGACAATGATAATGGCTCAAAGTCAGACCAAGAGTATAGATTTAAAGTGATCTAAAATGCAACAAAAGGTGACAAATGAATGGGAAAACCCTTCTATTTATAACAAAATATTAGGGTAGTCTAGGACTTGGTGCATGAATAAAATATTATTAACCAAATTCTAGAACCACCTTTTAGGAATATTTTATTATATTTGTTGGAGGGAAGAGGTATTTGACTTGGGTCAAATCCCTTTATTTGTAAAAAATAAATAAATAAATGATTTATTTATTATTTTAAGGAAGTGGTTGAATGACAATTAAATAAATAATTATTTATTTAATTATTTATAAATGATTTAGCCATATTTAACAAGGAATATTATTTAAATAGGATTTAAATAATTATTCCTAGAAAATAATCAGATAAATAAGGATTTATCTAATTAATTTCCTTGTTTTGGGTTAAACATAACTTGGAATAATAATTAAATTATTGTTTAATTAATTATTCCATGAGGAAAATTAAACAAATAGAGATTTGTTTAATATTTCCTTCTGGGGTTTCATATTTGGACCATAAAAAACCTAATAAATGTGTTTTATTAAGTTATTTTACATAGCGAAAGGAATTTTACTTAGGGTAAAATTGGTCTTACGTGGTGTACTTAGGTCCATCTAATGATAATAGGTTAGATGACCCAAAAATGGTGTAATAGATTGCCCCACAGCGTGTGAGTGTTAGGAGCAAATCGTATGACCGAAGTATGTTGTAAGAACTCAATCACCAGTCATCAAAAGGGAAGTCAGAGAGAGAAATGTAAGGTAGTATAAAGTGTTAAAGAAGTAGGCCCTGAGGAGATGAGACTTGCAGGTGCAACAAGTCTCGTTTTATGAGAGGGTACCTGTGCTAGAGGCAGCGGGGAGGCATACCTATGCCCTCCGAGACAAAGTACAAAAGAATAGTGTGTCCAATAAACAAGCGACCAAACTATAAAGTACATGTTGGCATAAACATGAGCCAGATAAAAAATATAATGAGGAATCCCACATACATGTTGTGCCTGGGATAACAGCCAGGACTTATACAAGAATATCTGAGTACATGAGATACAAATACAACGCAAATGCCCCCTATAAATAGGGAAGGGCTCGCAAAATCTGACTGATACATGCAAATCAATGAGGTGCTGCAATTGGCTAAGGCCAACATCATCAAATATATGGATCTGTATCGAAGGCTGCAATGAAGAGGTCATCCGGGCATGTGGGGCGCTACCTGTAGGGCCACCCCCTCATGAGGGTTAAGACATCTCACACACACTTGGGAATCACCAATAGTTGCTACTGCATCACTAGACCATCAAGTATACGGATATCGAGCATGTTGGAAGGAGATGGAGTGGAGAAACAATCAAGTCAAAGGGTAATGAGAAATCCCTTTTCCTGATCCAAGGCACCAAACAAGTGGAGAAGATGGAACCAAGGTACACTGCCCTCTAGACCTGTCTTCTGGAATGAAGGAGCTGATTTCGATAGAAGGAGGTCCGCCATAGGTGGGGAAATAAGGGATCCTCAACTAAGGCACGAGAGAAAATGGTAGATCGACTGACAGACTAACACTAATGATGATGATGAAATGGGGGATACTGAGTAGTGGATGGACGACTTCCCTTGTTAAAGCATAAAGGGCACGGATGACTTGGAAGCAACTGACACAATATCAAGAGGGATAGGGGACAGTGGGACTGAATGCCATCATGTGCGACATGAGAGGGGGAATAAGCAATGAAGGATGGAGGACTATAGCAGGGTACAAAGGGACTCAGAATAGACTCCATGAATGTAATGATGACGCAACTCAATGGGGTTGCCACACAGTAAAGGTCCAATGGGGGACCATAAAAAAATGAGTACAAGAGGGTAGCTCATGATGGAAATCAACATGAACAAGGACAAGTATGGAGGCAAAGTGGTGCCTCAAATACAAGTGTTGTAAGTGAGGGAATTCAATTTGAAGGAGAGGTGAATAGACCCTTCATGGAGAAAATGTGTCCTAGTGAAGTATCAATCATGAAAAAATAACAATTACCCATTTCAGTGCTCGGTGAGGGCTTTCCAATGGTGCAGATGGTGTGTCAAACGGGGCTACGGTTTGGTCACAACGGGCAAAAGAAAAATCAGGGGTTTTTCTTCCAATAAGGCATTTTCCCTCCAAATGCATTCATTTGCTTGTGTTGGTGGATGTAGAGAGGAGAGGAGGCCCTAAATCTTGCGGCGATCGTAGTGGAAAAACCAAATTTTGGAATCGAGATCCGTTAGTTGCAGGTAAGAGGCCTAATCCTACTCTTTGTTTTTTATGGATTAAAAGTTCAGATTAGGGTCCCAAAACTCAAGAACAACCCCTCCCTCATATTTACGGCTGGGTCACACTTTTTGGGCCAAAAACTGCAACCTGGGAAGCAGGTTTTGGCTTAAAAAGTGCGACCTGTCCCAGAATTTGGCCAAAAAGTGCGACCTGTCAGGTGAAGGTGATTTTAGTGCTGTTATGGGCTAAGATTTGGGTTTTGTGTACTTCGAGACAATTTTTCCTATTTTTAGACTGACAAATATGATATTTTTGTGCAGATATGGCAGATATATGAATCAACTAGAGATAGAGAGACCTGGGCTCATTAAGGACAGAGATCCAAGCGGATCATGGTGTCCGTCTTGCACTGGCCAAGTTTGGGGTTCTGAAATTTGTGGAGAACCCTCTGATGAGAGCTGGGGAGCCCTTGTTGGCCCGGATTGTTAGTTATTTGGATCTATATCATGAGGTATTTATAGTGGAGGGGCACAGGATCGAGTTGACAGTCCAGGATTTGTATTTCTTAAATGGTCTCCCACCATTAGGGATAGTGGGAAATACACAGCCAGTGTTACCGTGGGGGCGTAACATTATGGAGTTTGTAGAGCGACATTGTCGACCAGGCCTCCAATTCAAAGGGACGTGGATACAAATTGGGGATCTAGAGAGGTTAGAGACCCGTACAATGGCGACAGCAGTGTTGTGGATCCTAGGCAACCAGGCACTCCATCACATCACTGGAGGGCAGATGATGATTGTGGAATCCGTGTTGAGTGAGACCTACTATGGGTGTGCCCAAATGATGTTGGTGTCGTTGAAATGAAAACTGTCGCTTTGCAAGCGGCAAGTGAACCATGATTGCTCGTATGGGACCGTATTGTGCTCCTTATTTTTTGAGAAGATCCTGACCTTGCAACCTCATGTACAGTTACCAGATGGGGGTCCGAGAGAAACCAGGATACACTGGTGGGGGCACTTACTGTGTAGAGGAGGAGGAGGGGGAGTCGGGCGAGTGTTCTGACCTGATTTATTTTCCCATTGGGATCAGATGCCATTGTACATAGATGACTATCCCTATAGTGGGATGAGTTATTATGAAGATCCAGACTTGTCACTTTCGCCTGGTCAAGTATGGGGGCCTGATGGTAAGTGACAAGTAACTAATATTTTATGTGCATGTTAAAGTTTGTGAAGAGTATATATGGTACTGATTCTTATACTTTTGGTATGCAGATATAGCTCTGGTGAAACTGGATGGATATATGGGATGACCTGGAGTAGCAGCGACTACAGGTGCTAGTGGATCGAGAATGACATAGAATGAGAACATGGCCACCCTCTTGGAGGACATACGTCATAGATGTGAGGGGATTCTTATCGGTGTTTCAGAGCGGGGATGGCAAGACTTAGACGACCAGTACATAGAGTTATGTATTGGTCTTCCTTCGGAATGGCAAGGTGTCATGCGGCGCATGGCGATGGCCGGTCAGACTGTGCGTGATCTACGAGCTGCGGGAGTAGAGCCATTGGCTCGGGATCCTCGAGAGAATGATTAGATGTGGGGCAGGTGGTGCCCCCTAGTGTGTATGGAGGGGCAAGTGTTGCCCCCCAGTTTTGAGATGTGTTTGTTGTAACATGCTATGGGCATGTCAGATGTATCAGAGTAGATGGACTCTAAAAACATGTTGTATGATATATATTATGAATATGAATTGTTTTGATGATTTTGAATGTTATTGTCTTGTGTGTGATAAATTCCAATCTAGAACATGGTTTGCAATGTTATCTACATAGTGATTTTGTCCTCTAGGTACACGATTGAAAGCAATGAATCTAAATTCACGTATCAAAAGTTTCACTCGTAAATATTGTCTAAACAGGATATGATTATGCACATGATAAAAACCATTGAGTTGTAAGACAAGAAGTAGGAAATCTAAATGAACATGTAGATGGAGGATGCGATGAGAGAGGGCATCGGCTAAGAGGCCACGTACTTCATCATATTCGGCCTAACTATTGGTGGCATTACCAATGCAGACCCCATTAGAGAGAACGAGGGTATGCAAGGGGGTAAAGATGGCCCATGCTGCCGAGGCTAGATTCCGGGAATAGTGACTTGCCCCATCGGCATAGCCAATATAATGTGTGGACGGGAGGTCCTGCAAAATAGTGTCACAAGACAAGAAATGGGAGGAGAAAGAATAATGATGGCAGCGTGAGTGTAGGGTAGACATCAAACGACAACTATGGGAGGGAGCAGTCTAGATAGGATGGCTATGACTCATAGACCGACTAGAGGGTGATGTATGGGGGCTACGGGAGGAATATCTGGATCTCATGCTGTGGAGAACATCATAGATGTTGATGGTATCATCCCAGTTATGGGTGGGAAAGAAAAGGTTAGGGAAACCACATGACACTGCAAAGCTACCTAAATCATCAGCATGGGAAGAAAGGCTCACATACGAATCATCATGGGGGATGACATAAGAACAAGTAAAAATATGGTCAAATGATGTGGAGCCGAAGAATGTCGCTGAAGGGAGATCAAGTAAAACAGACAGAGGGGATTCAGAGGGAATGTACTCCGAGGGTCGCATGGATGATTATAGGTATAGGATGGGGGCAGTAGGTTTCGTCATCTCAACATCAGGGGGGGAATGTCAATGGTAGCAGGGGGATCCTCGAGTTGACTTGACGCATACTGTGTGAGAATGGGAGAGGAAAATTGATTTTGTTCAACCTCATACTCATGAATGACCTCTAAAGAGGCTTGGTAATGCATTAGGTGAGGAAAATGGATAGAATAATGGCCACAGACACCACACAGAGCACAGGGTTTGTTGGTGCGAAGAGTCTTTGGGTTCTTGGCTGCGGACAAGGAAGAAACAAAAGGTTCAGGGACCGTAGACTTAGGGAACATGACTTTAACCATGGGTTTAATACGGGGCAACTCGGGACAAGTATGGGTGGCATGACTGACACCATCACACAGGGCACAAGGCTTGGCGAGTGTAGGAGGGGTAGGGTCAGTCGGGGTGGCCTTATCTTTGGATGCCCCCTTGCGAGCTTTTACTTGCTTTCCCGTAGCTATCACAACAGGAGAAGGGTCTTGTTGAGGTGCTGGTGGCACTGTAGCGATGGAAGAAGCTAAGTAAATCGATTGAACCGGTGTCAAAGCAAGCTAAGGTTAGGGGTGACCTGGTAGGGTCTCAGCTGGAGGGTTAAGATACTAGACGGGTATTCCCAGGGTCAAATTAGGGAGATAAAGGGTGGCCATGATGGGGACCGAATAGACTCTGGGAGGAGGAGCAAGGAAAGGTATCTGACCGATGGGGTAATGGCTAGGAGGGATCGCTCCAAGATGGTTGAGACCTGGGGGAACCAACCCAGGAGGGTAGGGAGGCTCATGGGTACTAGCTGGATGAGAAGGTCCAGAAGGAAGAGGTTCGGCCAGCTGAGGCGAAGGGCTAGGAGCGGGTTGTGGTAGGTGAGGTTGAGGTTGCTAACTAGCTGAAGCAAGCTACTTAAGCTCAGCCCGAGACGATTGCATCATGAAAACATTCGCTAAGTTGGGATCAGAGACAGGAGAAAGAGGAAGACCAAGGAAGGTTCCAAGCAAGGAGGAGTCTTTGTAAACACCTGGGGAAACACTGGTCAAAGAATCGACGGTTTGCTTATTGGCTACAAAAGAGATGGTCGACTTAGGGGAGGTCTGAGATTTTGGCTCATGATATGTCAACTGGTCAATGGTGACTATCTTTCCATTGTGAGGGAAAAACATGTTCCGGTGGACCGCAGATGGGACAACAGACATGGCATAGGTGTATCTACGCCCCAAAAGAATGTTATAGTCAAGAGGGGCGTCGATTACTTCAACATCAATGCAAACAGTATCTCCCACAAGGGTGATAGGACAATTACAGAATAGGCCAAGGGGTTGGGAGGCGTGGCCATCCCACGCACGAAGGGTGATTGTGGAAGGGGCCAACTCAGGAGATACGAGTTGTTTCCAAACCGAAGCAGACATCACACAAGTATGTGCCCCCTCATCAATAATACACCAAGACACATTAGTGTTCCAGATTTTGACTGGGATTTGGAAAGCGACGGAAGCAGGAAGGGGAGGATGATCTGACTGACGGGTGTTGAAAATAATCAATTGGTCATCAGCAGGATCTACAGTGCCCATGGCAGATAGTAGAGCCTTCCTTTGAGAAGGACACAACTGGAGGAGTTCCAGTGTTGAAATGGCAGTAGGAGACTGCGCCAAATCATCTACTATGCTATACGAATGAGCAGATCGATCAGAAGCATCATTTTGGCATAATGGGCCCTTAGGAACCTTGATAATAACCTCAAATTTGGGCTGAGAGATCTACAAAGGACCACTGGGTGTCGAAAGAGGCTATGTAGGACCTGAAGAAGGTGACTCGGGGACAGACGGAGTGGGAGGCTTGGGGTACTGACGAGACCGAGTTTGAAGGTTAAGGTCAACGGTGAGAGGCTAGTCAAAATTCATCATGAGAATCTGGTAATAGGAGGAACTAGAAGGGGAAGTTTGAGTGGTTACCGAGGCATGAGGTGGCTGAGTAGCCACGAATCCTTACTGAGGGAAAGGATCGGTAAACACAGCTAGTTGAGAAGTAGCCACATCGGGGGGCACAATAGGGGAGGCTTGATGTCCACGCAATGTGGCCTGAGACTCCAACATCTGCCGCATCTGTGGTAATAGGGGGAAATCGTGAGTGTAATGACCGTAAACACTGCAACACGAACAAGGCTTATTTGTAGGAAGAGGCCTGTCTGGCTTGGGCTGAGTGCCCTGTTGTTGGTTAACAGTGTCAGAGTCAATACTGGAAGGATTGGGTCCACGATTACCAGGGGCATATTTCTTTTGATTGCCTTTCCTCTTTCTTTGAGAAGAAGGAGGATTAGTCACGCCTTGCTGTGCAAAGACTTGCCCCGGCTAGGGTGGTAATTGCAGCTACAGGGGTTGAGAAGGCAAGGGAGGTAGAGGTGCACCATGCTGTGGATAAGGATACTGGATAGGTTGGGCAAAATTGAGGTAAGAAAGAGGTTGGGAAAAGTGAGGAGGCATGCCGTATCCTGGATACATGCTACCTGGAGGGGGGAAAGTGCTAGGGGTGTTGACCCTTCCCAGAGGGAAACCATAGCCCATAGGAGGTTGAGCGTATGGATGCGAAAGAGCTCCAACGATACTGTCGGCAAAGAGAGATGCCCCTGAGGAATTAGCGTCACCAGGTCTAGGGAGGTCAGGAACTATCGTATAAACATAACCAGACTGAGCATAGATGACGTCATATTTCAAGGCTATTTGGAGGGTGGCTTCTTATACTTGAGGGAACTGGGAAGCGACGTATTTTCCGATGGTGGGTAAGAGAGATCAAAGGAACCAGTCCATATAGACCCGATATTCAAAGGTGGGAACCCGACATAAGCTCCTTCTTCTCTGCCATTCCTGGACATGAGCAGAAAGGCAGGTCGAAGATGATTGACGGAAAGAAGTCAAGAGTTCGGTACCGGTGTCGTATCAAAGAGGGAGCTAGAAATAATATAAGAAGGCTTGGGCAATGGTCGCAAAGGTGGTATGGGAAGAAGCGGTTTGATCGACATACCACTTATAAGCTTTGCTTGTAAGCGTGCGTTGGAACAATATAAGACAGATGGAGTAATCAGGAATGGAATTGTATGAACACCACATGTGGAAAGATCGGATATGGTTGGAGGGATCCTTGCTGGCAAGGCCTTCGAACTTGGGAACATCGGAGGGGAGCTTGGTAGGCATAGTAGGCCAACCAACATCACGACGGATAGGATCATTGAGCAACTGATTGAAATCGGGGAGACTAAGACCTGCCATATAAGGGAGAAAAGGGACAGTCGAGGTAGTTCCCATGGTGGTTCCACTAGTAAGAGACCCAGCAGTAGGACTGGGGTTGCTGCTAGCGTTAGGCCCTAAACTAGACATGGTGAAGGTAATAGGGGGAGAACCTGAGGAATTAGAAGAAGAGTCAGAGTGCGGACTCGGGGGAGGAGTAACTCGACGACGGTGGGAAGGAGTAAGTCGACCAACCAAAAACTGAGGGTGAAGACCAAGAAGTCTCCGAGATATACACCTTGGGGGCGCAATGATGATGGTACAAAGGGAAGACTAATAACCAACAAAGGCAGGGAGGTGCAAAATCAAGTGATATCAATGTCGAAACAAGGGCAGAGAGGTGCAGTGTCAATTGATTTTAAAGTATTCGCCTAACAGTGTTAACCAGACTCTTCTTCTCTTAGGGTCAGTGTGTGGCATGTGTTAATTTTAATTTTTAAACCCAGATTTTTTGAGAGTAAAAGAAAAAGTGTGTTGCGTAACTGCAAATAAATCTGCATAGAGCAGTAAATAAGGCTGAAATAACAGAAAATTAACAGCTAACAATGCATCGATCTAACCCAACAAGGCGGGTCTCTCAAAACTATTCTAAAAGAGGGAAAAAATCTAGTCAAAACACATTAAAAAGGGGCCAATAGATCTAAGGTCGAGAGGGACAGGGATCTAAAGGAGGAATCTGCTAAAAAGAGGTCCAGAAAACAACAAAGAGGTAGAGGCAAGGTTGCTGCAACAAAGGAGGAAATTAGATAAAGGTGGAAGGGACAAGGAGGTGACCCTAGAGGCAAACCCAAACAAAACTATATGAGGTGATTTGAAAAGGAAAAGAGCTTATATAAAAGGGATCTGAAAATGAGGTATCAGATTTGAAAAGAACAAGGCTGAAACTCTGAAAATTCAGACGTCTGAAACAGCTAAAACTCTTCCACAAAAAGTGGAGGGTACTAAAGCCCTAAGGGGTGAGATTCCCACTTAGTTGAGTAAAATAGATCAGAATAGGTGTAAATAGGCAGAGACAGAGGCTAGAAAACCCTGACAAAAGCTTCAGACAAACCTAGAAAAATTGTTGGAAAAGTGCAGAAAAAAGTGCAGGTCGCAGGTTCTAACCTGTTTTCAGTCTAGGTCGCAGTTTTTAGGTATAAAAGTGTGTCCTCCAGTCCAGGTCGTAGGTTTTGGGCTGAAAAGTGCGACCTGCAGATCTGTGTCTCTCGGCGGAAGATTTCAGAAAGCGTTGTCGTCTCAGCTGCGGCTGATGTCTGTCACCTGCACAATAGGGCCAGAAACACACGGAAGTTAAAAATTTTAATGTTTGAGGGTTTTAGAGGTGAAAAACACCATAAAAATAGGAAAAAAAAATTTGAGGAGAAAACCTAGGGTCTGAAATAGCTGGATATACAGGAATATATAAAACGACAGCGGTCGCAAAAGAAAACCCGTGTGGAGTCACCAATTGTTAGTATGAATCTTTTGTCGGAAAAATACCACTTTAGCTACGCATAAAAAATAGCCCTAACATCAAATATGGCTGCCAATATCTTCAAATATGCAGTTAGTTGATCAAAATAAAAGCTGCACAAATCCAGATCTATGCATAAAAAGACATTAAGCAGTGAGAATAAGAATTTGCTCCATGCATCCAATAGACAAGACAAGAAGAATATTTTTGAAGGAATTTTTTATATTAAGGGCACCTGAGAGTAAAACAAGAAAGGTGTTTCCAATTCTCCTCAATGGGATGGGTTCTTGAAAGTCCTCAGCGCTTCAGATCTAGCATTTCTCTCTCTTGTTGGTGTAGAAAACCCAGACAAACATAGAACTCAAAGGGAGCTCATAAAGTAGATAATGGAGAATGTGACAATGATAATGGCTCAAAGTCAGACCAAGAGTATAGATCTAGAGTGATCTAATATGCAACAAAAGGTGACAAATGAATGGGAAAACTCTTCTATTTATAACAAAATATTAGGTTAGTCTAGGACTTGGTGCATGAATAAAATATTATTAACCAAATTCTAGAACCACCTTTTAGGAATATTTTACTATATTTGTTGGAGGGAAAAGGTGTTTGACTTGGGTCAAATCCCTTTATTTGTAAATAATAAATAAATAAATGATTTATTTATTATTTTAAGGAAGTGGTTGAATGATAATTAAATAAATAATGATTTATTTAATTATTTGTAAATGATTTAGTCATATTTAACAAGGAATATTATTTAAATAGGATTTAAATAATTATTCCTAAAAAATAATAAGATAAATAAGGATTTATCTAATTAATTTCCTTGTTTTGGTTTAAACATAACTTGGAATAATAATTAAATTATTGTTTAATTAATTATTCCATGAGGAAAATTAAACAAATAGACATTTGTTTAATATTTCCTTTTGGAGTTTCCTATTTGGACCATAAACAACCTAATAATTGTGTTTTATTAAGTTATTTTACATAGCAAAAGAAATTTTACTTAGGGTAAAATTAGTCTTACATGGTGTACTTGGGTCCATCTAATGATAATAGGTTATATGACCAAAAAATGGTGTAACACAGAGAACCCATCAGTAAATGAGTAAGCTTCCTGAACTCCCACATTATCCAGAATCTCATCGGAGAACAGTGTAGAGAAAGGATCATGTATGCATGCATCATTTAACTTGCGTAGGTCTACACAGATCCTTATCTCTCCTTTAGTCTTCTTTTCCTGGACCACTATAGGACTTACCAAATCTGACTGTTCTACTAGTTCAATGATACCTGCAACCACCATCTTCTCAGTTTCCTCCTTAACTTTCTGTTTGTATTTATAGTTCAACTAATAAGGTCATTGTTTGACTAGTCGCGCATCAGGTTTGAAGGTAATCCTCATAACACCCATATCCCCTATGATCCCTTTGAGGTCGGAGAAATTTGTAGGGAATATATCATGATATTAGGTCAGCAATTCTATGATCTTTCCCACTGTGCTATCATCCCAGCAAACCCCAATCTTGGCCATCTTGGGCTGCTCTTCCGTGCCAATGTTAACTTCCTTTAGTTTCAATGATTTGGTAACATTGACCGCTTGTAGAAAGGGCCTGCAACACTACGTTCTCCTTCTGAATCTGAGATAGTGATATTCCAGGGATCCTCATCAAAGTCTTCTATTAACAGATTTCTACATTTTACAATATCTTGTATCTGCGTGTCCCAGGCTAGTGCAGTACACTCTTGCTTAGGGAGGGACTCATTGAAGGTCAGAGCATCTATTTCCTGTAGAGCTTCATCAATTTTCTCAGTTCCTCCTGTTAATCCAAATGTCATTATAAAATCCTTAGCCATTGTATCCCAGTGATGGATGCATTGGCATAGTTCTGCATCCAAATACCAAGTGGTACGTATTGGTCCTAATTTGTCAATAAACATATGGACCCATTCATTCTAGGTGTCTTCCTTCCATATTTCCATCTAGAGAGCCAAGTGATTGTGCGGTTCCCCTCATCCCGAGAAGAGTTACCTTAGAAGTTTTACTGGAGTGTCAAATCATAAGATCATCATCTTTCTACATTTCTCCCAGTCCTGAAAAGCTCCCTTGTGGGTTTCCCACTAGCGTGCGAGACTTGCGCGCATGGCCAAGTCAAGGGTCCAAAATCTCTGTTCTTCAGGGATTTCTGCTTCAATTGCTTTAAGAAAATTTCTTATATTACCAAAGCCATCACAGTAGGGTATTTCTCTTACCTCTTAGGAGATGCATCAAAAGCTCTTTGTGATCTTAAGACACTACAGTGTAGACACATTATGCAACCGATTCTGCCAATTTTATATCTCTTCGTTTGAGTCAGATAAGAATTCGTTGTCTTTTTCCCAGCATAACATACCATCAGGCATGGGGTTGATCTAGTCGTCGTCCCAGACGATCAGCATGTATATGTGATCAACATCCTCTTCCTCTCCTACAGCTTCAATGTACCAATGCCCTTCTACTGGATCCAAAAGGACTATCACCCTCGCACCTTCAAATTCAAAGATCATGCTCCTTTTTAAATTAATGATACCTCCCATGTCAATAGCCCAATCCAAGCCCAAGAGCGCGGGGTAAGGGGCTACGTCATCCACTAATTAAATTACCTCAAATCAACATAAACCTTAACACTTGCAATGTCTAGTACAACCTTCATCAGACGTCCGAGTGGGATAATATTTTGCTAATTATCCATTCATAGCTGAATAGTAAATAATTCCAGCTTAGGTTCTCCCATTCTTTGCCAGTTTTTCTTGGGTACGAAATTTGCTTCTGATCCTAAATTAGGGATGACTTCTTCCATTTTGTAGACTCCAATCTGCGTAGTGATGCGTATCTCCCATCCAGTCCTTTTTCTGTTCTTGTATAGATTGTTCATAGTCTTAACCTCTGGTTGTAGATAAATCTTTTCTGTGTAGCTATCTAGTAATGCTTCGAGATTCTCTATGGCATTCTAGTTGCGCAGTAGCTTCATACATTCCTGGAGGGATGGTTTAACTACTTCGACTATGCTTTTGGATCTACCATACTCTTTGACGTAGGTGCTTCATCCTTGGCCATCTACCTCTGGGCTTATATGAAGGTTTATTTCTCCTTTTTTAGATCTAAGCTTTCTGTTTTTTCCCCAGCTTTTCGGATTAGTGATCAGGAGCCTTTTCCTCAGCTCCTTTGGTGGCAGTGCCACTACGTGTGATCACATTGATACATAGTCCATCGTCTCATGGTTCTTACTTAACCCTTTGTACATTCTGCATGGGTTTCTACTGTTTCTCCTGCATTTTTGTTATTAATACTGGGAAATCTTCAGTGACATGGTCGAACTACCTGCAATATCTACAGGAGTAGCACGCAGGGTTGAGGCAATCTCGTGAAAAATGTCCCACATCCCCACAATTGTAGCAGATTAGTTGTCCATGTCCTTGACCTGCACTCCCTCCTCTCCCTCCTCCCCTTCCTCTTGCGGGATGTCCAGCCCACCCAGAAGGAGATAGTGGTGATGAGGGGTCCACCTACACCCTGTATAGGTTTCCACTATCTACCATGAGGTCGAGTGTTCGGAAGTTTTGTTCGTCATGACCCTCAAATGAGCAGAATTTTCACCACTATTGTTTCAATTCTGAAACATAAGCACCTAACCGTGGGCAGTGATATATATCATGTCTTCTTGCTACCCAATAGTAAAAGCACCACATCATAGGACTACTAGGGCCAACCATTTCCCTAGGGCATAGAGGGCATGGCCCCCAAGCTTGCATATAATCTGATAACAAAGGGAATTGATCCTTAGTATGACCAGACACTGTACAACATATGGACTAGATATCTGGGCAAGCTCCCTTACCTCGATCCTTCCGTAAGTTCTGAATTTCTAAGTGTATTACCTCTACTTGGCTCTAGATCTGATGAGTTTCAAAATGCATATCATCTCTTGGCGGAACTTCAATCTTCATGGAAATCTCGAGAGCTTCTTCTTGGGAGTTGATCTTTTGTTGTCCCATAGGTCCATGCAGGTGTGGCAATAACATAGTGATAAACCATTCCTTGTGCTACTTGTCCTCGTAGAAAAATCCCCCATTGTTGATGGCCTTCTTCAATCATTGGTCAAATTTCTAGACAAACTCTGTAGGTCCCTGTTTGAAATCCTTCACATTGACTACAAATTGAGAGTATGATTTAGGCTTTTTGAAATATTTATTCTGGACGTCCTGAATATCTTGTATTGGTGCATTTGCATGTTGACCAATGTATCCCATAAACTAGTCCAGAGCCCTTCCTTCGAAGGCTATGGATAGCTGAGCTTGTTTGATAAAATAATTATTAATGTTTTGTGCACTCCATATGGACTCTGCTACAAACGAGAATCGATCCATATCTTCATCTCCTACACCCTTAAAGGTAGGTAGTTTCATTTGCATAGCCATGTGATCCTCAGGTGGTGGTGGAGGTGGGGTACGAGAATTCTTACCCTTATGTGGGTTTGATGCTGGAGTGGCTAAGGGGCTGGTTCCAACTTGCGCAACCCCTCCTTGGTTAAAATCAGGCAATTCCCTTAAGGAAATGTATATCGATCTTTCTCCTTTGATTAACCCGGTAGTATTTACTGCTTCATGTTGTGCTCCCACTCTGGTCATATTTCATTCACTCGGTGTGGCCACATAGGACACCCTTTTCACTCAATATCATCTTAATGAAAAATGGAAAGGATTTCAAGAACTTACCTCTAAATCCCATGAAGAACCTTCGCTCTGCTTCTGAATATGACACAAAATGATCAATAGAAAATTCTGTCACAAACCCTCCCAAGGTACTGTCAACCCAATGGTCTGCAGTTCTGGTAATATCGTTATCAGTCTTTTCCAATTGTTGGATAAATTTAGGGGTCCATTGTGTGACCTAATTGCCTTTCCAGCAAGTCTAGAACTCTGCCAATTGTGCCAACCACTCTTGTAATTCTTGTGCGAAGGATACGAAGAAGATTTCGTGCACTTCCGTAATAATATAATTTCTTTTCCACTCTTCAGCAGATAGCTTCTTACTTAGATTCTCTTTTAGGGAAAAATCCTAAATCTGCTTTTCGAACCAGTCTGCTAGCTCAGGCTTCAATGGTTCCCAATGACCCCATGGTATTACCCAATCTCTCTCTCAAAATTCTATCGGTCGCGACAACAAAACCATTTGTTGGCTTTAGGGGTCTTGACCCAGGTTCAGTTTCAAGATTTGCCAACAAAGCCTAATACTGCTGGCCCTTTCGCCAATGGCCTACTTGCACAGGTCAAGGTCTCACCCGAAGTAGTATGGGATGGTGTTGGAACGAGGTTTCCACACCCTTAGAGAGAGAGAGTTACTTAAAAGGGGTCCCTTCAGATCTAACAAAATTTTGTAGGATAAGCCCAATACATAACCCTTTTAACAATATATTGGCTAAGCACATATTGTAATTAACAGGACTTGAGTGGAGTAATTTAACCAGAGAGACTCTATTACCAGTCCACGCACATAGCCAGCTTGGTCCGCACAGAGCAGGACTTTTGGGTCTTTGTGCGCACAGCCAATAGGAGCCCTTACCCAGACGATCGACACAAAAGATCCACAAGTTTTTATCCAAGCTTAAATTAGTTCTTACTTAGCCTCCGCTAGACTCGATTTATCTATCTATTTATAAAAACTTAGCCTGGGCTACTCTATGTTTTGCAAACTGTGGTTTCAGGACTCCTCGTCTACCCTTTAACTCATTACAATACATCAAGGCTTTCACCTGCCCCAAAGCGTCTGTGATAGACCAAGTATTACAAAATATTACAAAAGTAGACTAAAAATGCGGTTAGGGGACCTCGTTCCAACAGAGGAATACCTTATGTTGGTTGATTTTTGTTATGCCAAAGGTTACCAAGAGTCACTGAGGATAATTCTGTTTGAGGCACTGTATGGAAAAATTTGCAATACTCCCATCAGTTGGAGTGATCCAGTGAACATGGTATTTATTGTACTATAAAAGTTGGCAGAGATGAAAAAGGAAATGTAGGTAATAAAGAATAATATAAATGTAGTAGAGGACGGGAATAAAATCTATTCATATACGAACAGGTCTACTTGTGCATCAAGCCCAAGAAGAGCTCCTTCAGGATTAGATCATGTGCCAAGCTGGCACCTCAGTTTTGTAGAACTTTAAGGATTCTTGAAAGTATTGGACTAGTATCCTATCAACTTGCACTTCCTCTGACAGTGAACGTGCATGATTATTTCCATGTGTCATTTCTTAATAAGTATGTTAAAGATGTTGATCATGTGATTTACTCATTTGTATTGCAAGTGGAGCCCGAAGAATAATTCCAGCTAGAACCACAGTGTATATTTCAGAGAAAGATGACCATGCTCTGTAACTAAGCAGTTGAGCAGGTTAAATTGTAGTGGAAGCACTTTTTTCCCAATGAAGCTACATGGGACATGAAAGATCAGATTAAGGATATGTATCCTTATTTATTCACTCATTCAACGAATATCCTTGATATATGTCTATAGTGTATGCCTTGGTATGATGTTTTGGTATATGTACATATCTATATGGATGTAAATACTGCCATGAGATGAGTTATAATGCTCCAATAAGCATTATGGTTTCATGTCCTTATGGTTTTCATGTTGTTATGTCCTCCTATTAGTTCTCTTCTCAACACGTTGATCATTGCAAAACTGCAACGAGCTAAGTTTTAAAGCTCCATGGAAAATATGTTTTTTTTTTCAATGGTTCTCCTAGTTGTAGGTGTTGTTGAAAAATCAGGCTGATGTTCCCCCCAAGGGGAGGGTTCTATAACATCCATGGTGAATATTCCATGTAATAAAATTTAATAAAGGAAAAATAATAATCAAGGTTATGAGACACGTATTCCAAGTTGAATGTTGGGAAAAACATCCTAGTGTCAGTGTTCATTTGGTTTATTATGGATAAGGAAATTGGCAAAGGCTTTGGAAAGGAAAAATGAAATTTTTGGAAATTTATTTATCAAAATAATGGAAATTAGGAGAAAATTAAGGTGAAAGGTCATAGGTTTAATGTAGGAATAAATTGAAGAAAATAGAGGCCTCATTAATAAAAAGGGTTATGAGGATCAATTGGTACCTTTTGCCAGTTTAGTTTTGGATCTCTCTCTCTCTCACTCTTGGATACTTAGAGTTTTCTTGGAGAACTTTAACATTGAATCAAGAAATGAAAACAAGGCAAGAAGAAGCAAGGATCAAGCAAGGAAGAGAAGGATCAAGCAACTACAACATGATTACTAATAGGTATTGATTAGCATGTATGATTTCCTTCCTAGTTTTAGCATGGATGGTTATGCATGTTTGTTATTGGTTCTCTTGTTGTCATTAGCATGGATTTTTCCATGCGTGGAAATGTTTCTATCCTTCCCTTTCCATTTTTAGATAGACATGGTGTCGTCGATTCTCTTGTATTTGGTTGATCTATATTCTTAGATGGAATCGAAGCTAAGTGGTGTGGTCTATGGATTATTACAAGGCGTCAGAATCTCTATATGGGATACATGGTAAAGACTGGAAGTGAGCACCTCAATTCAGCATAGGAATCCCTTGATTGGTGAATGGTAGGATACATGGTAAATCTTAGTGGTTAGTACCCTTGATTGGGCCTAGGAATTTAGGGATGGGATACATGGTAAATCCAAAAGGGTGGACACATCGCAAGCCTAGGAATCCCTTGACCGGTAATGGAGGGATACAGGGTAAAGTTGAGAGGTTGAGATGGACAAATTATTCACGGTTTAGGTGGATAGATCCAATAGCATCCATGCTTGTCTAGGGCCTAGTGATCTGATGTGGAAAAAAACAAAGCCTTATTCTATTGATGAGGGTGAAGTGGTGTAGCCTGGAGAAGCCCTGGTTTATTTTTGGTTATGAGTCCCACATTGATTCTTGGAAGATGGCACGGGGATGATTGACTGAAGAGAGATTTGGTTAAGGAAATCTATGTTCGAGTTGAACGTGGAAATCCAAAACCTATTTATCCCAATCATTCATTAATAAAAGTTTCTTCTCCTTTTTATTTTGTGTACAAGTGTATTGGTTCATATGTGGTATTTATGGTTCTTGTATCCTTGTTATTTTTTTTGGTTATGATTATGTTTTATGAGAGTGATGATGTATGGCTCTCATCATGTTTTGATTTGTAAATGAATGAACAATGAATATATGACCTAATAACTGATAATGGAGGTAATGTGATAAGGCATCAATGCTTGCTAGCTTATCTCAGATAAGTATGAGACCCTTATGCTCATATTTGTTGCTAAGACCTGTAGAATGCATATTTGTGACATGTTTGATGAAATTCCTGTCATGGCTAGTAGGGTCGACTCAATTCCATGATCAAGTTTTTTATCAAAAGCATTTTATTCATGTATTTTATGAGTTTTGGAAGTTTCATAAGTTTCTAGGTAGTGATTGTGTACTATCCCTGGAAAACATCGTTAAATATCGCAGTCACTAGCATAACACCGGAATAAAAAGGCTACAGTCACACTCAGGAAGGCTCATGGGAGAAAATGGGGCTTTTAATCGCTTAGAGGGCTTGGCAAGGGAGAAACTGGCACTCTAGGTCAGTAAAATGTTGAGTTGCCTCAGGGGTTGGGCACATATACAGGTTTGTTGGCTCCTTGAGGTTTTGTAGGATGTGTAAATAGTCATATTGGTTGTGTTTTATTGATTTCACTTCCTTAAGGTGACCTAGGAGGTTGAATCACATCATAGTGGCCTCTAGTCACATGTTTACCCAATTTTGTTCTTTAGCGTGGGTAAGTTTGGGAGGAGGGTGTTGCAACCATTAGGAATTATCAGTATCCCAATAAAAGAATTTTGGATAATTAATTCCTTTAGAAATTCATTTTGGTAAATTCAGAAGAATTTAGTTATATATTTTGAAAAATGTTAACTTTATGCAATAAATATGGGATTATAGAAATTTGATATTTTTGTTTTAAAGAACAAAGATGAATACTAGAAAATTTTATAAAAATAGTTTTTTTAGGACAAAAAAATTAAATAAATAAAAATGGAGATACAAGGAAAAAGAAAAAAATATTTCCTTTAAGAAAAGTTTTTTTCTTTAATAATTTTTTGGGATTTAGATTCATAAACAGGGATTTTAGCGTAGCATTTATCATCCTCCAATATATATTGGTAAATATAATGAGTTTTGGGTGATTAAGATGAGAAACAAATTAGAAATAGATGAGTGATGGGATACTGTATTGCATGGGTTTGAAAATCCCTTAAGTCAAGTATTCTGTGATGTTATGATATAAGATCACAGGAGGAAACTTATAGCTAATAGGAAGTATGACACAACAACACTATCTCTCATTCGATGAGGTTTGGATGATAGTATTATTCTAAAGATTACAACAAAAAACAAATACAAAGAAGATTGGAAAATTCTAGAGACAATATATAGTGAAAGAGGGAGAAACATTAACGGGCACCAAATTTAGCCACAAAGCATTGCAATTATTAATGGAGTTCATATTATAACATAAGTAATTGGAGAAGCTATAAGAGAGCCACTAAAAAGGAGAAAAATATATAATATGTTGGGTCTACAGTTATTATATAGAAATTTTTTGAAGAAATTGCAAAAGTTTTTGATATCGCAAAATCAATTGGAAACGTTAAGGAAGATGTTGCTAGAGAAGAAGAAAATAAACAAGGCATGGACACTAACATTGTCCTTGATAATACAATAAATAAAATTGAAGACATTGTAGAAGAAAATAGTAATTTTGCAAAAGTTATAGTGCAAGAACATGTTAAAAAGAGTGAAGTTGAGTATACACATATATCTGCCAAGGATAAGATTGAAATCATCTTTGCGGAAACAACAACATGTGAGAAGAACCTATTAGTGAATGTTGAAATTGATCAATATTTTGAGTTAGTTTTTCTAGAGGAGTGGCTTGCAATGCTTGAGCATAATAAATATGAAAGTTATTATGGAAAATCTACTATAAATACATCAAAGTATGAAACATGAAAGATAATAGAAACCATCAAATTTATTGAATCAATTGCAGTAGTAGAAGATACAAGAAAATATGTTTGTTTTTTATCTTATAGGAATTGACAAAAAAAATGAATGAGCAGTAGTTGAGGTACAAATAGATGTAAAGAAGAAATCAAACGAATAGTAGAAAGACATATTGAGAGAGATGACCAAAAGTAATATTGAAGTTAAATAACTAGAAGATATGTGCTAAATAAAGTTTTTGGAGCGAAAGGAATAAAATTCTTATACAACACAAAGTTGAGAGCAACTTGCACGAGCATTCAGAAGTAAAGCAAGTTTTTGACTTAATCCCAATAACTTTGAGCCTATGTGAGTCGTAGACTAGGATGTGTTAGTGGTTAAGATTAATGGGGAGTGTTAGAGTATAATTTCTCAAGTTAACTAAAGTCATTGACTTTAATTAGCTAGTTAAATTTAGATATTTTCAATCTTGTGTGTCTCATGTGTGTCCGAACTAATATTAGCATGACTATACTTAACGATTTTGAGTCTTTATAATCTTGTAATATTAAAATATTAAATCAAGAAATTCACTGAGAAGACACTCACATTTGTGTGTGTTATTTAGTGGCTTCCTTATCTATACATCAATCATGATTATTATTGTTCTCTCTATGTAACATGTTTTCATCATAATTAGTTATATCTATTGATGTGTAAATCAATTTCTATGATTTGATCCACGAGTATGTAATATTTTTCTCATTTCAGTTAGTCACCTTTGGAGAACTAAAGATCATAGTGGGCAAATCGATCTTGATTGATTCATTCATTTCATTACATCTCAATAACGAACGAATATGAACATCAAAATAAGATTATATATATATATATATATATATATATATATATATATATATATATATATATATATATATATATATATATATATATATATATATATATATATATATGGCGTTTTGACTAACAAAAAAGATTAATTGTATTGAAATATATTTTATTTTTTGTTCTAAATTTTAAACAAATTTAATAGAAAAAAAACATAAATATTAATCAGAATAAAGCTAATAATTATAGAGTTTAGAAAAAAAATTGAAACAACCAATAGGTTTTTGATATACTTACTACTATAACAATATGAAGTTTTACATTTTCCTTTTAAAAGGCAATACCTAAAGATCATTTAATGGTTTTTGTTTCTTCCTTATCTTAATTGAAGTCCCTAACCCTTCTAAAACATGTTGGCAGTACATTACCATGTCAACCTTAAAACCATAGTGGCCAACAATATCCAAGATTCATTTATATTTTGTATATAAAGTTAATGATTTCATCAAAGTAATGTTAACCTTTTTGGATTAACCATCTTACTTATAAGAATAGATAATATGCACAAATTGTCACTTTTAAAACATGGTACTAACTACACACTCAAACTAATATCAATGTTGCAACTACACACTTAGACCAATATCATTGTTGCAAAAATATATATCATTATAAGTATATTTAGTGCAACTATATAAATTAAATTGTTTATAGTTCTCAATCCATAATATACATTAAAACACTTAAAATTTGAAACATTATAATAATTAACTAAATGATAATTTTATTTAACATAGAAATAATTTTATTAATTATAAAAGATAATAATATATAACTCAAACATAAACATAAACATATAATTATATTATTATAAACATATAATTATATTATTTAATATGTTGTTGAGAATCTCTGATGAGTCTCACCTTGAGGGGGAAAAGACCCATCTGTTGAAGGTCTTTTGTGATAATGGTTATAGTATGTTTCAAGGCCTTAAAGCTTTCCTTAAAGCGGAAAAAGGTCCTTTAGCTGAAAATAAAAAAGAGCCTAGTGAATGGTTTGGTAGTGTCATCCTTCCATTCATTCAAGGTACCACTGATAATATTTCTAGGATCCTTAAAAAGCATAAGGTGTCTTCTTATTTCAAGCCCCTTAATACGATTCGTAGTTCTCTAAAATCGTTTAAAGATCCGATTGACCCCAGAGATGGAAAAAGTGTCGACATCATTCCTTGTTCCTGTGGGACTCCTTACATTGGTGAGACTAGTCGGTCCATTAATCAAAGGATCTGTGAGCATGCTGCTGATATCAAACATAGAAGATCCCGCTCGTCTGCCTTAGTTGAGGATGCAGAAAAGACTAACCATCATGTTTGCATAGAAGATGCTAAGGTCATTGCTAGGATTGACCATTTCCATCGTTGTAAGTTGAGAGAGGCCATTGAAATAGAGAAAATACCTGTTAATCTCAATAGAGATGACAGTTGGAATATCAGCAGGTGTTGGATTCCTACCTTTTATTCTTGCTTTTTATTTTTTATTCAGTTATTTTGTATTTATTTTTATTAATTTCATTTAGTTTCATTTTTTTTTTCTATTTATTTAATTATTGTTATTTTTATTTCTATTATTATTATTATTATTATTATTATTATTATTATTATTATTATTATTTTTAATATTATTATTATTTTTATGATTAATATTATTATTTATTTATTTTTATTTTTCTTTAGTCTTATTTTTATTTTTATTTCTATTTATTTAATTATTGGTAATTATTATTATTATTATTATTATTATTATTATTATTATTATTATGCTTATTATTTATTTATTTATTTATTGATTTTTTACTTAGGTCTGATTCTTTGATATGTCGTTGGTTATAATGTTCTTTTTACTTGAACCTTGACTCTTATAATTAGTTAAATATTCGAATAAAAGTTATTTATATTTATTAATTAATAATAATAATTTATTATTAAATAATTAAATCAGTTAATTTAATAAGAAGGATTTACATATATATATATAACCACTATTACATTAATTTAATTGATTAATTAATTGTATAAATATATTAATTATTTTATAAACAAATAAAATAATAATAAAAATAGTAACAATAATAATAATAAATAATTAAATAATTAAATAAAAATTAATTAAATTAATAAATAATGGAATAATTATTTTTTCAAAGTCAAACTAACTGTTATCCTAATAGCTAGTTGATCCATTTCTACATCTATTTATACTTAATGACTAGATTTGATCTCCCACATAGTCCTGATGATGAACCACACTAGTTGGTTCGAAACGCGTCGACCACGTTCCATTTCATGTGATTATTACTGAAAGAATTCTGCTAATTAATATGGAAGTTCATATCATTTTCTCATATAAATGTTTAATTTGTAAAAATGCATTATAAAAAATATAGATTAATACCATTATTTATCGATACCACATAAGAAATTATAATTCATTTTATATTTCATTTAACTAAAATTTAATTAAAAATCCTAAAACAATTAACTACTTTAAAAATAAATCTTAATATACTAATTAAAAATTAAAAATTATGAATAAATATACCTCCAACAATTATGGTAGCGCAACAATTGGTTTCAAAATAACTTAGACATATTTATAAAACTTTTTTAACATGTTCATTGATTGAGATGCCAATTTCAACCGTCCGATTTTCAATTGACAGTGCTTGGAGATATTTCTTATAATGGAGATATTTCTTACATTATAAGAAGGATTTTTAATTGAGAACATTTATTTTTCCATATTAAAGGATATAAACCTTTCCATGACCATATCAATTATAATCACATCAGGTACCCATCACACATAGACTACACATCAAAAACAATAACAATAATAAATCTTGGTATTAAATCAATAAGGTTTAGGCTGCTTTAATTTGACATGTTCTGTACTTTATTGAATGAACTCATAAACCCCAACACCCATCTGGTTGCTTCTTCCGAGGTCAACGAACCATTGCCAACATCAACGACTTGAGTGTTTTTCAGTCAAATTCGAATTTTTGTTAGCTTCATCTTGATTCAATTGTTTTAAATTTTTCTGATATGCCCTCCTCCCACCATCATCATAGAGCTGATTCGATCTCCAGCTCTCCATAAAACGCTGAATCTGATTCAGTGACTCTTTCACAATATGATCGGCCATATTGGCAAAACAGAACCTAAACCACCTAGCTTCACTACAGTGGAAAGAAGAACCAGGAGAAACATTCAACCCAATCTCTTTTAAGATTATCCTCCACACTGTAATTTCTCCTTCTTCGTTACGAGATTGCAGAAGATGTCTCAGATCCACCCAATAGAACAAACCCGTGTTGCTATTTAGGCAATTGATGCCTGTCACACGTAGTCCGGAGACGAAAATTCCATACCTTTTCCGTAGCCTCTTACTATTCTCTGCTAAATATTTTCTTACAAATTCCATGTCAGATAGCATTGAAGCAATCAGGTGTTGTGTCTGTGAAGAAACCAACGAAAAGCTGGACATTCTGTGACCAGCCATAACGACTGTATCGTTGTAGGAGTAAATGACTCCCACTCGAAATCCCGGTATTCCTAGGTCTTTCGACAGACTGTAAACAATATGAACACGCTCGCTCTCATAAATTTTATCAGTGCTCAAAATCTCTGCAATGCTTGTGAACTTCTTTGGAGATGAAAAGAGTGATCCCGAATAGATCTCGTCGCAGACAAGATGAATGTTCTTCTCACACACAAAACCAAGCAGCTTTCTTAGAGTGATTGCATCCATAGTTGTTCCTAATGGATTTGAAGGATTTGTGATTAAAAGAACCTTCACATGTATATTTCGAGCCCTGGCTTTCCAATAGGCCGCTTCAAGTGTAGGTATAGTTATTTGAAATTCTTCATGGCTATTGGAGTGTATGGGTATGAGCTCCACCCCTGTGCGCCATCTCAGATCTCTATCAAAACTGCAGTAAAAAAAGCCTCATTCAGTTTCACCTTCATTGCACCTTCATTTGAGAAGCAAAAGTTACAACATAGTTACCAAACTCGAATTCCAATTCGAATTTGAATTCAAATATGAGACCTATGTGGAAGGGAAAGATGATTAGTTCACACAACCTTGGGTTACTAAAATCATTATTCATTAACATTATATAGAAATGACTATATTTAACCTGGGTAATATGGCATTGGTACTAGAAAGGATTCTCCAGGATCAACTAGACAGAATGTTAGCGCCTCGTGGGCTGCAGTTGCTCCTGTAGTGAGAACAATTCTATCTCTTTCAAACTTCGATTTTCTTCCTCCAACTTTTTCCATAAACATAGCAATTTCCTGCGTCAATCGTTCGTCATTTTCAGTAATCATTAATTGCATACAAAGACACTTAAATAAAATCCACTGCATCTTTTGGTTTATGATTACTAGTAAAGAAAATTCAAGTGGCTAGACACCATGTGAAGTATGCAATTTACAATTTTCTACCTTTCTGCAATCAGGGAGGCCATGGTAATCTTGATAGAGAGAAATTTCCTTAAACCTTGATAAGCCCTCCTCAGCACAAATTGATGCCTTCGAATGCGCAAGTAACCAGTTTTCCAGCAATTCGAATGACAGCTGCAAGTAATTTCAAACATGGTAAGTAAGTATCATCCAATTCGAAGCACAGTTAATTGTGTGAGAAATCATAGAACATTAATAGATATGTTATGTTATGATAACCTAATTTTCTGCCAAGCCCATTTGGATGATTCCAGAAGGGTTGTTTATTGGATGGTAGGGATTAGCATCATACTCCTTCCAACCATCAAAATAGGGAGAGTCTATCAAATAACGCAGCTTAACACTCAAACTGGTGATTTGCATTACAACGAACACATATTTATATACATTTGAGAGGCTTCTCGATTCTTGAATGTCGGTGGAGATAGCTTCTCTGAGAAGCTAAATGAACACTCGAGAAGCTCTGAGACAGTTCCTGCTTTGAATGAAGTCGGTGGGTTGGTTGGAATTAATGTATATCCAACACTCCCCCTTAATTACAACCATATACAGACACACTATACATAGGACACAAACATACTCTTAATTGACATGCCTACTGGTCTAAGTCTCAGCTAGGCTTACAACATAATTTGAATTTTCTACAACACATAACTTACTCCTACAAGTCTCAAATTTAGCCTTCCCAAGAGGATTAGTGAATATGTCAGCGACATTTTCATTTGTATTACAATATATTAAGTCAATTTCCTTTGATTGGATATTTTCTCTTACAAAATGATATTGTGTGTCTATATGCTTTGTTATTGCATGACAGATAGGATTGTTTGCCAATTTGATGGTGCTTTGATTATCACATCTGATCACTGTCATTTCTTCTTGAGCTTCACCAATAACTTAAAGTATTCTTCTTAGTCATATAGCTTCACAGGTGGTACTACATAAGGCTTTATATTCTTCTTTAGTTGATGACAAGGACACTGTTGGTTGTTTCTTACTGCTCCATGATATTGCTCCTGATCGTATATTGAACACATATCCAGTGGTGGATTTCTTGTCATCTGGATTTCTAGCCCAGTCAGAATCAGAATGACCTGTCAATTCAACATTACAATCATTAGTATATTCAATACCAAAATTAATAGTTCCCTTTAAATATCGAAGGACCCTTTTTGCAGCCATCCAATGGCTCTCAAGAGGCTTAGCCATAAATTGACTAAGTATGCTTACTTCATAAGCAATTTCTGGTCTCGTGGTAGTGAGATAATTCAGGCTTCCCATTAATTGTCGATACAATGTTCCATTCACCTCCTTTGTTCCATCATCATTTCTCAACTTGATATTTTGTTCTAATGGAGTACTAACTGCTTTACATCCTTTCATATGGAATCCTTTTAGTACCTCGTTTGTATATTTGCTTTGTGTGATTAAATTTCTTCCATTATCTCTCCATACTTCAAGACCTAACCAATAATGCATTTTTCCAAGATCCTTCATCTCAAATTCCTATGATAACTTCATTTTTATATCATTAATCATTTCAGTAGCACTCCCTGTTATTATTAGATCATCAACATATATAGAGAGTAATGCTATGCCTCCATTTCTATTTGTCTTGACATATAAATTAGGATCATTCTTGCTTTTGTTAAATCCTTGCTGAATGAAGAATTTATCTATTTTCTCATACCAAGATATCGGTGCCTGTTTTAGTCTATATAAGGCCTTTTTTAATTTGCATACAAGATGTTCTTGTCCCTTCTTTTCAAATCCTTCTGGTTGAACAAGATAAATCTCCTCTTTTAAGTCCCCATTTAGGAAAGCTGAATTCACATCTAATTGATATAGATTCCAATCATATTTAGTGGCCAATGCTATCAATATTCTGATTTTGTTCATTTTTGCTACTGGAGCAAAGGTATCTTCATAATCTATACCTTCCTTTTCTGAATAACCTTTTGCAACCAATCTTGCCTTATACTTGTCTATGCTACCATCTGCATTAAACTTTGTCTTGTACAACCATTTTGATCCTATAGGGACTTTATTTTTAGGTAACTCTGTTAATTCCCAAGTTTCATTTTTCATTATAGAGTTATATTCTTCATTCATAGCTTCCATCCATTCTTTATGATTTTTGGCTTCTTCATAATTTGAAGGCTCAAAAACATTCATTACTTGAGACATTAAAGCATAATCTTTATACTTGATAGCGGTTTGAATTTGTCGTGTTGACCTTCTTAAAGATTCATTACACTGTGGAGTACCTTCTCTTCTTCTTCTCTGTGGAGTGCTTTCATTACTTCTTTGTGGGCTTTGGCTTCTTGAATTGTCTTTTGGAATGTCCAAGCTTTCTTGAGATGATTCCACAACTTCATCTTCTTTAAAGTTATAAGTAGGATGCCATACATTATATTCATTATCTTTCATTTGTTTATCTGCATGCTCATGAAATATAACATCTCTGCTTGTGAATACCTTGTGAGATTTGGATCATACATTTTATATGCCTTTTGATTAGTACAATATCCAATAAAAATGCATTTGATAGCCTTGGCATCTAATTTTCTCCTATCCTCCTTAGGAATATGAGCAAAGGCCTTGCATCCAAATATTTTTAAATGACTAACTTTAGGTTTAAAACCATAAAATGCTTCAAATGGTGTTTTGTGCTCAAGATATTTTGTAGGACTTCTATTTTTTAGATATACATCTGTATTAATGACTTCAGCCCAAAAACTATTAGAAAGTCCTTTACTTTTCAACATACTACTAGCACATTCAACTAATGTTCTATTCTTTCTTTTAGCTACACCATTTTGCTGAGGTGTATGAGGTACTGTAAATTCTTGCACAATTCCATTTTTTTTGCAATATTTGATAAAAGCTCCTGAAGTGTACTCACCAACTTTATCTGATCGAAGAATTTTAATACTCTTTCCTGATTGTTTTTCTACCATATTCTTGAATTCTTTAAAGTATTCAAAAACATCACTTTTATATCTTATAAAGTACACCCAAGTGTATCTAGTACTGTAATCAATAAATATAAGAAAGTAATATGCTCCACCAAGTGACTTAGTTTGCATTGGACCACATACATCAGTATGAACTAGTTCAAGTATTTCACATTTTCTTCTATTTTCATGCATATGAAATTCTTCTCTATGTTGTTTTCCTAGTGCACAACCTTCGCATTCAAAGTGTTCACCATTAATATTTGGAAGGCCTTCTACCATCATTTTCTTTTGAAGTAACATTAAGTCATTAAAATTTAAGTGCCCATACCTTTGATGCCAAAGCTCTATGTTTGACATGCCTGTTGATGCCAAATCTTGATGCCTACTCTTTGTCACATCCAACTTGCATAATCCTCCAACTCTCATTCCTTTTGCAATAACTTTGTAGTTGTCCTACATATCCTGTACCAAACAATGTGATTTCACAAATTCAACTTTAAAATGTTGATCTGTAATAGTAGAGACATATATTAAGTTCTTCTTTAATCCTGGAACATACACCACATTTTGAATTTGTTTTTCTTGTCCATTAGGCATAGTAACACTTATATCACCATATCCTTTTATTTAATGTGATCTATTATCTCCTAAATAAATGTGTGCACCATTATTAACTTCATGATAAGTATCAAACCAATCTCTTTTGCATGACATGTGGATTGATGCACCAGAATCTATAAACCAAGCATTATCATCATCAGTTTCTGCTGACAAAGCAGCATTAGTCACAAATAATTGAATATTGTTAAATTCATGACTGATTGACTCATCTCTATCATCATAATTTCCTGTATGTATTCTTAGTTTAAATAAATCAAATCTTATTTTCAAACAATTCTTAGCATAATGACCCGGCTTTCCACAATAGTAACATGCACCATCTCTACTTGATTTGACATTTGACCTTGGTGAAGGCATACCCTGAAATGATTTTACCTGTGGCCTTTTGCCTTTATTTTTCTCCCATTGTTTTCCTTTGAAGGCTTGCTTTCCTTTAGCCATCAATGCTAAATCTCAATTTGGGGGTTTCTGATTAAGAATTCTTCTTCGCTCTTATTCCTGCATAAGTATACCTTCCAATTCATCAAACGTAGGAGCCTTCTCTCTAGCTACAAGACCAGTGATAAAAATTTGATACTCATCCAACATTCCATTTAATGTCACGCTAACCAAGTTTGTACTAGATATTGTTTCACCAATGTCACCTAATTTATCTTTCAAGTCCTTAATTCTAGAAATAAAACTAGAAATATTTTCATTTTCTTCCATCTTAATTGAAATAAGCTTACTCTTTAAATACAATATTCGATTTGTGGTCTTCCTGTCATACAAATTTTTGAGAGTCTCCCATGTCTCTTTGGATGTCTTGCACTCTCTAATGTGCGGAATAATATTTCCCTTAACGGACATCCGCAACAATACCTTCACTTTGTTTTCTCATCGTTGCCAATCTTGAATTGTAGCAGCTGAAGCTTGAGGGAGTTCTGGCTTCACTTCATCTCCAGACACAATCGTCCACATATTAGAGCCTTCCATCACAGTCTGCAACTTAAACTTCCAATTTGCATAATTTTCACCATCTAACTTATCAGAGTTAGTTAAATAAGATTCTGCCAAAATATTTGCCATAGTAGTAAGCTTATGAATATTCAAGAAACAATCTAAACTTTAATGGCTCCTTACAAACAACAATAACACCTTCTTTAACTTATTTTACTTTCCCCTTTTTCCTTTTAATTTATTAAAAAAAACTCTTATTACTCCACAACCTTCACAACTATTTTTTAAAATCTTCAAACTGCCCAAAAGAAGAAAATAACTATTGCAAACTTATTTCATCACCACAATTCACATTTTACTTAATAAACTTACGAACCCATGAACTTACAAACCCATAACAACAAGCACAAACTTGTTTCACTTAGTTCAAACTTGGAGTTGTGTATAAAAATGGTTGAGATTCATAAAAACTCTTTTCACCGTAAATAACTCCAGTTTGTAAAATAAATCACTTCCAAAATATCCCACTTAAGTCAAGTCTTTAGCTTTAAACCAAATATAAAACTTCATTGTTTTCTTTTCAAAATACCAAATTTATCACCAAGTATAACATACTTGATGGATTAAATATTGTGCAGTCGATTTATAAAAAATATTCAGAGTATGGTTTTACCGTTACCGCAACCTTTCCTTTTGGAGACACAGTGGAACACAAACCTCGCTAATCTGCCAGTGCGCCCTCTCTTACCAGTATACAGTAAAAATTTTTCTTGTTGTGTCACTTATAGCGAAAATAAAAAACTTTCACACTCGGTGATAAGAAATCTCTTCCTTCCAAGATTTCCACACGATCTGCACACAAAGAACTCTCTAAAACACAATTGTCTCCTCTCACACAGTCGTTTCTCACACACTGGTTACACATAGAAAACAACTAAAACTCTTAACTTCCCCCACCATAATCTTAATGTGCAACACACAGACACTCTGCAACACAACTTCGACGATCTCTTTCTGATGGCACACACTAAAGCTCACACAGCGATAACTGATCGCTCAAAGACTTCACCTTGCTCTGATACCATATCAGAGAATGCAGCTTAACACTCAAACTGGTGATTTGCATTACAATGAACACATATTTATATACATTTAAGAGGCTTCTTGATTCTTGAATTTTGGTGGAGATAGCTTCTCCGAGAAGCTAAACGAACACTCGAGAAGCTCTGAGACAGTTCCTGCATTGAATGAAGTCGGCGGGTTGGTTGGAATTAATGTATATCCAACATTTCCTCATGGGCTTTAGACCTTGCCAACGATGAAAGGCCGGCTCCTCTTGCAGGGAATCGCTTAGTAGCGTCTTGCTGCTACTGCATTTTTGGGCCATCCATTGATATAGTCATATCATAATGGTATCTAAATGATCTGCTGTGCTGCGGTTGAAAGAATGATACAGACGCAGAAGTTGAATGAATCGACCTTATCTTTATACAACTTCTCCAACACACACCAAAATCCTCATTTATGATGATGACTATGCAACAGATTTAGTATTAACAGTTCGTCGATTATGTAACGTTTCAAAGATTAATATTTTGAATACGTGGACATTGGATTTCTCAAAGATTTATTATTTACAAATTGTTCGTTCTGCTGAAATGTAGTTATCGCCCGAAGCGCACATAGTTTTCACTTAGGGAGCTATCAGCCGCTGTAGCAGAAGGCAGTTGAAGGTAGTTTTCTTTTCTTTCAAGGAAAATTTTTTTTTCAACATGAAAAATACTCAGGTTATATATAATGTACCAGAAACAACTATAATCGTTTATATAAAATTTTTTCAAAAGTTACAAAAAACCATCAAAATCTCTTTTCAAGAGATCGGAAGCGGTTTCTATAGAAAGAACTAGGACAAAAAGCATAAAACTGAATCGAACCATCTATTGTGGTGTTCAGATGCTTACAAAATCAGGTCATTACTTAAGCAGAATTTACATCATAAACAAAACGCTGTGTTTAGAAACACAAAAAAAAAGAAATTACATCCAAAAAACTGGAAATAAAAACCTCCCTCTCAGAGGAAATTCAGAGTGCAAGTTGCTCCACCACCATCTGACCTATGCAGCTGAAAATGCATTTCACCAAAATTACCAACCAAGCCTTTCGGTCAGCTTTATTGTTCTTCTCCCTATAGACATGGTTAAAAGAGATAATAGAAAAGGAACTCTTCAAGATATTAATTCTCTCCAGCCAGTGAGCGAGTGAACCCAAGTTGATAGAATCTTTCATGTTCATGTGATCAATCAATACTTTTGAGCCCCCTATAATCCAAATCTTGTCCATGTACAGCTGACTAGCAAACCATAACAACCCCCAGAGAGCCAAAACTTCGGCCTTCGTATTCTTTCCGACTCCACCATTTCAGAAGATTTTGTAATGGAAATCGGGAGACATCAGTAACCAAGCCCCACGGCCACACATAGAATGCTGTGAGGCCCCATCAAAAAAACCCACAGGAGAAAGGACCTCATGAGGGACGAAAATTTTTGATAGATCTCCAAGGGGCTTTTTATCAATATTTAAGTGTTCCCATGAACTGAAAATCTGAACAACAGTATTAATGGGATTACAAGAAATACCCTTGAAAATTTTCCAGTTACGATTACACCAGATGCACAATGAAAAAGAATAGGAATGGTCCTAACAGGTTTCCCTCTATTTAGCCACCATCTCATGCATTCTTCAGTCGAATGATATGCTAGAATATTGACCTTAAGCTTTGCGCAAACAATAGAAAGAGTTTCAAGAGCAAAGGGATAGAAATAGAACATATGATAGTTGTCCTCCTCCTCTTGCCTACATAGCGAGCATATACCAGGTCCCTGCCACCCTCTTTTCAGCAGATTCCTCCAAGTTAGATTTTTGTCCTTCCACACTAGCCATAAAAAAATAATCATTTTAATTTGAGCTCTGGTTTTCCATAAATCTTTAAACCAACAAACAGTATCTTGTGCCACATTATTTTTAATCAAAGTCGAATAAATTTCCTTAGATTTTAGACCCTCCTTTGCTTCCTGACCTTCCCATAAAATTCAATCTCCCTCAGTCATCCTGCAAAAACCCAAAGACTTAAGCCTCGTCGTGAACTGTCGCCACTTCTCTGTCGATTTATATCCAAACCCAAATCAAACAAGTTCTTCAGTCTTAGAATCTCCCCTACCCATTCCTCTATAATCTGATGAATAAAGAAAATCCCCTTTAGATTTAACTGATGAACTAAATCCTCAATTTGAGGCTGGAAATCATCCATCCCCAACATCTTTCCATTTCCAATGAGAATCTTTCCCCATTCCCAAAGACCCATTTCATATGTTCCATAATAACAGACCATAACTTACCGAAGATTTTCCAGATATCCGATCTATACCTACAATCGACCCACCCTGAAATGGCCATATCCTCCACAGAAACCCCTCTCAAATACTTATGTTTTATAATGTTGTTCTACTTACCTTTACCATGCAAACACCGTCATAAAGACTTAATGATGAGGGAATTTTCAAATGTCTCCATGTCTAATATGCCCCATCCCCCTCTATCATTTGGGAGAGTCAAAACCTCCCTAGCGAGATGAATGGGTCTCTTTTGTCTCCCCCCTCCCCATATAAACTTGGCCATAATATCTCGAATTCCTTTTAGAATTTTCTTTGGAAGAACATAAATGTGAGCCCAGTAGACAGTGATTTGTTGGAGGGCGGCCTTCGTCAAAATTAATCTACCACCTTTTGATAACCAATTAGCTGACCAAGTATTAAGCTTCTTCCTGTATTTAATTATCAACCAGGTCCAGTCATCTACAGTATACTTTGAGACTTTAATTATGAAGCCAAGATATATCATCCCATCTGACAGTGGAGCCCTGTTAAACTTAAATAGATCTGCTAAATCCTGAAAACTCAACTCGTCCCCCTCAGCACAGTATATACATGACTTCTCAACACTAGCCAACATCCCTGTAGCTTCACTAAAAAATTTTAAAATGTCATACAATACCACCCAAGATATCCTTATAAACATCCCAAATATGAGAATGTCGTCCACGAACAAGCAATGAGTTGACTTCAGTTGGGGACTGATTTCAATGCCGTTAAACCCTCTATTTACAGTAGCCCTATTAATTTGAATAGTTAAAGCATCCATAACTAATATGAATAGAGTGGTTGATAGGGCACACCCCTACCTCAATCCCCAGCTTGGATTAAAAAACTTAGAAGTAGAACCATTAATAATCATAGCCATTGAGGTTTTGGTAATGCAAGCCATGATCCAAGCAACCTCCTCCCTAGAAAGACCAATTTTAAACAGAATCAGGCACAAAAAAACCCAATCAACCCGATCATAAGCTTTCTGACGGTCAATCTTCATCACAGTCGCTTCCAACTTCTTTGAGTGAATAGTATGAATAGTTTCTTGTGTCGTTGCTACGGCATCATGAATATTACAGTTTTTCAGGAAACCATATTGCTTTAGGGTGATAAAATTTGAGAGAACGCCCTTCATTCTTTCCGCCACAACTTTGGACACAATTTTATAGACCGTGTTACATAAAGAAATGGGTCTAAAATCATCAAAAGTCAGTTTCCCCTTCTTTTTAGGTATAAAAACTAGGAAAGTCGAATTAATGGTACTAGGAAACTAGCACCATTGATCTTTCTAGTTACTCTCACTTCCTCTACCAGCTCCGTCAAGTCCTCAATAAATTCCTCAATAAAATGAAGAAAAAAAATCCAGGGACCAACCATCTGGCCCCGAAATTTTATCAGCAGCAAACGATTTTAAAACTATCTTGATCTCCTAAGTAGACACCTCCCCAAAGAAACTATGGTTGTCAACATCATTAAACATAACTAGAAACTCTTGGATCATTTCCAGATGCTCCTCCGAGACAAGAACTGACCTTTGGTGATAAAGGGACCTGAAATAATCAACCGCAGCCACTTTCATATCCTCTGTGGAGCATAAAGACCTCCCACCATACTCAATTTCCTAGATTGTGTTTTCCTTCCTTCTGCCAGAAGCAAAACGGTGAAAGTATTTCGTGTTTCTGTCTCATTCAGACAGCAAGGTGGCTCTGCTTTTTAATCTCCAATATGCCTCCTCGTTCTGCAGAAAATGACGGAGCTCCATTTCAATGAGTTTAAGCTTTTCCCAGAAATCATCGCTCTGAATACCCTCAGCCACCTCCTTATGAATCCTTCCCCTTTCTAATAGTATAGTCCTGATCCTGTCCTTTTCCTTCCTCAGTTTATCCTTTTCCCATCTTCGAACCACAGTTTTCAAACCCCTCAGACTATTAGCCAAGTGAGGCATCGTCGAAATGCCCACATCCCTCTTATGTTGCTGTAAAAAATCTTTGATCAAAACATTAAACTCAACATCCACCAGCCATCTTTTGTTAAATTTAAAAGGATATCCCGAAGGCATCTTCTCAAAATCCCACATCAAAGAGACGAGTCTGTGGTCAGACAGAGTGACATCCTCTGCCTCAGCCTTCATACCCCTCATACACAATCTTAAACCTGAGCTGACCACAAAGCGATCAATACGCATCCCAATAAACTGCCTCCCATGCCTACCATTCATCCATGTAAGACAATTTATAGTCAAAGAGATGTCAAACAAATCAGTGTCCATCAAAATGCCCTTTATAACCTCTGCAAAGGGATCAACCATGCCTTTACTCCCCTAGATCTCGTAAAGACAAAAGACACAATTAAAATTGCCAGTAAGTATTGAATATAAGGAAACTTACTTTACATTCTTTTTAAAACAATATAAAATTATCAAAAAATAAAAGTTTTCGTTTTTGAGTTCTAGATTGATTTTACTTTATCAACCGTCCTTTGAACGATTATAAATTGATATCTTCCTCCATCCACGCTACAGTACGAGTATAAGTCAACGGGCAGTGAAGCTGGTGCTAGAGAATGAATCGACCACACCAGGTAAATTTTTTTAAGAGAAATACATGTGCCTTTGAGTTAGTTTATATATATATATATATAATTATTTCATTTTTGTTATATGCAAGTTTCAGATAGCGCATCTCATACACTAACTTAATATAATTGTGATTAAGTAAGAGACTTTTATCTTTCGATTGGCCACTGCGTTGAACTTAGAAATTTCCAAAATATGATTCTATTAGGAAGCTACACTGAAAAGAAACCATGCGAATTAATTAAATACATTTCATATCTGTTATCATTTAAGCAATAAACAACGAAGAAACAACCATAGCAGAAGATATTTCCTTACCCAAAAAAAAATACCTTTAAAGTTTCAACGGAACCTAGATATAACATTCTTTTTTATTTACCAAGAAGCCATTTCCTTATAAACATGATGTAACTTTTTTTTTAATAGAAAACAAAAGTTTGCCCTTTGTGTTTTTAGATTGATTTTACTTTATTATATAATATTTTTCAATAATGTTAGAGTTTATAATATTGAATTTTTAATATTTGGATTTTTAATATTGCGTTTAATATTAAGTTTGTGATATTATATTTATTATTGATATTTATAATATTCTGTTTATAATATTGTGATTTGAAATGTTAGACTTTTAATAATGGTTTTTATAATATTATATTTAATAATAGAGTTTAATATTGAACTTTATAGTTTTAGTGTTTATAATATTAATATAAAAATTTATAATATTAATTTTAATGTATATAACATTAATTTTATGGTTTATAATATTTAAAATAAGGTTTATAATATTAATAAGAGTGTTTGTAATCGATTGAGTTTATTAATCTTTTAGGTTTATAATATTAATTTTAAATTTGATATACAAATATTAGGGTTAATAATATTAATCTTAGGGTTCAATATTAATCTTAGGGTTATAATTTTTTGGATTTATACTATTAATCCTAGGGTCTAATAAATCTTTTGGACTTATAATATTAATAAATGCTTGGGTTCACAATATTGATTTCTGGGGTTTATAATATTTAGCCTTTGGGTTTATTAATCCCAAGGTTTATAGTATTAAATTCTTAGGTTGTTTAATTCCTTGGATTTATAAAACTAATGTTAAACTTAATATTAACATCAAAACCTAATGTTAAATTTAATAGTAACATTAAAACCACATTGTAATAAGGAGTATGACAATAGATGTGACAATCATTATTACAATGATGCATTACATTGGAATATATTCAATGTTGTATTGTGACATTAAATAAATTAGATTTTAATATTCCAGTTTATAAGATTTCGTTTAGGCTTTATAATCATACAACATATAAATTAATCCTGGGGTATTTTATCCTTTGGTTTCTAATATTAATATTATGGTTTATAATCAATTAAGTTTATAATATAGATCTCAAGGTTTAATATTATTCCATTGGGTTTAAAATTGGTTGTGTCAGAGACTCCAATTAAAAGTCATGTAATAAAGTTAATAAAGGGAAAAATAAGGCCAAGGTCATGGGACATGTATTTCAAATTGAATGTTGGAAAAAATATCCTAGTGAGAATCACTTATTGTTTATTATGGCTGAGGGTAAATTAGCAAACACAATGGAAAAGGATTTGAAACGAAAAAAATGTATTTTTGGCATTTTATTTATGAAAATAAAGGAAATTAGGAGAAAAGGGATGTGAAAGGTCACAGGTTTCATTTGAGGAGGAAATTGAAGGAAATAGAGGAAAATTGAACAAAATAGAGGCCTCAATGATAAAAAGACTCCCTAGGATGAGTTCACATATTTTTCCTGCTAGCCTTTTGTTAGTTTAGCTTTGGAATTGGTTTTCAAGAGGAGAAGAGCACAGAGAGAAGAAAGCAAGAAAGAAATAAAAAGAAAGAAAAGGAAAGAAAAGATCAAGCAAGGAAAGGTTGGATCAAGTGGCTTCCATATGGTTTTTGTATGCATGGTATATGCCTATGTTGATTTATTTCATTTTTTGTCATTGGCATGGGGTTTTCCTAGTTTAACAATGGGTTTTAGCCTTGCCTTGCCATTTCCAGATAGCCATAGTGTGATGAGATTCATTCTTGGTTGAGCTTTGGATTTCTGGAAGGTTTTTGGATCCGAGAGAGGTGGTATCAGAAAAATACCAAGGGTTGGGGGTGGAGATGGTATTCTCCGGGAAGCCCTCAACACGTGGGTGGAGACATGAAAATTCCTCAAAGGATGGTGAAGGAATTTTGAGGCATCAAAGATTGTTCTGATTTTGTAAACTCGGGGCCAGTTTAGGTGATATGATGGTAGTCTGAGGATGGATGTAGTTTAACCTATTGATTCCCTTGGTTGTTTATGTATTGATTTATCCCATGAGATATCAATTCATGTTTATAATATTAGTAGGCCCTTTGGTTTATTAATTCTTTGGGTTTGTAATATCAATTATCCATTGGGTTTATTAGTCCCTCACATTTATAAATATTATAAACATTTAATTCTATCAATCACATGAGTTTATAATATTAATCCAATAGTTTTATTAATCCTTTGAGTTTACAATATTATTAGTTCATCGTGTTTATTAATTTCTTGGGTTGATAATATTAATCCAGTGGGTTTGTAATACTAATAACCCAATGAATTTATAAATCTATTTGGTTTATAAAATCAGTCTCTTGAGTTTATAATATTAATCTCTTTTTTAATATTAATGCATCGTATTTATAATATTATTGTCTTGCTTTTATTAATATTTTGGTTTTATTAATCATTTGGGCTTATAATATTAATATCCTTGAGTGTATAATACCAATCTCTTGAGTTTATAATATTATTTTAATCCTTGGGGTTTATAAATCCTTTATATTTATAATAGTAAACCCTTAGACTTATTAATACTTTTGATTTATAAGATTAATCTATTGAGCTTATAATATAAATCTCAAAGATTTTTAATATTAATATATTGGGTTAATAATATTAATCCTTTGAGTTATTAATTTCTTTCTTTTATAATATTAATTTCTTAAATTTACTAATTTTTGTTGTACTTATAAAAATAATATTATATTGTATTTTAGTTTAACTCTATATCTTTATCACCATTATTATATATATATATAATAATGGTGATAAAGATATAGAGTTAAACTAAAATACAATATAATATTATTTTTATAAGTACAACAAAAATTAGTAAATTTAAGAAATTAATATTATAAAAGAAAGAAATTAATAATCCAAAGGATTAATATTATTAACTCAAGACATAAATATTAGAAATTCTTGAGATTTATATTATAAGCTAAATCGATTAATATTATAAATCAAAAGTATTAATAAGTCTAAGGGTTTAATATTATAATCTATAATATAATATACATAAAAGTAGTTGTTGTTGTTGTCGTCGTCGTCTGACTATTATATTATGATAAATAACTACTATATATATATATCTTTTATCACCATTATATATATATATATAATGGTGATAAAAGATATAGATATATAGTAATTATTTATCATTATATAATAGTGAGACGATGACGAAAACAAAAACAACTTTTATGTATATTATATTATAGTTTGAAATACAAATTTTAATATATTAATATAATAATATTATATTATATTAATATAACAATTATAATATAAATATATACTAATATAATTTTTATTTTTTATATAATTATTAATAATCCAAAATAATTAATGTGTGGTTTAGATATATCTAATAACTTATATCAACCATCTGTAAATGTGGTTATGCTAATTTTATTTTATTTTAAAATATGCCAAAGCATTAATAAATAATGTGTGTAGCTCAGATATATATAATAACTTATATCAACCATCAACTATCTGTAAATGTCGTTATGGTAATTTTATTTTATTTTAAAATATGCCAAAGCATTAATAAATAAAGTTCAACAAGGTCCGTGGCAGAACACCAGTAGGAATACTTCATGCCAACTCTCATTGACTTTTCGAATAAGTAATGTAATGAAAATTTAATTATTTCGACCAAATGTCATTAATCTTCAGGCGGCCCATCGACTATAACTGGCTGACCCTGTAATGTAATGAACAGTGCTATGAGAATGTACGTTAGAATTGCATAACTTGAAAATAAATAAAACTAGCAATTACACAGGGAGGTGCAAGGGAACGCCGAAAGGAAGAGGCGTGAATTATGTTGTCCTATCAATAAGAGAAAAATGGGTTTGATATTTGTTGAGAAAACATTACTTGAGTTCGTATTAGTGACGCTCATTGACCTATTTGAGTAGAAGGATACAGAAATGGTTGTCAATCCCTCTCAAACTTCTAGAAATTGAATTGATATTGGTTACCAAAAACTGAAGCTTGTGCTAAATAACGTCGCTCAAGTTTGAGACATCACATGTATCGGAGTCGTTGATATGATGTGCAATGTAACTCTTAAAATAAGCAAAATTGTCGCACTGAGCAGGGTTCTAACCATCTTAAATCAATATTCTATGGAATATTTCGGTTACTGGAAACTTGTAAGATTCCGCCTTGACAAACTTCTGATTTTTTAAAAAATATTATAAGTTTGTATAAGTTCTTCTATGAGACCTTTCTTCGAATATTTTGTGTGAAAACTGCTGTAGGTGTTTTCATAATAGCTCAAGTGATTTTATATACCATTCAATACTATTAAACACCATGTGATGAGCAACTGAACATTTTTCATCAAGGAGAATAACCCAGAATTGCAACAACCATTAACTCATTCATATACAGGCATATAGTGCATATACCTTAAGTTTAGAACCTAGAACATGATATGGAAACAGATCTGGAAACAATAGTTCAATTGGCGTGGATATCAGCTCCTTGGTAGTGAAACAGTCAATCAGAACAGATGCATACACAATTATCACACCTTTGGAACAATGCTTTCCAACACTTATTTAGGACATATGTTGCCCAAAAATTGATACACGGGTTCACAATGTACCTAGGTATTTGTATCAGAACCAAGCCATTCAAATATTTCCATGAGGTAAACCATAATACGCATACCCTCTAGTAAATCTACAACAGAGAATAAAGGTGAGGAAATGGCCTTCAAACTCCTCAATATGATTTTCAGAACTCGTGGGCCCACGTAGCAATAGAATGTAGCCTCTTTAGGAATTAGTTTGTGCCCATACATGAAATACAACCCGTGCAACCCATACATTATAGCCATTGAGTGATATGCAACCCAGATAAAAGGGAGACTCAGTTAGTAGTGAAGTGTTCTCTCATCCGTGATATAAATTATAACTATTCCTCCTAAACGGTGAATCGAATAATTGCTACTAAAAGATAGTCGATAAAACTAAACTAAACTCATCTGAAGAGACTTTTTCGCAGAAATATTTGAGGCTTTGGTCTTCCTGGGCTCTGCAAAATGCAAAGGCAACCCTACAAGTCAACTATACTTTCAATTTATATATTGAAACCTCCAACTCTGCTGCTTTTCCTGCCTTTTGTACCCTTGCCGCCTCTTCCTCCACTACCTTTGAAATTCCCCTACAACACATTCTTCGGTGAAGACAATCCATCGTCGAGTATTTTCTTGGGGGACGACTCCTGTGCCTTAAAGAAATTGTCCTATCTGAAGGCTTCTTTCTCGTCGACCACGAGATACAGCCCAGAATCCCCGACTAGAAAAATATAATGCTAAAGAAGAGTTGGTCAGAAAATCAGTGTAGACGACATGACAAGGCTGGCCATGAAGCTTGCAGATCCACTCGGTGAATTCCATGGCATTCGACATAGTGGCCGACAGAAACACCATTTTCATAGCTAGGGGCAAGAAAATTATGCTCTCCTCCCACATGACCCTAGGCTCCCGGACGTTCATATAGTGAATATCGTCAAAGATGACCCAAGAAACCTCTTTCAAAACCTCAGAATGACCTCGGTGGACAAACCCAGTGGTTACATGTGTCAATTTTTCACCGGACAGAAGGGCGATGGAAAAATGTTTTGATTGGGTGGAGTGAACAGTGTTTTGTCACCCCACTCCAACAAATATAACGCCTCCAGCATAAAAACCTAAAATGTCAAATGCTCCGAGGTTGACACTATACATGATGCTTCAAGTTAAAAAGACGACGTTTACTCCCACTATCAACATCGAAGGTATTTGGAACTGTGTAAATATCTGACAATATCACTTTTGTTGTTTGGTGGTAAAACCTTTTCAAATGAACAAAGTAAATGATGTAAAATCCATGGCAGGGTCAAATTCTATCTTATTTTTACGTTTTATTTTATTTTTTAATTGTTAATAAGAATATTTTTACAAAGCATTATTTTCTTATTATGAAAATATTGATCATTATATTTTATTTAGAATTTTTCAAAAAAGTTAAAAAAAAATTGTTAATAAAGAATTAAATGATAGTTTTTTTATTAGGTAGTAAATATTTTTAAAATGAAGAATTTAAATGATAAAATAGTTTATAATGAGACCAATTGAGTTTTCTTTATTTGAAAATTTTATTAATTTTTTTTAATAAAAATAGAGTTTCTTTTAATTTGAAAAAATTATTGAATTTTTTTTAATAAGAATAGAATTTATTTTTATTTAATTTTTTTATTAAATTTTATTTAATAAGAATTTATTTAGTAAATATATTTTTTTTATTATGATAAGAACATTGATATTGAATTTCTTAAAATGTTAGACTTCTATGTTATTAATGGAAAGGTTAGACGTCTATGTTATTAATGGAAATTTAAATCGTAGATTTTTTTTTTTTTTGGGGTGGACTCTAACCTTTTGAAAAGAAGAAAGTAAACAATGGAAAAAGTTGGAGACAAATTGAATTTATTTTTAGACAAATTCAATCTATATTTTTAGACAAATTTAATCTATTTTGTTTAAAATTTTTATTAAGTATCTTATATATAGATATAAATAAAAGAGAAAGAAGTATTATTTATTATGAAAACATTTATTATGATATGTTGATTTATCAATATTTTTTTAATAAAAATTATCTAAAAAATATTAATATTTTTTTAAATTAAATAAATAAATTAATATAAATTAAAAATAAATAATAAACTAAGATGAATATATTAAATTTAAATTTATGACAGATTTTAAAGAGGAGATTTACTTGCATCTATATAAATTTAAAGAAAATTGAATTAGCCAATCTATATTTAAATGTGATACTATCACGAAAAAAAAGATATGTTCACTATGGAGTGAATGTATGAAGATGGGTTACACTTTCTTGAGAAACATAGCAAAAAATTTCAATCTCCCACAGGTTCAGCTGAACTTTTCAAAAATTCTACCAAACTTGTGAAACAAATTCGGCTGAATTTTTTACGCTGTTAATTGAACTTACTCTGTTGTTTACGTTGACGACAACAATAACCAGATATTTTTCCAGAGGGAGAAAACCAGCGTTAAAAGTTTAGCCAAACATTGTTCTTATAAATATAGCGGCCCTCAGACAAAAAAAAAAATTCAATCAATCTTCTACTGCATGACCGTTGGACAGCGTTGTGGCGGTGACCATTCGAGAGGGTTAGGAGGTTTGTTTTTACAGGATTCTTGGGGTCTACTCTTCATCCTCGGTGTGTTCATTTGACCTCCTCGTCGTCTTCTCTACCTCCTCCTCGTCTGCTCTACCTATGCCTCCTCGGCGTGCTCTGTCTCCCCATCTATTCCAGGTATTATTCCGCTCTTCCGCTTTTAATCTTGCCTACAAATTCCAATTCTCCATAATAAAGGGTGTGTAATTGATTGCAATACATGGATAAGTGTAACATAACCTAATATGACATGTGTATAATAAGGTATCATGTGTAATTACATATATAGCGATGATTGTGTTCATAGTTATAGTTGTTTCTCACAAGTAATACCATGATATCAATGTGTGAATTCGCCTATTCATTTCAATGAAATAGTAAGCTTATACATAGAAGTGATTCTATTAATATTTCTGAATAGTTGAAGCCCATTAATATAGTAACACATGGTAAGGATTTCCTTAATTTAGTGATAAGTATGAGTAATATGTAAGAACTTGTTATGAATAGGAGGTAAAGTAGAACCATAAGAACTTGATAAGTGATATGGGAAATACTTACCCTATAATAAAAGCTTACTTTATAGAAGTGCACCAATGTTATGATTACTATGAATACCATTGACAACCATATATACTAGTAGTATTGATTCCATACATGTTAAGAACTATTACCATACCTAGAGTATTGTTTTGTATTCATTGTTTCAGTTTGGTCTATCTTATCCTGTTGATTAGGTAAAATAAGCACATATAAACATAATACACCATAGTTTCCATTAGATACACTACATAGATAGAGTGTAATTAAAATCGTAGTAATGTCTCAAGTTGTAGTACATTGTATAGTATGATAACCATTGTTTACCTTAACTTGACTATCTCTACACCAAATTGAACAAGTACAATACATTGATTTGGCGATGACACAAGGAATAAGAAAAAGCAATAGGATTGGTACGTCTTCAATGCTGTTCAAGCTATGTATTCTCTATAATATAACAACCTGCATCCTTATGAGGTAAGTTATAGAGTGAAATCATAGTAATCATAGAGCTTATACATGATATGTATTCATACAGAGCACTCTGATCATACTTGCAACATGTATATGTATCCAGTATTATAGAAGTAAAATTAATATCCATAATGTATCAATCATTACTTGTATAACTTAACTCACTTAGTGTGGTTAATAAGGTATAGTTTCTCCATAATAAGTGGAATAGTATGTACAATATTGATAAGTTGTAATAGAGTCAATATAGGAGTAACACACATACTTTACATAACTAACTTGTATCAAAGCTTACACATAGTAGTGATCAAGTGAATATGCATAATATATGTAATATTACTCTATTTTAAGTTGACGCACAAGGATCATAACGCTTGTGATACTAGCTTACGTAATCTAAGAGTGTAAGCTATGTAAGCATCAACTTTCTTAAGTTTATGTGAATACATTCGGTCCCACTAGTATTGATTACTCACCAAGTGTCATTATGATAGTCTATCCTACTAATTAGGTAACCATAAATAATGAGTATCATCTCTCTTTATCTTAGTTAACACGTTTCCATGGTAATCATGTATCTATAATAGTTTAAACAAAGCGCGTATCTAAGATAGATGAAACTATTAATATGATACTATTAATAAGAGTTGAACCCTTATACACCATACTAATGTGATATGTGAAATCATCAAACTATTTCGATTCATTAGGCATTCCTACTTACCTTATTATAGATAAACACAATGCTATTGATTACTCGGTAAGGTAGTGGATTATCCCTAATAAAGGTGATAGTAAAAAAAACATTTCTATGATTCCACTAGTGATATTTAAAACATACGTATTTACTTTGTATTAAACCTCATGAATAAGAAACAATATCTCTTTAACAAAATTTCTTTGGTTTCATGTACATTCAATAAAGAACATAAGCACCAAGATAAGTGTAATTACTAGTAGTATTGATTCCATACATGTTAAGAGCTATTACCAGACCTAGAGTATTGTTTTATATTCACTGTTTCAGATTGGTCTAGCTTATCCTATTGATTAGGTAAAATAAGCACATATAAACATAATACACCATAGTTTCCATTAGACACAATGTATATATAGAGTGCAGTGAAAATCGTAGTAATATCTAAGCTATAAGCATTACCCTAATCGAATGTTTTGGTTACATTGTACAAGTGTATTCCATAGAGATCATAGTGTTTATTGTTTCCATATGGATTAATAATCTCGATATGTGTAATCAAAGGAATGATATTCACCATACCAATATTTCATGTACAGTATATCATAAGCAACTTTCAATGGGAATCACTCACTTACCCAGGTTAGTTACAAGAGTAATACATGCAATGAGAAGACCACTCATATCTACTTAACTAATCTTGTTAATCTATGTTCATATAGATGTTTCCATAATAAGGATGACATAACACATATGCCCCGAATAGTGATATTGTACTAATACGAGTAATAAGTTGTGTGATAAATAGTTTGTTTCATTATAATTTATCTATTACTAGAATCATACTAGCAACTCCATTAGCTTGGTTGAATATACAAAATAAGTCTCGATTCTACAAGTAGCACATGATAAGGAATTCAAATACCATGGATTTGATTAGGTTAACGATTATATATTATACACGATTGAATTGTACATGTGTAGAATTGCTTACCAGCATAGCTTGAATAGGGATGGTACTATGATTCTATAATAGTAGCTTATATGGAATGATCAAGCACCATTGATTTGATTATGGATAACCTTATGACCTATACAACAAGCTCAGTTTAACGTGTATAATATTTTAAATCACTATGCATAATACATGGGTTATCATGGCAATGATACTAGGTACTATAGATAAAGGTGATCATATTTTACCCTATTCTTTACCATTACAGCATATATGTCATGTTAACTTATGTAATAATAATGGTGATAATACTCTCCATAATAAAGGGTGCCTAATTAATTGCAATACATGGATAAGGGTAACATAAGCTAATATTCCATTTGTATAACAAGAGATCATGTGTAATTATAGATATAGTGATGTGTAGTTATAGTTGTTGCCCACTAGTAATACCATGATATCAATGTGTGAATTGAGCTAATCATTTCAATAAAACAATAATATTATACGTAGAAGTGATTCCATTAATATGTGTGAATAGTTGAAGCCCATTAAGTTGGTAACACATGGTAATGCTTTCCTTACTATAGTGATAACTATAAGTAATATGTAAGAACTTGTTATGAATAGAAACAGGTAAAGTAGAACCACAAGAAAGAGATAGCTGATATGAGCAATACTTACACTATAATAAAATCTTACTTTATAGAAGTGCATCAATGTTATGAATATTATGAATACCATGGTTGTTATGAATACCATAGACAACCATATATACTAGTAGTATTGATTCCATACATGTTAAGAGCTATTTCCATACGTAGAGCATTGTTTTTTATTCACTATTTCAAATTGGTCTAGCTTATCCTGTTGATTAGGTAAAATAAGCACATATAAACATAATACACCATAGTTTCCATTAGAGACATTATATAGATATAGTGCAGTGAAACTCTTAGTAATCTCTGAGCTATAAGCATTACCCTAATCAAACTTTTTTGTTACATTGTATAAGCATATTCTATGAAGATCATAGTGTTTACTGTTTCCATATGAATTAATAATCTTGATATGTGTAATCAAAGAAATGATAGTCACCATACCAGTATTTCATGTATAGTATACCATAAGAAAATTTCAATGGGAATCACTCACATATCCAGTTTAGTTACAAGAGTAATACATGCAACGAGAAGACCAGTCATATCTACTTACTTTGTGTTGTTAAGTTATGTTCATATAGATGTTTCCATAATAAGGATGATACAACACATATTCCCTGAAGAGTGATATTGTACTAATAGAAGTAATAGATTGTGTGATAGATAGGATGTGATATTATACATAAGTTGCTAGGTCTCTATATTACTACTGGAGTCCCTTATTGTTGTTAGTGTAGCCCCCTTATTGTTATTGTTGTACGCCTGTAACCCAAATATTGTTATTATTGTGCCCTTACATTATTATTGTTAGGTCGGCTAGGATTATATTATGACCCCATGGACTCCTATATATAGAAGGAGGTTTATTCATTTTTATTATCCAATTTTTGTTCATTTATGTAATGTAAATGAGGTTTCCCCTCGAAGTGGCTTATTCTTAAGGTGTTGATCTCTCTTTTCTTCTATTTTTGGAGTTGGTTTCATAAAATTTGGTATCATAGCTTTGGATTCCAGGGTTTCGCTGCTCCAAAAATCTCATTGTGGCATTTTTTCTATAACATTTTTTTCTACGAAGGTTCAGAAGCTAAAAATTTTATTGCGTGAAGCCGAAATCCTAAGGAACTTTGTATAAAAATTTTAGATCTTGGTTCGCAAAATTTTCAGAGGTATGATCTATGGAAGTTATCATTTTTGTAGGCTCTCAAATTTTATATAAAATAGGTGAACTTGGTAAAATATTCATAACTCTTTCTCTAAGAATCAAATTAAAATTCTTTAAAAAGTGGCCAAAATTACACAAACTATAGTTTCCTGTGTATCAATTTCAGCGACGAAGGAGGAAACAGTGACACATGGGATGTCGTACAAGTTCGCTCTACTGAAGTAGTCCATAGTTAGGTCATTATGGGAGATTGGGCATAAATTTTTCTTGAAGCACCCAAATCAGGTCAAACCTGTGGCATTCAAAAGACAATTTAGAGGGCTACTACATGACTAAATTGCAGATATTAAAGATTCGAAATTATAGATATTCATTAGTTTTAATATTGGGCTCCTGAAAAGCAAGAAAAAGGTGTGTATTTTTTTCAAATTGCATAAGTCTTGTTTGAAAAATCAGTTTGAAGTGATTCCAAGGGATTATTGAAACGTAGATATCAGTATTCGATTCTAAAATGCCATCTAAAAATAATTCAATACCCATTAAGACTTCAGAATTTTCTACTATGACTCCTGAAGAGGAAGAAGTGCAACATGACATGTCAAAATTACAAGAGAAAGTGCACCAAATTTCTCTCTCGCAAAGAGAAACAAAAAATGAAATAGAAGTTTTGAAGAAATGTGTGGAAGCTAAGATGGGTGGTTTGAAGAAAGGTGTGGAAGCTAATATGGATGGTTTGAAGAATGTCATGGAAGCTAATATGGATGGCATAGAAGCTAGCATGGAAGCTAAGATAGATGACATGGAAGCTAAGATCGATGAAAACATGACAGACAACATGGAAGACATGAAGAATGATCTAAAACCAGACATGGAAGGTTTGACAAGGTGGATACAAGAAATGATTCATAATGGTGGAAACATAGTAAAGGAAACTCATTATGAGAATAAAATAGATTTTAATCATGATTTCATAAAATCTAATGTTGGATTGAGGATCCACCATATTCGAAAAATTTATATGAGGAAGTTTGATGGCAAGGATCCCATAACATGGATACTACAAATGGAGCAATATTTTGATCTCAATAATGTGAAGAAAAACAAGGTACACATTTCAACTTTATATTTAGAACAAAATACATTTCTATGGTATCAATGGATTTTCTCCCATAAAAAAATTGTCTGTTGGTAAATTTTTACGGAGGAAATGATAGCACATTATGAGGATAGAAAGAGAAACTCCTTCTTTAGCCGATTGATAAATCTCAAACAAAAGGGTTCAGTGGTGGAGCATGTTGAGGACTTCCAATAATTGAATATAAGGGTAGCTGATATTCCAGAGGAACACATGATTGATGTCTTTATAAGGACTTTAAAGGATAACATCCAACATGAGGTTTGACTTTGGGAACCTGATTCATTGGAGAAGGGATTCACGTTGGCAAGACAAATTAAATGTAAAATTATGGTGACAAGGAAGCCGACCACTCACAACTGTAAATATTGAAGTGTTTCTACTCCCATACTTCTACAACCCACAAGGTTGACACCACAACTATTGGAAGAAAAAAGAGAAAAAGGGATTTTCTACAGTTGTGATAGCAGATACACTAAAGATCATAATTATGATGAGAATAAATTATTTTACATAGATTGTGAAGAGGAGGAATAAAATGAAGAATAAAATTCAAAAGAAGAGGATATACACTAGAAACTGACCCTAAAGAAAGAAGAAATGAGTCTGACCATATCATGTAATGCATTGGCAGGAATTACAACTCCTCAAAATCTCAAGATGGAAGCACATATCAAGAAGAAAAAGGTAATAGTGTTGATTGATTCAGGTACTACACATAATTTTATTCATTGTAAGGTAGCCAAGGAATTGAATTGCTTCATCCGCCCAGCACCAGAATATCAAGTGATCGACAAAAATGTAGGAACTATAAATTTCTCTAGAAAATTACATAATATAAAGCTAGCCATGGGGGAATATGTATTGAATAGTACAATTCTTTCCATTCCAATGGGAGGTGGTCATTTTTTACTAGGAGTATAGTGGTTACAGTCTTTGGGGATGGTAGCTTTTAATTTTCAAGAAATTTTCTTGAAATTTTTTTCGGAAGGAAAAGAATTCGAATTACGGGGTATTGCATGGAATTCAAGAAAGATAATAATATCTAATTTCATGACATAGTTTCTAAAGAAAGAACAATGAGGTGTAATTACACAATTATGCTGACTAATTTCCAACATAAAAATCATATATTTCTCCATGTCTCCAAAAAGTCTTGGATAATCATTCCAAAGTGTTTGAAACTCCCAAAGGAATCCCACATATTTGTGATCATGATCATGCTATTTATTTTATTTCGGGAAGTCTTCCTCTAAATATCAAGCCGTGCATATACCCTTATGTCCAAAAGAGCGAAATTGAATGTATGATTGCAGAAATACTAGAGGTTGGTATAATTCAACCTAGTCAAGGTTCTTTCTCTACTCTAGTAGTATTGGTGCATAAGAAAGATGGATCATGGCGCATGTGTTCAGATTATAGGAGCTTAATAAGCTCAGTATTAAAGACAAGTTTCCCATTCCTATGATTGATGAATTATAGGATGAATTAGATGGAGAAATTAATTTTACCAAGTAGGATTTTCATTCAGGATATAATCAAATTAGAATGAAGACTGAATATATTTTGAAAAAATCATTTCGAACTCATGAGTGTCATTATGAAATTTTGTTCATGCCTTTTGGCCTTACCAATGCACCTTCTACATTTCAAGGGTTGATGAATTCCATTTTGAAACCCTTAGAAAATTTTTGTTAGTATTTATTGAAGATATACTAATCTACAACAGGTCTTGGAAGTATCATGTTCAACATTTTGACAGGGTGCTCAAACTATTAGAGGAGAAACAATTATATGCAAAAAACTCTAAATGTTTCTTTGGAAGTCAAGAGGTTGAATATCTGAGTCATATTGTATCTTAGGAGGGTGTTAAGGTAGACCCTAACAAAATTAAAGCTATTAAGGAATGTAAAGTGTTACACCAATTTTTGTTCATATAACTCGTTACTATTAGATGGACCAAAGTACACCATGTAAGACCAATTTTACCATAGTAAAAATTCTTTCACTATGAAAAATAACTTAATAATCCATAAATTATTAAGTTGTTTCTGGTCTGAACAGGAAACCCCATGAGGAATAATTTAATAAATCCTTATTTGTTTTATTTTCTTCAAGGGATAATTAATTAAACCACCGTTTATTTAATATTTCTAGTCATATTTAACCCAAAATAGGAAAATTAATTAGATAAATCATTATTTATCTTATTATTTTCCAGGAACAATCATTTAAAACATTATTTAAATAATATTCCTTGCTAAATTTGACTAAATCATTTATAAATAATGGAATAAATCATTATTTATTTAATTATTACTCAACCACATTCTTAAAACAATAAATACATCATTTATTTATTTATTATTTACAAATAAGGGGATTTGACCAAATTCAATTTCTTTATCCTTACAACAAAAATAATAAAATATTCCATAAAAGTTGGATCTAGATTTGGTTAATAATATTTTAATTGTGCAGCAATATGTAGAATAACTCAATATTTTGTTACAAATAGAATGTTTTTTTCCATTCGTTCACTACCTTTTTTTGCCTAAATATCACTTTTGATCTATACTTTTGGTCCGACTTTGATCCTCCATCATTGTCATATTTTCCTACTTTTTGCTTGTGAGCTCCCTTTGAGTTTCATTTTTGTCTGTATTTTTTGCACCATCAAGAGAGAGAGATCTTAGATCTGAAGCGCTGAGGACATACAAGAGCCCATCCCATTGAGGGGGACTCGTAACATATTTCTATGTTCCCTTCCAAGGTGTCATAATATAAAAAAATCTTTTAAAAATCTTGTCTTATTCATTGGATGCATGGAGGAACTCTTGCTTATTATTATTTTTTTAATCTTTTTAACTGCATAGATTTGGATTTATGTAGCATTTATTTTGATCACTAACTGTATATCTAAGGAAATTGGTAGCACTCTTTGATGTTAGGGTTTTTTTTTATGCATATCTAAAGTAAGTTTTTTTTGTATGCTTGCGATTAGAATTCACACTAACAACTGGAAAATCCACAAGGGTTTATAATGATGATCACTATCATTTTTCATATCCCTGAATGACCGACTACTTCAACCCCTAGGTTCTTCAACTTCCTATTTTTCATTTCTTGATGTTGTTTTTAACCTTTAAAACACTAAAAAAGTAAAAGATCTTACTTTCCTCTGTTTCTGGGCCTATTACGCAGGTAACACATATCACCTGCAGTAGAGACGACAAATTTTTCTTAAATATGCTCCTGAAACAACCGAAAGTGTAGGTCACACTTTTTGGTCCAACACCTGTGATCTCAACCTTCAGGAAGCAGAAAAAAACCTGAAACCTGCAACCTCAGCAGAAAACATGTCAGAAAATATGACCTGTACTTTTTGCATGAATTTTTGTGTGATTTTTCTGGGTTTGTCTGAGCTACTATGAAGGTTTTTCTGACCTCCCTTTCCACCCATCCTGGACCTATAATTGCTTATTTTGACTCATCGAAGTAGGAACCAAGCCCCTTAGGGCTTCAGTATGCTTCCACCTTTTTAGGAGGAGTTTAGCTTAAGCAGTTCTTCTGAGATTTTAGTGTGTTCAACCATTTTCAGATTTGAACTTGTACTTTCAGATCCATTCCAAATTGGTTATTCATCCATTCAAAACACCTCTTTTCAGTTTTTTTTGGTCCTCCTTTAGGGTCTCCTCTATTTCCCTTCAGGTTGTAGCCTTTTGCCACCCTTTTTGCAGCATTTTTCCCTCTAGTTTTTTTATTGTTTTTTGCACCTATTTCCAGAAGATTTGACCTTTATATCCTTGTCCCTCCCATGTTTAGATCCATTGGCCATTTGTGTGTTTTCACTAAATTTCGCTCCCATAGACTAGTTATTGGGAAGCCCTCCTCCTCACGTTTAAATTGATGCATCTTTAGCTAATTATTTTTTGTCATATTCAGTTTCTTTAATCTAGTGATAAATATGATTAATATGTAAGCAATGGTTATGAATAGAAGGAGGTAATGTAGAACCATAAGAACATGATAAGTGATATGAGAAATACTTACGTTATAATAAAAGCTTAGTTTATAGGAATACACCAATGTTATGATTACTATGAATACCATGGTTGTTATGAATACCATAGACAACCATATATAATAGTAGTATTGATTCATACATGTTAAGAACTATTACAATACCTATAGTACTATTTTGTATTCACTGTTTTAGATTGGTCTAGCTTATCCTGTTGATTAGGTAAAATAAGCACATATAAACATAATATACCATATTTTCCATTAGATACACTGTATAGATAGAGTGCAGTGAAACTCGTAGTAATCTTTGAGCTATAAGCATTACCCTAATAAAAAAAAATTGTTACATTGTATAAGTGTATTTCATGGAGATCATAGTGTTTATTTTTTCCATATGAATTACTAAGCTCGATATGTGTAATCAAAGAAATGATAGTCACCATACCAGTATTTCATGTATAGTATACCATAACAAAATTTCAATGAGAATCACTGACATATCCAGGTTAGTTATAAGATTAATAGATGCAATAAGCATTCCACTCATATCTACTTACTCTGTGTTGTTAAGTTATGTTAATATAAATGCTTCCATAATAAGGATGACATAACACATATTCCTTGAAGAGTGATATTGTACCAATACAAGTAATACATTGTGTGATAGATAAGATGTAATCTCATACATAGGTTGTTAGGTCCCTATATTACTAGTGTACTGCCTTATTGTTGTTAGCGTGGCCCCCTTATTGTTATTGTTGTACCCCTGTAGCCTCAATATTGTTATTATTGTGCCCTTACATTATTATTGTTACGTCGGCTAGGATTATATTATGACCCCATGGACTCCTATATATAGAAGGAGGTTTATTGATTTGTATTATCCAAGAATTGTTCATTTTTGTAATGTAAATGAGGTTTCCCCCTCGAAGTGGCTTATTTTTAAGGTGTTGATCTCTCTTTTCTTCTATTTTTGGAGTTGGTTTCATAAAATTTGGTATCAGAGATTTGGATTCTAGGGTTTTTATTCTCAAAATAGGTCATCGTGGCATTTACGCTATACTTTTTTTTTCTACAAAGGTTCAGAAGATGAAATTTTTATCACGCAAAGTCGAAATCTTGAGGAACTTTGTGTGAAAATTTTAGATCTTGGTTCGCAAGATTTTTGGAAGATATGATATATGGAAGTTATAGTTTTTACAGGCTCTCGAATTTCATATAAAAGAGGTGACATTGGTAAAATCATCATAACCATTTCTTTGAGCATCAGATTCGAGTTCTATAAAATGTGGCCAAAATTACAACAACTATAGTTTCATGTGTTTCAATTTTAGCGCTGAAGGAGGAAATAGTGACACATGTCACGCTGTAAAAGTTCCCTCTACTAAAGTAGTCCATAATTAGGTCATTATGGGAGATTGGGTATAAATTTGTCTTGAAGAACCCAAATCAGGTCAGACCTGTGGCATTCGAAAAACGATTTAGGGGGGCTACTATAGGATTAAATTGTAGATATTACAGATCTGAAATTACATAATACATTAGTTTCAATGTCGAGCTCCTCAAAAGAAAGAAAAAGGTGTGTATTTTTTTTCAAATTGCATAATTCTTGTTTGAAAAATTAGTTTGAAGTGATTCTTAGGGAATATTGAAACACAGATATCAGTATTGGATTCTAAAATGCCACCTAAAAATAATTCAACACCCATTAAGCCTTCATAAGGCTCTACTATGACTCATGAAGAGGAAGAAGTGAAACATAAGATGTGAAAATTACAAGAGAAAGTGCACCAAATTTTGCTCTCACAAAGAGGAAAAAGGAATGAAATGGAACTTTTGAAGAAAGGTGTGGAAGCTAGGGTGTGTGGTTTGAGGAAAGGTGTGGAAGCTAAGATGGATGAAATAGAAGCTAATATCGATGAAAAAATGAAAGACAACATGGAAGACATGAAGAATGATCTAAAACCAGGCATGGAAGGTTTGACAAGGTGGATACAAGAAATGATTCATAATGGTGGAAAGATATTAGAGGAATCTCATTATGAGAAAAAAATAAATGTTAATCATGATTTCATAAAATCTAATGTTGGATTGAAGACCCACCATATTCGAAAGATCGATATGAGAAAGTTTGATGGAAAGGATCCTGTAACATGGATACTATAGACGGAGCAATATTCTGATCTCAATAATGTGAAACAAAACAAGAGGTACACATTCCAACTTTATATTTAGAACAAAATACATTTGTATGGTATCGATGGCTTTGCTCCCATAAAAAAAATGTCAGTTGGTCAATTTTTACGAAGGAAATGATAGCACATTATGAGTATACAAAGAGCAACACCTTCTTTTTCCAATTGATAAATATAAAACAAAAGGGTTCAGTGGTGGAGCACATTGAGGACTTCCAAAAATTGAATATAAGGGTAGTTGATATTCCAGAGAAACACATGAGTGATGTCTTCATAGGTACTTTAAAGGATAACATCCAACATGAGGTTCAACTTTGGGAACCTGATTCATTCGAGAAGGAATTCACATTGGCAAGAAAATTTGAATGTAAAATTATGGTGACAAGGAAGCTGACCACTCACATCTATAAAGATGGAAGTGTTGCTACTCCTAGACTTCCACAACCTACAAGGTTGACACCCCAACAATTGGAAGAAAAAAGAGCAAAAGGGATTTGCTACAGTTGTGATAGCAAATACACTAAAGTTCATAAGTGTGATGAGAAGAAATTATTTTACATAGATTGTGAAGAGGAGGAAGAAAACGAACAATAAAATTCAAAATAATAGGATATAGACTAGGAAAAAACCCTAGAGAAAGAAGAAATGAGTTTGACCATATCGTGTAATGCATTGTTAGGAATTATAACTCCTCAAAGTCTCAAGATAGAAGTACATATCAAGAATAAGAAGGTAATAGTGATGATTTATTCACGTACTACACATAATTTTATTCATTATAAGGTAGCCAAGGAATTGAATTGCTTCCTATACCCAACTCTAGAATGTCAAGTGATGGTAAAAAATGGAGGAACTGTAAATTACTCTAGAAAATTCCATAATATGAAGCTATCCATTGGGGAATATGTATTGAATATTCCACTTCTTTCCATTCCAATGGGACGTGCTTGTTTGGTCTCAATCTAGTCTCCTAAATTGAGCTCATTTAATTGCCAACCAAGATTTGTAAACTGCTGAAGTGAAGTGTATTGTATGTACCTAGGTGCTTGTTTCCTAATGCATTGTGTGTAGTGTTTTGTGATGTTTTTTGGTATTTTATGATGATTTATGATGTTTTTGGTCTTTTGGTGGTTTTATGTTCACAAGAAAAAATGGCTAGAAAGCTAATGGAAAGGAGCTGATGATTAAAAACAGAGTGGATCCTAATTGGTTGATGACAAATGACAAATGAAATTTGAAACACTGAAGCAGAATCAAATCTAATCTATGACTTAAGAAAAAACAAATCTTGATAATGACTTCTAAGCAAATGATTCAAAACATAAACTCAGCTTGAGAAATGATCACTAAGTATGCAAATCCTCTAACTAAACAGTTAAACAACTAATCTTACAATGATGCAACATTTTGTCCTTGATTAGAGATTTGAAACATATTTGGAGGAAAAAACACTGATACCATCCTAAGATATGCTATTCTAGGACTAGTTCCTAACTCTATTCTGCAATTCAATTGGATGTCACAAGACCTTACTCAAGAGTTATTGATTTCTTTTCAAAGTAGTCTTTTGAGGGAGGGCTCTGTTTATGATAATGAAATTGCAGAGGTACTTCAAGCCTTAAAATGATGTTGTCTTCTGTTCATATGGTTATGGATCAATTGTAGATTTTAGAACAAGAAGATGTTTGTAAATAATGAAGGCTATTTTGCTAAGTTTAACAACTGAAATAGTCTAATATGCAGTGAACGACAATTGAATATGGAGTGCAAGTGCAATGAGTTAATCTAAGAATGAACTTAAGATGCCACTAATCTAAAACAATGCTGAACTACAAGTCATTATCAAACCCAAAACATAACAACTGAGCATGAATTAAGTGCAATGAAACTCCGGAGTATCCTAACTATGCTATCATGCATTATTCTATGGAATTATACAGTCTGTTTGTCCATCATGATTGATATATTGGAAAAGTTCCTTCTTTTGGAAGGGTTTTTAGAACAATCCTGACTGTGTAATTGAATGCAAATGCAAACATAAAGACTGAAAGCAATGAAAAACTAAGATATCATAGCCATCTCCTACTCGTCATTATGATATTTTGGGCAAGCGTTTAAGAGCAAGAACAACGATGGTACTTAGTGAAAACACACAACTGAAACATTCATTATGACGGTTATGCCTTGGACTCCTTAAGAATTTATTGGAAGAGTTTCTTCTTGTGGAAGAGTGATTAGAACAAGTGTAACTGTGATAGTGAACAACAAAAATTACAATTAAAATCTACAATACTATAGCCATTTACCATTCATCATTATAATCTTTTGGAAGAGCTTCTTCCTGTGGAAGAGTTTTTAGAATGAGTATAACCACAGTAGCTAGTGAAAACAACTACGAATTCAACCTCAAATCCTACAATACTATAGCCATTTCACATTCATCATTATAATCTTTTGGAAGAGTTTCTTCTTTTGGAAGAGTTAGAATGAGTATAACTACAGTAGCTAATAAAAAAACTAAAAATTCAACTTCAGAAACGTAAAGGCAGCTAGAATACTTATCTAAATTACGCAAATAAATCCGTGCAAGAGGCAGGGGCCCTCTACCACCTGACGGAATTTAACTCCAAATTAAATCAACGCTTTCAAAACAACACTGTCTGCTTCATTAAAGATGAAATAACTTGAACATAGCACTCTGCGTCTTCAGAAATGTAGCACAGAATCTAAGCAAAATCTAGAACAAAATCTAGCCTAGCTCTCGGTTTCCCAAGTGTTTATATAGCAAATGCATATAACAAGACTTGCAACAATTTCAGGAACATTGTCTTTCCTTGTCGAAATCACATTAGGACTCTTGAAGTGGCTGCGTAAAAAGGAAAAATACATCTGGACTAAGACAGTCCTAATAGAAGTTTGCCTTCCTAAATGTGTTCCCACGTACCAAAACCATACCCAGAATTCGTTTCTTCCTCCATGATGAGCAACGAACCATGTAGACATGACGTGGATTATGCCCATATGCGGTTTTTCTTGAGAGGCCACCTGGAACATACCCAAACATGAAGACAGCTGCAGAATCGCCGGTTAGCTACGGAATGTCTGCATTCTGCAGCTAGTTCCGGTCAAAATGCATTACAATGACAAAAATCACAAAATCTAGCAAGTCAGTCATGTTATTAATTCTAAAAGTAATTTTAACTAAATTCATTGATTAATTGGGTCTAGGATAGCAATGGACAAGGGAAAATGAGGTAAAGTAAGATGAAAGAAAGCACAATTTTGAGGCTCAACATACCCCCACTGCTGTCTCCTTGCATGTCCTCATGCAAATTATCCTATGAACTCAGAGGCTTCTGCAAGAACATCTAATCCTCTCCTTCTCCTTTGTCTAGAAGCTAGAGATCTTCTGGGTTTTCTGATAACAAGTTTGAACCTTAAGTTGGTGAGTGCCCTGATTAGCTTCTTGTTCCTTTTCTTCAACTTCTCATTAGTCTTTTCCACTTTGTCTATATGTAGGGATAAGGTTGAGTTCATATCAGTTTTGAGCTTGACTTGATCCTTGAGAATTTCATTCTCATTTTTGATGTGTCTATTAAGTAATTCCAACTCATACCTATCCCTTCTTAATACATCTATTTCAGATAGTGGAGGACTGGGGGTTCTCTCTCTGCTTTCTGAAGCTCTCCTCTCCAAAGTTTCCACATAGTCATAAATTTCTTGTTGAGCAGGGTCAATTTCAGGGGTTCCTTCATTAAAATCCTCTTCAACATCTTCTTCAATGGATGTTTCTTCATCTTCTATATTAATTACCCATGTTTGTTTGATTAGTGTTTTCTTCAGTTTCCCCTTTAGTCTGTGGCTTCTTCTAGGCTGAGAAGATCCCTCTCCTTTCTCTGTGGCAGATTTCTTGATTACCTTCTCTTTCTTAAGTTGTCTCTTGATTTGAGTCAACTTCTCTAAAATGATTTCCTCACTACTTTCTTGGACTGTTTTATCAGTTTCAACTTTTGAAGCCCTCCATTTCCTGCTTCTCCTTGTAGACTGTGGTTCAGGTGACGGTTCTTTTGGCTCTTCAAAATGATTTCTTATCAATAAATTGTCCCATGTATCATTTGTTTTGGTTAAATGATTTTCAATCAAAATTTTAACCAAACCATGATGATATAAAGTTGTCTCTAAAAATTGAACCCTTCTTTGAACACAGGAAGCCATCTTTTTCAAGCTTTGAAGCAAGAAATAGGGTAGGTTTAAGTCTTCCCCCAGAAAATGCATTATCAGTCTAATGTGGTAGACATAAAATGTACCATATCTACCCTCACATGTAATAAATTTTTGCAGAAGAAGTAGTATGTTTCTCCATTTATTTTTCAATGAAAAACTTGGAATTCCTTTCTTAAATACAGTGACATCCATACCTGGTGATTTTAGAATTTGCGTCCAGGATTCATTGTGGAATTCTCTGTTTTTGAACCATCTCTCTCCATTTCTAATAAACCCTATAGCTTCTGCAATGAAAACTTCAGTGACAGTAAATTTGACATCCCCCACTTCAATTTCAGCTCCTTGAAATGATCTTGCAAATGTTTTAGTGACTTCTTCGTGGAAGTTTCTCCAAAAATTGAAGCCATCCTATCTGTTGTAACATTTCTTTGCATTGAGGGTAGCCTTCTAAATATTTTGAACCCACTGGTTCAGTTCTTACAATGAAACCCATGATTGCTTCTTCAATGTTCAGATTAACACTCTTCTACCCACAGAAACAACAACTTTCACCTTCGAATTGAAATGGCTTCAAGTTCTTAATGATAATGGCTTCAAACTTCGGAATGACATACCTCTGATTGACAGTGACAACAGCTTCAAACTTCGAGCTGATATACCTCTGGTTGACAATGAAAACAACTTCAAAACTTCGGACTGATATGCCTCTGTTGACAATTGAACTTTGGACTGATATGCCTCTGTTTGACAGTGACAAATGGCTTCAAATTTCCCACACTACTATACCTCTGTTTCTCGGTGGCAAATAGCTTCAAATTCCCATACTGCTATATCTCTGTCTCTTGGTAACAAATGGCTTCAAATTCTTCAATGCTATACCTCTGTCTCCTGGTGACAAATGACTTCAAATTCTTCTCTGCTATACCTCTGTGTTTATAGTGATAATCTCAATCTCTGCCCACAGTGATACTTTGTCTGCCCACGGAATCAAATGGCTTCAAATTCTCATGCTGCTATACCTCTGCATTTACAGTGATAATGCTCAATGTTATACCTCTGTGTTTACAATGATAATGCTCAATGCTATACCTCTGCGTTTACAGTGATAATGCTTTGATATTCAAACTGATACCCTTTTGCTCTGCTCTCGGTGATAAGAATATCTCTGTCTATGGAATGAAATGCCGGCTACAGAATGGAGTGATGGCAGTGGTCACGGAATGAAGTAATGGAGTGAGGTGGAGGGAACGAATTAATGATTGAAGAGACGGTGGAGATTTTTACAACGGCAAAGAGAATCATCATTGAATGATTTGGTTAAGAGACGTGAAGAATTCAAATACCTTGACCATTTTAACCGCTTAAATGATGTCGGATATGGAATTTGAAATGAGAGATTTTAATCCAAAGTCTGTGGAGGGTTTATTGGTCTTGATCAATAAAAATAATTAAAACAACCTTTTCAAACAATCCATAACTAAAACTATGCTAAACTTTATGAAATGCCATTATAATTTAAACTTGTTACCTCTGCCTTTCATTTGATTTTTGTAGTCTTTGTGTTCTTTGTTCACCTTTGGAAGAGTCTTCATAATCCTTCTTGATGCTTTTTATTCATGGATACACTGGATCATTTTGTTGCAATTCTGATGTTTTCTAGTTAATGTTTTCAGGATTTGTAGCTGCGGAATGTCTGGCTAGCTGCGGAAAGGCTGATCAGCTGCAGAATGTCTGTTAAGCTGCAGAATGTACCTGTAGAGCATTTTGATCATGGAATGGAGTGTTTTTGGAATATAGGTGAAATGTTATATGGTATGAATGAATATGGATGATGAGACATGATGTATATGAAGTGGATGATGAAATGGAATGGATTCAGTTTATGAAATGGAGTGAAAGAACATAAGAACTGCCTTGCAATCCATGACATGTTTTATTCATTTACAGCAAGACATCAAACTTTAAATTTTGACATGAAAATGAGATGGATGGAGGATGGAATGAGATGAATGATATGTGGAATGAAGTGAAATATGAATGATGGAATGAAATGGAGTATGGATGAATAAGTGAATGATGTGAAATGAAATGAGATGGATCATAAGCACTATGGATCTGAACTTATGATTTTTGTAACAACTGCTTGTAAAAACAAAAATGGGAAAAGTTAGAGTGTCAGAGAGACTCTGATTTTCACCCTATCTTTTCTGTATAAACATGTCAATCAATGATTGGTTTTCATGTTTATACCTTTATTTTATTTTTTTATTTTTTTTTTAAAGAGAAATGCTTCACAAAATTTAATCAAGTTGATGAAGAAGAGAAACTCTTCTTCATTAACTTCACATCATTGCTTTCTTGGAACTTCTTGACAAATTCTTCTCTTGAGAGTGGTTTATGATATAGCTTCAGTATATGACCATTCACAAGAAAAGTGACCTCTTCTTCATCTATAGTTCTGATTTTTATTGCCCCATTATAAAAAATTTCAACAATTTCATATGGCCCAAGCCAATGTGTCTGAAATTTACCTTGAAAATCCTTGAATTTTGAATCAAACAAGAGAGCCCAGTCACCTTCTTTGAATTTCTTCTCTTTGATGTACTTGTCATGCCACCTAGCCCTTTGTTGTTGGACTAGACTTGTTTTCTGAACTGCATCTTGTCTGATCTCATCCAATTCATTAATTTGCTCCAGTCTATGCTTTTGTGCCTCTGTTAGATCAAGTCCTAGCTGAACTGCCATCTTGAAGGTTTGAATTTGGAACTCTATGGGAAACAAAACTTGCTTTCCATAAACAAGCTCATAAGGAGTATGGCCTATTGTGTTTCTCCATGTAGTTCTATAGGCCCACAAGGCTTCAGGAAGCCTATCTACCCAATCTCTTCTATGTAAATGAACAGTCTTTGTTAGGATTCCTTCAATGACCTTATTAGTAAATTCCACTTGACCATTTGCTTGTGGATGATAAGGAGTAGATTTTCTATGCCTGATTTTGTACCTCTCCATCATTTGCTCCACTAGCCTTGATGTAAATTGAGCTCCTTGATCTATAACAATTTCCCTTGGGACACCAAAACGAGTAAAAATATCCTCAAAAAGAAAAGTAACTACAGATGATTCATTAGCAACAAGTAATGGCTTAGCTTCTACCCATTTAGTAACATAATCAGTGCAAACTAATATATATTTCTTTTGTATTGATGGAGGACTAATAGGTCCTACAAAATCCAAAGCCCATTTTTCAAAAGGTTCAATGTGTACCTGAGGTTGTAATGGCATCTCACCTAAAGGAGAAGGTTTCCCTACCCTTTGGAAATTGTCACACCTTTTGACATACTCCTTAGCATCTTTAAACAAAGATGGCCAATAATATCCTAAATTAAGGATCTTATAGGCTGTCCTCTTATCTGCAAAGTGTCCGCCACAAGGTTCATCATGACATGCCTTGAGAATCTCAGGCATCTCATCTTCACGAACACACCTTCTAATGATCAAATCTGGACCTATCTTGTACAACTCATTAGCAACCCATGAATATTTTGCACTATCATTAATGATTTTTCTTTTATCCCTTGCATTCATAATTAAAGGAAATTTTCCTGAAACTAAATAATTAGCAATATCAGCAAACCATGGAGTTTGAGTAGAGATTGCAAAAAGATATTCATCAGGAAATTGATCTTCAACCGGAGTGTCATCTTTGATATTTTTGAGTCTAGATAGGAAATTAGCTACTGTGTTTTGTTTTCCAGGCCTATCTAGAATAGTAATGTTGAATTCTTGTAAGAGCAACAACCATCTTATAACTCTGCCATTAGTGATTGATTTGTTCATTAAGTATCTAATTGCAGAATGATCAGTGTGAACAAAAGTTTCATAGCTTGTTATATAGTGTCTAAATTTGTTTATGGCATGAACAACAGCTAAAAACTCTTTTTCAGTTACAGTATAGTTTAACTCTGCAGGAGTCAAATTTTTACTGGTATAATAGATGGCATAAGGAATCAAATCTTTCTGTCCCAATACTGCTCCTAGAGCTGTATCGGAAGCATCTGTCGAGATATGAAAAGGTAACTTCTAGTTAGGTCCCCTTAATATAGGTGCTTCAGAAATTTTGGTTTTCAGGGTTTCAAAAGCTAACTGGCAATCAGAAGTCCACTTGAATTCACAATCTTTGGTAAGTAATTTGAAGAGTGGAGATGCTATCTTGGTAAAGTTTTCTATAAATCTCCGATAATACCCTGTAAATCCTAGAAAACTTCTAACATCTCTTTGACAACTTTGAATGGATAGGTTAGAAATGACTTCAACTTTTGCCTCATCAACTCTAATCCCATCCCCTGAAATGTGGTGCCCTAAAAAAATACCTTCAGTAAACATCATAAAACATTTTTCATGACTAAGTGAAAGGTTTGCTTCTTGGCATCTTTTTAAGACTTTTTCCAAGTTTTCTAAAGCCTCTTCAAATGTGTCCCCATAAACTGTGAAATCATCCATGTACACCTCTACACAGTCATGTATTAGATCCGAAAAAATTCCTAATACTGCCCTTTGGAATGTTGCAGGTGCATTTCATAATCCAAATGGCAATACTCGGTAGGCATAGGTACCCCAAGGACAGGTGAATGTGGTTTTGTCTTGGTCTTCAAGGGCTACTTGGATTTGATTGTAACCACTAAACCCATCTAGGAATGAAAAGTACTTTTTTCCAGCTAATGTATCTAATACTTGATCTATGAAAGGTAAAGGAAAATGGTCTTTAAGAGTAACTTTATTCAGTTCTCGGTAGTCAACACACACCCTCCATTTTCCATTTTTCTTTGGCACAATTACCAAAGGAGAAACCCACTAACTATCTGAAATAGGATAGATGAAATTAACATTTAACAATTTTTGCAATTCATCTTTAACAATTTCCCTAAGATTTGGATTCATCCGTCTTTGAGGTTGTCTGATTGGTTTGCAATTTGCCTCTATATAGATGTGATGAGTACAAGTCTTGGGGCTTATCCCTTTCATGTCGGTGTATTCCCATGCATATGCAGAAGAATGTCTCTGTAATACTTTGACTAACTCTTCTTGTTGAGATTTTTCTAGGTTCTTGTTTATGTTCAAAGTTTTGCCTGGAAAAATTTCACTTGTAGAGCTGCCAAATTTGTCCATAGAATGAAGAGACATCTGCCTTGATGAAAAAAACTCAATATTGGATCCCTCTTGAAATGATTCATGTTTGTGTTCTGGAGAGGATTCAAAGTTTTCTAGATTATTCAGAATTTGATTATCTTCACTAATTTCTGAAATTGTGAAGAGAGGTTATAAATCTTCTTCATCCTCTATCCATTGAGTGTCATCTAGATCTGTAATTGTCCTAGCTAGAGGATATAAAGTGAAATTCTTAGTTGAACTACCGTCAAAGATGTACATATCACCGGATCTACAACTAATAAAAGCATCAGCTGTAGCCAACCAAGGTCTTCCTAATATAACAGGATGGCCTCCTAGATTATTCTTAGGAGTTAGGATCATGAAATCCACAGGGTACTCCCAAGAATCTAGGGACACTGGAATGTCTTCTATTACCCCATCTGGTTTGATTACAGATCTATCTACTAATTGTAATAGTGTGGGTGTAAAGAGAAGATTAGGAAGTTTCAGTTTGTCCATGATTTGTCTACTCATGATATTTATTGCTGCTCCTAAATCAATGAGTGTGTTTTGAATTTCAATTCCATTGATGTGAATTTTGACAACTGGATTTCCTGGGTCAAGATACTTTGGGATAGCAATCTTGCCCATCATAATGTCTGCTATTTTTCCTACCAGTTGAATTTTCTTGGTTTCTCTTATTCTTTTTCTTGTTGTCTTCATACTCAACTCCTTTATTGTTTTGGCTAAAATTGGGATTTCCTTGATGGCTTGCAATAATGGAATTTTAATGTAAACATTTCTCAATTCATCTAAGAAATCATAATTAGGCACCATGATCTGTTTCTCTACACCTCTATCAATTTGTAATCTTTCCGGAAAGGGAGGTATAGAAGTAGATGTGGATGGTTGCTCTAATACAGGAGTTGAATTTATTGGATCTTTTTGTTTTAGTTTTTCAATGTGTGGGTCTTGAAAGGATGTGTCTTCCTCAAGACTTTTATTCACCCGTAGGGAGTCTTCCTCAAAATTATCTTGTTCTTGTATGATCACAGAAGGTTTCCTCTTTTCAAGTATCCTTCCAGACCTAAGTTGAACATCACTAAGGTCTAGAGGAGTAATTAAATAAGTTGGAAACTGTTGGCCTTCTATCATGTATGTATTCTGAGGGTTCTTATTATTGGGGTTTGGTATGGGTTGAGCGGGCAATTGATTTGATTTTTGAGGGAATGGTAATGGAAGTGGTTGATTTTGATGTGGTTGGTTCTGATGATGTTGTTGAGGATTTTGTTGAAGATTTTGAGGAAAATTTTGTTGAGGATTTTGGGGATAAAAATGTGGATATGGTGGATAGGATGGTGGATACTGATAATATGGAGAGTATCTTCCATAGGGACTTTGTGTTCCTTGTGCCCAAGATTGAGATTGATTTTGAAATTGGGGCCAAGGTTGCTGCCAAGAATTCCAAGGTGGAGATTGATTATACATTTGATCATGGAATCCTTGTGTCTGAGGTCCCTGCCAAGGTCTTCTAGATACAAAGTTAAGAGATTCTGTGGAGTCTGTAGGAGTTTCTTCCTGAAAAACAGCCTTGAGACCAGGAAGAGAAGGATAATTCTTGGTCTCATGTTTCTCAGAAAAAATGACACAGGTTTCTATAACTTTTACATCCAAAGGACACTCTCTTAAGGCATGTTTCTTTCTACATTTGGGACAAAAGATTGCCAAAGCATCAGATTCAGCCTTTTGCTTGTTTTGTATCTTAAGGGTGTCTATTTGTTCACTAAGACTCCCTAAGATGTCAGATTTAAAATCATCAATCATGTGTCCTATTTCTGATCTACTTACTGTCCCAGAAGCAGACTTACTTGCCCTTGCAAGAGCAGGATCTCTTGGACCTTTGACAGTTTTAGATTTCCCTCTTGAAAGGTTAATACATAACTCCGATATTTCAGGTAATGTGAGTTGTGATATATCCCCTTTTCCCATCATATTAAGAATATCCAACCATTCATCCCTAATTGTTTTGAACAAAAGAGCTTTTAAGGTGTCTTGATCTAGATTTTCCATTTTTTCCCTTTTGATGTTCTAATTAAATCTCTCCAACAAATCTTCTAATTTTTCATCTTCTTTTTGTAACATCTTGAACACTTCTTCTTTATGATTAACCGGCATACAATTATCCAAATATCTCTCTAGAAATGCTTGCTTCATGTCTTCCCATGTTCTAATAGAACTACTGATTGGACTCATAAACCACTTCAATGCTGCTCCCTTCAAAGTTGAAGGAAATAATTTCAGTTTTTGAGCATCTTGTAGGTACTCATAAGTTCTACACAGCACTTCAAATTCGAATAAGAAAGTTTCAGGATCTTCATTTTTAAGTCCATAGAAGTTTGGAAGGACAGAGGGTGAAATGTTTTTCATGGTTGTATTGGTTTCTTCATCAATTATAGGGAACCCAAAAGAGCTTCCTATTCTACCTCTTCCTCCAATTGCACCTCTACCTCCTTCTCCTCTACCTCCTTCTCCTCTACCTCTACCTCTTCCTCCAAATAGTGTGTTTTCTCCATTAAAAACTCCTCCTCCTCCTTCTTCTGCCATGGTTGACTCCCCTGTGGAAATGGAAAGGTTTGTGTCCCTACTAGGAGTCTTTAAATATTCTTCTATGGCAGGTTCAGTGGATGAAGTGGAAGGTTTTTCTAATGGGATATCTGATTTCAGATCTTCTAGAAGTCCAGGATCAGTAAAGGATGGAAGATGGGTTTGAGTTGAAGGTATACTGGCTCTGGATTTAGATGAAACAAGTGGTGTTCTAGAAATAAAACTTCTGCCTCTGCTGCTTATAAATCTCCCCCTTGAATCTCTCTCTCTACGCATAAAATTGTTTTTGGATGCTAAGAAACAAAGGTTACCTAGTTTTCACTTCCCCGGCAATGGCGCCAAAATGTTTGGTCTCAATCTAGTCTCCTAAATTGAGCTCATTTAATTGTCAACCAGGGTTGGTAAACTGCTGAAGTGAAGTGTACTGTATGGTGCTTGTTTCCTAATGCGTTGTGTGTAGTGTTTTGTGATGTTTTTGGTATTTTGTGATGATTTATGATGTTTTTGGTCTTTTGGTGGTTTTATATTCACAAGAAAAATGACTAGAAAACTAATGGAAAGGGGCTAATGATTAAGAAAAACAGAGTGAAAAATAATTGGTTAATGTCAAATGGTAAATGCAAATGCAATACTAAAAGCAGAATCAAATCTAAACTATGTCTAAGCAAAAACAAAGCTTGATAATGACTTCTAAGGAAATGATTCAAAACATAAACTCAACTTGAGAAATGATCACTAAGTATGCAAATCATCTAACTAAACAGTTAAACAACTAATCTTACAATGATGCAACATTTTGTCCTTGATTAGAGATTTGAAACATATTTGGAGGAAAAACATTGATACCATCCTAAGATCTTCTATTCTAGGACTAGTTCCTAACTCTATTCTGCAATTTAGTGGAATGTCACAAAACCTTACTCAAAAGTTATTGGTTTCTTTTCAAAGTAGTCTTTTGAGGGAGGGTTCTGTTTATGAAATGATAAGGAAATTGCAGAGGTACTTCAGGCCTTAAAATGATGTTGTCTTCTGTTCATATGGTTATGGATCAATTGTAGATTTTAGAACAAGAAGATGTTTGTAAATAATGAAGGCTGTTTTGTTAATCTTAACAACTGAAGTAATCTAATGTGCAGTGAATGAAAATCTGAATGTGAAGTGCAAATGCAGTGAGTTGAACTAAAGCTGAACTTAAAATGTCATTAATCTAAAACAGTGCTGAACTACAAGTCATCATCAAACTCAAAACAAAATAACTGAACATGAGTTAAGTGCAATTAAACTCCGGAGCATCCTAACTAAACTACCATGCATTATTCTATGGAATTATACAGTCTGTTTGTCCATCATGATTGATATATTGGAAGAGTTCCTTCTTTTGGAAGAGTTTTTAGAACAATCTTGACTGTGTAATTGAGTGCAAATGCAAACATAAAGACTGAAAGCAATGAAAAACTAAGATATCATGGCCATCTCCTACTCGTCATTATGATATTTTGGGCAAGCGTTTAAGAGCAAGAACAACGATGGTACTTAGTACAAACACACAACTAAAACATTCATTATCATGGTTATGCCTTGGACTCCTTAAGAATTTATTGGAAGAGTTTCTTCTTGTGGAAGAGTGATTAGAACAAGTGTAACTGTGATAGTGAACAACAAAAATTACAATTAAAATCTACAATACTATAGCCATTTCCCATTCATCATTATAATATTTTGGAAGAGCTTCTTCTTGTGGAAGAGTTTTTAGAATGAGTATAACCACAGTAGCTAGTGAAAACAACTACGAATTCAACTTCAAATCCTACAATACTATAGCCATTTCCCATTCATCATTATAATCTTTTGGAAGAGTTTCTTCTTTTGGAAGAGTTAGAATGAGTATAACTACAGTAGCTAATAAAAACAACTAAAAATTCAACTTCAGAAACGTAAAGGCAGCTAGAATACTTATCTAAATTACGCAAATAAATCCGTGCAAGAGGCAGGGGCCCTCTACCACCTGACGGAATTTAACTCCAAATTAAATCAACGCTTTCAAAACAACATTGTCTGCTTCATTAAAGATTAAATAACTTGAACATAGCACTCTGCGTCTTCAGAAATGTAGCACAGAATCTAAGCAAAATCTAGAACAAAATCTAGCCTAGCTCTCGGTTTCCCAAGTGTTTATATAGAAAATGCATATAACAAGACTTGCAACAATTTCAGGAACATTGTCTTTCCTTGTCGAAATCACATTAGGACTCTTGAAGTGGCTGCGTAAAAAGGAAAAATACATCTCGACTGAGACAGTCCTAATAGAAGTCTGCCTTCCTAAATGTGTTCCCACGTACCAAAACCATACCCAGAATTCGTTTCTACCTTCATGATGAGCAACGAACCATGTAGACATGACGTGGAATATGCCCATATGCGGTTTTTCTTGAGAGGCCACCTGGAACATACCCAAACGTGAAGACAGCTGCAGAATCGCCGGTTAGCTACGGAATGTCTGCATTCTGCAGCTAGTTCCGGTCAAAATGCATTACAATGACAAAAATCACAAAATTTAGCAAGTCAGTCATGTTAATCATTCTAAAAGTAATTTTAACTAAATTCATTGATCAATTGGGTCTAGGATAGCAATGGAAAAGGGAAAATGAGGTAAATTAAGATGAAAGAAAGCACAATTTTGAGGCTCAACAGTGCTCATGTTTTACTAGGAGTACACTAGTTACAATATTTGGGGATGGTAGCTTTTAATTTTTAAGAACTTTTCTTGAAATTTTTTTGGAAGGAAAAGAAGTCGAATTACAGGGTATCACAGGGAATCCGAGAAACATAATAAGCTCTAATGTCATGAAAAATCTTCTGAATAAATAAAAATGAAGTGTAATTACGCAATTATGCTTACTAAGTTCCAACATCAAAATCATGTATTTCTCCAGATCTCCAAAAATTCTTGGACAATAATTCCAAAGAGTTTGAAACTCCCAAAGGACTCCCACCTATTCGTGATCATGATCATGCTATTCATTTGATTCCAAGAATTATTCCTCCAAACATCAGGCCTTACAGATACCCTTATATCCAAAAGAAAGAAATTGATCGTATGATTGTAGAAATGTTAGAGGCTGGTATAATTCAACCTAGTCAAAGTTCTTTCTCTGCTCTAGTAGTATTGTTGCATAAGCAGGATGGATCATGGCGCATGTGTTCAGATTATAGGGAGCTTAATAAGCTTAGTATTAAAGACGAATTTCCCATTCCTTTGATTGATGAATTATTGGATGAATAAGATGGAGCAATTTATTTTACCAAGTTGGATCTTCGTTTAGGATATAATCAAATTAGAATGAAGATTGAATATATTCCAAAAAAATCATTCCAATCTGAACCTATACTTTCATATCCATTCTATATTGGTTATTCATCCATCCAAAACACCTATTTTCAGTTTTTTTAGTCCTCCTTTAGGGTCTCGTCCGTTTCCCTTCAGGTTGTAGCCTTTCACCACCCTTTTTGTAGCACTTTTCCCTCTATTTTTTTTTGCTGTTTTTTGCACCTATTTCTAGAATATCTAACCTTTAGATCATTTTCCCTCCCATATTTAGATCCATTGGCAATTTTTGTGTTTTGACTAGATTTCTCCCACCCATAGACTAGTTGTTGGGAAGCCCTCCTCCTTGGGTTTAAATTGATGCATCTTTAGTGATTTATTTTCTATCGTATTCAGTTTCCTTTACTGTCATTTTCACATTTATTTATATCTATACAACATATTTTTTCTTTTTTCTCTACACATGTCTGGGCTTAATTAAAATTAACACACTGATCACATACACGCACACCATAAGTGAAGAGAGCCTAGTTTACACTGCCAGGCCAAGACAAGAACATTGTAATCAATTGATCCTACACCTCCCAGCCCTTGTTTCGACATTGTACTCAATTGATATTACACCTCCCTAATCTTGTATACATCTCTTCCTTTTTTTGTTCTATTTCTCTTTCCCATCATTTTTCCCCCAAGGCATTCGTCCCAGAGACTCCAAGGCCTTCATCCTTATTTTTTGGTAGGAACACTTACTCCACCATGTAGGGCTCATGTTCATCCTCCATCGAGTCCCCATTCTGACTCTGCCTCTGGTTCATCGGGTTCCCCTTTTGGTTTTATCCCCGATTCTCCTCCACCTTTCCCCTTCATCATGTCTGGTTCAGGATCTACTGCTGGTGGCAACCCTAGCCCTAATGGTGGGAATGCTACTAGTGGTACTGCAACATGAACTATATTGGCTGCTCCCTTCCTACCTTATATGGTAGGCCTTAGCCTTCTCGATTTTATCCAGTTGATTAATGACCCCATTCACTATTAGTATGAATCTTAATTACAAGCGTATGAAAAAGGTTCACTTTAGCCATGCATAACAAACAACCCTAACAGAAAATATGGCTGCCAATATCTTTAGATCTGAAATTAGTTGACCAAGATAAATGCTAAAAAATATAGATCTATATATTAAAATACATTAAGCAATAAATAAAAGTGAGAGTTGCTCTATGCATCGAATAGAAAAGACAAGGTTGTTTTAAAGAATTTTTGTATTTTTTGAAACCTGGGAAGGGAGCATAGAAAGATGTTACCAGTCCCCCTCAATGGGATGGGTTCATGTAAGTCCTCAGCACTTCATATCTAAAATCCCTTTGTCTTGATGGTGTAGAAAACCTAGACAAAAAATGGAACTCAAAGGGATCTCACAAGAAAAATGGTAGCGAAACATGACAATGATGGAGGATTAAAGTCAGACCAAAAGTATAGATCCAGAGCGATTTGTAAGCAACAAAAGGTATTGAATGAAAGAAAAAACCCTTCTATTTATAACAAAATATTGATTTAGTCTAGATATTGGTGCATAGTTAAAATATTATTAACCAAATCAAGAACCAACTTTTATGGAATATTTTATTATATTTGTTGGAGGGAAAAATAATTTGACTTTGGTCAAATCCCTTTATTTGTAAATAATAAATAAATGATTTATTTATTATTTTAAGGATGTGGTTGAGTAATAATTAAATAAATAATGATTTATCTAATTAATTTTCCTGTTTTGGGTTAAATATTACCAGGAATTTTAATTAAACTATTGTTTAACTAATTATTCCTTGAGGAAAATAAAACGAATGTGGATTTATTTAATATCTCCCCATGGGGTTTCCTGTTTAGACCATAAAAACTTAATAAATGTGGTTTACTAAGTTATTTTTCATAGTGAAATCAATTTTACTTAGGGTAAAATTGGTCTGACATGGTGTACTTTGGTCCATGTAATAGTAACAGGTTAGATGACCGAAAAATGGTGTAACAGATTGGTCCCCAGCGTGCGAGTGTTAGGAGCTAATCGTATGACCGAATTACATTGTAAGAACTCAATCACTAGACACCGAAGAGGATGTCAGAGAGAGAGAAATATAAGGTAGACCAAAGTGCTAGAGGACTAGACCCTGAGGAGGTGAGACTTACAGGTGCGACAAGTCTCTTTTATGAGTGAGAACCTGTGCTATAGGCGGCGGGGGAGGCATAGCTATGCCCATCGAGATAAAGTACAAAGAATAATGCGTTCGGTAAACAAGGGAATGAACTATATAGTACGTGTTGGCATAAACATGAGCCAGATAAAAAAATGATAATGAATCCCACATACATATTGTGCCTGGGATAACAGCCAGGACTTATATAATAATATCTAAGTAAATGAGATATAAGTACAACCAAAGTTCCCCTGTAAATAGGAAAGGGCTCTGAAAAATCTGACTGATACATGCAAACTAAAAGGTGATGCAAGTGGTTGAGGCCGACATCATCAAATATATGGAGCTGCATCAAAGGATGCAATGAAGAGGTCATCCAGGCATGTGGGGGGCTACCTGAAGGGCCACCCCCTCATGAGGTCTGAAAAATCTCACACATACCCGGGAATCACCGGTACAATATGCTGCATCACTGAACCATCACGTATACGGATATCGATCATGCCGTAAGGAGTTGGAGCTAAGAGTCAATCAAATGAAAGGGCAATAAGAAGTCCTTTTTTCTAATCCGAGGCATCAAACAACAGTGGAAGGTGGAACAAAGGTACATTTCCCTCTAGACCTGTCTTCTGGAATGAATGATCTAATGTTGATAGAAGGAGGTTCGACATAGGTGAGGCAATAAGGAATCCTCAACTAAGGCATGAGAGAAAATAGTAGAGCGACTGATAGAATGACACCAAGGATGATGATTAAATGAGGGGTACTAAGTAGCAGACGAACGAATTCCCTTGTTAGAACATAAAGGGCATGGATGACCTGGTAGCGACTGAAACAATATCAAAGGGGATAGGGGAGAGTAGGACTGAAGGCCATAATGTGCGACATGAGAGAAGAACCAAGCAATGAAGGATGAAGGACTATATTTGGATACAGAGGGGCTTAGGATAGACTCTGTGGATCCGATGATGACTCAACCCAGATGCTCTAAACAAGGGTGACTCGATGATGCTGCTATAGAGAAGAGGTCTAGTGTGGACCATAAATACATGAGTACAATATGGTTACTCACGACGAAAATCGAAACGAGCATGGAAAAGTATGGAGGAAAATTTTTGCCCCAAGTACAAGTGTTTTAAGTGAAGAAATTCAATTTTGAGGAGTGTTGAAGTTATGCTCCTTGGAAAAAATGTGTCCCGGTCAATTATAAAATCATGGAAATCTAACAAATGCCCATTTGAGGGCTCAGGGAGAGCTTTCCAATGGTACAGACGGTTTGTAAAACTCAACTACGGTTTGGCCACAGTAGGTGAAAGAAAAATTAGGGGTTTCTCTTTTAACAAGGAATTTTCCCTCCAAATTCACTCATTTGCATGTGCAGTTGTGGTGAATGTAGAGAGGAGAGAAGGCCCTAAATCTTCCAGTGATCGTAGCGAAGAAACTGACCGTTGGAATTGAGATCCATCAGTTCTAGGTAAGAGGCCTAACCCTACTCTTTCATTTCAGTGGATTGAAAGTTCATTTTAGGTGCCCAGAGATTAGGAAGAGACCCCTGCTCTTATTCACGGCCAGGTTGCACTTTTTGGGGAAATATCTACAACCTAGGTAGTAGGTTTTGTGCAGAAAAGTGCGACTTGTACCAGGATTTTTATTGAAAAGTGTGACTTGGTAAAGAGGGGTTTTTCTGTGCTGCTTTTTGGCTGAGAGCTGGGTTTTTATGTTTGAATCTAGTCTTTCCTTTTTTTACACTGACCTATATGCTATTTTTGTGTAGATATGGAAGAATTACAGATCAACTTGAGAGAGAGAGACCTGGGCACATTACGGTTGGAGATCTGAGAGGATCATCGTGTCCACAGTGCATTGGCCAGGTTTGGGGTTTTGATGTTTTTGGAGAACCCTTTGATGACATATGGAGAGCCCTTGTTGGCCTAAATTTTCAATTATTGGGATACATAACATGAGTCCTTATATTGCAGGGGCACCGGATCGAGTTGATGATCCAGGATATATTTTTTCTGACTGGTCTCCTACTACTTGGGATGGTAGGGAATACTTAGCCAGTGTTACCGCGGGGGCAGAACATCATGGAGTTTGTACAGCACCATTTTCAACCAAGTCTCCATGTTAAGGGGACACGGATACCCATCAGGGATCTAGAGAGGTTAGAGACCCAGATGGTATTGTCATCATTGGAATGACAATTTTCGCTATCTAAGAGGCAAGTAAACCATGAATGTACACATGGTACAGTGTTGTGCTTGATCTTCTTCGAGAAGATCCTGAAACTTTGACTTCTCATACAGATCCAAGATGGGGGCCCGAGGGAGTCCAGGATGCACTGGTGGGGGCATCTACTATGCAGAGGAGGAGGTGGGATGGTCGGACAGGTGTTCCAACCTGAGTTATTTTCTCATTGGGATCAGATGCCATTGTACATAGACAACTATCCCTATAGTGGGATGAGTTATCGGAGGGACCCGGACTTGCCACTGCCGCCTGGTCGAGTATGGGAACCAAATGGTAAGTGACAAGTTTCTAATCTTTTGTGTGCATTGTAAAGTTTCAGAATATTTCATATGGTACTAATTCTTTCATTTTTGGTATGCAGATACAATACTGGTAAAACCAGCTAGGTATATGGGACGACCTCCAATATCGGGAGCTTCAGGACCTAGTGGACTGAGAGTGCCACAAAATGACGATGTAGTGGCTCTCCTACAGGACATTCGTCGTAGATGTGAGAGGCTTCTGACTGGTGTTTCAGAGTACGGTTGGAAAGACTTGGATGACCAGTACATAGAGCCATGTAGTGGTCTACCCTCAGAGTGGCGAGGGGTCATGTGGCGCATGGTGATGGCCGAACAAGGGATGCTTGATCTATTAGCTGCAGGAGTAGAGCCATTGGCTTGGGATCCTCTAGATAGTGATTAGTGTGTAGGGGCAGGTGGTGCCCCCAGTTTTGAGTTTTTGTAACATGCTATGGGCATGTCATATGTATCAGAGTTAATGGACTCTAAAACATTTTGTATGACACATATAATGGACATGCATTGTTTTAATGGTTTTTATATTATTGTCTTATGTTAAATGTGTGTGCTAAATGCCAATCTAGAATATTGTTCGCAATGCTATCTACATAGTGATTTTGTGCACTGGGTACATGATTGAATGTCATGATTTCAAATTCACGCATCAAAAGTTTCACTCGTAAATATCTCCTAAAAAGGATAGGATTATGCACACGATATACACCATTCAATTGCATAACAAGAAGTAGGGAATATAAATGAACATGAAGGTGGAGGATGCGGTGGGAAAGGGCATCGACTAATAAACCTCGCACTGCATCATATTCAGCCTGATTATTGGTGCGAGTACCAATTCATACAGTGGCTGAAGACTCTGTTATTTTGACATCCAGAGGGGGAATGTCTATGGGAGTGGATGTGTCTTCTGGTTCTGCTGAAGAAAAATGCGCAAATAAGGGAGCGGTGGACTTGTTGCGCTTGGACTCGAATTGGCGAACCACTTCCAAAGAGGAGCAGTACTCTTCGAGGCGGGGACAAAGGTAAGTATAGTGGCCATGGAAATCACACAAAGCACAGGGGTGATTTGTGCACAAATTCTTGAGTTTCTTGGCTGAATCAGGTGAAGTAACATGGAATTTTGGGATATCATACTCAAGAAATTCTTCTTTGGCCATGGGCTTGAGACAAGGCAATTCAGGAAAATTATGGGTGGCATGAATGACAAAATCACTCAAAGAACACAAAGGTGTACACTTTGGAGGCTAAGGAGAATAAGGCTATTTCAGGGCGGCCTTATCTTTAGATGCCTTCTTGCAAGGTTTGCCCCCATTACACGAAGTTGTCGCAACCAGAGGAGATTCCTGTTGAGGTGGCTGAGTTAGGGTAGCAGAGGGAGGGGTCATGGGACCGATTGAACTAGGGTCAAAGTAATATAAGGTTTGGGCTGACCAGGCGGGATCATGGCTGGGGGATCAATGTAACAGACTGGGATCCCTAGAGACAAGTTAGGAAGGGATAAGGTATCCATAAAAGGTACCAAAAAAACTTTAGGAAGGGGAGCTAGGAACAGTATCTGACCAAAGGGGTAATGGCTAGGCGGGACAGCTCCAAGATGGTTAAGGCTGGGAGGAACTATACCAGGAGGGTAGAGAGGCTCATGGACACGAGCTGCAGATGAAGGGCCTTAAGGAGGGGGTCTTGAAGGCTAGACCGAAGTGCTAGGAGCAGGTTGCGGGGCTACTGACTAGCCAAAGCAGGCTGCTTGAGGGAAGCCCAAGACGATTACATCATGAAAACATTTGATGAGTTCAGATCAGAGAGAGGAGGATAAATACCAAGGAATGAACCAAGTAAATATGAGTCTTTGTAGACTCCAGGTGAGACACTAGTTAAAGGTTTGACGGTTTGATTATTGGCCACCGAAGAGATGATGGACTCAGGGGAGGTTTGAGACTTTGGCTCATAATATGTCAACTGGTCAATGGCAACTATCTTTCCATTATGGTGAAAGGACATCTTGCGGTTAACTGCAGATGGTGCAACAAAAATCGCATATTTGTAGCTATGACCCAATATAATGTTGTAATCTAAGGGGGCATCAATGACTTCTACATCAATGTAAACAGTCTTGCCCGTAAGAGTAATAGGACAATTGCAAAACATGCCAATGGGCTTGGAAGAATGGCCATCCCACGCTCGGAGGGTGATAGTGGAAGGGTCCAACTCAGGTGATCGAAGTTGCTTCAAAACTGAAGCGGACATCACACAGGTGGATGCCCCCTCATCAATGATACAACAGGAGACGTTGGCATTCTGAATCTTGACAGGGATTTGGAAGGTGATGGAAGCAGAAAGAGGAGGATGTTTTGACTGATCAACATAAAATACGATCAAACGATCATATGAAGGATCTACAGTTCCCATGGTAGTTAGTAAATATTTTCATTGTGAAGGGCATGACTATAGGAGTTCCAACGTTGAGATGGCAACAAGAGATTGTGCCAAATCATCTACTATACTATACAAATGGGTAGCTTTTCCAAAAGCAATGTTTCGACGTAATGGTCATTTAGGGATCTTCGTATGAACCTCTACCTTAGGCTAAGGGATCTACAAAGAACCTTTGATTGTCGAAAGAGGCTCTGTAGAACCTGAAGAAGGGGGCTCAGGGGAAGACATAGCGGGAGGCTTGTTGTACTGATGGGACCAATTTTGAAGGTTGAGGTCAATGGTAATGGGTTGGTCAGAGTTCATAATGAGAATCTGGTAATCAGAGGTATGAGATGGAGGAGGTTGAGTGGCCACCTGACGTTCAGGTGGTTGGGTAGCCACGAATCCTTGCTAGGGGAAAGGATTAGTAAACAAAACTGACTGACTAGGCACAACATTTGGAGGGATGGAAGGGGAGGCTTACTATCCTTGTGATGCTACTTGAGTCTCCCACATCTGCCACATATGTGGTAAAAGATGAAAATCGTGGGTGTAATGACTATAAACACCGCAACAAGAACAACGCTTGTTCGTGCAAATAGGCTTGTCTTTATTGGGATAGGTGCCTGTTGGTAGTTGGGAGTGTTAGGTGCATTACCTTGGGGATTAAGTTTAGGATTACCAGGTGCAGATTGATTTTGGGTGCCTTTCCTCTTCTTTTTGGAAGTAGGAGGATTAGTCGCGCCCTGCTGTGCATACACCTGCCCCTGAGGGGGCGGTGGATGTTGTTGCGGGGGTTCAGAAGGCAAGGGAGGTGGGGGTGCTAATGCTTCAGGAGATAGAGAACCAGGCTTAGGATACAGATAATAAGGAGGTTGGTTAACATTGGGGTAAAAAGGTTGGGAAAATGGAGGAGGCATTTCATATCTTGGATACATGCTACCGGGAGGGGGAAAAGTGTTGGAGGTGCTGGCCCCTCCCTGAGGGAAACCATAGCCCATGGGAGGCTGACCGTATGGATGAGAAAGAGCTCCAATGATACTATCGGTAGCATGGGATGCCCCTAGTGCATTGGCACCATCGGGTCTAGGGAGATTAGGTAGGACGATATAAACATAATTAGACTAAGCGTAGATCAAGTCATATTTTAAAGAAATCTGGAGAGAGGCTTCTTCAGTTTGAGGGAAATGTGGTGTGACATCTTTGCCTATAACAGGGAAAAGGGATCTAAGGAACTATTCCATGTAGACATGGTGTTTGAAGGTAGGGGCTCGACATAGGCCCTTTCTTCTCCACCATTCTTGGACATGATCGGATAGGTCGGTCGCAGACGATTGATGGAAAGAAGTCAAAAGTTCAGTACCAATGTCATAATGAAGGGGAAGATAGAAATAAGGTGGTATGAGAGGATGAGGCCTCATCAACATAGAACTTAGAAGCTTTGCCAGTAATCATACATTTGAACAACTGAAGACGGACAAAGTCATCGGTAATGGAGTCAGATGAACACCACATGTTGAAAGATTGAAAATGACTTTTAGGATCTTCTCCAACAAGACCTTAAAACTTGGGGATGTCGCAAGGGAGCTTGGTTGGCATAGCAAGCCAACCAGCATCATGGCATATAGGGTCATTGATCAACTGGTTAAAATCGGGAAGACTGAGACCTTCCATATAGGGGAGCAAGGGAGCAGCCAGGGTAGTTCCTGTTGCGGTTCCACTAGTATTCTTCCCAACATTAGGGCCGGGGCTACCACCAGCGTTAGGTCTTGAACCAGACATGGTGAAGGTGAAAAGGGGAGAACTAGGGGTGGAACCAGAAGGGTAACCCAATGAACCAGAAGAGGAGTCAGAGTGTGGACTCAGTGGAGGACTAACTCGAATCCTACGCAGAGGAGTAAGTCTTCCAACCAGAAATTCAGGATGAAGACCAAGAAGGCTCAGGGATAAACACCTTGGGGGTGCAATGATGAAAGCACAAACATGACACAAAGGGAAGAGATACCAACAAGGGCAAGGAGGTTCAGGATCAATTGATTACAATGTTATAGTCTTTTCCTGTCGGTGTGTGTGTTTTAAGTGTGTAAATTTTAATTTTTAAACCTAGTTGTTTGTAGAGAAAAGGAAAAAGTGTGATGTATAACTATAAATAAACTTGCAGATAATAGTATATGAAGCTGAAATAACATAAAATAAATAGCTAATTATGCATTAATCTAAACCCAAGGAGGCGGACCTCTGAAAAATTAGTCTGTAGGTGGGCAAAAATATAGTGAAAACACACAAAAATAGCCAACAAATCTAAAGTCGGGAGGGACAATGATCTACAGGTCAGATCTGCTAGAAATAGGTGCAAAGAAATAGAAAAAAAAATCATAGGATAAATTGTTGTAAATGAGGTGGCGAAAGGCTACAACTTGGAGGGAAGCAGAGGGGACCCTAGAGGAAGACCCAAACAAAACTAAAAGGAGGTTTTCTATATGGATAAATAACCAGTTTGAAGTGGATGTTAAGGTAAGAGATCAGATCTGAAAAATGGCTAAACACATTGAGATTTCAAATGACTTGCAGCAACTAAAACACTTATATGAAAGGTGGAGGGTATTAAAGCCCTAAGGGTCTAGGTTCACACTTTTATGAGTAGAATAGAACAAGTACAGGTCCAAAATGGGTGGATACAGAGGTCAGAAAACCCTAAACAGAGGCCCAGACAAACCCATAAAATCTGAGAAAAAATCCCGCAAAAAGTTCAAGTTGTAGTTTCTGACCTACTTTCTACAGAGGTCACAGGTTTGGCCTGTTTTATGCATCCTAGAGGTTTAGGTCGCAGGTTTTGGCCCAAAAATTACGAGCTGCACTTCTGGCGCTCTTGGGAGCAGGTTTCAGAAAACTGTGTCGGCTCATCTGCGGTTGATGCTTGTCATCTGTGCAATAGGTCCGAAAACACACGAAAGTTAGAATTTTTAATGTTTTAGGGTTTTATAGGTTAAAAAAAACATCAAGAAAAGAAAAACAAGAAGCTCAAGAGAAATCCTAGGGTTTGAAGTAGCTAGATCTGTAGGGATCTGAAAAACGACAAAGGTCGTAATCATAAGCTTTGTGGAGTCGCCAGTTATTAGTATGAATATTAAACACAAACGTACGAAAAAGGCTCACTTTAGCCATGCATAAAAAACAACCCTAACAACAAAGATGGCTGCCAATATCTTTAGATCTGCAATTATTTTGCTGAGATAAATGCTGCAAAATTTATATCTATGCATTAAAAGACATTAAGTATTAAATAAAAGCAAGAGTTTCTCCGTGCATCCAATAGACAAGACAAGATTGTTTTAAAGAATTTTTGTATTTTTTGACACCTTGGAAGGGAACATAGAAAGATGTTACCAGTTCCCCTCAATGGGATGGGTTCTTGTAAGTCCTCAACACTTTCGATCTAAAATCCCTCTATCTTGGCTTAGAAAACCCAAACAAAAAACGGAACTCAAAGGGAGCTCACAAGAAAAATGGTAGCAAAATATGACAATGATGGAGGATCAAAGTCATACCAAAAGTATAGATCCTGAGTGACCTCTAGGAAACAAAAGGTAGTGAATGAATGGAAAAATCATTATATTTATAACAAAATATTGAGTTAGTCTATATATTGGTGCATAATTAAAATACTATTAACTAAATCAAGATCCAAATTTTATGGAATATTTTATTATATTTGTTGGAGGGAAAAAGAATTTGACTTTAGTCAAATCCCTTTATTTGTAAATAATAAATAAATAAATGATTTATTTATTATTTTAAGGATGTGGTTGAGTAATAATAATAATGATTTATTCAATTATTTATAGACAATTTAGTCACATTTAACAAGGAATATTATTTAAATAAGGTTTAAATAATTATTCCTAGAAAATAATAAGATAAATAATGATTTATCTAATTAATTTTCCTGTTTTGGGTTAAATATGACTAGGAATATTAATTAAACTATTGTTTAAAGAATTATTCCTTGAGGAAAATCAAACAAATGCGAATTTATTTAATATTTCCCCATGGGGTTTCCTCCTTAGACCATAATAAACTTAATAAATGTGGTTTATTAAGTATTTTTCATAGTGAAAGCAATTTTACTTAGGGTATTTTTCATAGTAACAGGTTAGATGAAAAAAAAATGGTGTAACATACACCATGATCCTGGTTGGCCTGCTATGCCAACCAAGCTCCCTTCAAAGATCCCCAAGTTTGAAGGAATTGTTGGAGAGGATCCTACCAACCATGTCCATTATTTCCACATGTGGTGTTCATCTAACTCCATCACCGATGACTCTATTCGTCGTTGGTTATTCCATCATACTCTTATTGGAGAAGCTTCCAAGTGGTATGTCGACCAGGCCTCCTCCTCTCATACTACTTTTGAGACCCTTTCCAGGGATTTTCTATCTTACTTCAAGCTTCCCCTTCGCTATGACACTGGTACTAGACTCTCGACCTCTTTCCGTCAATCTTCTCCTACCCCACTATTTGACCATGTTCAAGAATGGGGGGGGGAGAAAGAGCCTATGTCGATCCCCTAACTTCGAAGATCGTGTCTACATGGAATGCTTTCTCATATCCATTTTTCTTACTATTGGCAAAGATGTCGCATCTCACTTCCCCCAAACCGAGGAAGATGCGCTCCAGATTGCATTGAAATATGACCTGAACTATGCACAATCAGGTTATGTTTATACCGTCTTACCTGATCTCCCTAGACCGGGTGGTGCCAGTTCACTAGGGGCATCTGATGCAGTCGATGGTATCGTTGGATCCCTTTCAAATCCGTACACTCATCCTCACATGGGTTATGGTTTCCCTTAGGGAGGGGCGAGCTCCTCTAGCACTTTCCCCCCTCCCAACAACATGCATCCCAGATACATCATGCCTCCTCCTTTTTCCCACCCTCTTTACCCCAAATCTTCCCAACCTCCTTATTTTCCATATCCGCAGGCTAGTGCTCAAGATCCTCTAGCATTAGCACCTTATCCCCCCTTTCCTTATCAATATACACAACAGAAGCCACCCCCCCCCTCAGGGTCAAGTGTATGCACAACATAATGTGACTAATCCTCCTACTTCCAGAAATAAGAGGAAAGGAAACCAAAACCAATCTGCCCTATGTAATCCAGTAAACAATCCCCAAGGGAATACATCTAAGACTGCAACCTAGCAACAGGGCACTCAGGCCAAGTATGATAAGCCTATTTGCATGAATAATCCTTGTTCTTGTTGTAGTGTCTATGGTCACTATCCCCATGATTGTCCTCTTTTACCCCAGATGTGTCAAATGTGGGAAGCTCAAGCGACATCCTGAGGACAGCAAGCCTCCCCTTTGGTTCTTCCCAATCCTGCCCCTATCCAACCAACTATGTTTACTAATCCTTTCCCCCAACAAGGATATGTGGCTTCCCAACCCTTGAAAGTCAGGCAACCCCTCAACCTACTCCATCTGGTACCTCTATTACTAGATCCACATGATTAACTCTAACCAACCCAATACCGTTGACCTAAACCATCAAACTTGATCCCATCAGTAAAACAAGCCTCCCTCTACATCTGTCACCAAGCCCCCTTCTTTAGGTCCCACAGAGCCTCTTTCGGAACCCAATGGTCCTTTATTGATCCCTTAGCCCAAGGCATAGGCTCATACCAAGATCCCCAAGGGACCATTATGCCAAAACGCTGCTTCTGGTAAAGTTACCCACTCCTACATTATAGTAGATGACTTGGGTAGATCCCCTGTTTCCATGTTAATGCTAGAAGTCCTCCAGTAATGCCCTTGACAACGAAAGCTCTAATAAGTTATTTGGGAATTGTGGATCCTTCAGATGATCATTTGATTATCTTCGACATTGACAAGTCAGAAAAGCCCCCCCTTCCTGCTTTCATCACCTTCCAAATCTGTGTCAATATCTGGAATGCCATTGCCTCCCGTTTTATCATTGTCGAGGGGAAATCCACCTGTGTGATATCTTATTCTATTTAGAAGTAACTAGGATCTCCTAAGTTAGCCCCTTCCACTATCACCCTCTATGCATGGGATGGACACTCTTCCCATCCCCTTGGAATGTTCCACACTTTTCCTATTACTCTTGTAGGAAAAAGTGTTTATATTGGCGTAGAAGTCATTAATGCCCCCTTAGAATAAAAAATTCTATTGGGTCGTACCTATACTTATGTGATGTCTATTTTCTGATCTGCGGTTCACCGTAATATGTGTTTTCCTCACAACGGAAAGATCGCCACCATCGATCAGTTGACATATTATGAAATGAAGTCTTAGAACTCCCGTGAGTCCATTATCCCTTCAGTGGCCAATAAACAAATAGTCAAACATCAGACCAGTGTCTCACCTAGATTTTATAAATATTCATCTTTGCTTGTTTCTTTCCCTGATCTCCCTCCTCCTGTCTTTGACCCTATCTCATTGAGTCTTTGCATGATGAGATCATCTCGGTCTGACCTCAAACATACCGGTTCGACTAGTCAACAAACCCACCCTCCGCAACTTGCTCCCAGCACCTCAACTCAGCCTTCAGGACCCTCTCCTCAAGGCCCCTCATCTGTAGCTGGTGTCCATGATCCTATCTACCCTCCTGGAATGGATCCCCCTAGCATTAACCATCTTGGAGCCATCCCGCTTGGCCATTATCACTCCTGTTAGATATCGTTTTTTGCTCCCCCTCCTGGAGTAATTTTAGTACCTGTTATGGCTACCTTGTATCTTCCTAACATGACCTTGGGTATCCTAGTCTGGTACATTGATACCCCAACCACTATCCCGCCTGGTTAGACCAAACATTACACTACTTTGACCCTAGTCCAACTGGTCTGCATGACCCCTCCCTTTGATTTTGTGCCTCAACCACCTCAACAAGACCCCACTCTTGTTTTGAAAGCCTTGGGTGAGGGGGTCAAAGCCCGCAAGAAGGAACTTAAGGAAAAATCCTCCAAGGCAAACCTTGCTCCTCCTCAACCTCCAAAGTGTACCCCTCCATGTGCTTTGTGTGATGTTGCTGGTCATGACACCCATAACTGTCCTGAATTTCCTCATATCGAGGCCATGGTCAATGTCACATTTCCTGAGTCTAAGGTCCCTGAAGCCCCTGTTACTTTATTTATTGCAGCCAATAACCCCAAGAGTGTGCACACCAACCAACCCTATGATTTTTTTGATCTGCATGACCATTATACCCACCTCTGTCCCTGCCTTAAAGACTACCGCACCTCCTTGGAAGTAGTCCATCAGTACGAGATCGATTACCATGAGTTCACTTCTCCTTCACTTGCGCGTTATGCTATGGGTGAACCAAAGGACCCATTTACTCCCATTGAAATTCCCCCTCCCGATGCTGAGATGACGGAGCCTTCGATTACCATCCTCTACCTATCATCTTCTATGAGATCCATGGTGGAAGACCCTTCTAGGACTTCACCTTTTGTTTCATATGACCTCTCTTGAACGATCACCCTAGGCTCAATGTCGATGGATCCTTCATATATTTGTTTTTCCATCACCCCCTGTGATGATGCGCATTTGGACCTTTCTTCTCATGATGATGAGTCAGGTAGCTTTTTTTCGTCATGTGGTTATCCTTCCACCAGGCACTCCATCTTCTACTATGATGACGACATCATGGGATCCTTTTCCACCCATGACTTCATTTTTCCTGCCCATAAGAAAAATGAAACCATCCATGTCTATGGTGACTCGCAACCTGATCCCAAAATACGCCCAGGGCAGTTCCCCCAAACCATCCACCTCTTAGTGTGTGTGGGGTAGAAGTTCTACCCATAGCACTCCCTCTAGCAGTGCTTGTTTGATTTCTTCCTTGCATTCAGGTTGCCAATATTGTTCATCATCCTCTCATTTGTTGTCTTGTGGCACCTTTCATATGGACCTCTCGTCCACACCATATATCGGTTATGCCGATGGTGCAAGTCGCTACACCTGAAATCTAGCCTCGATAGCCTGAGCAATTTTTACCCCCTTGCACTTGCTTGTCCTCTCTAACGGCGTATGCACTGGTACTACCACCAATAACCAAGATGAATATGATGCAGTGATAGGTTTATTAGCCGATTCATTTTTCCATCACATCCTTCACCTTCATGTTCATTTAGATTCCTTGCTACTTGTCATGCAATTGAATGGTGTTTATCATGTGCATAATCCTGTCCTTTTTAGAAGATATTTACAAGTGAAGATTTTGATGTGTGAATTTGAAATCATTACATTTAATCATGTACCTAGAGCACAAAATCACTGTTTAGATATAATTGAAAAAAATATTCTATATTAGCATTTATCGCATGCACTTAACACAACATAATAAAAGTAAACCATAAACCAATGGATATCCATTAATATGTCGTTCAATTTTTGTTAGAGTCCATGCAGTCTCATACATGTGGCATGCCCATAGCATGTTACAAAAATAAAAATTGGGGTCACCTCATGTCCCTACATCTAATCACTATTTGGAGGATCTCGGATCAATGGCTCATCTTCGACAGGTTGAAGATCGCGTACTCCCTGTCTGACCATCACCATGTGCCACATAACTCCTCGCCACTCCGAGGGTATACCAATACATGGCTCTATGTACTGGTCATCAAGATCTTTCCAACCGTGCTCTGAAACACCGGTCAGTAGCCTCTCACATCTATGATGGATGTCCTCTAAGAGGGCAACTGCATCCTTATTTTGTGGACCCTTCACCCCACTAGGTGTTGTAGCTCCTAATACTGCAGGCTGCCCCATATACCCAGCTGATTTCATCAGTGTTGTATCTACATAACAAGAGCAAATGAATCAGTACCATGTACAATATTATGAAACTTTAAAATGCACATAAAATATAAGAAAATTTTCACTTACCATTGGCCCCCCATGCTTGACCTTGCGGTAGTGGTAAGTCCGAGTCCCCATGATAACTCATCCCAGTATAAGGATAGTCATCTATGTATAGTGGCATCTTATTCCCATGAGCGAAAAACTCGAGTCAGAAAACCTATCTGACTACCCCACCTCCCGCTCTACATAGTAGCCACCCCTAGCGGTGCATCCTAGGCTCTTGCGGGCCCCCATCCTAGATCTATATGTGAGGCCGAAGTGTCGGGATCTTCTCAAAGAAGAGCGAGTAAAGCACTGTGCCATATGCACATTCATGGTTCAATAGCCACTTTCATAGAGACAACTGTAGTTTCATCAAGGACAACATCATTTGGGTTGACCCCTATTAGGTCCCACTTAACACACTCTTAACAAGCATCATCTGAGCCCGAGTGATGTGGTGGAGCACCTAGATTCCCACGTTACACATCATCGCTGTAGCCAGAGCATGATTCCTTATCCTCTCTAGATCTTTGATCAGTATCCATGTACCCTTCACATGGAAACCTGGTCGACAGTGGTGCTCTACAAACTCCATAATGTTCTGCCCTCGTGGTAACACTAGCTGTGTGTTTCCCGCCATCCCAAGTGTTGGGAGACTAGTCAAGAAATATATATCCTAGAAAATAAACTTCATCACGTGCCCCTGCGCTATCAATATCTCATGATCCAGATCCCAACAGATGAAAATTCGGGCCAACAAGGGCTATCCTGCTCTCATCAAATGGTTCTCCACAAATTTTAGGACTGTAAACCTAGACAATGAAGCACGGACAACATGATCCTCTCGGATCTCTGACTGCAACTGTTGGAACAAAGTCCCTTAACAATTGCGAATCTTGTATAATTTTATATCTTTTATTCTAATGCAGGGTTTTTGGGGTGGGTCAAAGCCCCTAACACATTGTAAATGGGTCAAGGGTAGACCAAGTGTCTGGAAACCACGGTTTGCAGACCATTGGATGAGTAGGCTAAATTGCTATAAATAGATGAACCTTTTTGACTCATAGGTAGGGATGAATAGAGATTGATGCAAAGTACGAATTGTTAGATCCGTGGTAGGGTTGTTTGGGTTAGGAGTCCAGGGAAAATTTTAAGGATGGAAATTAATCTTAAATTTTAGAAACCTTTGCGAATCCTACCAATCCCTAATATGCAGACTGTAAAATGGTTGTTGATATGCTTTTAAATATATCCAAATTTCTAATGACTATATATAGTCTCTATAAATATTTGGCGATTTTTGAGATAACATAATTTTAAAATATAAAATTTAGGTGAACCACTTTTAGAAAAAAATGGAAATTGGGGAACAATTTCTTTGGAAAACCATGGAAAATTAGCCCACCTACAAATATTAGCCCGTAAAATTTTCCTTAGTTAGGACTCCTGCTGGCTATGTGCACGGAGATCCTTTCTCCTGCTATGTGTGGACCCTATTGGCTATGTGTGCAGGTGGTAATTGGGAACGTAGGAGGATTTTGGGTAAGGATATATGTGTGCAGAAGTATTCTAGATATATGATGTTATCTAAATCTGTTTTGTTATGGTTGATGCGAACTTGAGTTATATGATTATGTATTTGTTAGTAGCTGCAAACTATCCGTGTTTATAGTACATTTATCTAAGATCTGTTAATTCACTATGATTATATTGTTCTATTATTATAGCTGATAGTAAACACGTGGATGCGAACCTGTTAATTAGATCTTATAAGTTGTCTTCTGGTTATTTACTGAGACTCTTGCGAACATTCTCTTGTTGTATAGATTTGATAGTTGCGGACCATCTTGACTAAATTTCTCTCTCCCAGGGTGCGGAAACCTGGTTCCAGCATCCTCCCATACTGTTTTGGGTGAGACATTGGCCTGTGCAAGCAGGTCACTGTCGAAAGGGCTAGTAGTATAGGGGTTTGTTGGCAAACCTTAACCTCTGAACCTGGGTCAGGACGCCTCGCGCCAACAAATGGTTCCGTTGCTAGGACCGAGAGAATTTTGAGAGAGATCGGGTAATGCCAATACCATATTAGAAACCTAAGAAGAGAATAATTGGCGAATATTTTGAAGCAAGAGTTCACAAGGAAAGAACTCACTTCCACCAGAAGACGATATGGCCTCACACATGAAGCTACCTACTTTCAAGGGCGTGGGTGATGAGGACATGGATTGGTTCTAGTTTTGAATAGGATCGGTATGGGCTACGCAAAACGTAGCAAGCGATGCAGTGAAATGGGCACAATTATCCCTTGGTTTTGAGGGGAGAGCCTTGGACTGGTACATGGGATACATTGACCAACATGCGAATGCGACTATTAAGGAAATCAAGAATGCATTGAAGAAGCAGTTCAAGAAACCTAAGTCATACTCTCAGACAGTAAACGACCTGAAGGATTTCAAGCAAGGAACTTCTGAGTCCCTATGGGAAGCAGATCAACGATTAAAGAAAGTAATTAGAGAAGGGGCGCTCGAGTATGACGACAGACAACACACGAAGTGGTTCATTGAAGTGTTGCTGCCTTACCTACCCATATTAATGGGTCATCTAGCCACTAAAACGTAGAAGAAGGTCTTGGATGTTGCCATGAAACTAGAAGCTACACCAAGAGATGATACCCAGTTAGGAGTACAATAGATACAAGGCCAGTTAGAGGCAATGGAGATGGAGATTCAGACTCTGTGAAAGGAGCAAGGGGTGGAGGCCAACCCCAGAAGATGGTGCGTACGAAGCGAGGTAAATGGCCACACCAGAGATAACTATCCACTGCTCACAGACTACACGCAGGCCAGAGGACCCAACCTGCTACTCCCTAGGGAAGCTGCAGGACCAAGTGGGCTGATGCTATGGTGCGATGACTGTCGCATTGATAGGATGCACAATACCAGTCGTTGCCCCCGCGTTGCCACATATATCCCAGAAGAAAAACAAAAATTGTGTAGGTTTTTTAGGTCTATAGGACATGACGAACAAAATTGCGGAATGTATGATTTGATGATTGATCAGGGAAACTTATATAGGGCACACTCGAACCCATCATCACCTAGATCCCCCACAGGTATAGGAGGCTCCCCAGCTAGGGGAAAGGGAGGGGGGCGAGGAGGAAGCATAGGCAGTGGTAGAGGCCAACTAAGATGCTATAATTGAGAGGAAGTAGGTCACTTTGTGAGGGACTACACGAACCCAACTTAGCAATCCTAAAAATATTGCAGACAGCTGGACCATGTGGTTGAAGATTGCCTGATTCCGATAGCAAAAATGTAAGAGAAGGAACAAACACCTATGCAAAATGTACAAAGGGTCAAGGTAGAACCAAAAATTGAAGGACCAAGTACTAATGTTATAACATGCAGTGGCATAGCCACCAGTGGAGCTGCAGAGAAATCTGAGGCAAAAACTCTTATCCGTCAAGCGACCATTAAAAAAGAAGGGTTACCAAATGAAAGGAAAACTTTTGTCACAACTTGCCAAGCCTTTGCCAACTTTGAGGCACCTAACCTTCCAACACTTGTGCACCTTATAGGAGATGATGAAATTAAACCATTCCTGCAGGCATGTATGAAGTTGTTGCACAAACAACAGGCTGTAGAAATCCTCCAAGCCTTGATAGATAGCTGCGCAATAACTACAACCCCAACTATGGAAATTAAGGATTTTCAAAAATTGTATAAGCACAAGAGACGCATGGGTCAGGAGATGTGGCTGACCATGTAGTTCGGCGATTATGAGATGGATCAAGTTACTCTAGACTTGATATCTGATGCAAACGTACTACCTAAATAGACTTGGCAGCGAATGAGAGAACCTAAATTGGAATGGTCCACTATCCAGTTGCACACGACTAGCCAACAAAAGATCATACCATTAGGAAGACTATAAAATATTGTAGTAGATATCGAGGGAGTTAAGGTGCGGGATAAATTTGAAGTCATTCAGATCAAAGAAGACGTGAACACCTACCCAACAATCCTAGGATTAGATTGGGCCATTGATATGGGCGGTATTATCAACTTAAAGAAAGGAAGCATGGTGTTTGAAGTTGAAGGAACACGGGTAATCGTACCACTATACCCTGCAGAAGAAGAAAGAGATACCGAGTTAGTGCAGGAGGAAGACGAGATAGACCATATTTATAACCTAACTGCAAGAGACAAAGACTAGATCAATCTTACTACCAATGGAGTGCTTTGTTGGGAAAATGATAGCAAATGCTTTTCCGACTCCGATGTAGAAATAGAAAATTGGAAAAACCGACTACATGATGTCTCCACGCTGCGCTGTCTGCAAATTTCTAGGGAATTCCACTACATATCTGTCGAGGTAAGAGAACTACCCTATTTTTATGGCTCCGGTAGTATAAAGGAATTTCTGCGTACATTCGAAGGTGAGGTTCCCAGAGAACGGAGGCTATCGGCCCTTAATCTGGCTATGCACGCAATGCCTGCAAGATGGTGGGAGGCACATAAGGAGGTGTTCCAGGAAAGGGAGGAATGTCGGGACATGATGATCCTGCGATTCAAGGCCCGGACATTAGTATCTGTCAAGAAGTTCCTTGACCCAAGGGACCCGCTCAAACACTTGTCTGCTTGGATGGAAAAATGGAACGACCGAACTCCAAAGAAATGGGTTCACTTTTTTATTCATGCATTTGGGATCAATCCCTACTGCATGGTACTTGGATGTGGAGCTACATCAATGCACCTGTCACTGGGAAACCTTGAAGGATGAATTCATTTTTACCTTTGGACTAATAGGGGGCTTGGAGGCGCTTGACGAAGCTCTACAGGATATAGATGCATTTTTTTTTGGTGAATACATCTCCTCCAAAGCATTTCGAGTGCCGACATGGGAAATGCAGATGTAGGATATTAACAATTATCACAATATTGTTGTAGAATAATGTGATGAGAATCCGCGTAATGTCTCTAACCCAAAATTGGAGGGGGAACACGCAGTTGCGGGGCCTCCACTACAAACTATGGATATAAAAAAACCCCTGAAACTGTGGGAAGTCAACATTGGCATGGCGTAAAAGCCTAAGTTGGCTAATATTAGTGACTACTGGGATGATGACACTGTCAGCAAGGTGGATGAATTTCTCACAGAATACCAAGACCTATTCCCAACCAAATTTTCGGAGCTAAAAGGGATCACAAGGAACCTAGTGTTGATGCACATCACGTTAAAACCAGATGTGAGACCAATAAAGAAGTGGCCTTACCGATTGAATACTCAGTATAAACAAAAGGTTAAGGAGGAATTGGATAAAATGATCACCGCAGGTATTATCAAGCTAGTGGAGTAGTCAGATTGGGTAAGTATGATGGTAGTTCAGGAAAAGAGAACAAAAGGAGAAATCTGGATCTCTGTGGACTTATGCAAGTTAAATGATGCCTGTGTACACGAACCCTTTCCAAAACCATTTTTCATTGAAATACTGGATAGTGTAAGGGGCCAGGAAACATATTCGTTCATCGATGGGTTCTCCAAATATCATCAGATCCGAATCGCACCAGAATATCGTAGCAAGAATACATTTTCCATGGAATGGGGATGTTTCCAGTATAAATTCATGCCATTTTTACTCAAGAATTCCCCTCCTATATTCTCACGGGTCGTTGTCACAGTATTAAAGGAATTCATCCACAAATTTATCGAAGTATATTTCGATGACTAGACTCTCTTCGTCTTAGTAAAGACGCATGTTTCAAACCTATGCACGATGTTGGATGCCTACTAAAAACACCAAATTTATTTGAATATTAAAAAGCGTATCTTCTGCGTACCTTTCGGGATCTTACTTGGATATATAGTTTTCCAAAAAGGGCTGATAGTGGACCCTGCGAAGGTTGCAGTTATCATCAACCTTGTTGTACCTACAACCGAGAAACAACTACGTTTGATCCTTGAACACATGGGCTACTACAAAAAAATCATTCAGGGATATGCATTGATCACAACACCCTTGGAGAAGCTGCTTAAGAAAGATGTGTCACTTTTTTGGGATGAAAAATGCCAGAAGAGCTTTGAGCTACTCAAAGAAAGATGGTATCTGCACCTATCCTTACCTTGCCTGATTGGGCAAAGGAATTCCATGATCATTTGGATGCTTCAGGGATTGCCCTGGGAGCGATCCTTATGTAGCCTGGTACCAGTGATATTGATCATCCAATCACATATGCCACTACGGAGTGGGAAGGGTTGGCCATGGTCTATGTGCTAGAAAAGTATCGACACTATCTGTTAGGAGGGAACTTTAAAATATTTACAGATCACTAAGCTTTAAAGTACCTATTGAATAAGCCTTTGTTGGGGGGGAAATATACAGATGGCTGCTACCTTTTCAAGAATATGATTTTGAAATCATAGTCAAGCGAGGTAAGTTCATGCTAGGCTGGATCACTTATCTTGAATTGAGACAGGTGAAGAACCTATTAGCTTGGAGGAAGGGTTGCCTGACGCATAGTTGTTCACCAGTAAATTCGTTGATGCACACTTCGCTGATATCATCTAGTTTCTGAATACAGGCATGGCACCTGTAGAATATTTAGTACAAAAAAATAAGGAATTGGTTACCCGGGCGACATATTTTACCATCATCACAGGTCAATTATATAAACTAGGATTTGATGAAGTGTTGCGTAGGTACGTTCTGGAGCACGAACGGCATGCTATCTTGGCAGAGGCTCATGACGGAATCATAGGAGGTCACTACACAGGCAAGGCAACAACGCACAAAATCTTACGGGTTGTACTATGGTGGCCTACCCTCCATACTGACTCTCACGACTATATAAAGCTTGCGATATGTACCAACGAGCAGGGAAGCCATCATGGAGAGAAGAAATTATGTTACAAATGCAAGTGCCCTTATAAGCCTTTGACAAATGGGCCATTAATTTTTTGGGACCCATCAACCCACCGGGGAGGAAGACAAGTACTCGCTACATAATTACTGCCACTGATTATGTAACTAGGTGGGCTGAAGCACAAGCAGTAAGGGATTGTACTACAAATACCGCTGCACACTTCATCTTTGAGCAGATTATAACTCGATTTGGCTGTCCAAAGATCCTTATGAGCGATAAAGGTACGCAATTTGTTAACGAAACAATACAAGCATTGATTGAAGAGTTACGGATCCATCATGCAAAAAGCACCCCGTATCATCCACTAGCCAACGGAGCGGTCGAAGATTTTAACAAGATTTTGGAGCAAGAACTAACTAAGGTCTGAAACGTTGATCATAGTGATTGGGATGTACATGTCCCATCGTTCCTCTGGGCCTATCAGACAACTTGCAAAAAAACTAACACGGAAAACCCCATTCAGGCTAGTCTATGGCAAGGAGGCCATTATGCCAATGGAGTATATTGTTCCTAGCCTACGTATCAAAGCATTTACAAACATGGAAGAACTCAACATAGTGGAGGAGAGTTTAGCATAGTTTATGGCTTTGAAGGAAGTTCAATTTATTTCTAATTTCCATTAGCAAGTTAAGAAGACCTGTGATAAGGCCTGACATGATCGACATATTTGCTAGAAGACATTTGCAAAGGGTGACCTGGTCGTCCTATATGATAGTTAGTTTGTGAAACATCTAGGGAAGTTTCGACAGCACTGGCTTAGTCCCTATATAATTAAGGAAATCATGAATGGTCGAGCTGTAATGCTAGCCACCCTGCACGGTGATATGCTCCCAAGCTATATCAATGGTAGCCAGCTCAATCCATATAGGATCAAATGAGTATATGGCTGGAGTATTTGTATAAGGAAGAATTTGTCTGCCACAACGCATGAGTATGATTAGGGTGCACATGAGAGGTGGCCAAAACTTAGGAGGCCTGGAGAGACGGGTAGGAGGCACAGGTGTTTGTGCAAAACACAACAGGTGCGCTCGGAGCCCTGGGGTACTCTGGGCACACAGGAGGTGCGAAAAATAGCCGTTGGAACAGTAGAATTGGGTAGAAAGCTAAATTTATTAGTGATACGATTAGGTTGATGATGTTTAAGGAAGCGATCTCTTGAAATTTTGTACCACTTATATGATGGCAAGTATCCATTACAATTCACCCAACCATTAGTAACTCTTTAGCGATATAAAAGGGGAAGGGTCGGTCAGATGAGGGTTCTGTATGTTTTGTCTTGTCTATGGTCCATGGGATTATTATTTAGGATCATTTGGGCCTATTGTACTTCTGTTATGTCTGAAACATCTAACCCCTCTGAGAGCAGCCACCTAGGGTTGGGATTCATTTTTCGCCCCAGAATGACGAGCACCAACCCGGTGATAGCGTCGACAGAGCCAGTAGTCAAGGAGGTAGTACAGAGTGCCTCAGGAGTTGCAACAATTATTTCCACACTGCCTCTAGTAGCAGAGAAAAGAAAATAGAAAGTGCAAGGGTCATGGAAGCCTGCAAAAGGGGCTGGGGTAAAATCCCATACTTTGTCCCGCAATATGAAATCACCATGGAAGATGAACCTACTCGACTTACCTAAACTAGCAAGCCATCATTTATCTAATTAGGGAAAATCCCAGGTCACCCAATCAGTCAAATGGTTTCCCCCATTTGTTCGACCATGTAGACCCTCGACCCGCACGTTGAATAACCTCGATGGTTTGGTCACCTACCTACAGATGTCGCTAACCTCGGGTGAGGTCCCCGTAATTGGCGAAACCTTCGGCAAGCTTCATGAGGTAAAGTTCGATGATCACGACTTAGCTAACAATGATTCCTTTCCCCAGCTGGCCCCTGAGTTTTACCTAGAATGGATACTAGAAGATGATGGGGTACAGGTCATCCCTATGTGCTGGGTGTGTGGATTGGCTAGTGCTGGGCTGTTAAACCTGCTCAGGATGCCACATTTTGGCCACTACAAGATTACAGATCGCGTGATCTGCCAACTGCTTACTTTAGTCCACGACGGTAACTTATGGATTCAGGACTACATCCCTATTGACGTTGCGCTAATTCACTAAATTACTGGCCTCCCCATGGTAGGACCTAACCCAATGCTGAGGGTGGGTAAGAAGTATAAGCAGAAAACTACCGACGACATGCACAAGAATTACGATGTATTATGGAATACTCAGGGATTGATCATCAATACCATTAACAACCTAGGTATGCATATGGGTACATTTTTGCTCACATGCAAGCTAATGCCCAAATGTCGGGCTACCACCATACCCACATATGTTATTCAGTTGGCAGGACAATGCGAAAAAGGAGTTTGCTTCAATTGGGCCCAACACTTATGTAACAAAATTTTGGCAAATATCCGTGAGGCCTAGGATCAAGGGTGCCCATTTTGTTACTCCTGGATACTGTTGTTTATTGCATTGGTCGCGTGGGAAGCACTAGAGGAAGTAGTCCTCCCAGAGATCACCTAGATATGTGCGAAGGTGCACACTATGCCAGCTTATGGGACTCCAAGGATGCACAACATATCGAGGAAAATTAGGTCTTTTAGTTTCTGTTTCACCATTGCTTGGAAGCCACCATCAATTCCCTCCCACGCTTGTCTCTAGCATTGTATGAAAAATACCAATCCATCGCGGCATTTCAGGTCACCCTGCACCACGTCCAAATCAGAGTGCGCAATGATAAAGTCTGGGTGTCGCTCTGATATATGGCTGAAGATGAGGATATTGATTGCATAATCCCTACCTAGTCCCTGAAATCGCAGATTGGGTTCAAAACTGGTACAGTCGGAACTTCAGGAGTGAAGGTTCCCCCGAATACCACAGCCGAAGGAACTCGTAGATCAAACAACTACGTGGGGAAAGAAGGTAACGTAGGGTCCCCGAAATATTTGCAGCCTGATAGCTGTTAGAAGAAGGGTGCAGCAGTACCCTCACAAAAGGGATCATAGCCACACGTTAGTACAGTGGACCAGGAGCCGACGGATGCTAACTCCCCCAGAGGAAAAAAATAAGAGGGTGCAGTTGCTAAGGGGCCACGCAAGAAGAAACACTCATGGAGAATAGGATGTGGTGAAACAGTTACACTCATGGAAGGCAACCTGGAACAAATTGCCGATGCAGTCACCTTGGCCATGGAGGACAAGTGGCTGACTTTGGAAAATAAGAAGCAAGTTGCGGTCGACGCACTTCAGGCCAAGTTCCGATACTTGCAAATGAAGATAGACACACTAAAAACCAGTTTGGTCCAGGTCCACTCGACCCCTGCCGCAAGAATCGCAACACTTGTTGTGGAAGCAAGCCGCCTGTACCCACTACCCGGTGCAGCCATTACAGTCATTCCACGCGACATCGGACCACGAGTACAGGCCTCCACAAAGGTCGAGCTGGATTTGGCAAGATTTCCCCATGATTCACTATAGGGTTTACATAGCTCACTGTTTCAAGAAATACACCACAGGAACCATCAGGCCCACCAGCGGCTCTACACAGCGGAACAAAACATTAGCGAATAGACAGCTGAGGTAACCAGGGTAGAGGCTATGCACACGAAGTTGGAGCATTTACTTGGATGACTCTACATCAATGTTATGGACGAAATACTCACCAAAGCTAACCCCCAGGCAAATATTGAAGGGTTGTTCGTAGCCTTGAGGGCCTCCCAGAGAGAGGTCCAGGTCATCAAAGCTCATATGGAAGAGAAAATCACAGAATTACATGCCAATATGCGGCCAAAAACACTTCCAAAGGTTAGGGCCCAGTGGGTTGTGCCGGTTACAACCGCCATGAACATACTAACAGGCCAAATTTCTCAGGGTGCCCTATTTTTGGACACAACGATGCAGCTATGGACCAAGGCGCAACGTGATCCTCTCCTGCAAGGACTTAATCAAAAGCTGCACCAGAAGGAAAAGGAGTTCGATCAATTGGAGGCTACCTTGAGTACACTAGTCCCACCCCAGCGCTTAACTCGACTACACTCTAGGCAGACCCTCAGAGATGACATAAATTAGGACTTTTGATAGTAGAAGCATATGCTGAGCGATTACCTCAAACCATGGGCGGAGGAGGCCCTCAAGCTATCCCACAATGTGGATGTTGCAGTGAAACAGTTGAACCAAACATTGGAGAATGTTGCAGTTGCTACAGAAGGCCCAACCTCACAGAAGATGGTATAGATAGCTCAGACTGCTGATACTCAAAGCGAAGGGATGCTTCCTCCACTGATCGGGGGTGTCACGTAGCTTTAGGAAAATATGGAGGACCCACGACCACCGTGAGTCGGGACGAGTCACAAGATTGTGTTGGGGGACTATTGGAATAGGGTCCCTTAACAGCTGTAAATCTTGTATAATTTTGTATTTTTTATTCTAATGCAGGGGTTTTGGGGTGGGTCAAATCCCTTAACACATTGTAAATGAGTGAAGGGTAGACCAAGAGTCCACAAACCACAGTTTGCGGACCATTGGATGCATAGGCTAAATCACTATAAATAGATGAACCTTTTTAAGTCATAGCTAGGAATGAATAGAGATTGATGCGAAGTATGAATTGTTAGATCTGTGGTAGGGTTTTTCGGGTTAGGACTCCTGCTAGCTGTGTGCACAGAAATCCTTTGTCTTGTTGTGTGCATACCTTGCTGGCTGTGTGCGTAGGTGGTAATTGGGAATGTAAGAGGATTTTGGGTAAGGATATATATGTGTGGAAGTATTGTGGGTATATGATGTTATCTGAATCTATTATGTTATGGTTGATGCAAACTTGATTTATATGATTATGTATCTATTAGTAGTTGTGAACTATCTACGTTTATGGTACATGTATCTGTGATCTGTTAATTCGCTACGATTATGTTCTTCTAGGATTATAGCTAATAGTACACATGTGGATGCGAACTTGTTAATTAGATCTGATAAGATGTCTTCTGGTTATTTACTGAGACTCTTGTGAACAACCTCTTACTGTATAGATCTGATAGTTGCGGACCGACTTGACTTACCTGCTCTCTCCCAGGGTGCGAAAACCTGGTTCCAGCACCCTCCTATACTGCTTTGGGTGAGACTTTGGTTTGCGCAATAAGGTCATTGCAGAAAGGGCCAGTAGTATAGGTGTTTGTTGGCAAACCTTATCCTTTGAACCTGGGTCAAGACCCCTCACGCCAATAGTAATGTGTCCAGGTCTTTCTCTCTCCAGTTTATCCTCAAGTTTTCCATATTTACACAAAAACATCATGTTTTTCAGTGTATAGAAATGAAGTACTTCATGAAAACCATAAAATCCCCGCTCTAAGCCGAAAAACAACACCAAAATCCCTCTCTCTGTCGGTTCGCACTTTTCAGGCCATTCCCAGGACATGTCACAATTTTCTGCCAAAAAACGTGCTACCCAGGTCACAGAAAATTCCCCAAAAAGTGCAACCTGACCTTGAAGAAGAGCAGGGGTCTATTCCTGAGCATTAGGTGCCTAAACTGAACTTTTAATCCACTGAACTGAAAGAGTAGGGTTAGGCCTCTTACGTGCAATTGACGGATCTCGATTCCAACTATCAGTTTGTCCGCTATGGTCACTGCAATATTTAGGGCCTTTTATCCTCTCTACATTCACAACAGCTACACTTGCAAATGAATCAAGTTGGAGGGAAAATGCCATATTAAAATAGAAACCCTAGATTTTTGTTTTTCCATCTGCGACTAAGCTGTAGCTTGATTTGACAAACTATCCACACCGTTGCAAAGCTCTCACCGAGCTCTCAAATGGGTCTCCTTTTAGTTTTTTAGTGATTTGATACTTCACTGGACACATTTTTTCCAAGAAGGATCACTTCACCACTACTCAAAATCAAATTTCTTCACTTGCAACACTTGTACTTGGGGCACCACTTTGCCTTCATACTTATCCATGCTCTTGTCGATTTTCATCGTGAGTAACCATCTTGTACTCATGTTTTTATAGTCCCCACTGGGCCTGTTTTGTGTGGTAGCATCATCGAGTCACCCTTTTTTGGAGCATCCGAGTTGAGTCATCATCGCATCTATGGATTCTATCCGGAGTCTCTTTTTTCTCCCGCTACAGTCTTCTATCCTTTATTTCTTTGTTCCTCTCTCATGTCGCACGTGTTCCTCTCTTGTGTCACACGTTTTGGCCTCCACTCGTACTATTCCCTATCCAATCCAGAGTCAAGTCAGTAGCTCCTAGGTCATCCATTCCCTTTATGCTCTAACAAGGGAAGTCGTCAGCCCACTACTCAGTACCCCCAATTCCACCATCATCCCTGCTGTTAGTATATCAATCGCTTTACTATTATCCCTCATGCCTTAGTAGAGGATCCCTTATTGCCTCACCTATGGCGGACCTCCTTCTATTGACATTAGCTTATTCATTCCAAAAGACAGGTGTAGAGGGTGGTGTACCTTGGTTCTAGCTTCCACTCTTGTTCGGTGCCTTGCACAAGGCAAAGGGACCCTTTGTTTCCCTTTGACTTGATTGTTTCTCAGCTCCAGCTCCTTATGGCACGATTGAGATCCATATACTTGATGGTTCAGTGATGCAACATATTGTACCGGTGATTCCTAGGTGTGTGTGAGATGTTTCAGACCTCATGAGGGGGTGGCCACTTAGGTAGCCCTTATAATATCCCCAATTAGCCATAAGCTAGTTGGAATATTAGTGTTTTCTTTTTCTTCTTAATTTGCTAAATAAGAGGGGATGGGGACCCATAAAACTCCTTAGTAGGAATAAAATCACTTCTAATGTGAAAGGAGATCACTTTAGTGGCTTGAAAAAACACCCTTATATGTGAAAAAGGGGCTGGAGCTTAGTGTAATCATCAATATATATGTGTAATTACAGATATATTGATGATTAGACTTGTACCTACAATTTTTTCCCACTAGTAATACCATGATATCAATGTGTGAATTCAACTAATCATTTCAATGAAACAGTAAGCTTATACATAGAAGTGATTCCATTAATCTATGTGAATATTTGAAGCTCATTAAGATGGTAACACGTGGTAAGGATTTCCTTAATTTAGTGATAAGTATGAGTAATATGGAAGCACTTGTTATGAATAGAAGCAGTTAAAGTAGAACCATAACAATATGATAAGTGATATGAGAAATAATTACGCTGTAATAAAAGCTTAGTTTATAGAATATAATATTCCCAATTTTCCATCAGATAATTGGAATACTAGAGTTCTTAATTTTCATAATTAATTAAGTAAATAACAGGGTAAAGGGACCCACAAACCCCATATATGAATAAAATCCACTTTTCATGTGTGTATGTGGAAATTTTAGAGCTAGATCTACATTATGGAGTAGTGGAGCAACTTCTTAAATGAAGGAAGAGTGGAGATCATGGATCATTAATATAAAATCATGGAGATCTTGGAGGAGGTCAACCAAAATCATAGTGCATTCAAAGTAAGAACATAAAGAACTTATGATGAGATAGTGGAGGAAGTGGTGCATCCAATGTACATAAGATGGAGAGAGTGGGAATTAAATGGAGACATGATGGATATCATGGAGAGACAACACAGTCTTCACGGAGGGTAGTGGCCACATGTGCAGCACAGTTATGAGGTGGGCCAGGGCTATGGAAGACTCACAATCTATATAATGAAGATGAAGGCACAATAGAAGCAGGCTTTGTATTATTATTTTATATCAGTTTAGATCTAGTTTTTTCATGTGACATTTCTATTCATGCTTATGCTATTTAGCTAAGTTTGCAATTTTTTTTAGAAAATAGGTGTTTTCAAGCAGAAATCCCACCCTTACCCACATGGGACTTCAAGTGGCTACTCTGGGAAGGTTTATTTGACCTACCATAGCCATTGGTGCCACATTCAACCACTCTAATATGGACATTCAGCCTTAGGAATAACACATTCCTACTTGAGGGTTTGAGAGGTGGTGGTTGTTTCTAGCATTTGAGCTAGGAAACTAGTGGAGGGTTCATCCTTTCACCTTGTGCTTCATGTTCAACATTTTAGGAGTAGAAAATCTATATCCAACATTTAGGCTAGCTTATCATACCTCCATGCAGTAGTGGTCCCCTCAAGGATTGCGAAGTCCAGTCCTGTAGATCTATTGGAGGAAGGAAGTTTCCAGTATTTCAGCTAGAAATCCTATGAGGGCCCATTCCCTCACCATGGGCATACTATTTCCATCACTCATGAGCGACATTACAATATCCAACATTAGGCTAGAGAGCCTCCCTCCTTGACAATGCATTTTTTTAGCATTTGTGTAGCAGCAACTAGAATCAGTGGAGAAGGTTGGAGGAGCTAGATCTTGAGCTTCTAGCTTGAGGCTCTAGTGAAGGGATCATCCCTTCTTGCATATATATAATTGTACATCTTATTGCAGTGATATTTGATCAGATTATGATGTAGATCTGCATACCTAACAGTTATATGTACAAGCCCTAAGTGGGTGATTTCCTAGACTGATAGATCTGGAAATACCTTTCTCGGTTATCTTGGGTATCCATCATAGAGCCCAGATCTGAAGTTTCAGCATCATCAGAGCTCCAGAACTACCAGATCTACACTTTTACATTTTTTCTACAGTTGTAGTCTCAAAATTTGCAGCAGGGATAGCACAATATTCCCTCTAGCAGTCAGGCAATTACACATTCCATATTGTGGGATCATTTTAGGGTCATTCTAGGCCATCCATTTTGCTTGAGTGTCTCATATTTTGAGCACTGTTGTACTGGTTTATCCACCTCCATATTAATAAAATGGCTCAGCTATTCGGTACATTTTGATGGTGTATTTATATTAATTGTTTACTTTTCTACAGTTCATCTATTGTGTTTTTGTATTACTAAATTCTCCCTTTTGGGACATTACAGTGGTATCAGAGCATGAGCTTTGGCTAAGCTTGTGGGTACTTCATATTTTGCATCAATAGAAGAAGCATATATTAGAGATCTATCATGAAGGAGGATTTTAGTTTCTCCACTCTTCCCTTTATATCCATGCAAGATCTCTCCAAGGAGGTCAATAAAATGAAGAGAGAAATCCAAAGGAAGGATCCAAGAATATTTCAAGACGAGAATGGTCCAAGGACTTCCTATTAGCATGAGAAAGAGAAGCAAAGATCTTCACATCATTCTACTAGACCCACATTCTTTGATAAGAGAGAGGATTGGTGTGAATATCAAGGAGACTTGGGGGATGAGACCCTAAGTAAATATATGTCTGATTACAAATCACAGCCTAGACCACTCAATGAGAATCTAACTCTCCAACATTTTTTGCAACTCAAAGAGGAGAGGAGATCTTGAAGCAACAATAGAAGAAATAGGCATAGATTCTTCTTTCCTACATTTGATGGATCTTCCACAACTTACCACAAGAACATTGAGGGCTTGGAGGGAAGAGTTAGCTACATTCTTTCTACAATATCCTGTAGCAGAAAGAGAAGCTGTAGAGATTGCATCGCTGCACTTAGAAGGTGAAGTAGGTGATTGGTTGTTCAGTTATTTGTCACATATGAAAGTGTATTCTTATGCATATTTCATTCAAAGACTGAAGAAGAATTTTGGTAGAAAGAAATCAGAGACATATCACATAGTGACATCTCCCATCCTTGAGGAGATAGTACATGACGAGCACAAGGAATATTTCCTCATTATCACTTAGGAGGAGGAGCCTCTACCACCACCACAAGCTGCAGATGTACTTAAATCGGGAGGAGGATCACTTGCATCTTTGCAATATCATCTTAAAATCTTGACATTTGGATCCCCATTCATGATTCATGAGATGCATTAGGAGGAGGTAGATACCGGTGCTGGTACAGTTGAAGAGATGAATCCATAATCATTACTAGTAGTTGAAGAGAACATTGCACTAGTTGGAGGAACTCTTGTAGATGTGAAAGAAGTTCTTGAGATTCATCTTATCAAATTTTTGCATATAATTTCATCTCATATTATTTCAGTACCTCATATTGAGATTTGTGAGACCATGCCATCAGGGAAAGTGCATAACCAAGGATTAGATCACCTTGCTGATTTGGAGCAGAAAATTATCACTGCAGAGAGGATCCTTGATTTTATCAAGGAGGAGAGGTACTGCTATCCCAGTTCTTCATCATTGAGCTACACCCAACACTTTTTGTTTAAGTGTGGAGTTGCAGAGGATTGGAGGAACACAGTCATACTTAGTATAGTTCCAAACTATGAGTTTCGCATTGCATTTTCCCACAAGAAAACACACGTCTCACCATGCAGATCTACAATGTTGTCAATTAGCAGTAGTGAGGTTAAAAGGGCCCCATTATTCTTGGAGCATTTTGAAGGTAGCTTCACTCGTGAAGCAATGGAGGGACAGATGATAGGTGGTAGACATCTTGTGATGGAGAGCACTTTCAATTCTCAAGATGAAGTTTCCTTGATAAGCATCTCACAACTCAAAGACGAGATTCTACCTACAACATATATGGAGCCTTATGGGTTCCAATGGGCCATTGATGATATGATCTCATGGAGAGACCTCAATGGAGGTGCACTTCAACATTTCATGGAGTGAAAAGCTATTCAGATGGAGGATGTTGGTATTCAAAAATGGGTGGATACCAAGACTGAGCTTGGCTTGACTCACCATCCACATTGGGATGAACGGATCTAGATGAGGAGTAGGAGGTTGCCTACCTTCCTATAGATTTATGATACTAGGTAGCAAGAAGCATGGTTGCGTTGGTTACTTTTGGGTGAGTATGGATACCATCCAAGATCTCATATTTTCAAGATCCATGCCATGTATATCACTGATTACATGCATCAGTAGGATGAATGGTTGCGTTGGTTATTGATGAGCGAGTTCAAGCACCTCATGATGTATCTGATGTCCATATATTTTCTCTTCTTTGGGATATGTCTCATGTATTTCCATGTATTTATGTTTGGGGTATATCTTATGCTCATGTATGTACTTGGGTTTGGGACATTGCACAACTCTCACATGATGTGGCATAAGGGAGCTTATTTTTATTGTTCTAATGAGACATTCCACATGTATATTAGTATTTTGTTTCTCCATGACTTGTATCATGATTATTTAAGATGGCAGCAAGAATCCTTGTTGCTTTGGTTACTATTGGGAGAGTATGGGATGATTTCTTCCCATACATTTCATGACATTGATGGAGCATGGAAACATCAGGCCTTAATGCGTTGGCTTCTATTGGGGGATTATGGTCATTGTACTTGGTATAATGATGATGTGATGGGAAATCAAGATGCATTGCTGCAGTGGATTCTCTTGAGATAATATGTACACTACATTTGGTACAATTATGATGTTGCATGGTAGCAAGAAGCATTGGAGCGGTGGCTTCTATTGAGAGAGTATGGCACTCTTACTTATTTTCATGATGATCTAGCATGGCAGCAGAAGGATTTGCAGGGGTGGGTTTTAATGGGGGAATATGGTTTGACATTGTTCATGTTCATCCATATGCCTCTACTTATTATTTTTCACTATGTTGATGTGATGCTTAGATCATACATGGCCAGTAGGCCTAACGAAGAGAGCATTGATAGATGCAATTTACTCTATGTATCATTGGTTGGAGAGATAGTTCATGAGTTGGGACTTTCCACTTTGGGAAGAAACCACTTCATTTCATGTATCTCATGTATAGAGGAGATCTATGGACAACATATGGTTTCCATTTGGAGATTCATTGATGAGGAAGTGTATCTAACTTTTCAGTTCGAGGCCATTCTAGACATTCTAGAGAGGCAACTCTGGAGTTGAGCATGCATGAGACATTGGAGCAGATGGGAAGGCCTTCCATATGAGGATGCCATTTGGAGGGAGGATGTTTGTTGTAGCATCCACTTTTTTAGTTTCTTAAGGACAAGAAACATTTTGGTGGGGAGGACTGTAATATTCCAAATTTTCCATCAGATAATTGGAATATTAGAGTTCTTAGTTTTCATAATTAATTAAGTAAATAAGAGGGTTG